>OZ018318.1:25207055-25934555 GCA_963969495.1 Ceratothoa steindachneri | reverse complement strand
ATCCACATTCCTAGGTACTTGTATTCTTCAGCCTGCTTTAGAACATTTTCTCTGATTTTCCATGTGGAATACCTATCATTCTCCGACCTATTTACTGTCAGCACCTGGCTTTTCTCCTTGCTGAAACTAACTCCAAAATCTCTGCCATATTCACTTACAACATCTAGTAACCTTTGTAACTCTTCCGCTGTCTCACTCATCACAATAACATCATCTGCGTACATCAGCAGGCATATCTTCTTATTCCCAATGCTTACTCCCACATTCAACCTTCTTACCCTAGCAACTAACTCCTCAGTGTACACGCTAAACAATGTGGGGGGAAAGGATACACCCTTGCCTAATGCCTCTCACACTCCTCACCCATCCTGTTTCTATATCTCCTAGTCTATACTTTGCTCTAGTATCTACATACATGCTCTTTATAATACTAACTATCTTCTGACTAAGTCCTACCTTCTCCAACACTGCACAAAACCTTCCTGTTTACTCTATCATATGCCTTCTCTATGTCTAGGAAACCTAGATACAGCTTACTCCCATCTTTCACCTTCCTTTCAATCATTTGATTCACCAAGAACATGTTGTCTTCCGCTCTTCTGTCAAACCTGAAGCCATTCTGCTCTTCACCTAGATCCCTGACCCTTTCAATCCATTTGCTCAGTCTTTCACTCAACACTGCACTGAAAACTTCCCCTACTGTATTTAACAAGACTATTTGTCTATAATTCCTCAGTTCACTTTTACTTTTACACCCACCCTTGTGCAGCAGGGTCACTCTGCATTCATTCCATTCCATTCCAGCCCAGCTGCCTTTCCATTCTTCTGCTTTTTCAAACATCTCTCAACTTCCTCTCTTCTAATTCTTCCATTTAGCTCACTTACATCTTTACTCTCCAGTGTCACACATCCTTCGTTGACCTCTGCCGTCTCTCCTACCCCACTTATAGTTTCCCAAAACTCTTTTATACAATCAATCATTTTCTTCCTCTCTGTTACACATTCACCATTCACTCTCAAGCTTTCCACCCTCTCCATATCATTCACACTTTCACCTCTCATGAGTCTATACCATTCACGTCCCCCCTGCAGTCCTTTCTCTTTCATTGCCTGAATCACATTTCTCTCACACTTCACCTTTGCATTCATAATTTTTCGCTTGGTTTGTCTCTGTTGTTTCACATATTCTGTCCATGCCTTCTGGTATTCCTCCTCGGCTGCTTCACTTTCATGCCTCTTCTTTATCAGTGTTCTGCATCTCTTACTACGCTTTTTTCGTTCACTTCTAGAATTTTTAATATCATCATTCCACCATGGTTTACACACGCTCCTCCCAGGTCTCACCCTTACATATCCTATATGTCTCACTGCTGCACTTCTAATGTCCTCCACTAATTTTTCATTCATTTCATTCACATCATGCACCCTAATTCATTCCACAATTCTTTCATTAAGATCTATCTGGAAATTCTTCCAGTTAGCATCCCTCAATTTCCATTTTCTCTTCCTATCCTTCTCCTTAGGTTCCTTTCCTTCATACAACCGGCATTCCACTTATCATCATATTAAGGTCCGATACAATATCGACCATGCCTTCCTCATCAATCCACATATTAACCACAGATTCTCGCATCCTTCCATTCACCAATATGTAGTCGATAGCTGACTCATGCCCCCTTGTATTCCATGTTACACTCCCTTCTGCCAACGTTTCATTCAAATTTTCCAGATTCAGTTCTTCTATAAATTCCATAAGCATCCCACCATTCCTATTTATACTTTTCCCTAGCATACGTAGATGGGCATTCATGTCTCCCATAATCATCACTTTTTCTCCAGCGTTCATTCTCACCAATTCTTTCAAGATATTGTACTTAGTCCTGTTTTCCTTCCTAGCTCATTTACTCTCAACAGTCATGTATACCACAGCCACCACAAATCTCTCAGTGTTACCCTGGTCACCTGCACACTCAATTTTCACTGCGAGTATATCTTCACTCATGGTGCAGTTACCTACATTCAGGCTCTCTACTCTCAAGTTCCTATTTTTTCTACACTCCTTGCCCTCTCTAGCACCCTCGACATGTTGCTCCCTGGCAGACATATATTCTTACTGCCCCTTTCCTCCATCCGTATGTCTCCCCATATACTTAATCATGCTGTCTCCACTATGAGTCTGGGCATTCTTGGTTTTCTTGCCATGGGACGTCCACTCATGCTCATACTACTCTTCTGTTCTCCCTCCCTTATTCGCTTGTTTCTCTCCTGGTTACTCTCATTAACTGCTGTCGCTTCCTCTTCTGCCTTTTGCAGCCCACTGAACCTGTTGAATAGTAATAAATTAAATGGGAGAATTTTAGGGAGGACCGATTGTGAGAGGGACTTGGGTATTTTGGTAAGTTCAGACCTTCATCCTAGAAAGCAATGCCTAAATGCTAAGAATAAAGCTATTAGGATATTGGGATTCATTAGGAGGAGTGTAAGCAATAAGAGTGCTGAAGTCATTCTAAAACTGTATCTGGCGCTAGTTAGGCCTCATCTAGACTATGCAGTACAATTTTGGTCACCATATTATAGGAAGGATATTGATTTGCTTGAGTCTGTGCAGAGAAGGATGACAAAGATGATTGGTGGGCTAAGGAACTTACCTTATGGTGAAAGGCTCAGAAAACTAAATCTACATACATTGGAAAGGAGAAGAGTCAGAGGGGAATTGATTGAAGTCTTCAAATGGGTAAAAGGATATAATAAAGGGGATCTGGGTAAGGTTCTTATACTTAGTGAACATGACAGGACACGTAGCAATGGGTTTAAGCTTGATAAGTATAGGTTTAGGAAGGAGATTGGGAGGAATTGGTTTACAAATCGTGTGGTAGATGAATGGAATAGGCTCACTAGACATGTGATAGAAGCCTCCTCTCTGGGTAGTTTTAAGAATAGATTAGATAAATATATGGATGAAGCTGCTAGATGGGACTGACTTTTTTTTATGTACATATGTATATATTTTTCTAAGGAGTGGGGAGATTATATTTTGCGGTTGAATGAATGGACATAATCCTCTGGATGCATTTTATGTATATTGTAGATTAGATCTGACGAACTACTTAGAGGGTGACAATGTTGATGACTTTTCTCTGGTAAGAAATCTTTTGTGTGTTGACTGGAACAGGAGCTGCCAAGTGTAGGCCATGATTGTCTTTTGCAGTCTCCTTCTTTTCTTATGTTCTTATGTATATACCACAGGTTCACTCCTCCTCTCACATACAACAGGTTTGCTCCTCCTTCTCCTCTTTGCTTGCTTCCATTCTTGCTTTTCAGTCTCCTTTCCCTCCTACTTTTGTGTTTCTTGTCTTTGTGTTGACTCACCTCTTTCCCATCAAACTTGGGTCTTACACTACCTATCCTTCTTAACTCAGCAATGTGCCCTCTATTTTCCTTGCTCTCCTCTCTAACCCTACCCAATTCCTCATGTACCTCCCTAACTTCCAGCGTGAGTGCAAGCATCTTATCCTGTAGGGTGCATATTAGGCAGTTACTCATGTCTGCCACCCTTCTCTCGTATCCACAGTGCTCACACTGCGTGTACAGCCCCAGACTTTCAGTCACTACCCCACTCAGTACACTGTTAACCTGTTTCATTTCTACTGATCTTTCCATCTCGTTATTATTGATACTTTTCCTAATACTTACCAACTCTCAGGCTATGAAGAAGGGTGGCTATCAAAGTAAGATATCAAGGCAAGGTAAGAAGGTGTGTAATACGATATGATGCGATTGCAATAACCTAACAAAAAAAACTTCTTTTTTTTAATTTGCCCAAGGAGAAAAAAAGAAGTGTATAATAAAAAAAACACGTTTTTAAGCACAAATATATATGAATTGTCCAAAAAATCGAGGCCCGGTATTTTCCAAAATTTAACCAAAACTATTTTACTTAAATGTTTTTCTGGGTGACGGTTTAGTCTAACCATCACCAAATTGGCCTACTTGGGATCAACGGAGTGGAAAGGGTGGAGTGAGCAGGCACCAGAAGGCCTACCCGGGTTATTAACCCGCAATAAACACCGCTAGTAAATAAAATTTATAACTACCAGAGAAAAATATTTACAAATTAAAGAAAACATGAAGGAATGGGGAAAAACTAGATAAAAAATGGAAAGCGGGAAAGGGAACAAGACCGAAACCAACGTGCCGGCACGAAATGCAGATTTAGTTGCCTTCTCTGCACAACTTGTGCTATACTACTTAATACCAAGGTCAACTGACATGAAGGATAGTGATTTGATGGCTCACTGTCGTTACGTAAAAGACTTTTTTTTATTTAATAGTTTTTACGCAGTCCTTATTTATGCACAGTGAGCTGAAAGAAAGGGGCTAAGCTGGGCCCGGATGGGCGCTGAATCCCGTCAGCACGGCGACTAGGAAGGTAAATCGCCGGACCCCTTACGGGGACGTAAAAGGCAAAATCCATTAAGGAATACATCCTTTTTCTATCTATAACCACGGTAGCTTCATGCAGCAATAAAAGAAATGTTATTAACATAAGGAAGCAGGAGCAGATAGATAAATGAGATCGAAGAATATAAAATGTAAGGGGAAGTTGTTTAAAAATATCGTTTGACGATCGATGACAAGGGCGTCCTATAGAAGGTAACGTTACATAAATAATAACAATATATATATATATATATATATATATATATATATATATATATATATATATATATATATATATATATATATATATATATATATATATATAATGGTAATACTTCAGATTCGGGGCGCACGGTAGATGGTGCTGTTAGTCGGCTACAATTTTGGGCTACAGCATATCTCTTATGACGTCAGATGTGTCCAAACACTGCGTTATATTTTTGGGTTGTTTTGGGGATTTGTAACTTTTAGTCTATTATTTATTAAATATCTGCGCTCTGCTCGTTTAAAGTTTTTTTCTTAGTTAGGTAAGGTTTCTTGATGTATTTTATTGTTTTTAGTTTTGATTTCGTATTTTTTGTTTGCTGAGAACGAAAACAGCTTCTTACTGGCAACATCGTAGCTTATAAATAGGACCCGTTTTGTGAATGTTTTTCTTTCGTTATTGTGTTTTCGTGCTCTCCATGTTCTTCTTTGTTATTCGAATTCGGCTTTACTTTGCATAATCGCAAAAACTTTTAGATTATTTAGAGGCGCATAAACTAATCAAGAAACCTATAAAAGTAACAATTGTTTGTTATTAGGTTAGGTTTTTCTGCCAGTAAAAAGCTGTTCGGGAGAAGAAAAAAACCCCAGTAAATTCAAGGGGACTGCTCGTGGGGGAGATATCACTGCAGAGGACCACCCTGCGATGATCCTGAGTTTTAATCCATTGGGGAGTGTCTGGGGGGCGCAGCCCCGCATTATATACTCATATACAAAAAAATATTACGCCGTGATTGTTCACATCTGACGCCTACCGTCTGACATCATAAGAGATATATTGTAGCCCAAAATTGTAGCCGACTAACAGCGCCATCTACTGTGCGCCCCGAATCAGAAGTGTTACCATATATATATATATATATATATATATATATATATATATATATATATATATATATATATATATATATATATATATATATATATTTATATATATATATATATATATATATATATATATATATATATATATGGTTAATTGGACGATTATGTCGACCTTCGAATTTTGTGGGCGCTTTGTTATAAATATCTCTATTTTTAAAAAATTGATAAATGCAATATACTAAATAGGGTATATCGTAGATGTGGTATATGTTATAGGTGGGCGCGATAACAAAAAAATGTATCACGATAAGCGCTAAATCGATAACGATAACCTTATCGGCGATAACCGATAATCGATAACTGGTGATAAATTTATCGCCCGATAAGATGATAACCGATGAATTGATAAATCCAAAATTATAATACAATATTTTATTTAATAGTTTTTACGCACAGTCCTAATTTAGGCTCAGTTTCCTGAAAGAAAGAAGAGGCTAAGCTGAGGCCGGACGGGCAGCTGAATCCCGTCAGCACGGCGGCTAGGAAGGTAATCGCCGCGCCCCTTACGGGGACGTAAAAGACAAAATCCATTAAGGAATAGATCCTTTTTTCTATCTATAACCCCGTTATCTTCATGCAGCAATAAAAGAAATGTTATTACATAAGGAAGCAGGATCAGATAGACAAAGGAAATCGAAGAACATAAAATATAAGGGAAGGTTTGTTTAAAAATATCGTTTGATGATCGATGACAAGGGCGTCCTATAGAAGGTAACGTTACATAAACAATGACAATATATATATATATATATATATATATATATATATATATATATATATATATATATATATATATATATATATATATATATATATACAGCTAATTGGGGGATTATGCCCACCTTCTAATTTTGTGGGCGCTTTGTTATAAATATATCTATTTAAAAAAAAAACCGATAAATGCTATATACTAGATAGGGTATATCGTAGATATGGTATATAGCATAGGTGGGCGCGATAACGAAAAAATGTATCACGATAACCGATAAATCGATAACGATAACTTTATCGGCGATAATCGATAACTGGGGATAAATTTATCGCCCGATAAGGTGATAACCGATAAATGGATAAATCATAAATTAAAATACAAGATTTTATTTATTAGTTTTTACGCACAGTCCTTATCTAGGCTCAGTGCGCTAAAAGAAAGAAAAAGCTAAGCTGGGCAGGACGGGGTGCTGAATCCCGTCAGCACGGCGGGGTGGAAGGTAAATCGCCGCGCCCTTTACGGGGACGTAAAAGACAAAATCCATTTAGGAATAGATCCTTTTTTTTCTATCTATAACCACGTTATCTTCATGCAGCAATAAAAGAAATGTTATTAACATAAGGAATCAGGAGCAGATAGACAAAGGACATCGAAAAACATAAAATGTAAGGGAAAGTTTGTTTAAAAATATAGTTTGACGATCGATGACAAGGGCGCTCTATAGAAGGTAACGTTACATAAATAATAACTATATTATATATATATATATATATATATATATATATATATATATATATATATATATATATTATATTATATATATATATATATATATATATATATATATCCGGTTAATTGGGGGATTATGCCCAGCTTCGAATTTTATGGGCACTTTGTTATAAATATATCTATTAAAAAAAATACGATAAATGCTATATACTAGATAGAGTATATCGTTTATATGGTATCACGATAACCGATAAATCGATAACGATAACCTTATCGGCGATAATCGATAACTGGCAATAAATTTATCGCCCGATAAGGTGATAACCAATAAATCGATAAATCTAAAATTATAATACAATATTTATTATTGACTATATATAGCGTTATTTTATAATACAATAGTAAGAATATTTGAATACTGTTTCTTAGTTTCTTACCTGGTGAGGCTCTCCTTCATCTCCTCATAGGTTTTGAGGATCCTCCTCTCAGCTCGGACCTATGCATTACTGCCTTCAAGGCACGCGCGTCTTTTCCCTGTGCTAAACTGGAACCAAAAACCGAAATTATCGATTATCGCTAGTTTGGAACCAAAAGTATCGGCGATATGGATGAATCGATAATGTGGGAAAAAATATCGGATAACCAATAACCCGATATCGTTATCCCGATAACGCCTACCTATGGTATATATAGATATACTCTATAGCAGGAGTCGGCAAACTTTTTGGTCTTGCGTGCCAATTCCATTAAAAAAATAAAAAATCTGGTCTTGAGTGCCAAGCAACTATGTATAATAAATGCCCAATGTACATAATCTAACGTGATCAACAGACCTAAGTCGATATGCCCAAAAGATACGGTAAATAATGCGGTAAAAGAAATATATTAAATTGTATCATTAGAAAATATGTAATTTTAATATATATATATACTTTTTAATGTGATCATGTCCTTGCTTAACGGAGAGTTAAAATCTTTTCACGTGCCAAGGATAGATGCCTCGCGTGTCAAGTTTGGCACCTGTGCCATGGTTTGCCGATGCCTGCTCTATAAAGTATATCGTAGATAGAGCATATCGAAGATATACTCTATATAGCTTCTTCACTAGTTAATATGGGCAACTTTTTAATTATGATGTTATGAAAAGAAATAGATTGACCGCCATCTCGGAAGACACATTGTGAGTTGGAATAACTTTATAGTGTATTATATATCATTTTGAAGTAAATTTTTTACTGAACTGAAATATGATGTAGACATTTCATATTAATCAATTTTAAATAAAATATGATTTATTTAAATTGCATTGGGGGGTGAGGCTTATATGTCTGAAGTCAAGGAATGAGGTAGAAAACTAAAGGCCTAAGGACATTAGGCAATCATCTTTTAAATTGTAGTTTATTTTAAAAAAATGCAGGTGGTGGAGGTTCACAAATGAGTAGGAGGTATGGAGGCGAAGCCTCCCATTTCAAAATTATCTTAAAAATAATATAAAATACAATATGATGCTATTGCAATAGCCTAACAAATAAAAAGCAGCTCTTTGAGTGAATTTGCGCAAGAAAAAACAATGTCTACATTAAAAAACAATCGTTTTTAAATATATATATATATATATATATATATATATATATATATATATATATATATATATATATATATATATATATATATATATTTATATGGGAAATTTGTTATTGTTTGGTTTATTCCCACCCGAGAATTGTGTGGGCGCTTTTTGAAATAAGCAAATGCTTAGTTAGCTATGCTAAGTAAGCAGTGGAGTCAATTGCGAGTATGCAACAGCCATACCTTAGGTCCCAGTGGCATAAGCGTAGGAAGTGGTGTTTATTGGGGGTGCAACACCAAATTTGGCCAAATTTCAGAAACCCCCAGAGTTTTTTTTTTAAATTGCCATATATTTGTCTAATAAACATAAAACAGCTGTTAAATTGTGTACAGTAGGTACGAATTTAGAGAAGTTTAGCAAAACCACGTAGTTACTATTCTAATTCTTCATTTAGTGTTCATGCATACATCATCTTATGTGTGTTTTAAAAGTACCAGAACTCTCTCAAATGCAATAAAATGCAGGGGCAACTTTTAAAATCTTATACAACTTATAAAGGAACATAGTATCAACACAAATTAATATTTTTACATTATTTTTCATGATATATGGCATAAATAACAGATCATCAACTACATGTAGAAAAGATATACAAATACAGATGCAAATCTGTATTATACTGGTACATGTTATATCGTATTTGGGGATAAATTAGAAGAAGATTTTGTCCCTTCCCTTTCGTCTGCCAAATACCTCCACAATAGTGTTAATGTCTACCCTGTTGGCATGACCTCTTTCAATGCAAAGAAGTCCTAGTGCCTGAAAGTCTATCCTGGCCCATAGTAGACCTAAGGTAGGTTTTGAGTCTTTTTAAGCACGAGAATGACCTCTCTGCTGAACAAGATGTTTTAAGTATAGTTGCCAGGGTTTTTGCCACCTCACTGAAGTGTGGCGAAGTTTCACACAGAGAATTTGACTGGAGATAGTTTACTACTTTATTTGCAGTTTTCAATTCCGAGCCTTCCAGATTGTGAAATAATGGCAGTTTCAGCCATTAGGATTTCTTGATCTACATTGTAGAATTCAGACACTGCCTTGAAACTATCCTCTGCTGCTTTGCCTAGTACTACATCCGCTATGGATGTCAGGATATGTGTATTCTTGCTTGCAAATCTCTCTCTCATTTCAATGAGAACTCTGTCTTGAGCATCATAGTATACAACCCTGACTCTCTGATGGTCTGTAAAGGAGATAAGTTCTTTAGGAGTCTCTCCTGAGAGTGCTTACAGCCTCTTGGGTGGTTTCTTTTGGCGTTTGTAGTTTCCACCTCCTCAGTGTCTGGTGCAATTTCAATGATGTTTGTAGCAGTTTGGGGGGGGGGGGATTTCCCAGATAAGAGAAAACATATCTTCATCCCTACATTTATTAAGGGTTTCCATTGTAGCATCACAAGTGACTTTTGCAGCCATCACATCAACCCATGACCTTCCAGGTAGCTAGCAAGGGTATTTGTGCTGGAGAAGATCACTTTTAAAGTGTGCAAGCCATGGATGATCCGAAACTCGAGCATAGCTTTGACAAGACCCTTAGCATCCACAGAAGTTTTGGCGTCTCTATCATTTGACAGCTGTATTAGAGCAAGTAGAATTATCTCAGGTTTTTGCTCCATGGCTTTCACAGCCTCCCATTTGAGGCCCAGCGTGCCTCACTCGGAAACTTCAACTTGATGTATAGACTGTAGAGTGCCGAGTCAATATAGGGTATGTATACAAAACATTTTCTCGCTTTGGTGTATTAAATAAGTTGTGGATGGATTGGAAAACTCCTAGCGCAATACTCATGGCAGTATTTTCCTGCAATGTATCTTGTAGTGCAAGGGTGAGTAGGTGCCCATAACAGTGGACATAGATGGCCTTAGTTACAACCTCATGCGCTTCTGTGGCCACACCGTTCTCTTTGCCAGTCATGTTAGATGCCCCATCATAGCACTGGCCAACTACATCATCAATTCTCAGCTGCCTGTTGTGAATTACATACAGTACCAGTTTGAAGAGAACGTCTTCCTTTGCAGACTTTACTTCATAGAAGCCACCGAATGTTTCTTTTGGCTGACCATTGTGTCTATAGCGCAAACACAGAGACAACAGCTCCATGCTGCTGACACCTACTGTTTCATCCACTATAATGCTGAACTCTCCAGCTTCTTCCACAGCTTTAGATATGTCCTTCAGCACAAGGTCAGATGCAATATTCAGAATCTCAAATTCTGAATCTCTGGTGACAGCCACTGGTGATGTGCTGCCAGCTGTGAAGTTAATCTGAATGCCAGCCATGGGATGTCTCTACATCGAAGATGCAGAAGTTCTATCAAGTTTCCGCAATATATATCTGATCGCTGTCCAATGTTGGGGAATGTTTTGTTGTGCAGTGTAAAGAATGGACTCTACAATCACTTTGAGAGAGGCTCTATTCTTTTAGACCATGTCTCTGCGAACACCATCAAGTTGGACCAGAACTAATGTTTCTCGTATTTTGTTTATCTTTAATGTGATCCATTTTGACATGGCTACACTGTGATTGTTGCTCTAAGCATTTTTTGCGAGCCTTTCATGTTTTTTTCCAGTTGCTGAATGTGAAGGAATGGTCACAGAGAAACTTCTCACAGGGAAAGCACACGATTGACTTTGTCGACTTGTGGAATCTGGTCATGGGGTATTTCTAAAAGAGGTCTGGGTTGAAGTCTCTCGTTCCCTTTTCATTAGGAAGATGTTTCCTGTGATATTCATTCAGAATAGATTGATTTGGACGATCTAATATATCAGTATCGTTCACTACAGATTTTTCCTCTGAGCATTCTTCAGTTTCATGGAGAGGAGTTTCTGTCTCATGTGCCTCCCTGGCAGGTGTCTCCACATCTGGCACAACAGGCGCTGGGACTTGGATATCATCTTGTTTATATGCAATATAAACATGAATTCGAGGGGCGGTCGATAAGTTTTGCGAATCGGTAGGGCAAAACAGAGGAAGGGGGGTGGCATTTTGTGGGGGGGGGGGGTGTTAGGACAAGTTATGACAAGTCAGGACCTGCAGCCGCACGCTCGTGCCTCGTCTATTTAAGAAGCAGTAGCTGATCGCAGATCGTAAGGCACAAATTTTTCAACAATGGAGAAAGTTGAGCACCGCGCAGTGATCAAACTTTTGATCAAGGAAGGCAAAAATGCAAAAGAGATCCATGAACGTATGGTTGCAGTGTATACCGACACCGCCCCTTCATATGCAACCATTGCTCGCTGGAATAGGAAGTGCCACCATGGTCGTGAGTCCCTTGAATATGACTCCCGTCAGACGCGACCAACGAGGAGAATTTGGCTCGTGTGGAGAGGATGATCCTTGAAAATTGACGGGTGAAGGTCGAAGAAATCGAGCGAGAACTTGGAATTTCACATGGAAGTGTTATCAACATCATCCACGACAATTTGGCCATAACCAAAGTCTTTGCCCGTTGGGTCCCTAGAAACCTCACGCCCCATGATCGACTTCAACGTCGTCAAAGTTCACAAGGCCAGAGTTACACAAGCTGCCCTGCGCGAGTGGCGATTCGAGGAGCTCAACTATCCCCCCTACAGTCCAGATCTGGCCCCTAGCGACCACTTTTTATTCCGCCAGCTCAAGGCTGCACTGCGTGGACGCCGGTTTGGGGACGATTAAGATGTCCAACTCGCCGTCCAGGAGTGGATTGAGCAGCAGTCGGGAGATTTCTGGTTGTCTGGAATTCGAAGCCTCAGGGACAAGTGGCGCAAGTGCATTGAAGTCGAGGGTAGTTATATTGAAAAATAATGAGACACTTTTCCTCATATCTCGTTTCCTCATATCCGAATTGCAAAAAATATTGACCGCACCTCGTATCTTGAACATCTGTGGATTCAGCTGCAGATGAAGCAGCTTCTGTTTGCTCCCTTTTTTCCTGGTATTTGTACCAGTTAACACTCTAAATTCTTGTTTCCTTTATTTTGGATCAATCACGGGATGGAACTTTACTTGTTGATTATTTTCCTAAGCTTTTTTCGAGTGCTCACGTTTATAATCGCCATCAACTTCCTTGCCGCATTTTAAACATTTCTGAACATTTAACTTTGCTCCTATACAGCCTCTTTGTGGTCTTCTCCATGCCCGAAACCTAAAAATGAATACCGGTATTTTAGTCTAGCATATTTACAAATATAGTCAATAAAGCATGAATGAATATCAGCCTATATATTTATTGATATTTATCTTGAAGTAGGTGTAGTTGTAATGACGTTATCTATTATTGAACTTTACTTCAATACTAGGTGACCTCTTAAGGTCTAGTAAAAATAACCAGTCAGTCCACGTTCGCCACCCACTCTATCAAAATAACGATCTACTTAAGAAAAAGCTATAGACAGAACAACTCTAGCCTACTGTTTCCTAGCATAGCCTAAATTACATATTACATTATTCTATTTACTAACCCCTACTAATATCTTATTGTGTCAATTACTTCTACATCTGATGCGCCACATCATCCTCGGTGAGTTTTCTAAATTGTTGTTATAACCGAACTGATAATGGATAAACTACATTGGCGTTGAGGATTGAGGATTTGTTTTGCCTTTTATTAGTGGGTTAAATTGTCATCTATTCCTATTTTCTGTGTAGAGATTTCTATTTTTCGTAGGTTATTTTTTGCAATACAATGTCTCTTATAGGTTCTATCAATAGAAGAATGCTGGAGTCGAAGATTTTGAGACCTATATTAGTAGAGTCGAAATCTATTTTCTAGCTAACTCTATCCCAGAGGAGGAGGATAAGGTACCAGCCTTTCTTACATTGGCTGGACCTAAGGTTTTTGCCTTAGCTAAGGGTCTGTTATCACCAAAGGAGCCAGGGTCTTGTAAATATCCTGATATTATTAAAGTTCTGAAGGAAAATTACAAACCCAAGGCAATTATAATATATTAAAGATTTAAGTTCAATTCTAGGAATAAAAAATCTGGGGAAACTATTGCTAATTTCGTTGCTGGAATTAAAGAACTTGCTCACACATGTGAATTTGGTGACCATCTAACAGATATGTTAAGAGACAGATTTGTGATGGGCCTATTTAATGAGTCCACACAGCACATTTTGCTTGCAGAATCAGACTTAATTTTAGTAAAGCTGTAGAAATAGCTAGTGCTAGAGAAGCAGCTTTTAGAGATGCACAAACTATGGGACACTCTGCAAAACAAACTGCATAAACAGAGCTCCACCTTCAAGCATCAGCCTACTCAGCCTAAACTGGGGTGGCAGATGCTACCTTAAAACTTAAGACCCATTGTTTTGGTTGTGGTAAATTACACTGGAAACGGGAGTGCCCATTCAAGGATGCTACTTGCTTTGCTTGTAATCAGAAGGGGCATATTAAACCTATGTGCAAAAAAGTGCAAAGCGTAAATTTTGGTAGGACCAAACCAAAATTTAAAGGGAATGATCGTGTCCATAAACTGGACAAGGCTAAAGTCACTGAGGTAGATTCTAGCTATGACTATGTCTTTAATGTTTCTCCTACTAAAGGTAATCCTCTTAATGTCACATTATTTCTAAATAATGTCTATGTAACTATGGAATTAGATACAGGTGCTGCATGTTCCCTTATTTCCGAGGACACTTTCTCTAATCCATGACATATTGGAAGTGACAGACCTGTTTTTTATCCTTCTTCTATAAACCTTAAGACTTATGGTGGTTTTTTCCTCAAAGTAGCAGGTGAAATTTCTGTCTGTGCTAGATTGATTCTACTAATTCTTGTCAAGCAACTATTGTTGTTGTTAAAGGATCAGGTCCATGTCTTTTAAGAAGAGATTTAATTAATTCCCTTCATCTAAACAATCAGAAGCTCTCAGATATAAATAGTGTATCATATACTGAAGCTGATTTAGTGAAAGAATTCCCAGATTTATTTTCTCCTGGTCTGGGTTGCCTTAAAGGTAAAACGTTTCCTATTGAGGTAGATCCAAATATCCCTCCTAAATTCTGTAAAGCCAGGACAGTTCCCTATACACTAAGAGCTAAAGTAGAAAGAGAATTTGATAGATTGGTAAAAGAAGGTATAATTTCCCCTATACCGCATTCTGCCTGGGCTGCTCCAGTGGTACCCGTATTCAAGGCAAATGGATCAATCAGGATTTGTGGAGACTATCGGCCCACAGTAAATAGAGCCGCTAGGCTAGATACCTACCCCATTCCTAAGTTCGAGGATCTGTTTAGCAGTCCCTCAGGTGGTAAGCTATTTACTAAACTAGATATGTCTCAGGCATATGCCTAATTATGCCTGGATGATGCATCACAGCAGTATACAGTGATTAATACACATCGTGGGTTATTTAAATATCACAGGTTGTCTTTTGGAGTTTCCATCGCACCTGGTATTCTTTAACGAACACTGGAAGATTTATTAAGAGATCTTACAGGTGTTGTTTGCTACTTGGATGATGTGCTCATATGTGTTTCATCTAAATATGAGCATGATCAGAGACTTAGATATGTACTAAAGATACTAGAAACTGCTGGATTGAAACTTTGTTTGAAGAAGTGTGCTATTGGTGTTCTTCCTGTGTCTTATATAGGTTATCGTATTGATTCTCAGGGTATTCACCCCACTTCTGACAAAGTTCAAGCTATTGCAGATGCCCCTATTCCTACAAATGTGACTCAGCTAAAGTCATGCTTAGGTTTGCTTAACTTTTATAGGAGGTTCATTCCTAAGGCAGCTTCTATCCTGGAGCCTCTTAACAGTTTATTAAGAGCTGGTGTACCTTGGTCTTGGGGAAAAACATAAACAACTACTTTTGTTTTCTCCAGACAGTTTCTATCATCTTCGGAAGTGCTAGTGCATTTTGGCCCACAGAAACCTATTGTAGTGGTTGCAGACAACAGTGCTTATGGAATCGGAGATGTTCTATGCCACCTGATAGATGGTATAGAGCGGCCTGGTCACTTTGTTTTTCGTACTCTATCAGCTACAGAACGTAATTATTCTCAGTTGGAAAAGGAAGCTTTGGCAATGGTTTTTGCTCTAAGGAAATTTTATTTCTATTTGTGGGGTCAGCACAATTTTACATTGGTGACAGATCATAAACCTCTTCTTGGTTTATTTTCTTGTTCTAAATGTATCCATCCTATGGCTTCTGGTAGAATACAACGTTGGGCTCTTCTTCTGCAGGCTTATAATTTCACTCTTATTCATCGTTCTGGAACCTTATTAGGCACGGCTGATGCTCTAAGCCGTTTACGTCTTCCTAGTATTAACATAACTAACAATACTCCAGTTACAGCTGCTGGACTATGCTGGGGAATGTTCTAGACTTTTTACCAGTCACTAGTGTCGCTGTCAGGGATTGCATACGTGCAGATCCTGTTCTTTCTAAAGTACACAAGTTTTGTGAGATTGGGTGGCCAGCCTCAACTATGGGGGATCCTGGCCTTGCTCCTTATGTTCGGAGGGGGGATGAGTTAAAAATTCAGTCAGGTACACTCTTGTGGGGTAGTAGAGCAGTTATTCCTATTAAATTAAGGAATGATCTATTGCATGATCTACATGCTAATCATCTGGGTGCTTCTTGCATAAAAGAATTAGCTAGAGGTTACTTTTGATGGCCAAATTTGGACAAGGACCTCGAAGAACTATGTAGGTCATGTCCCCAGTGATTAGCCCTACACGCTACACCTCCTAAGGCCGAATTACATCCTTGGGAGTGGCCACAGTCGCCATGGAACAGGTTGCATGTCGATTATGATGGGCCAGTAGATGGGAAGCATTTTTTCATCATAATGGATGCTCACTCTAAATGGGTTGATGTTTACTCTACATCAGGTCCAACTGATAGAGAAACTTTTAAGTTTCTTAGACATTCTTTTGCTCAGTTTTGTTTGCTAGTTTCACTTGTTCCTGACAATGGTCCTTGTTTTACTTCTGCTGAGTTTAAGGAATTTGTCATAAGTTGTGGTATTCATCACATTACTACAGCAGTATATAAACCTTCTATTAATGGTTTAGCTGAGAAGATGGTCCAGATCTTTAAGAAAGCTCTCCGTACATCTTCCGAGCCTCTTAGGACAACTATAGATCGGTTCCTATTTAACTATCGACTGACACCACACTCTACTACTGGAGTTTCTCCAGCTGAGTTGATGTTTGGTCGACGTTTGAGGTCTAGATTAGATTTGTTGTGACCTAGAGAACCACTATTTGTTAGAGTGGCCCATAGGCAGGAATGTAAGAAAGCTAACCACTCTAAGTCTACTAGAAACTTATCCTTGCCACCATCATCTTCATTGATGATCAGGAATTATACTCTTGGTGGTCCTAAGTGGATACCTGCTGAGGTACAGGAGCAGACTGGTCTTTTATCCTATAGGTGTAGTGTACCCACAGGAATGTTGTAAAAAGGCACCAAGATCAGGTTATTCCTAGAATCACAGGGGCTCCTGTATTACAACCTGTTTCTCCTACTTCTCCAGTTCGTCTTATTTCGCCTCCTACTCCTGTCTCTCCGGTGGTAGACTCTTCACTGCAGGTTATTGGTTCTCCTTCAGTTAATGTGCGCAGTTCTTCTAGAGCATTGGTTCTCAACCGTCGGCCACATGGCCCGTAGGGGTCCATGTAGCATTACTAGGGGTCCACACACATAAAATAACGAATTGGGGTCCACGGTGTTATTTTGGTTGGCCATAGAGCAATTCTACTTCAGAACTGTTATTATTACTGAGAATGGAGAGAGAAAGAGAGAAAGAGAGAGAAAGATAGAGAAAGAGAGAGAAAGAGAGAGAGAGAGAGAGGGAGAGAAAGAGAGAGAGAAAAGAGAGAGAGAGAGAGAGAGAGAGAGAGAGAGAGAGAGAGAGAGAGAGAGAGAGAGAGAGAGAGAGAGAGAGTGGGGGAGGATGGAGGATGGCAACGCGTGTTTATGAAGTACTGTTGGATGCCAATTTGTGTTTTCAAATATTAACTTTTGCCATTGATAATTTATGAGCAGTAAAAAAAACCATGAAATTTTATAACACCATTTTTTTTCATATATTTTATATATATCATTATCGTTCAAATTATTTATTAGTATCAATTTTTAATTTCTATTAATGCTCTTCATAGAAAACATTATTTGGCAAGCTCTTGCCTCCGAGTCCAACTTATACAGATACACAGTGTGAACTCATGGAAATTCATGTCAATTTTTTTTCAGTTTTAATTGTTCGTAAAACGTGTTTTGGTGTTTAATGAGTAAGTTATTATAATATCATTACTATGTACCTTAATTTTTAGAGATGGGATTAAACGTATCAAAGTAATAGCATTCCTAGGAAGTTCTTCGCAAACTTAATAAGCTTGGAACCCTTCATTCCAATTGATTATAATAATGAACTCCATCAAATTAGATTTGAATTAAAGCGAGGAATAATTATTAACTCCTGGATTTACTAAATTATTATATTATACCATTTTATACTATTATATGTTATTTTTATAGTGTATTATGGTGTAATATAGCGTATCATAATTATTGTATCATCTTGTATCGCATTGTATTGCATCAAATATTATATCATATATCATAATGATGTAAGCTATGTCACATAATATTATGTTACATTACGTTGTGTCATGTTATGTTATGTTATGTCACAAATATTAACACGCGCCTGTGAAATTAATCTTCAATACACTCCCTCACACACACACACACACACACACACACAAACACACATACACACTGAGGCATAATTCGTGACGTACATTCTGATCCAGAGAAATGGTAATAGTGCCTAATATATTGTACTTGAAGTACCGCAAAGTTAACTATGTTAACTTGGAGGTTAGTTAAATTATTCACGAACATTGGCCTCTTTATGCCATATAATTGCAATAGTTTATCTTAAAATGTCTTCTCTCTCCATCTCCCTCTCCCTGAGCATGATCGGGACAAGGCGGTGGATGTGGTGTACTTAGACTTTCAGAAAGCCTTTGATAAGGTACCACACCGTCGCCTTCTCCGGAAAGTGTGAGCGCTGGGCATAGACGGAAAAGTAGCCGGCTGGATCGAGAACTGGCTAAGTGGCAGACGGCAACGGGTGGTGGTGAATGGACAGGCTTCTGAGTGGGTGCCCGTTACTAGCGGGGTGCCTCAATGTTTTATCCTGGGACCACTACTATTCATCATCTACGTTAACGAAATGGGCGGTGACATGGTTGCCAAGATTTCCAAATTTGCCGACGATACCAAGCTTGGTATGAACGTTGCAGAGGATGGAAATACTGCCCGCCCGCCTGCAGGAAGATCTTGGGAAGATTGGGGAGTGGTCGGACACGTGACAAATGCCTTTTAACGTGAACAAATGCAAAGTGATGCATATCGGCCACATAAACCCCCAATCTCAGTATATCCTTAAGGGCACTGCTATTGAATCCACTGACACTAAGAAGGACTTGGGTTTAACAATCACTAGTGACCTCAAGTTCTCGAAACAGTGCATTGAGGCGGAGAAAAAGGCCCAAAGGATGCTAGGCTATATTAAGCGCCAGTTTGGATATCGGAACCAGGAGAGTGTACTGTGCTTGTACAACTCACTTGTCCGACCGCACCTGGAGTATGCCGTACAATTTTGGAGTCCTTCATTGCGAAAGGACATCGCGAGATTTGAACGCGTACAAACCAGGGCAACCAAGCTGATTCCCTCTATTCGACATAAAAGTTATGAGGATAGACTAAGGGAATTAGATCTGTTCTCGCTGGAAACCCATAGACTGCATGGTCAGCTCATCGAAGTTTTCGAAATACTTTGAGGGTTGGACAATGTTGACTACCGGCATATTTTCACACTGAGTGAGAACAGAACGCGCAATCACGGCTTCAAACTTGAACTGAAGCGTTATAACCACAATCTGTGTGGATATTTTTTCACTTACAGTATCTGCGGTAAGTGGAACGCACTTCCAGTGGAAGTTGTCAACAGGGAATCTGTTGACAAGTTCAAAGTCTTGAAAAGTGGCCGTTTAGGAACGCAAAACAATTGAGCAGCTATGTGCCCGCTCAATTGCTAGTCCAAAGGTACCCTCCTTGAATGGACCGTAAGGTCTCCTAGGGTACCTTCTTTCCTTGTTGTTACTCTCTCTTTTTCTCTTACTCTCTTTCTTTCTAGTGTATATATATATATATATATATATATATATATATATATATATATATATATATATATCTATATATATATATATATATATATATATATATATATATATATATATATATATATATATATATATATATATATATATATATATATAGAGAGAGAGAGAGAGAGAGAGAGAGAGAGACTGTACTTTAAGCAAAATGTGTCCAAATTATCATACCTATTTCACCCTAAAATATCAAGGTCACTCACTTCTCTCTGTATTTGTTGCAAATTTATCTTTT
Source organism: Ceratothoa steindachneri (assembly GCA_963969495.1). Taxonomy (NCBI): domain Eukaryota; kingdom Metazoa; phylum Arthropoda; class Malacostraca; order Isopoda; family Cymothoidae; genus Ceratothoa; species Ceratothoa steindachneri. The sequence goes on along the minus strand of OZ018318.1, from coordinate 25,914,487 downwards.
AGTTTTGTTAACAAATTACATATAATTTTTAACTATAAACTGTAATATATGCTATAACAGCTTCTGATATATTTTTACAGGTAACCCATGGCGGCGCTAACTAATCCAGAAAGACCAAGAAATCGACTCAAGAGAAAACCGCGCCCAAAGATAACGGAATTCAAGGAAATACGACTTTCAAGGGCTAACTCGTCTTAACTCATCTCATCCCATCAAAATCGTCAAGAAGCATCAAGAAGTCATCACGTCATCAGAATTGGAAGGAATCATCACATCGTCGTTAAAAAGGAAGATACATCAAGAAAAAAAAGATCAAGAATTAACCCAGCCAATTTAAAGAAGAAAGAATCTCAGCCTACAAGAATATATTAGATTCAGATACATGGCAGTCAATGTTTGAAGGGGCATCTTCAGTCTAGAAATAATACATAGATACGATATTGACAAAATAAATAAAGTTATAAGAAAAAGCCCCCCCTCCCCATAACTGGTGACCCTCAAAAGGCCGAACAATCTTCTGATCTTCGTTACAACTGCACCTGCTCTCCTACTAGAGTTTAAGAAAAAGTGCTGCTGGGAACCGGAGACCCAGGAAAGGATATTACTGATTAGCGTCAAAAACTTAGTTCGCTCTCCTCAATCCCACTTAATTAGCTCCACTCATCCCGCAGACTCGGAGGCCGGGGAGGAAGAGCTACTATTAATTCTCGATTAAGAAATCCAATACTAGTCTCTCCCCAATCCTCAAATTCGCTCCGCGTTCTAGAAAGGGACCTGTGTAGGGGTGCGTTGATGTAAGAGATAAAAAATTCCTTCCAACGCGAGAATATAAATAGTCCAATAATTTACCAAGTCAAAACGGACTAAGCCGTGTCGTAACGGTAGAGTGCTTGCCTCGGGATACAAAGACCCAAGATCGATCCCATACAGTCCACAAATATTTACGAAGAAAATTCTCGAAGAAAACGGAGAATGCTTCAAGGACTAACTAATCCAGAAGGACCAAGAAATCGTACTCAAGAGAAAACCGCGCTCAAAGAAAACGGAATTCAAGGAAATACGAACTTTCAAGGGCTAACTCGTCTCAACTCATCTCATCCCATCAAAATCGTCAAGAAGCATCAAAAAGTCATCACGTCATCAGAATTTGAAGGAATCATCACATCGTCGTTAAAAAGGAAGATACATCAATAAAAAGAAGATCAAGAATTAACCCAGCTAACTTAAAGAAGAAAGAATCTCAGCCTACAAGAATATATTAGAGTCAGATACATGGCAGTCAATGTTTCAAGGGGCACTTCAGTCAAGTCACAAGAAATAAATAAATATAAGGAGGCCCCTTCCCCATAATACAATTCCTTTTCTTTTTTATTAGTGAAAACTTTTGGGCTTTGGGTAAAAAAAGGTTGAGAACCACTGATCTAGAGTGAAGAAACCTGTAGATAGGCTAAATCATTAAGTTTTGTTCTATGTTCTAACTAAGGGTAGAGGGATGTAATGACGTGATTTATTATTGCGGTTTACTATAGTCTTGTTGTCGATACTTCAATACTAGGTGACCTCTTAAGGACCAGTAGAAATAACCAGTCAGGCAACGCCCGTCACCCACTCTATCAAGATAACGACCTACGTAAGAAAAAGCTATAGACACAACAACTCTAGCCTAGTGTTTCCTATCATAGCCTAAATTACATATTACAGTATTCTATTTACTAACCACTACTAATAACTTATTGTGTCAATTACTACCACATCTAATGCGCCACGTCATCCTCGGTGAGTGTTCTAAATTGTTGTTATAACCGAAGTGATAATACATAAACTACAGTAGTTGTGTACGAAAATCGCACTAAATGACTGAGGTAATATAAACTAGTTACGTGGAGTCACATGGTTTAATGGTTAAACACATCTGGGCATATGAAAAATAACATTTGTACCGGTAAATTACAAATATTCACCTCATAACTAAAACATAATTAATCGATAATTAATTATGCAAGAAACAAATTAATAATAGTTGAAAATGTACAGAAACTAGAAAAAATAATTACTCGTATGTCCAGTAGTAACTTCCTACGGTAAACATGTAGATTGTAGGCTCGGCCTGAAATTATTTTTTTTTGTGCCAATATTATCGTTCACCCGTGTTTGAATCTTCCTGCGCCTTATCGTTCACCCGTGTTTGAATATTCATGCGCGTTTGAGTTTTGTTCGAATGCTAGCTGCCGCCATTTTTTTTTTTTAAATCTCGAAATTACACCCTCCGAAAATGCTCTTTACGTAGGCCATTTTATTTACCAAATTGCCCGAAAATAACCAAACGAAACACTTTGTTTCCCGTACTTAAATGCAGTGGTTATACTTCCGAAATAGCGAAGAGGAAAGCCTATTTATTTTGCGCGTCTGCGCCCTATTCGAAATCTAGCTGACTTGAATCACGTTTTATTTTCGATCATCTAAATTCGAAGTTAGGGTTCACATCTAATGCTTGGCCACAAATGTCGCATTCACTTTTTATTCGCACTAAATTATTAACATCCAAAAAGGTGTTTAATTTATCTTTATCAGAAACTAGGGTTAATAATTCCGCAATAGCCGACGGACAAAATTCACAATTCGATGATTATTTTCAAACTGCGTAAGAGGGAAATATTTGACACCCAAACTGCTAAAAAACAAGTAGTTCCTTGAAATGATCTAGCTAATTACATTTAAATGTATAAAAGAAGGTAACAAAAATAGTAAAATGGGGAAAAATATATTGAAAAATAAAAATGACTCCGAATGAGGATAATAAAAAGCTATTATGAAGGAAAAAAAATGAAATCAAGCATTTCTGACGTTATACCCCCACCCCCCAACCCATATTATAATTCGCAAAACGATTAAAGACGCTGACTTGATGTAGTTAAAGCATTCACCTCTGTAAACGGCAGAACATTATAACAATTAGGATTATATTCGGGGGGGGGGGGGGGGGGCTGTGCTCCCCAGACCCCCCCCCAATTTAATGAAACTCAGGATATTTATGGTGTGGTCTCCCCCTTGTGTTTACCCCCACACGAGCCGTCTGCTTAAAAAAACAATTGAAATCAAGCATTTCTGACGTCATACCCCCCACCCTGCCCAACCCTTATTATAATTCGCAAAACGATCAAAGACGCTGACATGATGTAGTTAAAGCATTCACCTCTGTAAACGTCAGAACATTATAACAATTAGGAATATATACTGGGGGGGCTGTGCCCCCCAGACCTCCCCCCCTAATTTAATGAAACTCAGGATCATCGTAGTGTGGTCTCCCCCTTGTGCTTACCCCCCATGAGCCGTCCCCTTAAATGTACTCCAAAAACGTGAAACATTTTGGAACACGGACGAAAAAACTACGGTTTATCGGCCGGGCCGATAAACTACATATTTACCCTTCCTACTATATAAGTAAATAATAAAAAAATAGTAATAAATGAATGTCGGGTTTAACCATACATTGGCAACTTCCAGAAAATTACCTAACTTGTTTCCCATGATCGTAAACATGATGTCTCTGATAAAGCTAGTACATGTCTAAATGAAGGCCTATGTTCTATTATCTTTCGTATAAATTCATCATTACACCATGAAGCCCCTAAAACAAGCACGAGAAAAGTTTCTTGTCATACAAAAGACAATAAACGGAAGTGGCTCGGTTCCTTTAACTTTTTTTTCTTCGATCGTAAACGTGTTTGACCTTGACAGGTGACCATAAATATACGGTTAAAATAACGAATTTTTTATAAATTATTTTTCTATTTGAACATACCAAACACATAAATGATTATTCATTGTGCTAATTGAATTGTTGAAATGTTAGAATCTTTCTTAAACAGCCGATAAATACCCCCTAGATGCGGAGGTCCAAGCACTGCTTGTGTAGAAGCAGAGATTGTGGGAGATTGACTTACAGTTGGAGTTTCCTCCACCATCGCCGGGGGGATGTCAACAGGCATGAGAAAACAGTCATGTATTCATAGAAAATGAATTAAGTAGGATGCTTTTTGTAATCGAATGGGGATACTCTAAATGATAATTATATGCGATTATTTATTACATGGTTCCAAATACAAGTTTATATTTTTTTTTTCCTTGTCATTTTTGAAATATAGAAAAGTTTTTTCCCCCGAATGCCCTAATTTTAGAAGATTACCGACCGAATCCAGCAGGGGTGGGGAGTTGCCCCCACCCCCTTCCGCGCCCTACACCAATACCCAGGGGAAAAATGTAAAATGTACCTTTATAAAATGAATGTATGAAATTCCTCTGTTAATCTATGATGTGTCTAGCTAAAATGTGACTTTAGCAATTGTCGAGGTATGCCTGTGAAGACCCGCTCAGATCAAGGGCGCATACAAAAGCAAGGGCAGATAGCCGACCCAAGGCCGTCTGCGATATGCTTTGGAGCAATTAAAAGAGTGGAAGGTCGCCTCCTTGATTTTTAGAGTGCGTTTACGATTGACCGGGATTTATCTAATGGCTTACCAAGTTTCAGTTCAAGGATATATAAAGATCAAGATCCCAAAATATAATTTTATATATAAAATTATAAGATGTAAGAGCCGGCAAAGACCGTGTAGTCCACTTCTGGGCCAGCTCTCCTTCAAACCACGCCGATGCATTTAAAGTGTGCATCTAAGCGGTTCTTAAAGATGTTTATGCTTGTTGATTTAACAACGATCTCCGGCCTCTTGCTTCAATAGGAAACTACCTTGTTTGAGAAAAAAATTCTTTGCTATAATATTTGTTTCAAATCTTCGTTTCTTAAGTTTGTATCCTGGCTTCGGGTACTTGAAGCGTCCAACTCGAAAAGGGTTTCAATTTTTACTTTATCAAAATTGTTTAAGATCTTAAAGAGTTTTAAGAGTTCTCCTCTTAACTTTCTCGTCTCAAGTGATTGCAGGTTGAGTGCTTTATGTCTGTCTTCGTAGGAGTTTTTACGTAGTCTAGGTATCATTTTTCTAGCACGATGTTGCACTCTCTCCAACATTTCTATATCTTTCTGCAAGTATGGATTCCGAAACAAAATTGCGTACTCCAAATAAGGTCGAAACAAAGATTTGTAGCGTGGAAAAATTATATTTTCCGATTTGTAGCGTGGAAAAATTATATTTTCCGATTTGTAGGCAAAATTTCTATATTTGAAACCGACACTCTGTTTGCTTTCTTGCATGCCTCCGCGCACTGTCTTCCAACTTTCAAATCAGTGCTGACTATAAAACCAAGATCTTTATCTTCTGCTACCTTTTTCAGGGGCAGGCCTTTTATTGTATAGTTAAATTCTTCGTTTCTTGCTCCAATGTGCAGTACCTTACATTTATCAATGTTGAGTTTCATCTGCCAATTTTCTGTCCATTCCACAAGCTGTTTAAGTCTCTCTGGATTTTCTGTTGATCGACAAGTGTTGTTGATTTACCACCCAGCTTTGTATCGTTAGCAAATTTCGAGAATAGGCTCGCTATGCCTTCATCTAAGTCGTTTATATATATTAGAAAAAACAATGGACCCAGCAAGGACCCTTGGGGCACTCCGCTTGTTATGTACATAGGTGGGCGTTATCGCGATAAATGATAGCGATAACAATATCGGGTTATCGGTTATCCGATAATTTTTTCCGCAATATCGATTCATCGGTATCGCAAATAATTTTCGTTCCAAACTAGCGATATGATAATTTAGGTTTTTTGTTCCAGTTTAGCACAGGGGCGAGCCGCGCGTGCCTTGGAGGCAGAAATAGGTAGGTTCGAGCTGGGAAACAGCTGTCGGACGAGAGGTCACGAGGTGGTGCTCCTGCGCGCTACCAGTTTAACGCGTTCTTTGATGATTTTTTCCCCATGTTCCCGTGCTTCTTCCGTTCTCTATATAGTCAATAATCCATATTGTATTATAATTTTGGATTTATCGATTTATCAGTTATCACCTTATCGGGCGATAAATTTATCGCTAATTACCGATTATCAGTTATCGTCGATAAAGTTATCGTTATCGATTTATCGGTTATCGTGATACATTTTTCGTTATCGCGCCCACCTATGGTTATGTCTCGCCATCTTGATTGATGACGATTTATGACTATACGTTGTTTCCTTCCGTTGAGCGATAATAATAAACGGGGTAATATATATATATATATATATATATATATATATATATATACAAAAAAGTAGAAAAATTGCTCTATAAGGATAGTTAATTGGATCGGAGAATTTAAAATATGACAAAGCTTAGTGGGGAGTGAAAAATTATCGTTAATTTTACCAATGGCTATTATTTAATTTTGAGCGGGAAGTCAAGTCAAAAGGGGGTGCGAGTGACGATCGACAGGGTGTGTAATTAGTAGATTACAACACAAAATCACTTTACCTTGAAGCTTAGAGGTGTTCGAAGGGAGAAGACCAACGCCACAGGTCTTCGAGGAGATAGTTCTGTGAGTCCTGACGAGGAGGACATGTAGATGAGGTTTTGACTACTTCTTGTTGAAGAACGAAATTTTCTCTGCTCCAGAGTGATGAAATCTCAAACACGAGATCTTAGCGACGAGGTACGACTCGAACAGGGGTTGCGAGACTTTGCAGGGGAACAGACAAACGGTTTGAACGGAGTGACTTGCAGACTCTCAATCTCATCAAGGAATAGCTAGGTGGCTGGTCCTTTAGATAGCCCCAAGGCATGGCCGCCTTCAGAGGATTCTCGACGTCAGTCTATGAAAACTTGATTCGAGATAACGAGTTGGATCGGACAACAAAGTTTACCCTCAGGATATGCCTGTGACGCATGGGGGCGAGAATTCGGCGTTATCGCGGGGGGTGGGGCGATGTGCGTCCCGCTTAAGCAAATACAGCCGGGTCAAGCGACTCAGCGCGGACTGCTTCCTTCTCGATGATTCTAAAATTCCCACGCTAAGGAACACGTGGTTTGGATCGAAGTAGCTGAAAGGGGTATGCCGTGGGGGCTTCCTCTCTCGCTGATCCTTCGAGGGGCATCCCTTCACAGTAATAATGATGTTTGGAACATCATTGGTACCCAAGTCACATTTTCATTTTTCCTTAGCTCACACTGCCTTCTATAATCGGTCGTCTGTATTTGCCCTCGCGTCTCTTACTTTTTAAAATAATATACTACAGTTTCCTTCTCATGTTTATGCTAATCCCCGCAAGGACCGCTAGTTGTATTTCTGGCTAGATTACAGGGGGTATATTTCCTATCCTTCTTTTCCACGATCAGAATATGAACCCTCTGTATAACGATCATGTTTCTGTGTATCTGTTCCCTGTTGGATTACACCTCTCCTATATTCATTCTTGTTTTGTTAAAGAAATGTCCCGAATGAGTCAATGGCTGATATCAATGACGTTGCAGTCCTGCTTGCTTCAGATAATGCCTCGATGCAAGGCCTGTTTGCTCCTGTCCAACTTTGTCTTAATACTGAAGTCACTTCCAAATATTCCAGACGGTCTGAAATGCCAGTTAGCGGACTTATTTTTAGCCTCGAATTCATTTTCAATCTTGTCACTCTCATTCCAAACACAAAATGCAACGACGATTGATTTCGAATTCGAAATTGTAACCACAATATCCTTAAACATTGAAAATATACATCAATTTAAGAAGTTGAAGACCCATTTATTCTCTATCGCCTATGATCTTGAAATTGCTACCATAACAAATAACTTTAAAGTCTAACATGACATTAAATGCTGTAAAAATCTAATTCAATTAAATTAGTCATATCATAATATAATAGAAGGCCGGCCTGAGAATCTTCTGGTTCGGAGATTGACCGGAGGGCCTTGGACATAAACCTGCAGAGAAGTAAGAATGTAAATATATTAAATCGCCTAAAACCTCCGAACACTGCTTTCTTAAATGGCCATTATCACGCTAAAAATTACTTACATGCATATGCGTGTGTGGTTTAACTCAACATATCTCAAAGAATAACAAATAATTTCCCAGACTAACTTTGGGAGGACCTTGGCGTTTATAGCATTCAGAAGAGAATATAAAACAACATAGGGATTTCAGATTTCGTTAGAATCGACCGAATAGTTTTGATGTTAGTGCCAAATAATTTCCCGGCTAACCTTGGGAGGACTTTGGCAATTATATCATTCGTAAAATAATGTAAAACAAAATAAGGGTTTCAAATTTCGTTGGAATCGGCCCAATACTTACAATGTTATTACTAAAATTTTAAAAATGCAAAACGGAGACCAACCGACCGACATAGTGGGGTGTAGAGTCGGCCGCGTTTTAAAATTGGAAACTTAATGCAAGGACATCGTTTTCATGACGTTATGTGGAGGGTATACTAAGGTCTATCGGTTGAGTGACCTTCATTTCCCATTCTGACAATAGAATGATAACCTTTAGTTTTCCTGATTTCGTTGATTTTATATTTTTTAAGTGTCATATTTTTAATTCATAATTTTACATTTTCCCTCTCGTACACCGTTCACATTGACATGAGGAACCCTTTACCAATCGTGAAGGGTGAGTTTGTGAAGCTGCAATAAGGGATTGAATACTACCAACCCGTGGCTACTCGTGTATAGCAGTGGCGTGCAATTAATGGAAGCAAGGGAAGCAATGCTTCCCCTATTTAAGAAGAAAAGAAAAAGAAATTACAGCCCAACAATTAATATGACAACCGAATTAATTTTATTCTCACACTTATGCTTTCCTATACTTATATACGCCATACGGTATCGTTCACTTTCAATCTAATTGGCGTTAGACCCTGATAGGCCCGACTGCAATTGAAGAAATGCATCCTTTTGCTCGATATATATATATATATATATATATATATATATATATATATATATATATATATTTTCTCTCTATCTCGGAGGACCTTAAAGTATCGAAACAATACGCAGAAGCTTGTAAAAATGCAAACCGAATGCTAGGATATATTGCTCGGAATTTTAGTTTCAAATCGAAAGATATAATCCTGTCACTATACAAATCGCTCGTGGGCCCACAACTCGAATACGCGGTTCAATTTTGGTGTCCCTCCCTAAAAAAGGAGATAGCTCAGTTAGAAAGAGTGCAACGTCGGGCTACGAAACTAATTCCTGGAATCCAAAACCATCCCTACGAAGATAGACTCTGCTCATTAAACCTACTATCACTTGAAAGTAAACGAGTACGTGGACAATTGAGTGAGGTATTCAAAATCTTAAAAGGATTTACTAATATTGATTACAGACTATTGTTCGAGATTGACGAAAGGGCTAACACACGCCAAAATGGTTTAAAATTAGTGAACAATCGATTTAACTCTACTATAGCTCAAAATTATTCCACGTTTAAAATCATGCAAACGTGGAATAGTCTGCCCAACCGTGTAGTAGAAAGCACGTCAGTTAATATGTTCAAAAACAGACTTAATGAGTACTTCAATAGTGTAAATATAACGTAGTAGGAGCACAGAGCAAAACGTCATACATCATAAGGAGTTAAGGAATAAAATTAAATGATCGATAAAAAGATGCCAGCGACGCCTCCCTGCATGGAGTGAACGCGAATTCTCCTTTTCTTTTTCTCTCTGTCCTATAGGTATATTATTTTCATGACTAGCAAGTGAAGCCTGCGAGAGAAGAGAATACTGTCCTATTCCCCCCCCCCCTGGTTCAAAAAAGCGTGTTCGTGTATTTGATGGATAGCTGAACTTGCATGTCAAGGGTACACATGTAGATAAGTGTGTACCGTAGAATTGAAATAATTACATAGAAGAGGCATGTAAAGAAAGGTCAAATGATACACATGTAGATAAGTGTGCCCAGTAGAATAGAAATGTTAAAAGAAATCATGTCAAAAATATATATACAAAGGGTACACATGTAGATAAGTATGTACCGTAGAATTAAAATAGTTAAAAAAAACAACAAAAAAAAGAAGCATGATAGAATAACGAGAGAATGTGGTATTTAACATCTTCTGTAAGCGGGCTGGCCTTGAGCGGATCTTAGGGTCTTTACTGGTCCTTGTTTCTGTAGTTTTCTCTCTTTTTTGTGGACCCTTACCGCACCTCTTATGGTAGAAACGATCTCTACCAAAAGGATGGAGTGCATCTTTCTTTTAAAGGAAAGGCTGTACTCTGTAACATGATACAGGATGTCGTGGAACTGACCCAGAGGAGTGTTTGGTCCAGATTGAGGGCGCGCGTACGCCAGTACGCCCGTGTCACTCCTGGAACGATCTTCTCGGAGGTCACAAAGAGAGGTACCTTCTCGCCAACAAATAAGCCGGGAAACGGAAGAGCGTCCTACATTCGGGGACTCTGTTTAATGCGAGTTCGATCAGGAACAAATTTCTTGAACTTCTTGGCCTCGTAGCGACGGAAGAACCTGAAATGTTAGCCATAACAGAGTCGTGTGTAAAAACCTGAAACCGAGATTTTGAATGTGATTTCATGATTCCCGGTTACTAACTCTTCCAAAAAGATAGGCCAGGCAGAGAGGGTGTCGGTGTGATGTTGTATGTCAAGCATACGCTCAAATCGACGAACTGCAACATGGTATCCGACCACGAGCTACTAGGTATTGACCTAGATATAGGTCCTGCCCGATACAGGACCCTGGTGCTTTACAGACCTCCTGCCCAACTCGTTGAAAAGGACATGGATCTGTCCTGGCTCCTGGGTAAACTTGTTCAAGACAGAGTATGTATTGCCATGGGTGACTTCAATACCCATGTTGAATGGGAAACCAGAGAACCCTGTGTAGAGAACGCACTACTCATGGAGTTCGCGAACAACGAGTTCCTGACTCAATGGGCGAGAGAGCCGACGAGAGGCAATAATACCCCGAATTAGCTTTCACCTCTAAGGATGACATCGTTGACGATCTCTCCGTAGGCGAAGAGCTCGGTGGCAGTGATCACCGACTAGTCAGATTTATAGTCAATATCCCCAAGGTAGAATCTGCGACTGGTAAATCGAGGAAACTTGATTTAAGAATAGTAGACTTTGCAGGTCTTCGTGTTGGATTGATTGAGGCTAGAAGTGTGTGAGGATTTTGAAGATTCGTGGAATAGATTCAAAACTACGGTCATGAGTCTTCAATCACGATTCATCCCTTTGAAAAGCCTTCGACGGTCTTCCGTTCAACCAAAGGGGTTTAATCGAGAAATTGGTCAAATGCTGAGGGAGAAGAGAACGGTGTACCAGCAGTCAAAGATTTCTAGTTACTTTGACGAGTACCGTAGGTTAACTAAGGGAGTAAAGTCCAGCATAAAGGCGGTAAAGCGTGCCGAGGAGCTCCGAGTCGTGGGACATTGCAGGGAGAATCCCAAGTAGTTCTTTGGTTAAGTAAAGAAGCGTAAACCAATCCATCGAACGATTGGCCCTTTAGTGAATGAGGAGGGGGCATTTTTTGCACTCAGATGCAGAAAATACTAACCTCCTCAACGACTACTTCTCTTCAGTGTTTACTGAAGAGTGTGGTCCCATCTCCCAGGCACGGATTATTACTTGGGGTAAAAGCTGGAGGAAATGGACTTTACCCAAGTAGAAATAGAAAAAAAAGATCACTGAGCTAAAGACAAATAAGGCCACTGGCCCGGGAGAGTTTCTGAGCATAACCTTTAACGTATCAATCTGGACCGGATGCGTTCCTAGAGACTGGGGTGAAGAGGAGGTGACTCCTATCTTCAAGAAAGGAGAGCCTAGCCAGCCGTCGAACTACCGACCTATTAGCTTAACCTCAATAGTCGGTAGAATAATGGAAAGCATCATGGTGGACAAAATGACGTCACATTTAGAGACCAACTTGCGATTGAGTTCCCAGCACGGGTTCTAAAGGCAACAGTCATGCCTAACGAATCTTGTGGAATTCTTCCACTTCGTTTTTAGTGAGCACGACCGGGATAAGGCTGTGGATGTTATCTACTTAGACTTTCAAAAAGCCTTCGATAAGGTACCACACCGCCGCCTCCTCTGCAAAGTGCGTGCGCTGGGAATAGACGGAAATGTAGCAAGTTGGATAGAGAACTGAAGTGGCAGACGGCAACGGGTGGTGTTGAATGGACAGGCTTCTGAGTGGGTGCCCGTTATTAGCGGTGTTCCTCAAGGTTCTGTCCTGGGACCACTACTGTTCATCATCTACGTCAACGACATGGGTGGTGACATGGTTGCGAAGATTTCTAAATTTGCCGATGATACCAAGCTTGGTATGAACGACGCAAAGGGAATGAAATACTGCCCGCCTTCAACATGATGTTCGGAAGATTGGGGAGGGGTCGGGCACGGGCCAAATGCCTTTTAACGTGAACAAATGCAAAGTGATGCATATCGTCCACCGAAATCCCCAATCTCAGTATATCCTTAAGGGCACTGCTCTTGAATCCACCGACACTGAGAAGGACTTGGGTTTAACTATCAGTAGTGATCTCAAGTTCTCGAGGCAGTGTATTGAGGCGGAAAAAAAACCCAAAGGATGTGTTTAGGTTATGTAAAGCAACAATTTGGATATCAGAACAAGGAGATAGTACTGTGTTTGTATAACTCCTTTGTCCGACCGCACCTGGAGTATGCTATACAATTTTGGAGTCTTTCGCTTTGAAAGGATATCGCAAGATTAGAACGTGTGCAAGCCAGAGCAACCAACTGATTCCCTCTATCAGACACAAGAGTTACGAAGATAGATTACGGGAATTAGACTTGTTCTCGCTGGAAACACGGAGACTGCTTGGTCAGCTTATCGAAGTGTTCAAAATACTTCGAGTCTTCGACATTGTAGACTACAAGGATATTTTCCAGCTTAGCCAGAGCAGAAAAAGAAATCCCGGCTACAAACCTGAACTAAGGCGTTACCAGCGTGATCTGTGTGGGGAATTCTTCACAAATAGCATCTGCGGCACTTGGAACGCACTTCCAGTGGAAGTTATCAACAGCAATTTTGTTGAACAGTTCAAGTCGAGACTAGACAAAGTGTTGGAAAATAGCCGCTTGTAGTCTTGAAGCGTGGCGCGTGTGCTCTTGTCCAGCGTCAATCTCACCCTTTAGAGGACTATGGAGGGGGGGGGATATTCTTTGACGGTCGTCCCTAATTATGAGGGACCCTTTAACGTAATCGTGTTGACAACCCAAGAGCCTTGAAAAGGGGACGCTGGTTGCCAGTAATGTCGATAGATTACTGAATTATCGCGTAATCTTTTGGCAAGGACTCCGGTTGATACAGATGCTCCGGTTAGTTTGCGTTGCCCTTCCTTAATTCCCACGAGAGTAATTTGTGGATTGCTATTGGGTGCCCTAAGCCGAGGGGCAGTCTTATTGTAGGGACTGGGTCAAAATAGCCCGGATGATGGGGATAGACCACACCAGGGTAGAACACCGGTATTTCGGGAGTTAGATAATCGCGACGAATTGCGATTAACAAGGAGAGTTGCGCAACGGCTGTTTTCCCGATTAATAAGGCCTTGAAGCAGGAAGATTGAGTAACGTCAGGATATTAAAGTCACCAAAGCAAAAATAGAATTATTATTGAACTAGATCTTATTGCACTTTACAAAAGTTCTTTAACTAAGTTTTAACTTCTAGGTTATTACATAAATTAAGTTCGAGGTCAAGTGCGAGCCTGGTTCTGAAGGAGGCCGGACGAATAAAGCCTTTATGAGTTACACCTTAATGTCTGCGTTATGTGCACGACTATATACAAAGATGATTTATGCGAATCCGAGAGATCGGCCTGAACGATATATAACGCGATATATTGCTGTATTAAACAGTAATCTAATTCTCTCTATTTTGGCTCCACACAGTTATATATATTCAATTTAAGCCACCCTACAAGTTCCTCGTCTAACTAAGCCACACCTCCCTCTAATGTACCGGCCTGTTCATTTGTCGGTATTAACATAACTCGACTTTTTATTAACTACTGCCGAACATATTGATAAGAAAGGCACTCCGACTATTAGGTAAAATTCTTTGTGGGCGGTGGCATGTTTTCATGGAGACAGCTTTCTGACCTGGCTTCTATTTGTTTAACAGTGATAGCTAACCGGTTTATTCTGGATTCTGCTTTGATTATTATGTTGGCCAAAGATTGCCTCGACCAACTCTAACAGAGATAACTGTACTCCGTTTACTACCGTGTGACATTCTCGTAAGCGGCGCTAACTTTACTTTTCTCTCTCTCTGTACTTTATGTGTGTAGCTACTCGTAAGTTTATCTTTTTGTTTTTTGTGGGTTTTTTCACTGTTCTAGTTTCATTTCGATTACTTTTCCCATACTCAAAAACTTTAGACTGTGTGGTCGTTTTCACTGAGTCTGCTCTGAGTTTGACACTTTTATGATCTACATCCTTTTTACGTGTGACATTCCAGCTCAAAAATTTAGTTTACTTTAGTTTATTGTAATAACACATCACAAAATACATATATCTCAAACACTCATACAATTAAGAGAAATAAAAACAAATTACATATGCACACAAACATACATTCCTTTTAGCTCTTTTTCTTTCTTTTAACCTTAAACACACTTTAATATACGCCCTAATACACATCCCTCAAACACACACACACATACACTTCCGCTCACTCCATACTCACACATCACACAAAAACATACCCAACACACAACCAAATAAGTAAGGCAAATACAAATCGCACTAATACAAGTAAGATATATACATACAAATTACATACGCACACGCATATACACTCCCATCAGCTCTTCTTTCTTACCGTTTACATCAACCCTAAACACATACAAATCGCTCTAATACATCCAGCCACATAACTCAAGCGCGCACACACACATACAAATCCAGGAACTGTGTACTCATCTCAATGGTGATTAGTAACGCTCCTTTTCTCAGAGAAGGAGGTGTCGGTAACACCGAAGCCATCCTGATGAATGCAATGGTTATTACGGATAATCTTCGCGTTAAGACCAACCGGGGATTGTTAGTAGGGATTGTACCCCGAAAGTTTGCGAATGTGCACGCAACTAGCAATCTTCGGGGTATCAATGAGAGGTTAGGGCACCTATGTGCAATGATAGGCGTCAAATTCTTGAATCCATTTGATTGGTTCTTTGGTTATGACAACCTGTGCACAGAGGATGGTGTCCACCTCAGTAGCCGAGCTCTAGCTGATCTCATCGACCAGAACGCCTTCTGGCTGATGAGGGCGACCCGAGCATTACCGGTAGAGCGCTTAGGGAATAGAACAGGGTTATGATCAGGAGGCGAAGGCGTGGAGGCCCCGTCACTAGAGAACCTAACTCACCTAGAGTGGAGGGGGGTATAGAGAACTCTGCTGTCGAGGAGGAACCGGGCTCCAACGAGAAGGCGGCAGGGTTGAAGCTTAGGGAGATAAACGTCGGTGCGTCCATTTCTGACGAACAGGCTTTATCTCAAACCGGGAGGAGTACAGAGCCTTCCAGCGGCGAAGAAGATCCGGGTCCCCACGGAGCAGATCTCTACAAGTAGAGAGGCGCTTGAGGTTCTGTGCTCTCTTCAGGGTACAACAACTCGACCGTACTGCAGGGAAACGCCTAAAGGTAGGGGACGTGAGGAATAGCCCGAGTTCCCTTAAATGTCTATTCCTTAACTCCAGGTCAATACGAAACAAGTGGGACGAACTTGTAGTCATATTGTCTGGTGCCCCTCGAATAGACGTAGTTGCCATCGTAGAAACCTGGCTTCATATTGACACTCGAGATTTCGAGGGTAATATATGATTCCCGGTTACACGATATTCCACCGCAATAGACCAGATCGAGAAGGTGGCGGAGTATTATCATACGTCCCTAACTGCTTTCCCTCCGTTGATTGCAATGTTAGAAGTGTCTACGAGATCCTAGGAGTAGACATAAATCTTGATAGCTTCCCATACCGACTTGTGGTGGTATATAGGCCGTAAAGGCAGCCCGAGGAAGCGGAATCGAACCTGTACGCTAAACTTGCCAAGTTGGTGGAAATTCGCCCAAGCCTGATTATTGGCGATTTTAACTGTCGTGGTATTGATTGGGGTAATAGATCGTGCGACTTAGACGACTCCTCGACTTCGCTGACAATAACTTTTTGACACAGTAGGTCGAAGAGCCGACGAGAGGTGAGAACTTGTTTGATTTGGTGTTCACCACTGAAGATGACATGTCTCTGGACTGAGTGTGGGTGAGTGTCTGGGTGATAGCGATCACCGAACAGTCTTATTCACCTTACGCGCTCTGTGCGCCAGTCCCTCTAGCGATGCTGCCTACAAACCCAATTTCCCTCGCGCTAACTTCAATGCTCTACGAGATGCGATAAGCTGACTGGAACCTGTAAGTGGTGAAAGTGCCTCACCCATCTGGCTGAGATTCAAAGACCCTTTCATGAATCAGCATTCCAGGTTCGTTCCCCAAAAAGAGGTGAATGAAAAATCTGTTCAACCTAAAGGGTTCAATTGCAGCATTGCTTCGGCTACGCTAAATGTAGAAGTAGTGGTAGCAACGAGAGTCTCATGCAGTATAGACAAAATATTATAACTTAAAATACTGGTACGCCAAGCTAAACGCAATGAGGAACTTAGGGTCGCGTCCCTCTGCAAAGAGAACCCAAAGGAATTCTTCCTGCACGTAAATAGGTCCAAACCAGTTCACCAGCGCATAGGCCCTTTAATAAATAACGTTGGCGCTTTGCAAGAGTTGAATCTGCCTATCGCTAACGTGTTGAACAACAACTTCACCTCTATATTTACTATTTATAATGGAAGAAGATGGTCCCACCTCGAGGTCGGGGGTGTATCTCAATGAAGGGGAAAACCTAAGTGAGATATTAGACAACGAGGAAGTGGCAGCTAGAATAAAGAACCTTAATCCGTACAAGTTTCCAAGTCCAGATCGCTTTCTTCCTAGAGTTCTTCATTAAGTGAGCGGTGAGGTTGATCCATAAATTAGTGATTTTTAACGAATCACTGGATACTGGGGAAATACCATATTTATGAAGGGAGAGCGCGAAAATCCGGGTAAATATCGGCCTATAAGTTTAACCTCCGCTGTGGGCAAAATGTTAGAGAGCATAATAGCAGATACAATAGTAAAGTATCTAGAAACAAACAACTCGATCCTGGATTCCCAACACGGATTTCGCAGGAACTGATCGCGTCTCACAAATCAACTATAATTCTTTCACGGCATTTTGGATGAGTACGATCGTAGTCGGGCTGTGGACATCTTATACCTGGACTATCAAAAGGCATTTGATATAGTGCCACGCTGCAAGTTGATGTGCAAAGTCCGCGCGGCTGGCATTGCAGGTAGGGTGGCCAGCTGGATCGAGAACTGGTTGTCAGGCAGGCAACAAAGAGTGAAAATAAACGGGGTAGTGGGATACCTCAGGGTTCCGTGCTCGGTCCACTCTTGTTTATCATTTATATAAATTATATAGAAGATGGGTTGCTTTGATTGATATCCAAGTTCGCGGACGATACAAAATTAGGAGGCAGCGTGAGTTCACGCGAAGGAGTGGAAAATCTACAAAGCAGCCTTCAAAAGTTAGGTGAGTAGAAGGAGACTTTGCAGATGCCATTTAACTTTGACAAGTGTAAGGTGATGCACATTGGCTATGCCAATCCTCGAGAAGACTACCGCTTGTTAGGTAGAGTTCCTGCGGCGACGGACCTGAAAAAGGACTTGGGTGTGCAAATCAGCAGCGACCTAAAGTTTCCAGGTAGTGTGCCGATTTAGAAAAAAGGCACAACGACTTTTGGGTTACATAAAGAGGCAATTTCGCTAACAAGGAGATTGTACTCAAATTGTACAACTCTTTAGTTAGAACTCGCCTGGAATACGCCGTTCAATTCTGGTCCACTACACTGCGTGAGGACATAGAAAGACTGGAACACATCCAGGCTAGGGCCACCATGCTAATTCCTTCACATAGGCACAAAGGCTATCGGTGTAGGCTTTAAGAATTGGAGGTTTTCTCTTTGGAGACCGACCGATTACGAGACCAGCTAATCGAGACCTTCAAGATTTTCAGGAGTGTCGAAAACGGGGAGTACAGAAGAATGTTTACGTTGATCACAAATCCGACCCGTAACCATGGTTACAAGCTGGATTTGCTCCCGTTCCAGACTAGTATTTGCGGAAACTACTTCTCGTATAAGATCTGCACTACATGGAACCGTCTCCACGTCGAGGTGGTGAATAGTTCATCTATAGAACAATTCAAATCTAGAATGGACGATATAATCCATGAATATGTGTAGAACGTAGATTATAGAAACAAGTAATATAGGTTTCAGCTATACAATTAAAATTTCATGATTGTGATTCTTTTTCTCATCACAATCAGGTGCCTTTTCCACTTTCTGTGCCCGCAAAAACGGGGGAGGGGGAGAGGTGGGAGGAGAGAGCCTTCGCCTGTGCTATGCTTTCTCTTAAGCAATAGGTTAGGGCCTTCCCAAAATGGTACATCCACGGTATGGACAGCAATTTCCTGTGAGGTACAACTTTTCCTTGTGACTCCTTGTGACACACACACACACATACACTCCCTCTCTCTCTCTCTCTCTCTCTCTCTCTCTCTCTCTCAGAACCAGACATCACCAACGTGTTGAACGTCTACTTCATCTCCGTATTTACGAGGGAAGTTGACGGTTCAGCTCCGAGGCCGGGGGGTCTTCAAGAAGAGGGTAAAAACCTATGCGAAATAGTCTTAAAGAGAAACGAAGTAGTTGCCAGACTAGAAAACCTTAACCCGTATAAGTTTCCAGGAGGTCTGGAGGGCTTTCTTCCTAGAGGCCTCCGAGAAGTTAGTAAATAGGTCGCCCCACACCTCACCACCATTTTTAACAAATCTTTGGAAACTGGAGAAATGCAGGATGACTGGAGATTAACAGACGCAACTCCCATCTATAAGAAGCTGGATCGCGAATGCCCGGGTAATTACCTGCCTACTAGTCTGACATCCATCGTATGCAAATTACTCGAAAGAATAATTGCAGACCGTATAGTGCAGCACTTAGAGTCGCACAACTTGATCTTGGATTCCCAGCACGGATTTCGCAAAAACCGTTCATGTCTCACTAATCTACTAGAATTGTTCCACAGTATTTTGAGTGAGTGTGATCGTAGTCGAGCTGTGGATTTCTTATACCTGGAATTTCAAAAAGCCTTCGATAAAGTACTACACCGCAGGTTGATGAACAAAGTCCGCGCCCTTGGCATTACCGGCAAGGTAGCCGAATGGATAGAAAACTGGCCCTCGTGATGGAGGCAACGAGTAAAGATCAACGATGTAGCCTCGCAATGAGCGCCAGTCAGTAGCCAGGTACCACTGGGCTCAGGGCTCGGGCCTCTATAGTTCATCGTCTACATCAATGATATAGACGAAGGATTAATATGCTCGATATCCAATTTCGCCGACGATAGCAAGCTAGGAGGTAGTGTGAGCTCACAAGGAGCGGATCGCCTGCGAAATAGCCTTCTCAGGATAGGCGAGTGGTCAGAGAGGTGGCAGATGCAATTTAACTTTGACAAGTGCAAGGTAATGCACATCAGCCATCCTAACCCTCGGGAAAACTACTCCTTGGTAGACAAACAACTAGATGCCCCTGACCTTGAGAAAGATTTAGGTGTGCTAATCAGTAGTGATCTATAGTTTTCCAGGCAGTGCCTCCAGGTGGAAAAGAGGGCCCAGCGAATGCTGGGGTACAAAAAGAGGCATTTTTGCTTCTGAAATAAGCAGATTGTTCTCGTCTTGTACAACTCTGTAGTCCGGTCACACCTTTAATACGCCGTACAATTCTGGTCCCCAATCCTGAGGAACAACATTGAACGGCTGGAAATGGTACAGGACAGAGCCACAAAATTGATCCCCTCCCTTAGATATAAAAGTTATCAGCATAGACTACGAGAACTGGGGATGTTCTTCTTGGAGACGCGCCAGTTAAGAGGCCATTTGATTGAAACTTTTAAGATAATTTGAGCAGTTCAAAATATAGATCACAGGAGGCTGTTCAAGTTGAACGCAAATGCTACACGTAACCACGGTTACAAACTGGAATTACAGCAATTCCATTCTAGCATTTGCGGCAACTTCTTCTCGTACAATATCTGCGGAACGTGGAATCGTCTACCGCCAGAAGTGGTGAACAGTTCGTCAGTCGAAGAGTTCAAATCTGGACTTGGCAAGATAATTCACACCTTGACCTAGATGGTTTCACCTTAGTATAGATTATATATTTGAGGCAAGTATATTGGTTTCAACTTTTTTATAAAAAAATCCTATTTGTTCTTTTTTTCATCACATTCAGGTAGCGTTTCAGCTTTTTGGCCCGCAAATGCGGGTAGGAGAGGTGGGCGGGGAGAGCGTTCCTCTATGCTATACTTTCTCTTTTGCAATAGGTTAGGGCCTTCCTAAAATAGTACCTCCACGGTATGGTCAGCAATGTTCTTTGAGGTACTGCTATTCCTTGTGACTCCTTGTAACACTCTCTCTCTCTCTCTCTCTCTCTCTCTCTCTCTCTCTCTCTCTTAATTTCAATAATAGTTCTGCTTTTTGGTGCTTTGGAATGAATAGTTTAAAAGATGTTTTGCTTTACTTAGCTAAAATATAGTCAATCGGGTTTTATGATTTTTATTTAGATATTTCTACGCCGTGTTAGAATTAAGAAAAAATAACCTATTTTTATACGGAAAAGGAAGCAAATTTGCATATGTAGCCATCAGCTTTCATCTGGTAACCCTGCTGAGTTTCCAGAATCTAGGAAAAAGCAACAAAATATCTAAGATACATTGACGTGACTATTATTATGCTCAGATTTGAAACAATTTTTTTAGGTTATATTTAAATACTGGTTTTAGGAAAGAAAACAGCTAAATAACAAAAACTCTAGTATGTTTAAACTTTTATATCTTAAGCATTTTGTTAATATTTCCGGGATTCTGCTAGGCCTACCATAGTCATTAGTTACCCTTCGTATCTTTGAGATCAGTAGCCCTAAGGCAGTACTTAGATAAGTGTGGCGTATTTATTAATTTTTTTTTTAAAGTAATAACCTCTTTTTATACAAAATGGATGTAAATAAAATTGGGAGAAAATTCGATTGCATTATTGAAAAACTATTGAAAGGGAAGTTCAGTACGATGACTTATAATGAAAGAGAAACTATTATTAAAAGAGGTAGGCCTACGCACTAGCAAATACAATGTATGCCAATATGATAGAATATCTTGGCTAAATTTAAATAAAGTTTTAAAAAATGACATTTAAATAAAGTGAGTAGCTTACAATTTTATAGTTATTTTTAATGAACAACATATTAACTTTAATTAACATATTTATTTTTGTAAAACTCGAATTGATTCCTGATCTTCAAAAGTCACAAAACCCTACTGACGTATAGACAATGCTGAACTGCAGCACCCCTTATTTCCACTTGATATTATTGATAACATTCAATATAATGAGTCCTTTTTTTTTAATTCTTTCTTTTGAAGCAGGCTATACTCCTACAAATGTAAATATATATATATATATATATATATATATATATATATATATATATATATATATATATATATATATATATATATATATATATATATAACTTCAAAAACGGTTGGTAACCCTGACATAAATCGTGAGATTGTTACCCCCGCTCTCCCAAGCGTTTTAAAATTAAACATGAGGTTCATTCGTTGTCCTCGTCTCGGTGAATCACGTCTGTAAATATATGAATTGTAATTTTAGCTAAAATTTCCCAACAGAATCCCGATTTAATGCGTGATTCTTTTCTCATTTACAGACCCTTCCAACTCCGTTATACTCTATTTATCATCCCATAAAACAATTTAAACTATAATCTATGTATCAAACTATCTACAAATTACTATTTACCCATTCTCGTTAACTCATGCAAATTTAATTCACACAAGTAAAATTCAATCCAGTCAAACTACTACTGTATAAATTCACCTTTAAATAATTTAACTGTTTATTCAACAATATATATTTTTCTTAAATCTTTGTTTTTGATTCACGTATTCCACCAACGTCGCCCAGGTTTAGGCCTAAGAAAATTCGTCGGAAAAATTCAGATTTCACGTTAGCATTTAACTTCATTCCCTTGAATGACGTAATATAGGTTTTGATGTTTATTGAGATCAGAGCTATATACAATATTGACGCAATAACCACCTAAAACCCTATAAATGGTGCGCAGAATAGTTTAACTAGCTTCCATCCATTCATTCATTCGTAATTATAAATTAATTTTCACCGTCACGTGTGGTATTTTTCGGAGGAAGCATTCCGTCGCCTCACTCAGTCACATTTTTTTCTCGCGTGACTCATATTTTTCACGAGTGATTTTTCGACACGTGCTCGTTTTCTATCCTTAGTGATCTTAACATCTTTATGTGATCCCTTAGCAATTTGGTAAAATTAATTATAATATACAATAATGAATACAATAATAAATACAAGTGTTGAGATACATTGAATTCGTTTAGATATAATTTACATTTTGTAGTTATTCAATATTCATTCAATAACAGAATAATTACAAATGTCATTTTAAGAATTAAGAACGTTTATGAATTTAAAATTTTAAAAATCATAGTGTTTCCCGCTATATTTTACAACTATAGTTATAAACAACCCATTTAGGTATAGGTTTTGAATGCCAAGCCAAAGCTGGCACGTGAGAAGGCCAGTGAGCCATTTTTTAAATTTCATCCGATTCGGATACGATTCAGTATTTTAATTGTTGTAGATTCCAAATGAAGAGCAAATAATGAGAAAGATTGAACTTATTTCGATTTCTTGATCCGCGCGTGTAGCGACGCTTACCGATTTTCTAAATCCGCGGGGTTGGTAGTCTTCGAATCCATTATTGCAGCTTCACAAACTCATCCTTCACGATTGTTAAAGGGTTCATCATGTCAATGTGAACAGAGTTCGAGAGGGTAAATGTTGTAAAATTATCGGATTAACCAGGCAATGACTTCGCCCCCTCAACCCCGGAACTTGCGCTTCGCTATTAAGATTAAAATTTAAAATCTAAAAAAAGCAGCCATGGTTAAATTTTCTGAACTTCGCTAATTATAATAATTTTAAAAAGCAACTAAACTAAATTTCTCCCCTTTCAAAATATCACGTTGCTAAAATATAGTTATAGAAGAAGATATAAAAAAAATAAATTTGCTGAACGTCACCATTTGTAAACTGTGGGTTTTAAAAATATCACAAAATTTCGATACTTATATTTATTTCTGAACTTCACCATTTTGTTTTTTGATATTATAAAAGAATTATTAGAAATAACTTTGATAAAAAAAACAAGTGATAAGTAAACTAAGATGAAATTATTATTCAAATACTCAAAAAAATCCCCTTTTTCAAATAAAATAGAATTAGTGATGATGATGATGATGATGATGATGATGATAATGATAATAATATGACACTTAAAATATATAAAATCAACGAGATGAGGAAAACTGAAGAAAACTAATGTCAGAAGGGGAAATGAAGGTCACTACTCACTCAACCGCTAGGCGTTAGTAAACCCCTCCACATGACGTCATCAAAATGATGTCCTTGCACTACTTGCATTAAGTTTCCATTTTTTTTCATTTCTACCAGTACTTTTTGCTTTTATTTGTTATCCATAGAGATATGTTGATTTAAATGACACACACATATGCATGTAAGTAATTTTTAGCGTGATAATGGCCATTTAAGAAAGCAGTGTTCGGAGGTTTTAGGCGATTTAATATATTTACATTCTTACTTCTCTGCAGGTTTATTTCCAAGGCCCTCCGGTCAATCTCCGAAGCAGAAGATTCTCAGGCCGGCCTTCTATTATATTATTATATGACTAATTTAATTGAATTAGACTTTTACAGCATTTAATCTCATGTTAGACTTTAAAGTTATTTGTTATGGTAGCAATTTCAAGATCATAGGCGATAGAGAATAAATGGGTCTTCAACTTCTTAAATTGATGTATATTTTCAATGTTTAAGGATATTTTGGTTACAATTTCAAATTCGAAATCAATCGTCGTTGCATTTTGTGTTTGGAATGAGAGTGACAAGATTGAAAATGAATTCGAGGCTAAAAATAAGTCCGCTAACTGGCATTTCAGACCGTCTGGAATATTTGGAAGTGACTTCAGTATTAAGACAAAGTTGGACAGGAGCAAACAGGCATTGCATCGTGGCATTATCTGAAGCAAGCAGGACTGTCACGTCATTGATATCAGCCATTGACTCATTCGGGACATTTCTTTAACAAAACAAGAATGAATATAGGAGAGGTGTAATCCAACAAGGAACAGATACACAGAAACATGATCGTTATACAGAGGGTTCATATTCTGATCGTGGAAAAGAAGGATAGGAAATATTCCCCCTATAATCTAGCCAGAAATACAACTAGCGCTCCTTGCGGGGAATAGTATAAAGTTGGGAAGGAAACTAGTATATTATTTTAAAAAGTAAGAGACGCGAAGGCAAATACAGACGACCGATTATAGAAGGCAGTGGTGAGCTAAGGGGAAATGAAAATGTGACTTGGGTACTAATGATGTTCCAAACATCATTATTGCTGTGAAAGGATGCCCCTCGAAGGACTAGCATAAGAGTAAGCCCCCACGGAATACCTCTTTCAGCTACTTCGCTCCAAACCACGTGTTTCTTAGCGTGGGAATTTTAGAATCATCGAGAAGGAAGAAGTCCCACGCTGAGTCTCTTGACCCAGCTGTATTTGCTTATGCGGGACGCACCTCGCCCCTACCCCCGCGATAACGCCGAATTCTCGCTCCAATGCCTCACACACATGTCCTTCCCCCGCAAGCACAGCTGTACAAACCCTACCCCTTATCCTGAGGCAAACTTCGCTGCCCGATCCAACTCGTTATCTCGAAGTAAGTTTGCATAGACTGACGTCGAGAATCCTCTGGGGGCGGCCATGCCTTAAAGCTATCTAAAGGACCAGCCACCTAGCTATTCCTTGAGGAGATTGAGAGTCTTCCTTCACTCCGTTCAGAACGTTTGTCTGTTCCCCCGCGAAGTCTCGCAACCCCTGTTTGAGTCGTACCTCCTCGTTAAGATCTCACCAGCAGATCGCCCTTCGTGAAGCTTTGGCCTCTGTTTAGAAGAAAGCTTATAGAGCCACCTTCTTCCCGGAGAACTGTGTGGCCCCCTCATTTCGCATCCCCCTTCAAGACTACCGTTCCCGGTGTCTGAGACTCCCTGCCGAGCTGCAGAACCGTCTCGTGTTTGAGATTCCATCTCTCTGGAGCAGAGGAAATTTCGTTGTTCAACAAGAAGTAGTCAAAACCTCATCTACGAGTCCTCCTCGTCAGGACTCACAGAACTATCTCCTCAAAGAATTGTGGCGTTGGTCTTCTCCCTCCGAATACCTCTAAGCTTCAAGGTAAAGTGATTTTGCGTTGTAATCCACTGATTACACCCTTTGTCAATCGTCACTTGCATCCCCTTTTGAATTGACTTCCCGCTCAAACTTAAATAATAGTCATTAGCCGACTTAACGATAATTTTTCATTCCCCACTTAGCTCTGTCATATTGTATATTGTAAACTGTCACGATCCAATTAACTATCCTTATAGAGCAATTTTTTCCCCTTTTTGTATATATATATATATATATATATATATATATATATATATATATATATATATACATATATATATATATATATATATATATATATATATATATATATATATATATTGCTCCGTTTATTATTATCGCTCAACGGAAGGAAACAACGTATAGTCATAAATCGTCACTAATCAAGATGGCGAGAAATAACCATAGGTGGGCGCGATAACGAAAAAAGGTAGCACGATAACTGATAAATCGATAACGATGACCTTATCGACGATAACTGCTAATCGATAACTGCCGATAAATTTATCGCCTGATAAGGTGATAACAGATAAATCGATAAATCCAAAAAATCATCAAAGAAAGCGTAAAACCGGTAGCGCGCAGGAGCACCACCTCGTGACCTCTCGGCCCACAGCTGATCTTCAGCTCGGACCTACCTATTTCTGTCTTCAAGGCACGCGCTGCGCCCCCATGTGCTAAACTAGAACAAAAAAACTGAAATTATCGATTATCGCTAGTTTGGAACCAAAAGTATCGGCGATACCGATGGATCGATAACGCGGAAAAAATTATCGGATAACCGATAACCAGATATCGTTATCGCGATCATTTATCGCGATAACGCCCACCTATGGACATAACAGGCAGGGTGCCCCAGGGGTCTGTGCGGGGTCCATTGCTTTTTCTAATATATATATATATATATATATATATATATATATATATATATATATATATATATATATATATATAAACGACTTAGATGAAGGCATAGCGAGCCTATTCTCAAAATTTGCTAACGATACAAAGCTGGGTGGTAAATCAACAACACTTGCTGATCAACATAAAATCTAGAGAGACTTAAACAGCATTGTTCATTGGTCAGAAAATTGTCAGATGAAACTCAACATTGATAAATGCAAGGTACTGCATATTGGAGCAAGAAACGAAGAATTTAACTATACAATAAAAGGCCTGCCACTGAAAAAAGTATCAGAAGATAAAGATCTTGGTGTTATAGTCTGCACCGATTTGCAAGTTGGAAGACAGTGCGCGGAGGCATGCAAGAAAGCAAACAGAGTGTCGGTTTCAAATATAGAAATTTTGCTTACAAATCGGAAAATATAGTTTTTCCTCATTACAAATCATTGGTTCGACCTTATTTAGAGTACGCACTTTTGTTTTGGAATCCATACTTGCATAAAGATATTGAAATGTTTGTATGAGTGCAACATCTTGCTACAAAAATGATACCTAGATTACGTCAAAAGTCCTACGAAGACAGACTTAAAGCACTCAAAAAGCAATCACTTGAGACGAGTAGGTTAAGAGGAGAACTCATATAAGTCTTTAGAATCCTGAACAATTTTGATAAAGTAAAAGTTGAAACTATTTTCGAGTTGGAGGCTTCCTCAAGTACCCGAAGCCAGGATACAAACCTAAGAAACGAAGATTTGAAACAAATATTATAAGAAAGAATTTTTTTCTCAAACAAGGTAGTTTCCTATTGGAACGAGTTGCCGGGGATCGTTGTTAAATTAACAAGCATAAACATCTTTAGGAACCGCTTAGATGCACACTTTAAATGCATCAGCGTGGTTTGAAGGAGAGCTGGCCCAGAAGTGGACCACACGGTCTTTGCCGGCTCTGACATCTTATAATTTTATATATTAAAATTATACTTTGGGGTCTTGATCTTTATATATCCTTGAACTGAAACTTGGTAAGCCATTAGATAAATCCCGGTCAATCGTAAACGCACTCTAAAAATCAAGGAGGCGACCTTCCACTCTTTTAATTGCTCCAAAGCATATCGCAGACGGCCTTGGGTCGGCTATCTACCCTTGCTTTTGTATGCGCCCTTGCTCCGAGCGGGTCTTCACAGGCATACATCGCCAATTGCTAAAGTAACATTTTAGCTTGTCACATCATAGATTCGGGCATTCGGGGAGAAAAACTTTTCTATATTTCAAAAATGACAAGAAAAGGAAAAAAAATGATAAACTTGTATTTGGAACCAGGTAATAAATAATCGCATATAATTATCATTTAGAGTATCCCCATTCGATTACAAAAAGCATCCTACTCAATTCATTTTCTATGAATACATGACTGTTTTCTCATGCCTGTTGACATCCCCCCGGCGATGGTGGAGGGAAAGTCCAACTGTAAGTCAATCTCCCACAATCTCTGCTTCTGCACAGGCAGTGCTTGGACCTCCTCATCCAGGGGGTATTTATCGGCTGTTTATGCAAGATTCTAAAATTTCAACAATTCAATTAGCATAATGAATAATCATTTATGTGTTTGGTATGTTCAAATAAGAAAATAATTTATGAAAAATCGTTATTTTAGCCGTATATTTATGGTCACCTGTCAAGGTCAAACACGTTTACGATCGAGGAAAAAAAAGTTAAAGGAACCGAGCCACTTCCGTTTATTGTCTTTTGTATGACAAGAAACTTTTCTCGTGCTTGTTTTAGGGGCTTCATGGCGTAATGATGAATTTATACGAAAGATAATAGAACATAGCATTCATTTATACATGTACTAGCTATATTTAGAGACATCATGTTTACGATCATGGGAAACAAGTCAGGTAATTTTATGTAAGTTGCCAATGTATGGTTAAACATGACATTCATTTATTACTATTTTTTTTATTATTTACTTACATATATAGTAGGAAGTTACTATTGGACATATAAGTAATTCTTTTTTCTAGTTTCTGTATATTTTCCACTATTGTTAATTTTCTTCTTGCATAATTAATTATCCATTAATTATGTCTTAGTTATAAGGTCAATATTTGTAATTTACTGTATAGTATATGGTTATTCATGGGATTTATTTTCCATTAATAAATCAGCCTAAATAGCGTTTCGAAAACCATAACCATAAATTTGTTTGATCGAAGTTGTCGCCTGATAGTTTTTAGGCCTAAGTCGATAGTGAAATAAATTTTGAAATAATGAATTGGGTTTTAAGAAAAACAAATATAAATATATTCATAGAATCAACGAATGTACAATGAGATAAGTTGGATTAGGTATACAATGTAAGATATGGTAAAATATGATTTACAGTAACGAGATATGAAGAGAAATGAAGTACGTGAAATAAATATGAAATAATATGGTGGAATAATATGGTGACTATGATTGACTGTGAATTAGGGGCTGCAATATGAGAAGTAAATATAATCAGGACCTACTCTCGTATGGTCGTTTGCAAAGAATTGTAAGAGAAAGTGGAATTAAACTAAGTACGATTTGTTTGGAGGTAAATGACTAATTGTAGAAGGAATGATGACCGACCTTTATACCAAGAATAGCTAGAGTCGAATGGGAAAGAATAGTGTGCCATTTAGTCGAGC
This sequence comes from Ceratothoa steindachneri, assembly GCA_963969495.1. Taxonomy (NCBI): domain Eukaryota; kingdom Metazoa; phylum Arthropoda; class Malacostraca; order Isopoda; family Cymothoidae; genus Ceratothoa; species Ceratothoa steindachneri. Next base: position 25,885,488 of record OZ018318.1, on the reverse strand, counting down.
TGAAAGCGTGTGTTTGCTTGTTCGTGTGTGAAATTTTAAGAGATGATGTTTGAAATAGTAGTACGTTAAATGAATTGACAAGTAAGATAAATTAATTAATTAATTATTATGTTGTACATAAAATATGATTTAATTTACAAAAGTTAAGTAAAATAATTGAACGATTAAATTGAAAAACTTAAAGGATTGCATGATATGAATTTTACATAATAATTGATATATATATATATATATATATATATATATATATATATATATATATATATATATATATATATATATATATATATATATATATATAAGTTTCCCAGGGTTTTTATTAAAGGAATGCCCAGAGGCATTGCTATAACTGGTACAAATGTTATTTTTCATAGGCCCAGATGTGTTTAACCGTTAAACCATGTGACTCCATGTAACTAGGCTATATCACCTCAGTCATTCAGTGGGATTTTTGTTCACAATTGCACCTACTTCATGATAAATACCAATGAATGTATATGCTCATATTCATTCATGCTTTATTGACTATATTTGTAAATATGCTAGACTAAAATACCGGTATTCATTTTTAGGTTTCGGGCATGGAGAAGACCAGAAAGAGGCTGTATAGGAACAAAGTTAAATGTTCAAAAATGTTCAAAATGCGGCAAGGAAGTTGATGGCGATTATAAACGTGAGCACTCGAAAAAAGCTCATGAAAATGATCAACAAGTAAAGTTCCATCCCGTGATTGATCCAAAACAATGGAAACAAGCATTTGGATTGTTAACTAGTACAAATACCAGTGAAAAAAGGGAGCAAACAGAAGCTGCTTCATCTGCAGCTGAATTCACTGATGTTCAAGATACTCACATTTATATTGCATATAAACAAGATGAGATCCAAGTCGCAGCGCCTGTTGTGCCAGATGTGGAGACACCTGCCAGGGAGGCACCGGAGACAGAAACTCCTGTCCATGAAATTGAAGAATGCTCAGAGGAAAAATCTGTAGTGAGCGATACTGAAATATTAGATCGTCCAAATCAATCTATTCTCAATGAATATCACAGAAAACAACTTCCTAGTGAAAAGGGAACGAGAGACTTCAACCCAGACCTCTTCTAGAAATACCCCTGGACCAGCTTCCAGAAGTCAACAAAGTCAATCGTGTCCTTCCTCTGTGTAGCTTTGATGTCGTCTCCCTTTTTACAAATATCCCCGTAAATGAAACCATAGACCTGATCATTCAAAAGGCATTTCCAGAACCGGATTTGACCTTTCATAAATTCACACCGTCGCTTTTACGGTCTCTTCTTGAACTAACCATTAGAGACAACTGTTTTCTGTTTAACAACTCCATCTCTCAACAAGTTGATGGTGTTGGAATGAGTTCCCCCATGGGTCCTCTTCTTGCTGACATTTTTATGTCCAACTTTGAAGAAGTTGCTCTGCGAGAATGCCCTCCTGCTTTGAAACCGATATTTTACCGTCGTTTTGTTGACGATACGGTTCTAATATTTAAAACAGAACAGCAGTCTCTTTCATTCTTGGGTTATTTGAAACATCGCCATTCCAATATAAAATTCACAATTGATAAAAAAAAAAGATGAAAAATTACCATTTTTGGATTCTCTCATATCACGCTCCTCGCCCAACTTCACCACTTCCGTCTACCGTAAATCCTCCTTTTCTGGTCTCAGCATGAACTTTTACAGTTTTTGTGATATTTCTTATAAGATCAACAACATCAAAACCCTCCTTCACCGTGGCTTTCAGCTTTCATCTGATTATTTTCTTGTTCATTCAAAATTCAGTTTTTTTATGGGTTATTTTCAAAAGAATGGTTTCTAGCCCTCACTTGTACAAAAATGTATCGGTCAATTTTTTGCTAAAATATACCATACTCCACAACCAAATTCCTCTGTCCCCAAGGATGTCCGCTATTGTCTTCTGCCTGATATTGGCCCACTCAACCTCCCCTTACGCCGAAAACTTAATAAGTTTTTGAAAAGTTTTTACACGCATACCAACTTCAAAATAGTTTTCCTTAACAACTTTCATATTGGACTATTTTTCAGAACTAAAGACAAACTCCCACCTGAAATAAGCTGTTCAGTTGTCTATAAATTCATTTGCCCCAGGTGCCACCAGGAGATCTACTTTGGCAGCACTGTTCGCTCACTTGGGGCTAGGGTCTGTTCTCATCTTGGTATTAGCTCTCGCACTGGCTCCACCTTGACCAAAAGAAGAAACTTCTCGCATTCGAGATCATTCAATTAAATGTAAGACAGAAATTTCCCCCCAAAACTTTCAAATTATAGGACATGCAAAGGATTCCACTTCACTTCGCATTCTCGAATCATTATTTATAAAACAACTAAATCCCAGTTTAAATTCTGATTCAACTGCTTTTTCCCTTCTCATTTCATAAATCACTCAAATTGTTCACAATCTACCAATCTTTAATCGGTTCCTTCTATAATCTTTCCTCAGTCTCTCCGTTTTTGCCGTCCACTAAAGGTGACTAATATTTTTGTGTACCAATCAATTGCCCCAATTAGTATTTTATATTTATCCATATTTAAAGCATCTATATTTAGTGTCAACAGTTTTCAAATGATTTGTCACATTTTCAATAATTAAATAATTTATTACTATTTCAGCTTCATTAAGTGACTAATATCTGTGTCAACCAATAATGGCATCAACTAGTGTTATATTTATCCATATTTAAGATACCCATAATTGATCCATATCTAAAGATTCAATAGTTTTCAAACGATTTGTCAAAATTTCAATTAACTAAATAATTTATTTCTAATCCTTGTGTGCATTATAATTTTCATAATTTTAAACTTGTTCTAAATCTATTTTATAGACCAGAAGATGGGTAAGGTACCCGAAATGTTGTATTTAATTAAATGAGAAATTTTACATGTCTCATTTTGGGATTTATCCTCAAGCTGAAAATAAGCCTTCTTAGAAGCAAACCTATAGAATATATATATATATATATATATATATATATATATACAATTTTTTTTTAATGTTAACAATTTTTTCTTGGGCAAATTCCAAAAGAGAGCTTGGTTGTTTGTTTTTTTATTAAGTTATTGCAATTGCATTATATTATATTATATATCTTTTTTAAGGTAATTTCGAAATGTGGTCGTTTCACCCTCACCTCCCGCAGTTTTTAAATAAACTCGTAATATTCCTAATCCTAATTTGAAAGCCTAACATTAGTTCTAATTTAAAACACGATTGCTACATGTCGTTAGGCCTTTAGTTTTTATACCATGTTGCTTGACCTCAGACATATAATCCTCACCCCTGAATGCAATTTCAATCAATCATATTTTCTTTAAAATTTATTGATATGAAATGTCTATATAAAGTTATTATAAAGTTATTCCAACTCACAATGTGTCTCCCAAGATGGCAGCCAATCTATTTCTCGTCAGAACATCATAATTAAAAATTCGCCCACCCTAACTATATAGTTTATCTACGATATATTCTATCTATACTCAATCTACGACAGGCACGGATCCAGGAGAAGAGTTAGGGGCTGAAACCCCCCCAAATTTCAGACCCGTTTATGCTTGTATATATTTTCTAAAGCCATGCGTGTATTCTGGTATTCAGAAACAGTTATGTTATAATATAGAATATATATAAAACAGTTTGTTATACCATTGCGATCGAATGTATCATATATGATACATATCTAAAATACAGGTAAATCTCAACAATACTTATTAAATTCAGTATTATACCTGAACTGACCCTCCCAAAACTACAATTTGTAATTTTTTGATGTCTGGAAAAAATTCGGATCTGAGAGAGTTAGGGTTAACATAACATAACATAACATAATTTCACGGATGGCAAAAGCCACAAGGGCCTATCAAAGGTCATCCGCCTCCGTCAAAACCCAGCCACAAAAAGCACCATCACCAGGGGAAGACAAAATCAAAGTCCCCCACAATATAATATAACAGATGACAAAAGCCACAAGGGCTCATCATAGGTCATCCGAGTCAAACGGCCTCTTTTTTAAGGCACCCAAACTCCCAGGAAAACTACATCTAGAGGATTGCGTCCACAAACAAGGGTATCACCAATCAAGGCTTGTCAAGAACTAAATCATGCAGCTATAGATATATACAAACAATATTAATATATACAAAACTTAGGAACCATCACAACCTTCCCTTCCCATAAACTCATCCAACCTACTCTTAAATACATTTAGATTTGGACTACCTACTACCCTCGGCGGCGATTTGTTCCAGAAGTCTACCACTCTATTGGTGACCTCAAAAAACTTGCTAACATCCAATTCATCCATCCCATAAAATTTTTAAAGAGGTCAATCATACCCTCGGAAATCTGGTTAGCCCTCCCTCCCCAATTTATCCTGGATCTGCCACTGATCTACGATATACTCTATATAACATTTATCATTTTTTTTTAAATAGAGATATATATAACAAAACGCTTACGAAATTCGAGGGTGGGCATCATCTCCAATTTACCATATATATATATATAACATATATATATATTATATATATATATATATATATATATATATATATATATATATATATATATATATATATATATATATATATATATATATATATATATATATATATATATATATATATGGTTAATTTGGAGATGATGCCCACCCTCGAATTTCGTAAGCGTTTTGTTATATATATCTCTATTTAAAAAAAAAAATGATAAATGTTATATAGAGTATATCGTAGATCAGTGGCAGATCCAGGATAAATTGGGGAGGGAGGGCTAACCAGATTTCCGAGGGTATGATTGACCTCTTTAAAAATTTTATGGGATGGATGAATTGGATGTTAGCAAGTTTTTTGAGGTCACCAATAGAGTGGTAGACTTCTGGAACAAATATATATATATATATATATATATATATATATATATATATATATATATATATATATATATGCCCAACTAATGGGGGGGAGGGTTTGCATTTAACAAAATAAAGACCATTTCAAGATACATGTTATTATTTATGTAACGTTACCTGCTATAGGAAGCCCTTGTCATCGATCGTCAAACGATATTTTTAAACAAACTTCCCCTTACATTTTATGTTCTACGATGTCCTTTGTCTATCTGGTCCTGTTTCCTTATGTTACTAACATTTCTCTTATTGCTGCATCAAGATAACGTTGTTATAGCTAAAAAAAAAAACGATGCATGCGTTAATCGATTTTGTCTTTTACGTAAAGACAGCGAGCCATTTCATGGGGTCGGGTGGTGGTATCCCAACTTAGAATTTTGCCATTAGGGTACACATCCATGGGCAGGGCCGGATTATGGTCATGCGGGGCCCCTGTTACCATACCTTCTCTGATAACAATTTGGTTGGGATTTGATTGATGTTAAGTCCAGCCATGGCTATAAAATACATAAAATGGTAGAGGAAAGATGATTAAACAATAGAATTTACTTCGTTTTTTTATTTGTTTTCATGTGATTATTTTTGCATGTATTTAGAATAAAACATTTTAGTATATCTTTATCGACAATTATCAATATTTTTCCATAGAATCATATTTTTTTATATATAAATTGTTTTCACATGTATTTAGAATAATTTTTTTTTCGGTATTTAGCGTCAATTATCAATATTTTTACATGAAATCATATAGAATCATATTTTTTATATAGAAAGTCATATTTAACTAGAATCACTTAGTTCTAAAAATGGATTAGACCGTCTTCTTTCTTGATTTAGACTTTGCAAAGATGTCATTTATATCCTGAAAGTTAATTTCTTTGGTCAAATCTGATTCAATTGTCATCAAGACGAGATTAGAAAGTTTATCCTGTGACAGTATTGAGCGAAACTGGCTCTTCGCTCTTTTTAAAACTGAAAATGACCGTTCTCTTTCTGCATTTACAACTGTCAGTGTTAAATACAAGCCCAATGCTATATCAACATTTGGGAAGGTTTTGACAATTACAACATGTCTGAGAGCAGAGAATGGTGTGCAGTTGTAGGGCACACATGTATTCACCTGAAGGGTGTACATGTAGATACCCTACACAACGAAACCGATGGCTGGGAGAGAAAACGAGTCTGGAATGTCGAGGCAAAGGCTCGATTTTCTCACTGTAATAAAGTGGTAGTTTCTGTATCTGGGCTCAAGTTAGACGAGCGCCAGAGAATAAACATTGGGAAACAGAGAATGTCTAGAGGTAATAAAAGGGCGTGTCATAAAGCATTTCACCATTCTGTAACAAAGATAGCCAGAAATTAAACAAATATATGCCTTATAATAAAGCTCCGCCTTCTAGAAATATTGACCAATAACGAGGTACGGCAGTTTAGCCACCATCCAATCAAAATTAAATAAAGGATTAATTTAAGACAATCATGAGGCGAGCTAAGGGAATGAGCAGCCTACACAACGGAAACCGATGGCTGGGAGAGAAAACGAGTCTGGAATGTCGAGGCAAAGGCTCGATTTTCTCACTGTAATAAAGTGGTAGTTTCTGTATCTGGGCTCAAGTCAGACGGGCGCCAGAGAATAAACATTGGGAAACAGAGAATGTCTAGAGGTAATAAAAGGACATGTGATAAAGCATTTCACCATTCTGTTACAAAGATAGCCAGAAATTAAACAAATGTATGCCTTATAATAAAGCTCCGCCTTCTAGAAATATTGACCATTAACGAGGTACGGCAGTTTAGCCACCATCCAATCAAAATTAAATAAAGGATTAATTTAAGGCAATCATGAGGCGAGCTAAGGAAATGATCAGCCAATAACGTGCGCCTAGGTCATTTGTAGGCGGAGCGTAAGGCTGACTCGATGGCCGTTGCTCCCCCTTTATAAATGGGTGCAGAGAGGTTAAAAGCTCGGTCATTCATCATTACTAATTAATTGTTACGCGTTCATTAATTCAATAAGTCAATCATTATAATCATCCGGTCGCTCTACGCTATTCCCACATTACTTTGTTGTAAAATCGAATCTTGGAATTATATTCGGTCTAAGATAAAATAAATAGACGAAGACTCGTTTACAACTATAAATAGATTCTTTTATTCATCCTAGCTGGTACCTTCTTCCCGGATCAAGTACAAGGCTACCTAAAGGGATATTTCCGTTGCGCATTCAAATAACTTATTACCATTGCCGGTGGCAAGTTTTATCCCTATTCTACCAAGCTCACACCTTTGAGTGGCAACGTTATCACTAACCGGGCAACCAAACCCCCTATTGGTACGAAGGATTACCACTCAAGACGCAAGCCCCAACTTACAGAGAGTGGCAACATTACATACAATAACAGAAGGGACCTAGCAAAGCCCCCCACCCCGTACAGTTTGCAGTTGCGGATTGCTAAAAAAGGCAGAAAACTTAGTCATCTCATCTGCAAATGTTGCATTAAGGTCTACAGAGAAATGATTCTGCAAATTTGTAGCAGCTTCTCTAAGTTTAGGCTCTGACAAAGTAGTGTTACTAAATAGGAACCCAAATATCTCTTGGAGCTTTGAGAATATTATTTCCTCTTTGTTAATTCTAATTCTAATGAATCCAAAATAGCAAAGAATGTAGATATCTTAAAATTATTCCTGGGTGATAACTTTTCTTCAGTGTCTGCCTCTTAAAAAAAATCGTTTCCTTTTTCTCAATCTTCGGTGATCAGCACGGTAACTGTGATCCTTCACTAGTATTTTAGCCTTTTCTTCAAAGTCCTTAAATGTTGTGTTTTTGGAGTATCTTCACTTTTTTACTCCTCTGAGTGTTCAGATTTAGCTATAGGGATATTAAGTAAAACAGGTGTAGGTTTTGAAAACATACCAGTGATCTTTCTGCAACCATCTACATATTTCTTTTTCCGTCTATCCTCTTGAATTTTTCCTTTTCTCTTTTGTGACCCACTTGCATAGGTACGACCAATATCACGTTCACGCGAAGCCATACTCAAATGATAAGATCTGAAAAAAAACTTAAAATAAATAAATATATGGTCAAAATAATACATTAGATACCATATATAATATCAGTAAAAGACAAACAACCGGCCAAGAGCAAACAAAGAAAACCAAAAGCTCTTGTTGGCAACAATGAAAATCCTAAATGCCCCAAATTCAACATGTCCAAAATTCTAAAATGAAAACTCCAATAAATTAACTAATAATTTACTATCACCTAACGAGTAAAAAACATCACTGTCCAAATACTGTTCAAATTGAAAAAAAATAAAACAATTTTTGTTTAATGTTAAAATAACTAAATTCAGTCCAAATAGTTGAAAAATTAATTTTTAATTGAAAAACTAAAAATACGGTCTTGAGTTATTTTAAAAGTTGACAGTAAATTGCCAGGTAATTTAAAATGTGCGGCGTAGCCCAGGACCATGGCCCATTTGACCCTATGGGTAATCAGGCTCTGCCCATGGGCACTGAACACGCATTGATTGAATACTGTACCTGATTTGCCAGATTGTTACCTCTGTCATTCACACTTAACGCACTTATGTTAGTTATGTTAGGGGGCGAGATATCACTACTTACTTCCTTGTCACCTTTGTCTACAGCAAGACACTGTGCTTTGTAAAATGTCATTGATTCTTCCGCAAGTTTTCCTTGTTGAGCAAAGGTTAATTCATTCTGGGTGGCGATGATGGGCCCGATGTTTGACGGTAAAGACTGAATAAACTTATACCTAACGAGTTCTTCTCCAACTCCTACCTGTAGAGCTGTTCTTCGTAGTTCTTCCAGATTGACGGAAGGTCGACCAGTGAGTGGAGAGGAGGCTATGAGCTTTTCGAATAGCTCCGTTTTGATGCTCTCAAACAGCTCAATTACTTCGGCCCTTAGAAGCTGGTAATTCTGTGTGGATAAGACTGTATGTAGATAGAAGCCGGTTGATAGTTTCGGGAGGCAGTGCACCTAGGACATGGAAAAACCCTGTGACCTCCTTACTTATCCTTGATATATGAAATTGGGCTTCTACTATTTCGACCAACCTGATAACGCTGTGTCGTAAAGTCCATCGTCGATGCTAGCCAAAAATTTACTCTGCGGTGACGCGGGAAGGGACCACGCCAGAACAGATGGGGAGGGGGGTATAGATCTTAGTGCGAGAGTTAAATAATCAAAATCAAGCGCGTTTGGCCTAAATTATCAATTCTTAGAGGTTCTGAGTTTAGAGAACTTGACTGTAGAAAAATAACTTTAGACAAAAAAATATTATTAGCAAAAGTAAATAAATGACAATAAATAAGATGAGAACCAGGGTACCAAACGGGAGGGGCAGGGGATACAATTGACTCGACGGGCACGAGATTCCGAGATAGGATGTACGATGATTGCTTCCAGGGAAAGGGAGAGAGTGCTAATAACGAGGAGACTCACGCAAAGTCTAATTGACTGGAAGCTTTGGAAACGACCAGGAAGCGGGGCGTTGCAAAGTTGCACTTGCAAAATTAGTTCTTCTTTAACCTAGCTAAGAAATGAACTAGGGAATATTCCAGACAAGAACGAAGTCGATACTCCAGTGATAGATGCCTGTGCGTGTCTATCGTCTGTCGGGAGGGAACTCTGGCTTTTAGTACGAGTGAGGCGGTGTAGAGAGGTGACGCGTCGTGTTCGTAGCTGGAAGCCGTTGGAAGGCGGAGCAAGGCGTACGAAACTGCACGTGGCGGCTAACCAAGATGGGGCTGTATGGTACTAATTCCTTAATGCTTGTCCAGAAGTATTTCTACTGCCTCAGCAGAAACGAGTCACGAGAGGCGAGAGAAAAGGAGAAAAAGAAGAAAGGAGAAACGAAGAAAAAAAAGAAAAAGAATAAAGTTGAAACAAAAGTAGAACCAAAAAAAGAAGAAAAACAGATAAACAAGAAGAAAAAGAAAGATAAGAATGTGGAGAGTAAAGAGGAAAAGGGGAGGCCTCTTCCACAAGGGAAGACCCCGTCTTCAGAGACCAAGTGTCCGAAGGTCACCCTCATTGGTGACTCGCAAACACGGAATCTGCAGCCACTGCTAGCGGCCCACCTTCGCACTAGCGTAAAGGTAAGCTGCATGTTAGGACGGGGTAACCACAACATCAGAGTAGAGGCAGAGAAAGCTCAGATTTCTGAGAATTCAGTTGTTGCTCTGATGGTGAGTGGCAACGACCTCTACCTCAGAGGGGGTAAGGTTGGCCTCAGTGGTAAGACCATCCAAACGGTGATGGGAGCCGTGGATGACATAGGGCTTAAAACCCGCAAACGTGTGGTGGTTGGGATGCTTCCGAGAAGAGGTCCATCCCGAACCGCTCACGAAAGAAACGTCGCAGTGAACAGAAGGTTGGCGGATCTCTGCACGGCAGAAGGAGTCTTCTTCGTGGACCCCTATCGTACCTTTATCGGTAGAGACGACCTCTACCAAAGGGACGGGGTACATATCTCCTTTAAAGGGAAGGCCTTTCTCGCCAATCTAATTCAAGATGTCGTGAAACGCACCCAAAGGAGCGTTCGAAACAGAGCGAAAGCGGACGTGCACCAGCATGCCCGTGTCACTCCTGGAACAACCTTCTCGGAGGTCGTCAAAAAGGGTGTGACCACGAAAACAGAGAAGCCGGAAAACGGAAGAGTGTAGGGAGTCCCACACTAGGGGACTCCCTCAAAGTTCTTCTGTTCAATGCGAGGTCAATCAGAAATAAGTATCTTGAGCTCCGTGGCCTCGTAGTAACAGCGGAACCTGAGATGGTGGCCATAACGGAGTCGTGGATAAAAACCTCAAGTCGAGATTTTGAAGGTGAATTCACGATTCCCGGTTACCAGCTCTTCCTGAAAGATAGGCCAGACAGAGAGAGTGGCGGTGTGATGTTGTATGTCAAGGATACTCTAAACTCGATGGATTGCAACATCGTATCCGACCATGAACTACTAGGTGTTGACCTAGAGATAGGTCCTGCCAAATACAGGACCCTAGTGCTTTATAGACCTCCTGCCCAACTCGTTGAAAAGGACAGAGATCTGTACCAGCTACTAGGAGAACTTGTCAAAGACAGAGTGTGTATCGTCATGGGTGATTTCAACACACAAGTTGACTGGGAAACCAGAGAACTCTGTGGCGAGAACGCACTACTCCTGGAGTTCGCGAACAACGAGTTCCTCACTCAATGGGTGAGAGAGCCAACGAGAGGGAACAATATCCTCGACTTGGTTCTCACCTCTGAGGATGACATCGTTGAGGACCTCTCTGTTGGCGAAGAGCTCGGTGGCAGTGACCACCGACTAATTAGATTTGTAGTCAAAGTTCCGAAGGCAGGGCCTGCAACTAGTAAATCGAAGAAACTCGATTTGAAAAGAGCAGACTTTGCAGATATTCGTGCTGGATTGACTGATGCGAGGCTAGAAGTGTGCGATGTTGTTGAAGACTCGTGGAACAGTTTCAAAACCACATTCATGATTCTTCAATCGCGTTTCATCCCTCTGAAATGTCCCCGTCGGTCTTCTGTTCAACCAAAGTGGTTTAATCGAGAAATCGGCCAACTGCTTAGGAAGAAGAGGACTGTGTACCGACAACCAAAGATCTCGGGTGACTTTCACGAATACCGGAGGCCAGCCAGAAGAGTGAAGTCCAGCATAAGGGTGGCTAAGCGTTCTGAGAAACTCCGAGTGGCGAGACTCTTTCAAGAGAATCCCAAGGAGTTTTTTGGATATGTGAACAGCCGTAAACCAATCCGTCGAACGATTGGCCCTTTGAGAAATGAGGAGGGGGCATTAAAGCACTTAGATGCAGAAAATGCTAACCTCCTCAACGACTACTTCTCTTCAGTGTTTACTGAAGAGTGTGGTCCCATCCCCCAGCCAATGGATTCCTACTCGGGGGAAAAGCTGGAGGATATATGGACTTCACCGAAGGGGAAATAAAAAAAGAAGATCACTGACCTAATGACGAATAAGTCACCTGGCCCGGATGGGTTTCTACCTAAAGTGTCGAAAGAAGTGCGCCATCAAGTGTCACGACACCTGAGCGCAATCTTTAACATGTCAATCCGGACCGAATGCGTTCCTAGAGACTGGCGTGAAGCGGAGGTGACTCCTATCTTCAAGAAAGGAGACCGAAGCCAACCGTCGAACTACCGACCTATCAGTCTCACTTTGATAGTCGGTAAACTCATGGAAAGCATGATGGTGGACAAAATGACGTTGTATTTAGAGTCAAACCTGCTACTGAGGAGTTCCCAGCACGGCTTCCGAAGGCAACGGTCATACCTGACGAACCTTGTGGAATTCTTCCACTTCGTGTTCAGTGAGCACGATCGAGACAAGGCGGTGGATGTGGTGTACTTAGACTTTCAGAAAACCTTTGATAAGGTACCACACCGCCGCCTTCTCCGGAAAGTGCAAGCGCTGGGCATATACGGAAAAGTAGCCGGCTAGATCGAGAACTGGCTAAGTGGCAGACGGCAACGGGTGGTGGTGAATGGACAGGCTTCTAAGTGGGTGCCCGTTACTATCGGGGTGCCTCAAGGTTCTGTCCTGGGACCACTACTATTCATCATCTACGTCAACGACATGGACGGTGACATGGTTGCCAAGATTTCCAAATTTGCCGACGATACCAAGCTTGGTATGAACGTTGCAAAGGATGGAAATACTGCCCGCCTGCAGGAAGATCTTGGGAAGATTGGGGAGTGGTCGGACACGTGGCAAATGCCTTTCATCGTGGGGAAATGCAAAGTGATGCATATCGGCCACGGAAACCTCCAATCTCAGTATATCCTTAAGGGCACTGCTCTTGAATCGAGTGACACTGAGAAGGACTTGGGTGTAACTATCACTAGCGACCTCAAGTTTTCGAAACAGTGCATTGAGGCAGAGAAGAAAGCCCAAAGGATGTTAGGCTACATAAAGCGCCAGTTTGGATACCGTAACAAGGAGATAGTACTTTGTCTGTACAACTCCCTGGTTCGGCCGCACCTCTTGTATGCCGTACAATTTTGGAGTCCTTCGTTTCGAAACGATATCGCAAGGTTGGAGTGCGTACAAGCCAGGGCAACCAAGCTGATTCCCTCTATCCGACATAAAAGTTATGAGGATAGACTAAGGGAATTAAATCTGTTCTCGCTGGAAACCCGTAGACTGCGTGGTCAGCTCATCGAAGTTTTCAAAATACTTCGAGGGTTCAACAATGTTGACTACCGGGATATTTTCACACTGAGTGAGAACAGAACGCGCAATCACGGCTTCAAACTTGAACTGAAGCGTTACAACCGCAATCTGTGTGGAAATTTTTTCACGTACAGTATCTGCGGTAAGTGGAACGCACTTCCAATGGAAGTTGTCAACAGTGAATCTGTTGACCAGTTTAAGTCAAGACTAGACAAAGTCTTGAAAAGCGGCCGTTTAGGGACGCAAAACAATTGAGCAGCCATGTGCCTGTTCGATTGCTAGTCCAAAGGTACCCTCTTTCAATGGACCATAAGGTCTCCTAGGGTACTTACTTTCCTTGTTACTCCTTGTTTCTAGGCGCGCCAGTGGGGAAGGGAATATTCTCGGCGAGCATCACAGGCTCGCGGGCAAGTCCTCGACGTCGTAGGTCTGGCGCCAATCAGGCGATGCGACGGGGGAGAAGGGAAACCCGACACGGATCACACGGCCGCGCGAAATTCTCGCTGCTCCTTTGTGCCTCTCTGGGGTGCAGGCGCATCTTTTCTCAGGCACCACGGGTAGACGTTGGGTTCTAGGGGGGGGGGGGGTAACCTTCTCTCTCTGACACGCTGTCTTATTAAAGATGGGGGGCTTGATCGTGATGGCGCTTGCGACTTCCTTCCTCCTTACTCTGCCCGTTGTTGGTCCGACAAGTCTATATTTTTTGGTTATCTCTTGTCCGGTCGAATGGGGTCACAAGTTCATGTGGGATGGATAGTTTATTATAGATGCGTGATTTGGCTTGACGTTATCGGCTGAGATTGGTTATGCCGTAGAATTCTATTTGACTCTAATTCAAAGTTGAAAATGCCAGCTGGTTATCCATTTATAGGCTGGGTGAACGGTAACCGATCTATTACTTGGCAGGGGTAAGGAAATTAGAAAATGGGCAGTTCCATAGGTTTATTCTTTGTCTTATGTCCACCTTTTGTTTTCGGGCAAGTGAAATCGCTGAGGTACTGGTTAATATCTTGCTCACGTCCTTGTATCTGTCTATCGGCGTCAACAACCTCAGTGTCCTTGAAATTCATCCTTTCTGCCTAACGGTCTGTCTGTCCTTTACAAGCCCTTTTATTTTAACGAAAGATTAGAGTCGTGGTTCCGTTTCTCCAATTCGAGAGCTAGGCGGATCCTATTTGACCAGAGCGTATGTCCGTTTATTTAGTGTAGGTGGGTGTGCACCAAGAGTGTTCGAATTTTCAATCTGACTTGTATCCTTCAGGTCAATTTTCCTAGCAACATAAAATTTCATCTATCGCGAGTACATGTCAAAGCTTTTAGGTCAGACCCCCTCTGTATCATATTCACTAGTATGAACAACTGTTTAAATGTCTTTCTTATCACCGCGACCAAAACCTGTCTGCTTGCACCTGTTTTCTAATGTGTGTTTCGATGTTTGTGTTAGCGTGAGAGCACAGCGATTTCATTGCCTAGCGGTTTTGCATTATTTACAAGTATACATTTTGCTTTGCATTGATACATTAATTATTGACTAGCAGTTTAGCATTATTTACAAGTATACAGTTTGCTTTACATTAATTAGTTATTAACAAATGGCATATTATGTTAGTATTTGGTTGGTGTGTCCATTTCAAAATTTCATAGGGCCAATGGGGTACTCAATTTGTGAGGTTTCTTGTTGGCTCTACTCCACCTTTTGATTGGGGACTACATCTCATGTTCAACATCTTGAGATTGCCCGGGACGGCATCACAAACTGCAGGCACAAGTACTTGAGGAACACTCTGAAGTGTTTAGAATCCGTCACGTTGCTCGGCACCATGTCGTGTATGATGAACCTGAAAAATGAAATTTGTTAACATTTTTATAAAACTTCGTTAATTTACTTGGCTTGGTGCCTTTCATTAATCAATCTTAAAATGGTTTTTATTTTGTTAAAATTTAACAGTTTTTAAAATTCCGGTACGGGATACACTATAGTCTATATATGTACATTAGGGTGATGATTTTTTTACAACCTCATATCCCTGTTTCATAATTTGCTGAACTTTAATTAAAAATTATATAAAATCTTACTTTCAAGGGGATTTGATAAAAAAACCTCACGCACAAAATGATTTTAAAATTTTTATTTGTCAGCTCTTTTGTCCAGTTTTTTAAGTCACTGGCAGCATATACAAGATTGAACACAAGCTTATGAGTCACATATATATATATATATATATATATATATATATGATGAAAATTAATGCAATATCGCAAGAAAAGATGAGGAATTAAACCGCATTCTCCGAAGACAATTTAATTCAGAACAGTTTCGGTGTATCTCACACCCTTTTTCAACTGACACTGGGTAGAAAATATAAGAGAAGTGAATATAAGCATAACACAAGGTCAGGTCGTGAAAGATCCCCTTTTTTTCCCCAATCCCCTAATTGTGGCTAATCTGGGATGGGGGGGGGGGGGTTAGGCCTAAACATATTGAAGGGCTGACATTTTACTATTTTGTTTATTTGTTTTCTAATTACAGGATTAAAAGAAAATTGACCCTCAGATAGATTTAAATTAGGAACTGACGATATCAAGCTCGATTCTACGATTCTTCTCTTAACATAGTTAGCCGATTTAAATACCATTTTACTTCCATTGAAATCGATCGTATGATTCTTGTCTCTAACATGGCAAAATATTCCACTGCTTTCGCTGCCCACTCTAATATCTCTTTTGTGTTCATACAATCTCTTGTCTAGATTTCCCCCCGTTTCCCCTATATAAACTTAATGGCAATCGTTGCATGGTATTGCATATACTCCTATGTTAATATGTTCTTTGGGTTTCCTGGCAATCTTCAATTGGTTTAAGGAATTATAATATTTAAAGGCTAGATTAATACCCGCTTTTCCAAATATGTCCTTTAAGCTATTTAATTTATTATTAAATGGCCATGTTATACATTTGTTGAAGTCATTAGTGCGGGAAGGCTTATTACCATATAATGTTTTCCTAGCTGCAAAATGGGCAGACGATATGAACCAATAGGGGCAATACAAATTAGAAAAAATGGTCCTGATAATGACAATTTCTTCATCTAAATTGTCTTCGGAGAATGTGGTTTAATTCGTCATATATATATATATATATATATATATATATATATATATATATATATATATATATATATATATATATATATATATATATATATATATATGTATATATATATGTATATATATATATATATATATATATATATATATATATATATATATATATATATATATATATATATATATAACATTATATAGGGTCATCAAATACTCAGGGAAGTAAATTAGTTACAATAATGTCATTGGACAGGATGAATCTCAGTGATAGGTTGTCCTTGTTGCAGCGGGACCTGTACAAGTCGTGCATAACTTTGACCGCATGCTCACAGCACTGGTTGCTTCGGGCAATATTGATTGGAGATTCATCTGTTTTCCAGTGAGTTTTCAAGCATTTGAGACCTGTTGGGTATTCATTCAGAGCTGCAGATAGTTCATAAAAAATCTTCAGCGCGGAACAAGTGGGTGTTGAACCAATGGTCAGCCTGTGAGTAAGAAATGAATAAACAGATTTTACGCAGCCTGCTTCGGGTGTCAGGCATCAAAATGAACGCAAGAAGGGCTAGAATGGCATGAGAGTTCCAACGTGCATTGCTGATGTTTGGGATCTTTTGAAGCTTACAAAGGGGACCTCATTCATCTCAGTGAAGTGACGGAAGACACGCGTGAGGTGATAGAGAAACTTCATGTCGTCTCTCCAGCCGCCTTTTTCCTTAATCTCAGTTTTACCGTTGCTGAAGGCTACTTTTAATTTATCATAATTGCTCATCAAATCCTGCAAAAAGAAGTACTCTATGTTTGGTGATTTAGTCGACCCATGGAGCTCATCGTCCATGACAACGCGAAGAATCCGATCCAGGACATGGTGCTGGCAACTGATGAACTTGGGTTTGGAGTGACCTTTATCTTCGAACATTTGCTGCAGTCGAACAACACCGCCTGTCTTTTTTTTTCTGGTATTTACGCTTGTTGTGTCGGCGACAAGCATAACAATTGATCCCCACAAGTTGAACTCCTCTAACACACCCTGGAACCCTTTTGCAATTGTTCCAGCTTTCCCATCATTCAATTTGAGCGCAGCCAACTTTATTTCTTTCGCTTTATTCTTGAGGACCACGACCTGATATTCAAAGTCCTCAATGCGTTTGCCGTCAAAGTGTAAGCTCCACTTTTCCAGATGAAGCGTGCTCACCAAGTGCTTCTTCACCTGAGCAGCTCTCGTGTAGATAGCCTTGTGGATTGCTGACTGACATGGGGTTGGGATTTCAATGCCCTCACCAGAAAGCTGGCGACATACCTTTGTTGCTCTGTGGGACGACAGCTTTGAGCTTGTAGCAAGGAGTCTTGCTAAGCCTGCTGGGTTATGCTTCCTTTTCCTCGTTGATGCTGCATTTTCATCCTCCCAAGAACTGTTTTCTCTGTTATTGGATGAGCCCATGCTAGTTTCGGAACAATCAGGTGGTGCTGATCTAGAAATTGGGGACACAGTCGCTTCCATTGCCTTCTTTCGCTTGAATGGGTAGATAGTCTTGGCACTAGCAGGTTTACCAGTGGAATAACCAACCTGGCTTTTGGTCAAAATTTGCTGTTTGTAGATGTTCTCATCTTCTTTGCACAACCAGTTGCCTTTCACCTCGGTCACGGCAAACAGTTCATTCAAAGAATTATAGTTTTGTTTCTTTCTGCAGTACTCATAGTCTTTTGCACAAATGGCTTGATCAGATACATGCGGGAAGTTCAATGTTTTGCTCCATAGGGCTTTTAGCTCCACAACAATTAGGCCGATCCTCTCCCTCCGTTCTTTGGTGGTGGATTCAAGAAAGTTGAAGCGTCCAACGACGTGGATTTTCAGGGGCATGCGACTCCGTTCACTTAAGGGTGCTTCATAAACTGCCACGTTGCCTCTTCTTGATGGTGCTTGAAACTGGACTAAGTTATTTTTCCAGGTTTTCTTGTTCTTCTCCATGTTAAAAAAGCTCTTCTTGAAAGACATGTTTTGTACTCAGCAACTGAAATATAAAATAAACCTAAATATTAAATAGGTAACAAATTAAAGAAACTGTTATTGAGCTTTTATATATTTTATTAAAAAAACAAGCAAATTACAATTCTAAAAAATAAGAGAGAAGGCAGACACTAATAAAATATTATATGCTATTATATTATATAATTAGTGAGAGATTAAATGTAGCTTACCAAATAATACCAGGATCTCTTTACAATAAACGCTGGAGAATACACGTCAATTATCATAAGGCATTAGTAATATCAACGCCGTTAAAACTGAACTAGTAACTACCCGCTTTAAATATCTCGCTTATATACCGTACGCGAAATAGCTGAAGAAAATTCTGGAACTACAGAAATGGCCCAAGCGATGACGTGATGATTTTCTGGAAAATTCTATACAATTCTATGGTACATAAATTATTTCACAAGTCTGTTTGGTGACTATATTTAATATAAATATTTTTAACACTTATAAAATGCTAAAATGGCCTATATTACATTTCAAAGTGGTTTGTGCGTGATCTTTTTCAATATTTCAATGGAATAAAAGTAATTTTTGTCCTTAATAGGCAAAAGTTCATTCATTCGTGCTACAGGAAATAATTTTCGATAAAAAGAGTCAAAAAGTCATCACCCTAATGTACATATACTTACTTGTAGTACAAGTCAAACGCCTTATACTGCTGAACGTCTCCTTCATTGAGTCATCAATGGAGATCTGCTTGTGCTTCCTAGTGTTGGTGTAGTCTGTATCGTTGGCACTGGTCCCAAACAGATTCCTCCCATGCTTTAACCCACCCTCTAAGGCGGCCGGAAGGGCAGCGCACATAGTTTGGTGACTAAATACGCAATAAAGAATTAAAGATAAGTTCATTAAATTGTTAAAATTCATTTACTGGAAAGAAAGAGAAGTGAGTCAAATGAAGAATGAGTAACGGCAGTTATCTTTTCATTATTTGTTAATTTGTAGTTTTATTTTACTTACTTTCTTATAGTGTTTCTTCAGGATGTAGTTACTGTTCCTCCGCACCTTCAGTTGCGGAGGAACTGAATGACTTGGCCGTCATTAGACTGAAATTTTAACAACCACTACCAGCACTGACCATAGATGATGTGAAGTGTCAGATGTAGTAATAAGTGTCACGATAAAAGTGATTTTAAGGGTTAATAAATAAAGTATAATATATACATTTAGGTTATGATATAATGGGAAGAAGGAAGGTCACCAATTTATAGGAGTGTCACCAGGTTTATAGGTGGTCTGTTTATACGTGAATCTGACTCCTTAATAATTCTTCACGAGGATTATAATTTAGGCTGGGCTTACCGAAGGTTTCTCGGTAATCGGGGTAAAGAAGGACATCGAAAAGGACGTAACAAAATAATATAATTTTATTCTTACACTGACCTATTAAAGGGACAAGAGGCACGTCAATAGTAAATACTCTCCGGTCAATAAGTAAGCTTTCTATTCTACGCGAAGTATTGATTTCAAAGGCGACATGACTTAAGTGAATTAAACGGGTTCCGTAACGCTACCAAGGGAGTAAACGGTGTCAACGAATAATGATTATCTTACTCTGACTCTGGTTGTCCTTCTGACTTCTGTGACTATATATACATATGTGTTCGTTTCTAAGGTGTGTAACCTAGACTTGTTCGTGGGAGCGGGCATCAGTGGTCTGGTTTGTTAATTTCAACCTCTAGGGCGGACTCGCGAACAGCTGTGTGCGTAAGATATACATACATATTTCCAATAGTTTTATCCTTATTATAGGAATTGCCTATTGCAGGTATGTGTTAAAATTTCTCTTTGTCACATCCTATATTTGCTTAGTTGCTTTGTAGCCTCGCGTTTTCTGATAAATCTTTTCCAAGATGAGAATGTATGTTAATGCGCGACATCATATTGACTCTTCTACTTTCCGCGTTCGTATTTTGTGTGTTTCAGCGCGCGACTCTGCCGACCGCTTGCCTCATCTCTATTTATACAAATTAACATATATATTTTCATTTCCTTCAAGATGGCGCGATTAAAAAACACGCCCAATCTCATGGCACTACCCTAACCCGTGAAAAATAAATCACGACACCTCCATCATCCTGAAACTCCAAAATCGTAGAAGATTGCGGATGGCCGAAGCCGTCATCATTCAAATGAAGAAACCGGCAATTAACGTGCAACTTCAGCCGGAAACCATACTCTAGACAGCTCGGCGTCCCCAAATTGACCGCCGTTAAAAGAAGCACGAATGAAAACTTAATTTTCCTTTGCCTCCTTTGCAAGAGAATTAGATCGGAGCAACAAATAGTCAGACAATCTGAGCTTTCCAATTTTGTATGTTTCTTTTAGCGCTTAGTTTCCCCTTAAAAATTTCCCCCGCCATGATTGGCCAATTTTTGTAATACTTATGTTCGCGTAGAAATACTATATATAATGTAACAATTTTCGAATAATTCCATGACGGATCGGAATTATTGGCAGAATTACTTCGCAGCACGCATCTCCTGGCTTGGTAAAGGAGGAAAAGTTTTTGGGGAAATTTTTGCCCACGCCCCTAAAAATCTGAGTTCTAATTTTAAACCAGATTTTAAAAAAGAGAATATACTCCAGGTGTCTCACTCATCTTTATCATCACTCATTACTAATCCATCTTCCCTTTACAGCGGCCGCACTTAAGCAGATGACTGCTTAAGTCCACGGCTCACCCTCCTGCGTGAATCGCCGTCAGATGTAAAGTGAGATTGCCATTCATGTGCCCCACTTAAGCAGATGACTGCTTAAGTCCCCGGCCCACCCTCCTGCGTGAATCGCCGTCAGATGTAAAGTGAGATTGCCATTCATGTGCCCCACTTAAGCAGATGACTGCTTAAGTCCCCGGCCTAACTTCCTGCGTGAACCGCCGTCAGACGTGAAGGGGGATTGCCACTCATGTTTCGTCCCAACTATGCCAGGCAGTTGCTTGGCCATAATTGGGGGCATTGGAGGAAGCTGGTTTGAGGAATAGCCCACAGTGGAGAACAATGTTAGAAACTCTTCCGGATAAGGGACAGACTGCCACTCCTGCTGCTCACCACAGTGGGGGCCCCTTCCAGGATATAGAGGGACAAACAACCATCTCTATAGAACCGTTGGGGGGAGGGCGGCGTTGTCAATAAGTCCGCCATACAATCACACCCCTGAGAGGATCCCACCCGGATTCATCTCATCCATCATCCATTTAAAAGGCAATTCTCATTTCCATCCAGACGGCCGATGAACGTGTGTGTGTGTATGGGAGGGGGGGCCTCTCTTCTCCCCCAAGGAAAAAACTAAACCAAAAGTAAATTTATACACACATACACACTCAAAAACCCGAAGCTGTGTAAACACCAAGGACAAAAAGAGCCAAACCAAGAAGATTTGCACCCCCAGGCAGATGGGCTGCAAAAGCACCAACATGGCGGCTCACCCAGCCGCAAGAGTCCCGTTAAGGACTATAGGTGGGCACCCTAAACCGGACCGAAGCACGGTGTTTGCCACGATCTTTGGAAAACTGAGCGTGGGGATCCCGAGGCTGATCGATACCCCAGTTGGCTACTCCGCAATCTGCGAATATGAGGCAGATGTGGAGACGCTCACAACCGAGGAGGGACAAAGGGTACTAAATGAAATAAGCTTCCAACCTAATACCCCTCCTTAGATCTAGGCTCACCGCAGCGTGGTGTGCAGACAGTTAGATCTGTGGATCGGGCAGCACACCAAAGAGGAAATAAAAGAAGAAATTAACAAGAACCAGTCGTGTGCTAACGTGGTGGATATCGTGAAATTCCGAAATAAGCGAGATAACACTGAATACCAACACGTGTTCAAAGTCATATTCAGTGACACACAGATGGCCCAGAAAGCAAAAGAAAGGGGGCTACTACTCTTCAACGCTAGGGTCTGTGCAGACCAAATTGGTGGGGATCAGCGACAGCTCGCCACAGACGCTCGTATGCGCGGCGTGGCTTCTAAACAATGGAAACCTATGGGAATCCACATTCTTGCCACACGCGACTCGACGACGTGGCGCCACAGTGTCGCTTGTGTACTCCCACCCTTAAGGTTAAACATAACCCATTTTTTGACGTTTTTTGCAAATTTTGCCAGTTCTCTGTTTTTGTCAACAAATGTATGGTTAATTATTCATCTCCAATCTCCCTAAATAATTTTCACGTTTAGTACCTCAAAATGCACAAAAAATAACTTTTAATCAACAGCTGTCAACTACTGTCTTCTTAGCTAATTAGCTGGAAATATCTTGCCGATTTGGTATCAAAAATATCAGTGTTGAATCAGCTTTAACGCTATTCTGAGAGGTCAATTTCATAAAATAACATCACCTGATTGGTTGAAATATCGAGCTCTCTGAGACAATCGCAGGTTGTATTTTTGATTTGCTTTGACTCTCGTCAACTTCCTGTTTCACAAGTCGCCGATTGCTGCAAATGTTCGTAGTTTTTCTGCT
Organism: Ceratothoa steindachneri; assembly: GCA_963969495.1. Taxonomy (NCBI): domain Eukaryota; kingdom Metazoa; phylum Arthropoda; class Malacostraca; order Isopoda; family Cymothoidae; genus Ceratothoa; species Ceratothoa steindachneri. Next base: position 25,862,730 of record OZ018318.1, on the reverse strand, counting down.
CAAGTAGTGCTAATCCTTTTTTAGGGCTATTGAATGCAAAGTAATGCCTTTTGAACTTGGTAGAAAATAGAAATGCAAAATCAAGAAAAAGGGTTGTCTAACCATAAGGGACTAAATACCGCGTCTACTTTTGTAGTTGTTTTCTTATATTCTAACTTACATGAGAGTCCTACATATGGACCCTGATTACTGCATTGTGTCTATATATCCATATGTATAATCTGTATTTTTATTTATTTCTTTTTGCAGTTTTACGGCTTAAATAAACTGATGAGCCCGTACAACTCTCCCTTTCAAGCTGGTAACAGATACACACATATAGGGTTCTTTTTTCTAATATTGAACAGTCATCGCTTATTTTTGATTTAGCTTATTTTTATTTTCTTTTATTTCAGGTCAGATCCAAAAAATTCGAGATGAAGAGAAGTATCGTCGATTACTTCAAGCGCCGTTAGCCTTCCACTGCAGTTAAACAAAAGGCTTTCCCAGAGTCACCTCCGGTACTTCTAGACGTCCAACTGCAAGCCCAGACACAGGAATCCTCTTCATCTTCACCGACGTTAAGACCGTCCACAGTTGCGTTACCTAATAGCCACTCCAGTTAAGATGATATAGGAGTTATCAACTGGTTGGAGCTCACCGATGCAGAGAAACTGCGCGTACTCACCACACATTGGGCTGCGCCATTGGATTTTCAGGGGCCTTACAGCGAGCGTAGAGATGTAGGCAGTACCAAACGTAAATATTTCGGACCGCAACATCTAATTGGGCAGTATAGCGTCTCCTCCTATTATGTGTCGAAACGTGGACTATTATGTCGCCCTTGAAGGTTTTTTGCTCCTGAAGCAATCCGAGGAAACCAATTGAATCGCCTGGTCAGAACACTCCTAGAGAAGTTGGCTCACCTAACCGGCAAATATGGCTATTTGTCAGCGCATCTAGCGACCAAATTCCACGAAGACAGCATCGCGCGCGCAGAAGCATTCAAAACGACGATGAAGACTGGAGACATAGAGCAGCAGCTGAACACCGCAGAGGCCAAGCAGCGTAATAAAAAAACGAGATGCTCTGCAGCGGATACTCTTTTCTATAGAGATTCTGGGTAGATTAGGTCTACTGCTTCGGGGTCATTGCGATTCCGCAACCCTGTTGCTCCCTCTCGCAGGAACCGGTGCCGATATAGATTACGGACAAGGCAAGCTGAGAGCGAATCTACAGCTGATGGCGGTTTCCAACGATAAAGTGTTACTGGAACATTTAACGACCACTAGTAGGACTGCCACATACATTTCCACCTAAGTCCAGAATGAACTAATATCAGCCATTCGAACAGTGATTCATAAATCAATCATTGAATAAACAAAGGAAACCAGATTATTCTGTCTTCTGGCGGACGAGACTACAGATGTCTCGAGAAAGGAACAGTTAACAGTATGTTTACGGTACCTCCGAGGCGTCCAAATATGTGAGCGGTTTCTCGGTTTTTCTGAAGTCTCTGATCTGACTGGTCTAGGGTTGGCTAAACAACTGCTACATATTCTGAAAGATTCTGGGGTTGACATTAGAAATATGGTTGGACAGGTGTAGCGGTCCTTCCCCACTCCCTATTCGGTTTAGCTTCCGCCATTCGACCCACAAAATCCCATTGGCTGGTGGAAAATGGTGGAGCTCATCCCCCTACACCAGACAGTTCCTGAGGATCAAAGGACAATCGTCGTAGCCCAGAGATTACCTCGAAGTATGTTTTCAACTTTTAAGAGTATTTTGCTTGATGGGTGTTTTTTTGGTTCTTGGGGAAGGTTCAAGAGGGCGTTCATGGAGGAATTTGGGAGGTCACAAATTGAGGACCTGCGTATCCTTCTCGATACGTAGAAGATGGGGAACAGGCGCCCACGCACTTTCTGGGCCATCTCAAGGCCCTAGCACATGCCAAGGGAGCACATCTCGACTAACTCGAGCCACTTATAACAGAAATATTCATGCGTGGGATGCCGGACCAAATTAAACCCCTTGTACTCATATCTTCCCCTACGAATGTTGAGAAAATGGCAGAGGCGGCTAGCGCCCTGTATAACAGCCATTCATCAGCTGGGAAAAGGCAGGCACCAGGACGTCTAGCGATGTAAATAGGGGCGTAGCACATCATACAACTCTAATGTTAAACACCACTCACATGTATCCATTTCACAGGTTAGGCCACCGGCCGAGACTCCTTATAACCGGCCAGAACTCTCCCAGGATGCATCATCCCAGGCTTCGGGTCTTTTATCCGTTCTGGAGAGGATAGAGATGGATATTCGTGCCCTAAAAGTGCGAACGGGGTTTCACCGAGAGCACAATCGTGAGCAGGAGGGAGGAGTCAGACGTCGTTCCTCCTCCCGAAAAAGGCAACACCAACGAGGAAACAGCAGCACAAGAGGTGAGGCACAGCAGTTTCATTTCAAACCTAGGCCTAATTCCCCCAATCCTGACAACTTTCAGGGTAGCTGCTGGTACCATTCTTATTATGGAAGCAACGCTGTCCGCTGTGTTTAGCCTTGCAGCTTTTACCGTGCATCATTTCATGTCCACAACTTTAACCCTCATTCATATCGTGCTGCTCATACTGCTATCTTTCAGCCTTCAGGCTTTTGTTGGTATCACCTCAAATTTGGTTCCAGAGCAAAAAAATGCTCTGCCCCATACAACTACCAGCAAAATGCTCAGCTTGCACCTCAATCTCAACCTAACCTTACCTCACCACCTCCGATTTTACAAAACTCTACGGGTTCCCTTGGTCAACTTTCAAATTCAACACAGGGAACTTTAAACTGAATTCACAAGTGATACGTTGGTCTGTCACCTCTGCAACCTCATCTCTTCAGGCCGATCCTCCTTTTTATGTTAATGACCCACTCAATGCAATGTCATTCCAGCCTCTTCAGTAGAGAAAGCTTGCATTTCTTATCTTGTCCTTAAAGCTGCCAATTCATCGGACATAAGAACTTATGGGAGGAAAATCCTAGAGCTCTCTCTCTCGGGTTACGTCGTGTTTTCCCATGGACGTTCATTATTGATGACGTCGACATGCCAATTTTAAGCCTAGATTTTCTTTCCGGACACTATATTCTCGTCGATTCTCGTCACCGCAAGCTTATCGACAGAACTAGGACACTAACAGTTGCTGGTTCCTTCATTTCTTCGACCAGCTCTCTCCTTTCTGTTCGTCTCCCTGCAACTGCTCCCCATTTCCAGCAACTTTTGCGGGAGTTCCCAAGCCTCTGTCTGCCTCCTTCTAAGGACAGACCTATTAAGCTCAATGTGGTGCACATAATAGAGACGACAGGAAGACATGTTTTTCACGTCCCCGTCAACTGGCACCGGATAGACTTGCCCTAATGAAGCAGGAATCTAAATACATGCTGGAAGCCGGGATCGCTTCCCCATCCAACTCCCCATGGGCTTCACCACTTCATGTAGTACTTAAGTCTACCCCAGGGAAATTCAGAGCTGTATGTGAATACAGGCCACTCAATGCCTGTACAGTTCCGGATAGGCATCTTCTGCCTTTTTTATCGGATTTTAACTCCGCTCTCTTCGGTTGTTACAATTTTTATAGGCTCAATTTGGTTCGCGCTTTCAACCAAATCCCGATTCACCCTGATGATATCCCTAGGACGGCTATCACCATTCCATTCGGTTCCTTCGTCATGAACCAAATGCCTTACGGGTTTCGTAACAATGGTCAGACCTTCCAACGCTTCATGGATCAGGTTATGAGAGGTTTCCCTTCGTATTCTGTTAGATAGACGACCTCCTGATAGCATCTTCGTCTTTAGAGGAGCATTTTCTCACCTTCACCAGGGTTTTGCACGTTTAGATGAGTATGATATCGTACTCAACACTTCTAAGTGTATCTTCGGTGTCACACCGCTCTCCTTTTTGGGACACCACATTTCGCCTGAGGGACTTCGTCCTCTCAAGAACAAAGCTGAAGTTATTCGGGCTTTTCCCCGACCTTCTTCGCTAAAGCAACTTCGTAGATTCTGTGAGATGGTAAACTTTTACCACAGGTTCATTTCCCACATTTCCCCCATTATGCAACCTATCTACGAATTGCTTTCCAAGTCCAAGAAGAACGTTCCTCTTTCCTGGTCTCCTGAAGCTTGCGAGGCTTTCTCTCGCACCAAAGAGGCTATGGTTTCCACTGTCGCCCTGGCTCATCCTTGCCCAGGAGCTCCCTTAAGTGTTTCTACCGATGCGTCCGCTACTCATGTCAGTGCGACGCTACAGCAGAAGGTTGGTGAATCTTGGCAACCTCTCGCCTTCTTCTCTAAGGCTCTTCTCCCTACCCAACAGAGGTACAGTACGCTTTCCCGCGAATTACTGAGCATTTACCTCACCCTCCGTCACTTCCAATAATACTTGGAACGGCGTGAATTTACTGTCTTTACCGACCACAAGCCATTGGTTGGTGTGCTCGCCTCCAGTGGCACCTCCTCTGTGCACTCTGCAGTTGATACTCATCACCTTGACTTCATCCTACAGATGACAAACGATATTCGCTACGTTCCTGGTTCTTCAAACGTCCTACCAGATGCGCTTTCTCGCATTTCATCGATTTCGGGCACGCAACTCTCCCAAACTACGCCCATCGATCACTCGACTATAGCGCTTGCCCAGGAACAAGATGAAGACACGCAAACACTGCGTCACTCTTCTCAGCTTATCGTTCGCGAAATCGACTTGCCGGGCAGTCCCTCCAGGCGTATCCTGGTTGACTATTCATTGCCTGACTGTCCTCGTCCACTCATTCCTCTCGCTTATCGTCGGCACATTTTTTACCAGACTCACGGTGTCTCTCATCCTGGCATTCGAGCAACTCGCAAGCTCATCACACAACGTTATGTGTGGCCAGGTAAGAACGCCGACTTGGCCAAATGGACTTGAGCATGTCTGCCTTGTCAACATGCAAAGGTTCAACGCCACACAAAGTCCCCTCTGGCTGCTTTTCCAATTCCATCGGCACGTTTTGACGCCCTTCACATCGATCTGGTTGGTCCTTTGCCCTTTTCGCGGGGTTTCACTTACCTTCTCACCATGATCGGTCGTTTTACCTCTTGGCCAGAGGCACTTCCATTCCTGGACATCAGAGCTTCCACTGTAACTCGAGCCTTCGTCTCAGCATGGGTTTCTCGTTTTGGTGTCCCATCAACGATCATGACTGATCGAGGAAGCCAACTTGAATCCCACCAATGGGATGCGCTCATGTCAGTGCTTGGCTCCTTTCGTCTCCGTACCACTAGCTACCATTCCCAGAGTAACTGTAAGATGGAACGTTTTCAGCGGACTCTCAAGGGAAGCTTACGCTACACTGACCCCAAAATTACTTGGGTGGACAAGCTACCCTTAATTCTCCAGGGAATTCGTGCCTCCTTGAAAGAGGATTTGAAATGCTCTTGCGGAACTCGTCTATGGTACGCAACTTCGTCTTCCAGATCAATTCTTTTCTTCCGCTGACTGGCCTCTTCCTTCCGACATACATTCTGCTGCATACGTACACAATTTAGTACGGGCAATGTCTGAGGTAAAGCCGACCGCCACAAGAGTGCCTGCTAATCCGAAACCTTTCGTGTCAAAGGAAATGGCAACTTGCTCTCATGTGTTTGTCGGTGGCGATTTGACTCGCACATCCTTGCAACCTGTCTATGACGGACTCTTTCTCGTCGTCTCCAGGAAGCCAAAATTCTTTGTACTGCAGCTTGGCACCAAGCAGGATACGGTTTCCATCGATCAGCTTAAACTCGCTTTCATAGAGGCCGTTCATCTGGAACAGCCACTACCTTTCTCTTCCACTAATATAAGTCCAGTCGTCATCCCAGCCTACCTTCCACACCCAACTATTCCTTCAACACTTTCCAACCAACTAACTCCACTTCCGAACCCTTCTTCGGCTCTTTCAAATCAAACTACAACTTTTCCTCCCACCTCTTTACTCGCAAGCCCCCCGCCAACCATCTCTTCCTCCCTCTTAATCTTCTTTCCAACGTCTGCCGCCTCCCTTTTTGTTGCAGGACCACTCGACAGCAGCTGGAGAACACCAAGCGACCAACGCGTAACTCCCGACAGTCGCTTTTTCGGGAGGTCCAGAATAATCGTCACTCGACTGTCCAGTCCTCGCTTGCGACAATCTCCCGTCTCAATCGAGTAGGCACTACTAATCGCCACCTGACCCGCAATCCGAGTCAGCCAATTGGAACCATAACCCGTTCTGGGCGCGTTGTAAGGAGGCCTCGCCGCTATATAGACTAAAATTTATGTAAATACCTTGTGTTGTGCTAGCTTTCCATCGGTTGGGCAGTAAGGTAGCGGTCTATACCCCTACAAATGTAAATATTTATTTCTTACTGTATCTATCTATCTCTCTCTCTCTCTCTCTCTCTCTCTCTCTCTCTCTCTCTCTCTCTCTCTCTCTCTCTCTCTATATATATATATATATATATATATATATATATATATATATATATATATATATATATATATATATATATATAATTTCAAGAAGGGTTGGTAACCCTGACTTAAATCGGGGGATTCGTACACCCGCTCTCCTAAGCGTCTTAAAATGAAGCCATGAGGTTTCATTCACTTTGCTGTTCCGCATCGGTGAAACAGTTCTGTAAGTATTTGAATTGTTATTGTTTAGCTAAATATTTCCCCAAAGAATCCCGAATTAATGCTTGATTCTTTTGTCTCATTTACAGACCCATTCAACTCCGTTATAATTCATTTTACTCAATCTAATTATCAATCATCCTTTGTTATACAATTTACCAAACCATATTTATCAATTGTCATCCATTCCTGTTAACTCATTCAAATTTAATTTACGCGTAATTCTCAATACAATCATAAACTGTTTCTGTATAAATTCACCCTAAATTAATCTAACTGTTTATTCAATAATATATATTTTTCTTAACAATTTGTTTTTAATTTACGTATTACCCCAACGTTGCCCAGATTTAGGCCTAAGGAATTCGTCTGCAAAATTTAGACTTCGCGTTAGCATTTAACAATTCATTCCCTTGAATAACAAAATATAGATTTTTATGTTTATTGTGATCTGAGAGCTATCTAGGATATTGCCGCAATATTCATTTAAAACTTATACAGGGGTACGACGGAGCTGCGACTATGTCGGGGAGCAAAAATGGTGTGCAAAAGTACTTGCGTGAAGAATGCCCGTCAGCTAGCTACACGCATTGTGTGTCCCATTCGCTCAATCCATGCTTGCTGAAGGCAGGCGAGGTACCAGATTTTAGAAATGCAGTGACGTTGATTCACGAGATTGCACTTTTTTTCTGTGGCTCAAATAAAAGATTGCTCAATCTTAAAGAAACTATCAAGGAAGACTGTAATGAGGCCGTCCATTCGCGTCTGAAACTCTACTGCACCACTAGATAGGTAGAGCGCCAGGAAGCAGTTCGCATATTCAAAGAACTACTAGCCGCCATTAAAGTGTCGCTACACAAAATTAGCCTATGACCACGCACAGATTGCGCCGGTTAGGCGCATCACCAAGCTACTTTTTGTTAAGCTTCAGGCCGAAGCCCAGGACATCCATAGCGCGGTGGACAGCGTCCAGGACTGTGAGAAGGTCCTTAGACCAATGCGATTAGACAGACAAGTCTTCAGGGACATTTTCATGTGCGCTCAAGAATTGGTTGGTGAAGAAATCTGCATGCCAAGAACGAGTGACAGGCAGACGCAGAGGTCCCATCATAAGGCCGAGACACCAGAAGTTTACTACAAACGTTTTATTTTCCTCCCGTACATCGACGTCTGTATAAGCCAACTATGCGTAAGCATATGTGCTCAGCATGCTACTACCGGCATACTTGCAGGATCCCCACGATCTTAGTGCCCTCAGGGAAGCCGCCCAGTTGTACCACAAATTCCTTCCAGGACAACCAGAGTGCCTGAACGTGAATTGCTGCGCTGGAAGGCGTACTGGGCGCGACAGGCGACCACGACACGTACACCACCAAATAGAGTTGTGTATACGGTGGTGGTTACGGCGACTCTCGATACTTATTTAAAGAAGTCCTTACGTGCCCATGAACGTGCCCTTCGTAAAGTACGCTCCCGTGTGCAGGACACGACCCCCCCCTCTCACTTACCTATCGCCTTGCTACTTCGACTTATGTTTCTAAATTTATATCAGCACGTGAGGCTCATTCACGCAAACTTTTGTCTGAGAGCAAGAATGACCCTCGGAATATCTTTCGTGTCCTCTGTCGCCTTTCCTCACCTAGCCCCATTCCCCCCACCTCTCATCCCATCAGCTCCTCTACTCTTTCCAAATTTTTCTCTGATAAAGTTATTAACCTTCACGTCATACTACCCCAGTCGTCTGAACAATCCCATGCTGTTCTTCCCGAGCATACTCCATTGCCGCTTAACGTCCTCACTCGGGCGTCATCTGAGGAAGTAACTACCTTGATCTCACGCTCTAACAAATCTAGATCCCCTAAGGACGTCTTTCCACCCAAACTCCACCAAATTCTCCCTGCTGTTCTCCCACTGATTCTTCACTTCTTTAACACTTTTCTTGCCACAAGGGTTGTTCTCTCTTCCTTCAAACATGCCTTAATTCGTTCTATCCTCAAAAAAACACCTTCACCCCTATGAACCATCTAGTTATCGCCCTATCTCACAGCTTCTATTCCTCTCGAAGATCCTCGAAAGAATGGTTTTCTCTCGCCGTAATGACCATATTTTTAAACGGCAATATCGATGAAACGTACGAATCGGGGTTCAAAGCGAAGCACTTTGCTGAAACTGCTCTTCTTAATGTTTCAGACGGTTTACGTAGAGCTGCTGATAAGGGTTGTACGTCCATTCTAGTCCTCCTAGACCTCTCCTCTACTTTCGACACCATGGACCACAGTGTCCTCCTTGATCATCTTCAAACTTTCCTTGGTCTCTCGGGCACTGCACTTGATAGGTTCGGCTCATACATCTCCTCGCGCACTCAGTCGGTCACGCTCGATAACCTCTCCTCCAAGCACGCCCCCATTCATTTTGGGAGCCTCAGGACCGGGTCCTTGCTCCCCTCCTCTTTCAAATCTACTTACGTCCTATTGGCTCCCTTCTTCGCGATTTGGGCCTGTCCTTCCACCTTTATGCTGTTGACACTCAGATATACCTTTCCTTATCCCCTGTGTTCCTTCCCCAACCAATTATCAAGCTTCTTTCAGCCTACACCTCCATTAACGAATGGCTGTCTGCCGACTTTCTCAAACTTAACCACGATAAAATTGAAGTTCTCTTGATGGTACCGCTTCGATGGTGGGGAAATCTGAAGCTCTATTTCTCTCCCTTAACCTTGGGGGAACCAATGTCGCCTTCTTTGTTACCGTCAGTAATCTTGGTGTTATTTTCGACGAGCAACTATCGTTTAAAATGCACATCCATCGTATCTGTAAATCTTCCCTCGGTTTCCTCCGCAACTTTTCACGTGTTCGATCCCATTTTGATCGACGAAGCCTTGAGACTGCTATTCATGCCTTCGTCACCTCATGCTTAGACTACTGCAATTCTCTTCTAGTGAATCTCCCTTCTTCGTCACTTCGCCCCCTACAACTAGTTCAAAACTATACTGCCCGGCTCCTCCTTCGCCGCCCCTGGTTCTCTCCTTCGATGCCTCTGTTACAGGAACTACACTGGTTACCTATTCGTTTCCGTACCTACTATATAATTCTTCTCATCACTTACAAGGCCCTAAACCTCGAGGCTCCACCTTATCTCTCGTCTGCCCTCTCCCGTCGTCAAACTCCTCGGGCACTCCGGTCTAACCTCGCTGCCATCCTGAACACTCCTCATTATGTCCTCTGCTCGATGGGTAACCGTTCCTTCTCATTTTATGCTCCTAGACTCTGGAATGCTCTTCCTGCCGAAGTCCGATTCTCTCCCTCCCTTGCTACTTTTAAACGTCTCCTGAAGACTCATCTCTTGAGAATTGCCTTCTCTTCCCTGTAAACTTTCTCTACACTCGCTACACAACCTGCCCTCTGTGAGGGCTAACAGCCCTGAAGGGCGCATTATAAATACCTATTATTATGATAAAAACCATTTTACGAATTTTCGCAACCTTGCCGGTGACCCTCGGACCTTGTTCTAATCACGCGCTCGCCTGTCCATTGGCTTGGCCAATATCCTCCCCCCTTCTACGACACTGATTGAAAAAGAAACGAAATTGATGATTTGAGTGATTTAAATGTAATGATGTGTCATTCTGCAGCCTAAAAAAATAAGGATTGTCATTATTATGTGTGAAAATTTCGCTTGGAAGTTTGCCAAATTTAGGATGGATGTTGGCTTCTTTTGATCGTAGGGATACGTTCTGAGATATGCCCAGATGCGAAGAAAACGACACCAAATTTCAAAGTTTTTCCAGAAGAGGCTCCCCCGGACTCTCCGCCGTAGGGTCCGAGATTTACATGCCCCCCTTCAAAGGAATCCTAGTTGCGCCACTGGATATGGTAGCCATTTTCCCCATTTCTTCATTGACTCGTAGTGTTTGTTGGTAAAAAAGCGTAAAACCTTAACATATTAGACATTCAAGTCTGTTTTGGCTTGGAGCTAGCCGATTGGATAAATGAATTACCGCTCATTGGTCGCATTGATGGGGAGTCAGAGGCTCATATATCTCCAGCCGTTCTCAAATCATTTTCATTTCCTCTCACCTTCTTTAGATTTGGGACTTCTTATCTTAATTCGTCTTTATTGGATCGGTGTGTATGGTGCACTGAGTGAAAAATTTACTTTGATTTGAAATTTTATTTATATTTTTTGACTGAAATCGTACCCTAAATTTGTTATATAGCTTCTTCTTCAAATTCTTATAATATCTTCACGTTACATTGGCGGGACATCATTGCTCTAGCTGATACAAAAGCTAGAAGTATTTTTTTTCATTTAAAGTTAAATTCTGGAGGCATTTTTCTCGATATAAAGACCTATGAAAAGATAGTGGGCAATTAAGAAGTTTAAATCACCACATCCAGACCTTACCACCTCTCCACCCCTTTGCAGTCATCTACTCCACATCTGCAGTAGACCCACAGGTTTCCTGGTGCACGGCAGCCTCTGGCGATAGAGTTGGGAAGAGAAAATCGGGTGGAGGTGGAGAGAAGGGAGGACTATGGACTGAGTGTGGTGCTAGGATTTGAGTGTGGAATAAAGGATATAGATGATAAGAAATCAAGAATAGTAAAAACAACAAAGAAATTCTTGCAGTGTGTGTGGTAGAAGAGAAATGAACAAGGCTAATAAATTATTTCTCTACAGAAAATAAATGCCATATCCTGATACAAAGGGTGTTAAATATGTACACGAGCAGCCCTGCCGATAAAACATACTATTTTCGTCCGTGTTCCAAAATGTTTCACGTTTTTGGAGTACATTTAAGGGGACGGCGGTAAATATGTAGATTATCGGCACGAACGATGGGATGTACTATTTCGTCTGTGCTCCAAAATGTTTCACGTTTTTGGAGTACATTTAAGTTGACGGCTTGTGTGTGGGTAAACACAATGGGGAGACTACACTACGATGATCCTGAGTTTCATTAAATTGGGGGGGGTCTGGGGGGCACAGCCCCCAGTATATAATCCTAATTGTTTATAGAATAATAATTCGAAAAGGACTCAAACGCGCATGAATATTCCGACACGAGTGAACGATAATATTTACACACAATTTTTTTTCTTGGGCCGGGCCGCTAATCTACATATTTACCGGGACGGCTTGTGTAGGGGTAAACACAAGGGGGGACCACACTATGAATATCCTGAGTTTCATTAAATTGGGGGGAGGGGCGGGGGCACAGCCCCCCAGTATATAATCCTAATTGTTATAATGTTCTGAAGTTTACAGAGGTGAATGCTTTAACTACATCATGTCAGCGTCTTTAGGGACTCGATGGCTGGAATGCTTTAGGGACTCAATGGCTGGAATGCTAAATGACTTTTTTTCTCAGTATTTACACAGGAGGATACTCTAAATATACCCGAGGTGTCAATGATCTTTCGGGGTAATGATGAAGAGAAATTAAAGGATATCTTGATCACAAAGGAGATAGTGACAAAGGAAATTGATAAAATCAAAAGTAGTAAAGCACCCGGTCCTGATGAGGTCTTTCCTAGAATTTTGAAAGAATGTAAGAGATCACTTGGATAAGCATAAGTTGATAAAAGAATCACAGCATGGCTTTAGTAAGGGTAAATCCTGCCTGACTAATTTGCTTTTTATAGTAAGGTGTATGAAGCTGCAGATAATGATGAAAACTACGATATTTTATACTTGGACTTTAGTAAGGCTTTTGATCGAGTGCCACACTTACGGCTTCTGAGCAAAGTTAAAGCACATGGGATCGATGGCAGTATATTTAGGTGGATTCAGTCATGGCTTGGTTACAGACAGCAAAGAGTTAGTATAGATGGAGTTAAATCTCAGTGAGGGTGTGTTTAGCAGTGGAGTTCTGCAAGGATCTGTTTTGGGTCCCTTGCTATTCTTAATCTATATTAATGATCTTGACATAGGTATAAGTAGTGACCTGAGTAAATTTGCTGATGATACTAAGCTAGGTAGGGCCATTAGGGCTGATTCTGATGCTGTTGTAATGCAGGAGGAATTGACCATTCTGTCCAATTGGGCCGAGAAATGGCAAATGAAGTTTAACATAGACAAATGTAGTGTACTTAGTATAGGTAGAAATAATCCATTGAATAGTTATAAATTAAATGGGAGAATTTTAGGGAGGACCGATTGTGAGAGGGACTTTGGTATTTTGGTAAGTTCAGACCTTCGTCCTAGAAAGCAATGCCTAAATGCTAAGAATAAAGCTAATAGGATATTGGGATTCATTAGGAGGAGTGTAAGCAATATGAGTGCTGAAGTCATTCTAAAACTGTATCTGGCACTAGTTAGGCCTCATCTAGATTATGCAGTACAATTTTGGTCACCATATTATAGGAAGGATATTGATTTGCTTGAGTCTGTGCAGAGAAGGATGACAAAGATGATTGGTTGGCTAAGGAACTTACCTTATGGTGAAAGGCTCAGAAAACTAAATCTACATACATTGGAAAGGAGAAGAGTCAGAGGGGAATTGATTGAAGTCTTCAAATGGGTAAAAGGATATAATAAAGGGGATCTGGGTAAGGTTCTTATACTTAGTGAACATGACAGGACACGTAGCAATGGGTTTAAGCTTGATAAGTATAGGTTTAGGAAGGAGATTGGGAGGAATTGGTTTACAAATCGTGTGGTAGCTGAATGGAATAGGCTCACTAGACATGTGATAGAAGCCTCCTCTCTGGCTAGTTTTAAGAATAGATTAGATAAATATATGGATGAAGCTGCAAGATAGGACTGACTTTTTTTATGTACATATGTATATATTTTTCTAAGGAGTGGGGAGATTATATTTTGCGGTTGCATGAATGGACATAATCCTCTGGATGCATTTTATGTATATTGTAGATTAGATCTGACGAACTCCTGTATAGGGTGACAATGTTGATGACTTTTCTCTGGTAAGAAATCTTTTGTGTGTTGACTGGAACAGGAGCTGCCAAGTGTAGGCCATGAATGTTCTTTTGCAGTCTCCTTCTTTTCTTATGTTCTTATGAGCTGCCAAGTGTAGGCCATGAATGGTCTTTTGCAGTCTCCTTCTTTTCTTATGTTCTTAATCGTTTTGCAAATTATAATATGGGTTGGGGGGGGGGTATGACGTCAGAAATGCTTGATTTAAATTTTTTTCCCCACTTAATAGCTTTTTATTATCCTCATTTGGAGTAATTTTTATTTGTCAATATATTTTTCCCCATTTTTATATTTTTATTACCTTTTTTACATTTAAATGTAATTAGCTAGATGATTTCAAGGAACTACCTATTTTAGCAGTTTGGGTGTCAAACATTGTCCTTTTACGCAGTTTGAAAATGATCAATCAGATGTCTGTTACGCAGTGTGAAAATGGTATCGAATTGTGAACTTGGTTCGTCGTCTATTGCAGAATTATTAACCCTAGTTTCTGATAAAGATAAATTAAGCACCTTTTTTGGATGTTCATAATTTAGGGCGAATTAAAAGCGAATGCGACATTTGTGGCCGAGCATTAAATGTGAACCCTAACTTTGAATTTAGATGCTCGAAAATAAAACATGATTCAAGTCAGCTAGATTTCGAATAGGATGCAGCCGCGCAAAATAAATAGGCTTTCCTCTTCGCTGTTTCTGAAGTATAACCACTGCAATTAGTACGGGCAATTTTGTAAAAAAAATGGCCTACGTAAACAACGTTTTCATTTTTTTAATACAAAAAAATGGTGGCAGCTATTATTCAAAGAAAACTCAAACGCGCATGAATATTCAAATACGGGTGAACAATAATATTTACACCAAAATAATTTTTTCCGGCCGGGCCGCTTGTCTACATGTTTACCCAAAGGGTAACTCAACAACCTGAACCTGAGCATGCTATTCCTGCCCCAATCCCTGCTGGCCAAAATATATTCCCACCCCTCAGCGCCCCTCTGGACGGACCTCACCTCACCATGTTTGCTCTCACCATACCTAACCTCCCTCCCAAGCACTCAGCTGGCCCTAGGGCTGCAGCTCTGTTGACCCACCTGCAACACACCCGCTACCATCACCACCTCCAGGTATACACTGACAGTTCCCGCTCTCCATCCCCCCATTCCACTGCAGCTGCCATTTACATCCCCTGCTCCACCATCTGCCAAACCTGGCGGCTGCCTCCAGAGATAGACATAGTGACCGCAGAGCTATTTGCAATCTGGCAGGCCCTGAGCTACCTCAACACAAACCACGCCCCGACCAGAACAGTCATTTTCACAGATTCTCTGTCATCTCTGTAACTCCTCCTACTCTCCTGATGCCCACAGTCATCCACCGCCCTCGTTCATACCCTGCAGAACCTACTACTGTCCCTCAGATCAGCCGGATGGGCAATCACCCTCCAGTGGGGGCCATCCCACTCAAACATCAGAGTGAACGATATAGCAGATGCTGCTGCCAAGATGGGCCTAATTCAGGAGGACATAGCTTCCCTTCCGCTCCCACACTGCTTTCAAAAACACACACTCCGCCGCCTGCCATTCAGCATAGGATGCCAGCCTCCACGAATCCCTCCGCAACACCTCCATAGGCAGCTACCGCACAGACTCTTCACCACAATCCTGGATCAGACAACCGTCTGACGTCATAAGAGATATATTGTAGCCCAAAATTGTAGCCTACTAACAGCGCCACCTACCATGCCCCCCAAATCTGAAGTATTACCCATCTCCATAGTCCAGAATGGAGGGGACTAAAGAGAGGTAGAGTGGCAGCAATATGTCCTTAGTAAGCACACTGAAATTCCTCCTGATAATTCCCAGTCTGGTGTTTGCTTTGGCAGCCACAGTTGCAATATGAGTTGAGGACTTGAGGTCATCAGCCACAATTATATCAAGGTCCTTTTCCTGGTTAGATTTCTCCAGCTTACTGCCGTTAAGCTGGTAGTCTGGTTGCTGCTGCCTATATGCATGGTCTTGCACTTGCTAGTGTTGAATGTGAGTAGCCACCTACCGCTCCATTCCTCCTGGCATTTCATGTCTCATTGGAGGGCATCTACATCATTCTTGGTCTTCAAGACTGTATACCTTTGCATCATCAGCAAACACTCACAGATGATTCAAGGCTGAAGGCAATGTCATTTATGTACACCAGGAAAAGGACAGGTAATTGTGTAGAGTATGGCCGGATCCGAGTCCTAGCTTATTTTGGGCTATTTTTCCTAAGCTAAAATCTATGTGGAGAAAGTTTATGGCGATTTCCGATTATATACTGGGGGGCTGTGGGTAAACATGTAGATTGGTGGCTCAGCTGAAAAAGTGGATTTTTGTTTGTTTATATTTCGTTCACCCCTGCCGGAATATTCATGCGCATTGGAGTCCTATTTGAAATATACCCATCACCATTTTTTCTTATAAAAAGGCCCAAAACTAACCAAACGAAAAATGCTATACTGGGGGGCTATTCCCCCCAGACTCCCCCAATTGATTGAAACTCAGGATCATCGTAGGGTGGTCCTCCCATTGTATTTACCTCCACACAAGCCGTCCCCTTAAATTTACTCCAAAAAATGTGAAACATATTGGAACATGGACGAAATAGTTTACGTCCCATCGTTTGAGCTGCCAATCTATATATTTACCGGGCTGTGCCCCCCAGACCCCTCTCCCCCAAATAATCAAAATCTCAGGATCATCATAGGCCCATCCCCCCAATGAGCCGACCCTCAAAATAAGCTAGAATTGCATCCGCCTATACTCACAACATTTACCAGGACTGACCCTTGTGGAACTTCCCTTAGCACTGGTAGCCAATCTGAACACTCCTTCCTGATGCAAACCTGATGTCTCCTACCTGTGAGAAAGCTTCTAATCCAGTTCAGGACATTTCCAGTTACTCCTATTGCTTTCAGTTTCACCATTAACATTTCATAAGGGACTGTCAAAAGCTTTCTCACAGTCTAGGTAATTCACATCCACACAGTGTCCGCAGTCCACTGCATTGACTAAGTCGTCTAGGTAGCACAACATATTGGTTAAGCAACTCCTGTTTTTCCTGAAACCATGTTGTGTATCCATTATTAATGCATTATCTGTGAGGTGCTGCACAATATCTTCCCTTATGATCTTTTCCATGATTTTGGATTTCAGCAAGTTATTTGAGTTAGAGGGTGGTAATAGAACTGGAGGCCACCACTTGAAGATTAAAAAACAGGGGTGCAGACTGGATGTTGGAAGGTATTTTTTTCACTAACGGAGTGGTGGATTGTTGGAATGGTTTGCCACCTGAGACTGTAGACAGCCCAAACTTCAATGTTTTCAAGCGCAGATTGGATGATTGTATGGGGATGGAGGGTTAATTTCTTGCTTTTTGGTGTGTGGATGTGTTTCTTGACTCATTCCTGTGGATGCAGTTTCTTTTTATTGTGTATTTTGGGGGACTTTGATTTTGTTTTTGACAGACTCCTATGGAGGCTTTAAATTATATATTGTAGATGCATGGTTGGACATTCCTATGGATTGTTAAATTGTATATTGTAGATGCATGATCTGACAAAATCCTATGGATGCATTATGTGGGTGGGATTTGATGGATACGGATGACCTTTGATAGGCCCTTGTGGCTTTTGTCATCCGTGAAATTATGTTATACTGGTCAATGGGCAATAGTTGAGTGTGTTTGTCTTTGATCCTTTTTTGTGTATGGGTGAGATGTTGGCATTCCTCCAGTCAAGTGGAACATCGCCAGTCCTCATAGATGATAAAAATATATCTAGTTTACATTACAGGGGATTTGACTTTCAAACAGAGGTTGACTCTCAAGGAACGTTGGTCTTCTCGCAGGTCAGGTGCTGCAGCCAGACCTCCCATGCCCAGTATTCCTAATGCCAGTAGTGGTGCTCTTCGCACCCTTAGTATCTCAAGGGTGGAGCCCGGTGATCGGGATGTCGGCGGCTCCCATGGTATTGGGACCCCGGGTATAGATGGTGCTGGTGACCCTGTGGTACCTCCTGGCAGTGTCCGTACAGGTGCCCCTTTACCATATGTCGGTGGGGCAGAGGCACAGGTCCCCACCCATTAACTATTAATCATTTAGAGCATCTAGTTTCCCCTGTTAACACTGGATTTAATCTATTGTATATACATAGCTCTTTCTAACTTCAACTACCTATCTAATAAGGTTAGTTGTCAGAAACTTTTGTTCTGAGCATAATATTTAAATTTTTTCTGTTACTGAGTCTTGGCTCAACCCATTTATCCAAGATTCAGTTGTTAATATTAATGGGTATTCCTTATTTCGCAATGATTTTGTTTTACTTATTCCTAAGTTTGGTGTTTGTACTTATATTAAGAATAACCTCTACATATTAACTGTCTATCGGCCTCCCTCTTACTCTCATGACACAAACATTGCACTTATTAATTATATCTACAATATTAGCTTGGGTAAGGAACTTATATTGATAGGTGACTTCAACCTACCTTCCATTTCTTGGAATAGTGTAGTTCCTGACTTCAACACTAGTGCTACTGATGCTATGTTCTATGACCTCTTCCAAACTCTTGGTCTTTGTCAATTTGTATTGGAACCCACATTTGTTAGTTCAGGCAATGTTTTAGACCTCATCCTATCTACTGATCACGACAGAATTCAAGAAGTCAACACCTATTCCCCATTTCCCCGTTGTGGTCAGTGCGTTATCAAGGTCTCACTACTATACCAGATGATATCCTCCATGACAGAGCTAAACCCCCCTATTGGACTGGGCTAGGGGTAAGTATGCCAAGATTCGCAATGCTCTCAATCTTATTGATTGGGACTTTGAACTTATGCTTCTTGATGTTGATAGTGCCACATATTTTGTTGCAGCTTCTTTAAATAAGCTTGTTAATATGTATGTTCCTATTAAGAAACCCACAGGTAAGACTGTCCCATGGGAAAAGAGTATCCCTCTTAACTTAACTAAACAGCGTAGTAAACTTTGGAATCAGTACAAACTATTAAGACAGACCTATGGAAGGCTGTAGCACCTAACCCTACAAAAACTTTTTCAATTTAATGAAATTAATGTTCAACTTAGATATTTAGTTCACCAGTCCCAAATCAAATATAAATCTAATCTCATTGATCAATGTTATACTAAACCCAACTTTTCCACTCATATATTAAGAATAAAAAAACTGATTGTCCTAAAGTTGGCCCTCTTATGAACAATGGTTTCCTCACAGATAATCCCAGCATAATGTCTGAATTGTTTGTGGAGGCTTTCTCATCAGTCTTCATTCTGAGACTCCGGTAAACATCTTCCCTCATCAGATTTGTCATAGCAATCTTATCTCAGTCCAGTTCTCCCCCAGGGATGTTGAACTCCAATTGAAAGGCCTAAAAGCAGATAGTGCGATGGGACCCGATCATTTCCACCCTAGAGTCTTAAAGGAATGTGCCTCTGAGCTGGCTTACCCCCTTTTCTCACCTTTTTAACTTGTTCATGTCTATTGGAACTCTACCACAGTCATGGAAACTCTCACATGTCTCACCCATCTTTAAGAAAGGGTCTTGTAGTGAACCCTTAAACTACAGACCTATAAGTCTTAACCCTATATATACCATGCAAGACAATGGAGAGGATCATTACTAAGTCCTTATCCAGTTTTTTGGATGACCACTAGCTATTTGACAATCATAAATTTGGGTTTAGACCCAATAGATCTGTTACTGACCAGCTCCTGTCATACAATTATGTTACCTACTGGTATGACAAAGGCCATGTAGTAGATCTCATCTTATTTGACTTTAAAAAAGCCTTTGATCATGTCCACCACAGTATTCTTTTGGACAAACTTGCCTCTATTGGGATCTCTGGTAACCTTCTTAGCTAGATTAGGAGTTTCCTTGTTGGTCATTATATGAGTGTCTCCATTAATGGCAGTGTCAGCTCTCCTTAGACTGGTCCTAAGTGAGGTGTCTCAGGGCTCAGTCCTGGCTCCCCTTCTATTTCTTATATTCATTAATCACACTTGCTCCCATCTTCAGTGTCAATACAAGATGTTTGCTGATGACCTAAAGCTGTATCTCCACTTCTCACCATCTAGTTATTACTTGCCTTCACCTGATCTACAACACAGTATTAACACTCCTTCTGCTACTGCCTCTTCCTGGGGTCTTAAATTCTCTGTAGACAAGTGTGCTCACCTCCATTTTGCTAGACATCTCATTGATAGAAAATCAAATTCTTGCTACCTCCTTGACCACACACCCTTAAACCTTTGCAATACCTATAAAGACCTTGGAGTCATTGTTGATGACAAGTTAAAGTTTCATCACCACATCAGAAATTCTGTAGGTAAAGCAGGAGGCATGGCTTCTAATTTGCTAACTGCCACTGCTTGCCATTCTCCTGAGTTTATGTCCTCTCTTCTTGTCTCAGATATTAGACCCCTGTTAGACTTTGCATCCTTGGTTTGGCACTCTGGGTATCTTGGAGATCTAAAGCTCCTAGATTCTGTTAAGCGGAGGTGGACAAAGCAAGTATCAGGCTTAGCTGACTTGCCCTATATTGATAGACTAAACTCTCTAAAGCTTTTCTCCATAAAGGGTAGGCTACTTAGTCATGACATGATTTATTGCTATTGTATTTTCCACACTCTCTGCTCTATCTGTCCTTCTGATATTTTCACTTTATCCCCAGATGTAGCCACTAGAGGTCACATATATAAAATTCAAGTTCAACACTGTCAGTCTGAAACTCGTAAATGTTTCTTCTCCCAGCCTTCCAGTGTTGAAATCCAGACTGCAACTTTTCTTACACAAACTATTCTCCCTGTAGCAATCAGTTGCCACTTGTGTGTCCTTGTTTCCAGTAACCCCACAAGTTCTTTTTCCTGTTTTATTCCATAAGAAGATACACTCAACCAGTCACTTTTGTCATTTTTTTTTAGTTATTATTACTCATTGTCTGACTGGAGTATCTGTCTGTGACTGCCCCCCCCCACCTCTGCCCAGCTCTGACTCGGCAATGGCGGTAAGGCCTTACCAGGTAAGATGCACAAAGAATGTCAGAACACACTCTCAGTACATAAGGCGATATTGCATCTGGACCTAATGCCTTGCTGTCATTTAGCCCTGAGAGCTTTTTCTGGATGTCTTTCATCGTTATGGGGATGTCTTGTAGCTGGTTTCTGTGGAGCACTTGGCTTGGCTTAAAGTGCCTAGGCTTGTGTCCTCCCTCACAAACGCTGTGTTGAAGGCTTTGTTCATTTCTGTGCAATGTCTCTGTCGTCCTCTATGTCTTCTCCATTGATGGTCTTTAGTTTTGTGATGCGGTCCTTTACTGTAGTTTTGGAGCGTATATATGCCCCAAATTGCTTAGTGTTACTGGTTGCACTCTTTGCTATCTTCTCGTACTCATATTTTGCTGTTCTTTTTGCCACAGTTGCAGAATTCCTTGCTATTTTATCCTGTTCACTGTTTCTATCAGTTTTGTTTGCCCTGTATCTGCTCCACATGTCTAGTTTCTTCCTTATTATTCTTTGCATTGCAGTAGTCATCTACTTGGGCCTTGTTTCATGTCTCTTTTTCTGGGTAGGGACACACAATTTCACAACCCTGTTGTAGTGATCTCTGAATGTTTCCCATTTCTGGCTTGCAGTTTTGTCCCTCATATGCATATCCCAGTCTATCTCCTGAAATAGCTCTTTCATTTTCACATTATCAGCCTTGAAATAATTAAGTTTCCATGAACAGTCATCTTGCATCCTTGGCTTGGAATCTGCTTTGATGGTGAAGCACAGTTCAGTTCAGTTTGAAGTATTGCCTTTGCATCTGCACTTCTTTTGTATTTATTTTATTTTTTTTTATCCTTCCATTTTAAGGAGACTGTAGCACTTATTATTTAATTATGATCATATTAAATACTATCCAGTATCATCTTGGTCATTGTGACCTCCAAGCATGAATGCATTAGGTGTCAGGTTTATCCCTTTTATCTGGGATTCGTTCTTTGTAGTTAAAATATGTTACATTGCAGGCCTTTTTCTTTTAGCTGCCTTTGTCGACTCTTCCACATTCTATATACAGTTTCTTATTTTAATTCTTTATTTTTTTTATCAAATAGTATTTTTCCAATCTTTTCTAGGTTTTTGATATTTATCGGGTCTTGTATTTTAAGGTACTTTCTTTCATTTCTGAGAGCATTACATTCTAAGAGGAAGTGACTGAGGTTTTCTTCCCTTCCTCCACACACCTCACATTCCTCACAACCATTCTGCAATTTATTTCTGTCATTCAATGGTAGACAATTTGCCCTAGCTCTATAGTATATTATTGATGATGGTCTATTGTCATAAATTGTCTCCTCTTTTATTTCTTTCTTAAAGTTTTGGTATATATATAATAAATTTTTATTTGCAAGGTTTCTTTTTCCATAATTGTGAATCCCATTCTTTAAATGTTTTTGCAATATTTTCATATTTCATTTTTTTATAATTTCTAGATTAATTCCTAATTCTTTAATAGGATTTTTATTATTATTTATCCTATTGTTTTTATTATCCTTAGAAATTATATCAAGAATTCTTTACATTAGATCATTCTTACCCTCATAAATACTTTTTATATATCTTATTTGTCCTTCAAATATTTGTCTCTTCATCAAGGATGCTCCTTTTAAAGTACTAATTGCAGCATAACTTGGTGCATCCAGTATCTGTCAATATTCCTTATTTTCAATAATTTATAACATTAATCTCATTCTCTGTCATGTTTATTATGTTTGACCCATGTAGTATTGAAGGCAACACTAGGCATTTCCAGAATGTTTTTCTTATCATTGTTTTATTGCAATTTGTTGAAATTATTGAATAGGTTAAGTTTGCCAAGCGTTGAGCCTTTTTGAAAATCAAATTTTTATGTCTTAAAACAATTTCTTTTGTCATCAATTATTTTACCTAGATATTTAATTTTGTCTGTTACTTTTATTTTTTCCAATTTTGCAGGGCTGATTTTTCATATTATAAATTATTATACTGCTCTTGTCTTCATTAATGTCTAATCCATATTTTTTGCTTATTTCTGTTATCAGTTTTAAGTTTTTATGAACATTTTCTAGACTTGTGCAGAGTAGCAGTCTATCATCAGCAAAGAAGAGTCTTTGTATAATATTTTCATGAAGCCATGCCCTTTTTCTCTTAATTCTGTTATCATATAAGTTATAATTTTAAATAATGTTGTTGAGCCATTAGGAACAAAAGTAGGAAACCATTATGGTGGAATCAGGAGATAGCTAGAAAAATTTCAGAGAAGAAAAGGGCATATAAAAAATTACAGGTAGAAAATAATATTCAAAATTTAAGTGATTATAGAATGGCTAGGAATGAGTTAAATAAGATTATAAAGAAGAACAAAAGGGTGTCAGAAATTAAATTAGCTCAGGATAGCAACAAAGATCCTAGAAAGTTCTTTAGTTACTATAAAACTAATAACAAGTGTGGCAGAGTTAAAATAGGACCTATCAAATATGAAGGGTTTGTGAGAGAAACTGATGAGGAAATAGTTGAGGTACTAAATGGTCATTTTGCATCAGTATTTACAAAAGAGAAACTAAATAGTCCTATGTATAGTACTCATAGGTCAGGAAAAGAGGTGTTTACTAACATTTGTGTGGATTGGAGGATGATAAAAGGACTAATAGGTGATTTAGATACTACCAAGGCCTCCGGCCCTGATAATATTCATTCTAGGATACTTAAGGAAGGGGTAGAAAGTATCTCAATAGCTCTGGACAAGTTATATACTAGGTCATTGGAATATGGAGAAATACCCGATGATTGGAAGAGAGCGAATGTAGTCCCCATTTTCAAGAAGGGTAGTAAAGAGGATCCAAATAACTTTAGACCGGTTAGCCTAACTCCTGTAGTCTGTAAAATTCTTGAGAAAATAGTTAAAAAAGGGATTTGCCAACATCTAGAGAGGGAGGGGTTAATCAGCGATGCTCAGCATGGGTTTAGATCAGGTAGATCATGTTTGACTAACTTACTAGACTTTCTGGAGTTTGTAACAGATCAAGTAGATAAGGGAGAGAATGTAGATATAATTTACTTAGATTTTAGTAAAGCATTTGATAAGGTACCACACAGGAGACTAGTTCATAAATTAAAAATGATTGGGATATGTGGGGGTGTTTCAAATTGGATAGCTGAGTGGCTGAAAGACAGGAAGCAAAGGGTAGTGCTAAATGGTGTAAAGTCAGAGTGGAGGGATGTTATCAGTGGGGTTCCTCAGGGATCAGTTCTCGGTCCATTATTATTTGTCATCTATATAAACGATCTTGGGGAGGCAGTTAATAATAAAGTGTCAATTTTTGCGGATGATACCAAATTAGCAGCTGTAGTTAAAGATATTGATGATAATTTTAAAGTGCAGGGGGACTTAAATAAATTGTTATCCTGGGCACATAAGTGGCAAATGACTTTCAACCTTGATAAGTGCAAAGTTATTAACATGGGAAAAGATAATAGAGAATTTAACTATGAAATGGATGGGCATTGGCTGAGCTCAGTAGAGGATGAGAAAGATCTAGGAGTAGTAATAGATAAGTCATTAAGGTTTTCTAAGCAGTGTATTGAAGCAAGAAATAGGGCAAATAGAGTGCTGGGTTTTATTAAGAGAAATGTCAGTTACAAAAGTAAGGAGGTTATTCTTAAACTCTATAACTCTTATGTTAGGCCACATCTAGAGTACTGTATACAGGCATGGTCCCCACATTTTAGACACGATATTAACCTTCTTGAGTCAGTGCAACGGAGGGCAACAAAGATTATTCCTTCCCTGAGGCACCTTGAATATGAAGATAGACTGAGGGTATTAAATATGTTCTCGTTCGAAAGGAGGTGTGTGAGAGGGGATATGATTGAGCTGTTTAAAATTTTTTCCGGGATAGATAAATTGGATGTTAGCAAGTTTTTTGAGTTAGATGATGGAAATCGGACTAGAGGTCACCACTTGAAAATTAAAAAGCAAGGGTGTAGGTTGGATTTAAGAAAGTATTTTTTCACCAATAGAGTGGTAGACTTCTGGAACAAATTGCCGCAGAGGGTAGTAGGTAGTCCAAATCTAAATGTATTTAAGAGTAGGTTGGATGAGTTTATGGGAAGGGAAGGTTGTGATGGTTCCTAAGTTTTGTATATATTAATATTGTTTGTATATATCTATAGCTGCATGATTTAGTTCTTGACAAGCCTTGATTGGTGATACCCTTGTTTCTGGATGCAATCCTCTGGATGTAGTTTTCCTGGGAGTTTGGGTGCCTTGAAAAAGAGGCCGCTTGACTCGGATGACCTATGATGAGCCCTTGTGGCTTTTGTCATCCGTTATATTATATTGTGGGGGACTTTGATTTTGTCTTCCCCTGGTGATGGTGCTTTTTGTGGGTGGGTTTTGACGGAGGCGGATGACCTTTGATAGGCCCTTGTGGCTTTTGTCATCCGTGTAATTATGTTATGTTATGTTATGTTATGTTATGTTATCCTTGTTTAATTCCACCTGCAACATTTATCTTAGTTTCTTGATCTTTAATTTAATATAATCTCCACTGTATATTTTTGCTATTGCATCTATAATTGTATCATGTATCTTGTATTTCATTAGTGACTCTATCATAATTTCTCTTTTTATAGAATCAAATGCTTTATTGAAATCTATTGATAATACAAAGAGTGATTTTTTTTCCTTGGAGCATTTTTCTATACAATTTTGTAAGATCAGCAGATTGTGCTCTATCCTTCCTCCCTTAGTAAATCCATTTTGAGTTTCTTCCTGGAGATTATTTTACAATATATGTTTCTATCATTTTTCCTATCAGTGATATAAATATCTGGTATGATACATTTGTCAGCGCTATTGGTCTAAATTGTCCCACTTAGGGATTTTTTATTTTGGGTATTAATAAAGTGATGATTCTTTCCATTCCTGCATTTCAATATATTTGTTAAGTATTGATGTAAACCCTTTTAAAAAGGCATCTATACATATATTGCTATCACTCAAAACTTTATAGAATTCTGGTTTTATGCCATCAGCTCCTGCTTACTTAGCTTTTAATTTCTTTAGGATTTGTATAATCTCCAGCGGTCAAATCCACGATCGCTAAAGTTTTGCCATCCCATTTTACAGTCTTCTCTTTTTATTTGTTTTTCTCATTAAACTTAGGGCTTCCTCAGTTTTAATTTTACCTCCCATATCAAGATGTTCCAGCATGTTCATTCAATCCTAGTGGGGGAAGGTATATGACATCAATTTCATCAGCTGTCTTTGTGAAAACAAGGTCAAGTCTGGATGGATGGTCAGTGTCATTTAGATGTATCCATTCCTCCACATTTTGGGTCCAAAAGTTGTCATTTACCGCCTCCAAAATGTTTCTTGCTTGTGTAACACCCTGAGTGCTCTCCTTGACTCTGTTCTCTTCCCAGTTAATATTTCTGTAATTAAAGTCCCCATAAACTACACGACTATTTCTAGAATAAACTTCACTTAACTGTATGAGATCACAATGAGATCATTGTTTTCTATTGTCGATGAAGGAGGAGCTCTATAGATAGTTCCTAAAACTAGGTTCTTGCCCTCTTTGCATCTTATCTCACACCAAACTGATTCTTGAGCACTGTGGTCAACAAGATGATCTACTGGACTTAAATCTATTGACAGGTGCTTCTTCACTAGTATTGCCACTCCCCTCCTGGGGCTTTCTGGTCAACTCTGTCCTTCCTTACAATTGTATACAGGTCTGTATTGAACAGTGTAGGATTCAGCACCTCATTATTGCACTTGGTTTCCATCAAAAAAATAATATCTGGGTCCTCTTCACTCAACAATACTTGTAACTCAGTGTTCGGGTGGGGGGAGCCCTCTCCGGCCCAATGAAGCAGGAAGAGGGTGTCCCGCAGGCAAGTGTCCTCAGTGTCACACTCTTTTCCCTGAGCATCGATGGCATCACCTCAGTGCTGCCAGAAGATGTTCTTGCTACGTGGATGACCTTTCAATCTCCTTTGGCACGGCCCAGATGCCAACTCTGGAGCCAAAAGCTTGTACAGCGCCGGGAGTATTGCGTTCAACATTTTGGGAGCACACCTCATGTTATGCTGGAACTGTGCCAGTGTATATGAATGGCTCCAAGTCCCAAGAGGAGGTCGGCTTCCATGCCGTATCCCCTCTCTTTGAAGTCAGCGGTGCTCTGTCTGTCTTCACGGCTGAGCTGATGGCAATACATCACTCAGTACAGGAGATTACGCGATGTGACCGGTTTGGAGACTGGATTGTGATCTATAGCGACTCAGAAAGTGTCTTAGTGCTCTCGGAGCATTGTAATCTCCGCATCCCCTGGTTCGCGAAATCTGTGATGCCACGGTTTTGGTGAGCTGGGCGGATATCGAGATTATCTTGTGCTGGGTTCCTGGACATGTAGGAATTGTGGGGAATGAGCGCACTGGTGAGGGTGCCAAATAGTCCGCAAGGACTCTGCGACCGGACCAGCATTTCGCTCTTCCTCACAGCGGCTACATGGCAGGAATACGGGCAGCTCTTCGGACTGCTTGGCAAAGAAGATAGGAGACGGTCGAAGGGAATTTAAAGCTGCGTGCCATTGCGCCGCGACTGTTCCCTTGGACCTATCCCCCAATGCCGTGATGACTGCGTCGTCCCCCAGACTCTTTGGCACATTCTTGTTGAATGTCCCATTCTGGGTGATCTTCGCGCACGTTACCTCTCCCGGTACCGGGATGGGCGGCGTCGCTACAGCCTATCCCTTGTACTCGAGTCCAGTGCGTGCACCATGACTGGTGGACTGATAGACTATTTGGGGGAGGCTGGCCTTCTCCCTTGTATTTAACTTAATATTTGTTATTGTTGTTTGTTTTGTTTTTTTTGTAGGCCGCAGGCTCCTACACCGGGGGGGAGGGGGACCTCCCCTCAATGCCGGAGCTTGCTCCCTGATTGTTATCCCCTTTTTATTGTTGTTTCTGTTAAAATTTTTATTATAAAGTATCCTAGAACTGGGCAGTTTGTTTGCCGCGATTTATGCCGAAGTGGGCAGTCGCCAGATAGCCCCTTTCCCCCCCAAAATCAAATGCTTCCTCATTATTCACTCCACTGATGGCACCATGTTGGCTAAGGGCAACATGATCCATCAGAGGAGAGCTTTAGCTCTTTCATGTGTACAGTCTTCTTGGATGTAATTGGAACCATGTATTCGGGACCATCTGGTTCAGGGTTGACAAGGAGAGTTTTCCCCACCTTAGTTTTTCTTGGGAAAAACTGATTTATGGAATAAAGGTTATAAAACAACTAAATAACAGTAAACAATTTATTATTAACATTATTAAATGAAAAATAAAACAGAAACACTTTCTTTGTATGAGATGTAAGTTGTAACTAAAATACATCCTAAATTTTTAAGATGTTAAAAAGTAAGGCCTAATAGCTAGTAATTATTTCTACATTGCACATTCACACTGCAGATGATTATTTTAGTTCATTAATTAAACCACATCGACATCAGTGACATCAATGTTTGCTACAAGATCTATCTCATCTTCCAACTCATTGGTGCCATGTCAACTTTGTTTTTCCATCCAAAGTATCTATACACTTGCACCAACTTTGCAACATGTTCGTTTCTCAGTTGATTTCTTAATTTGGTGTGGATAAGACCAGCTGAACTGAAAAGCCTTTCTATGCCAGCGCTGGAGGGTGGACATGATGAAATAGCCATCATCAAAGTGCAAAATGTTTTCACTGGCGCCATGACTGCTATCTTTTCAATATACTGCCAGTATTTTAATGGTATCAGATTTTGGATGAATTTGCTGCCAACACCAGAGTGTAATTTTCCTTGTTATAGTTAAAGATGAAGTTTCGTGCCGTTTCCTGTTCTGGCGACAATGGAAGCCTCTTACTTTCATCCTCTTCATCATTCCTTCGATGGTCAATTAAATAGCTACGTAGGTGTTGGGGTGTAGCAACTTCATCAAATCTCCTTTTAATCTCACTCCTGATGTCTTTCCTTGATGTTGTCATCTGCTATCAAGTTCAGCCAAATTGTAGGGCATTCAGAGAAGTTGTTGTGATCATCCTCGGGGGGGGAAAAACTGGAACAAGCACATTAATTTATGTTGCAGCTTGCAATAGGAGGCCGCCTATTCAGGTGGTACAACACATTGTGTTAGAAAAATGTTTTCACTGGTGCCATGACTGCTATCTTTTCAATATACTGCCAGTATATATATATATATATATATATATATATATATATATATATATATATATATATATATATAAACAGGATGACCAGGACAGAGCCATAGATGCCTCGTAACATTTATTTCAAATGTTTCAGGATTATAACTAATCCCATCATCAGTGCTAAAGAAAGAATACAAAATACAGACTTAAATGTATACATATAAAGTTAACACATGTAATAAAATTGTTGTGAAACATGAATATTAAATTTGAGACTAATTGATTACATTAGAAATATGGAAGAAAAAAACAAACTATACCAACGAGAGAATTTCTAAAAAATAGGAAGGAAAATAATTGACAGTGGATTTTATTCTTGCACCCCCCTAAAAAAACAAAAAAACAAACCAATGGGAAATTTAACAAATTAGCATGTTTTTTAATGAGTCACTATATTTATTGGGACAGATAATGAGTTATTATTTAGACTGGTTTGAAGTTTTGTAATATAAATTGACTCTAGCAGGTAAAGGTCCAAGATGTTTCTTATTGCATTAAGTATTATGAAGTTCTTGAGTGTAGCCCTAGAGCAACATTGAGGCAGATGGTTTCAAATTGGGGATGGATAAGGTTTTGAAAGGTGTACTCCAGTTCTTTCAGATCTACTCATATGCTGCATGAAGTGTCCCCATATATGATACAGTGCTACTGCACGTACAATGAAAAACGTATATAATTTTAGATTGCATATTGGTGGGTGGTTGATCTTTGGCTCTAGGGCTACACTCAAGAACTTCACGATACTTAATGCGGTAAGAAACATCTTGGACCTTTACCTGCTAGAGTCAATTTATATTACAAAACTTCAAACCAGTCTAAATAATAACTCATTATCTGTCCCAATAAATATAGTGACTCATTAAAAAACATGCTAATTTGTTAAATTTCACAGTTTTTGTAGGGGGGGGGGGGCAAGAATAAAATCCACTGTCAATTATTTTCCTTCCTACTTTTTAGAAATTCTCTCATTGATTTAGTTTGTTTTTTTCTTCTACATTTCTAATGTAATCAATTAGTCTCAAATTTAATATTCATGTTTCACAATTTTATTATATGTGTTAACTTGGAAGGAATTAGATATTAGATATTGTGTCTAACTGCAACAACATTAGCAGCAGCCTGTTGTCAACATGCTTGGTTATGTTAGCAGCAATCATTTTGGCATTTTCATCTCTAAACTCCACATATTTAGGGTGATTTCTGATGAATGCTTGCAGGCAGCCTCTCTGAGAAGTCCACCTGAAATGAATTAGTAAAACAGTTTACATATTATATAGCTTAAGCTGCTTAACCTGTACTTTTATACTTGAATATATTAGTTATTTATACTCATAGTCACTAATTCTCACATTGCCATAAATTCATTTGTACAAATTGTGGTGGAAATGTTCTGGAAATTTAGCACAAATGTGCAAGTGAGCATAACTTTGCCCATCCCAAACAAATAGACAAATGCATGTGCAAGCATTAGTATTTAAAGGTGGTGGTGTAGAGGAATCATTGTGTTTCAGCGTCAGGTTGAAATATTGTTTAATTGTGACTTTATAACATGTAATAGTACTTTTAGGACACTTCCAATGATAAATAAATATTACAGGGTTTAGTAGCCTAAAATATGGGGCAAAAAATTTGACATTAAAAACAAATGCACAAGTGTAAATTAGATGTCTCATGGCAATTCAAGATGGCGCCATAAAAAAATTCTTGTTGCTGAATCAGGTTGAATTATTGACATTTTGTGACTTTATAAAGGGTGATAGACCCTCTCCGCCCTCGGAAGATGACTCCCAGAGCACTATTAAAATATGAAGAAGTATTACAGACTTTAGTAGCCTAAAATGGCTGCACCACCTTCATTCAAAATTACCCAGAAAATGAGAATGTGTGTATTCTCAACGGTTCTTCACCCATTTAATTTTTTGATAAATGAATAATGATATTCATGTCAAAAAAGAGCATTAGAATGTATTAAATTCTCAAGATTTTTATAGTTGATATTATCCAAATATTAATGGAATTATTTTCTAATCAGGTATTTATATATGAGTTGATGAAATTGCATAGAAATGGCAGGATTTTCCTTTGGGTCGACTAGCACATTGGGCTTTGGAACAACGTCCACAGCCAGTGCTTTTGGATCAAAACCTTCAGCTTCTACTGGCCTCAGGTTTGTAGGTTTTAATTTTCTGCAATGCATTTGTTTAGAATACTGGAATTAGTTCTTTTTCTACTTCACGGAGGCTGGCCATATTTGCAGGGCCTAAACTGGTTTGGGAGTCCTGCTCCATACTGGACCTAACTTTCAAGCATTTTCTCTTCCCTTAATCTCACCACTTTCTATATTAATATCTTTCTAAAATAATGTGTGGGGAAAGTGAGAGGCATGAAAGTTGCATCAGTACAATAATATGCTCTACCCAATTTGCAGGTGGTGACCTAAAGTTTAATACCCGATTTGAACCCTGGGTTACTATAGGACATGGACTGCAAATTTAACCTGAATTCAGACTCCATTAGGCAATTCATGCTAGCTAATTTCATTTGAGGTTATATTCTGAACCTTTGATTTAATCTTGATTGTAATTTTGTGCATGGTTATTTAGGAGAGTTTGTATGTCTGTTGGTGTTGGTAATGATATAGTGTGGTGAACTATAGTTATGAGTCTGTCTCTTCTGTTTGGTGTATTATCTAAGTGTGCTATAGTGGTAGAAAGAGAGGTTTTGTTATGGTATTAGGTGTTTGTTTCTTGGATATTTGCTATATGTATTAGGATGTTTCAAAAAATTGAAATTTCAAATTTTGCCTCAGCTGTATCTTGCCCTCCCTTTCATATAATAAAATGTTCACACAAAATGTTAAGGTCATAGCTCAATATTTAGGGGTTGCTCAAAAAGTTTGATTTATTTTTAATTCTTTAGAAAAATGAAAAAAGTAAAAAAAAGCAATTTAATAAAAAAAATTTAACTCTTCAGCGAATAAAATAAAATGAAACAAGTGAAATAAAATTCTTTAAACAAAAGCAATAAATCTTGATCATTTGAAAGCTGATTTTTGGGGCACTGGAATCTCTTTCCGGTGGTGTTGCACAACTCAAAAGAAACTGTCACTGAGCTTCATCTTTGGTAATAACAGTGTTAAATTGTTGGATAAGAGAAATGGCCTACTCACCATAGTCATTCACAACCTTCAGCTCATGTGCTGCTTTTTCGAAGCAACTATACAAATCATCGTTTTCCTAAAAAGAGAGATCAAGAATTCAGGTTCTTCTGAAAGAATCTCTGGAAATATCCTTTTTGTTATCCTAAAAAATTCAGAGAGGGAAGTCTGTGGCAAAATGTTTTTCCATCGACCCTCTTCAATCCTTTTAGTTTCTTAGGATGAATCATTTTATTCACCACTTTCTGCTTTTCATCAACTGAGATATGGTCATCAAACAGGAAAAGTGCAACTACCTCCTCTGAAATATACCAAAGATGACGTTTGAAAGCTGTGAAGGCAACATTGGCAAGTTTTTCATTTGAACTTTCTTTTTGCATGAGATTCATCATATCCATATCATTCTTGGCATCATAGGGGCCGATTGGTGACTCATTCCAAAGTGGCACCATAGCACAGGGCTATGAAGAGGGAAAAATCTCTGACTACTTTTAGCTCACCCTCCATCGGAGAAAAGTATTCACTGAAGAGGATTATTTTGATACTATATATACCTTTCCCCATCCATCTTGCATCATGGGTAGCACCTGGAAAATCTAAACAAGAGTAGTGAGTCCCCAATAATAGGGCTAGGGATGACAGGGCCCATCAGTCCATGCCCTCTAAACTCCTGCTGATGCGAATGGTAAATTTACAGGCTTCTCGAATGGGATCCATGATGTCTTTGGGGAGATGACCACATGGAGGCCCTCCCCTGCTGAGATGGACATGGTCCCTGAGGTGACCCAGCCCCAGATGGTAGGATATTCCATGGGGTTGAACCTAGGCTCATTGCCAAGCACAGAAACTGAGTCTGCCCCTATGCAAGCTCCTCTTCAGATGGCTCAGTTCCCCGAGGCCTCACAAGGAGAGGAAGGATCTCCTCCCCCAGTAGGTGCCCCTGTGAGAGCCAAGACCTTCTCCATTTCAGAGAAGGATCTTTCCGAGGCTGGTCCATCTGGACTATGGGCTCCTGCCAACGGAGGAAAGAAGTGGGTCCACTGCCATTTTGGCAAGTGACCAAGCATAGATCGGCACATCCGGATGCGGTGCTCCTCCCGGCAGACCTCCTCCACTTTATTTGACTGTTGTGGGTTGCATGCTCCTGCTCTGGGGTGAGGCGGGCCTACCCCTAAAGCTGTAGTGAGCTTCCCTTTTGCTTTTTGTTTTGTTTTTAACCTATGATCTTTTTATTCTTGTTATTTGTTTTTAACCTATGATCTTTTTATTCTTGTTATTTGTTTTTAATATAGCTTAGTCATGGGTTGTAGTGAGTACATCAAAGTATCCCCAAGTCGGTAGTCACCAAATGGGCTCCTTAAAAAAAATAAAAGACTAAGACAAAAGTGCAAGTATGCAGAGCAGAGTCTCAATTACGTTGGTGCCCCTCATTCAGAGGCTACCTGGCATTTTCGAGCTTGCTGGCTTTGAACGCTCCCTTGTTATTTGCTCCGCTGATGGCAGCATGTTGGCTAAGGGCAACATGATCTATCAGGGAAGAGTATTGGTAGAGAGCCTTTGTGACTCGTTTCTAAGATGGGAGCCTTCTGGCAAATGCATCAAGTCCCTCCGAGGTGGCCATGAATACTGCCCTTTGGACACTTGATGGCCTGACGGTTCAGGCCAAGGATCGTCTCATTTGCCGAGGCTAAGGACATTGTCCTGGCACTGCCTGGGATGTCTAATGCCTCTTTGTTAAGAAAGACACCCTCTGTTCCTTGCCCGTCCAGGCCTACGAGCATGGTCGTTTCTGTGCCCATTCTGAACTATTCTGCGGGTTCTATCCACCCTGAAGGCTTTCCTAAAAGATCTGGCAGTATAAAGGATTCACACCCAGGGCAGGCTAAATCCAGGGCTCCCCCTCTTATCCCCAGCATGACCATTTTCTTAAGGTGAAACACCCATGCACCTCCATCAGGTCTTTAGACTCACTGGAGGCAACACCCCTGAAGTTGATCGTGAGGCCATCTTCCAGGGTTTCTAAAGCTGCCTCCCCAAAGCAGTTTCAGCTCATACGCCTACACTGAGTGCTAGGTTGGGGGACTCAAAGCATACAGCCATTCCTGTGAGGGTCTCCTCTTTGAAGAGGCCCCCTGTATCTCCTCTGATCTAGAAATGGGTGGCATATTCCTTCAATGGAATTGCCATGGACTCCGGCCATTTTCCTTTAGCTATCTTTTTGCAGGAGACGATGCTGGGTCTGTGCCCCCTGCCCACCCTCCTGGGATAAAAGGATTTGCGACCTTATGAGCACAGGATGGGGGCTGGCCAGGAGGATGCCCGATTTACACCCGGCATGATGTCTCCATTCTTCTCTGCTTTAAATACCTCCTTTCAGGCAGTAGCTGTGCAGCTACACCTGGATGGGAGGTATACTGTTATTTCTGCATACATTTCACCATCAGCTGACTTTCACGCGGGGGACTTCCGATGCATCATGGCAGGGCTTCCAAGGCCCTTTCTCTTGATCGGGGACTTTGTGATTAATCCCAGGGCTCAGGTCCTTGCTGAGCTGGAGATAAGTGTCCTAAAT
This sequence comes from Ceratothoa steindachneri, assembly GCA_963969495.1. NCBI lineage: Eukaryota > Metazoa > Arthropoda > Malacostraca > Isopoda > Cymothoidae > Ceratothoa > Ceratothoa steindachneri. The sequence continues at coordinate 25,828,082 of OZ018318.1, read as the reverse complement.
GTGGATGAGTTTACACATCACTGCCCGAGAACCACTTCATTTGCTGAGCTGGAGATAAGTGTCCTAAATGTGGATGAGTTTACACATCACTGCCCGAGAACCACTTCATTTTCCTGCCTTGATCTATCTTTGTGCTCTCCAGATGTACAGCCTGATTTTGGGTGGGGGGTAGTCATTGACCTTCATGGTAGTGATCACTTTCCCATTCCCCGTAAAGGGGCACGGCGATTTGCCTTCCTGGCTGCCGTGCTGTGTGACTCAGCGCCCCGTCTGGTCCCAGCTTGGCATTCTTTTTCTTCTTCCCCTAACCCATATCTTGTCTTCTGTACCATTTCTCTTCTCTGTAAGCGGCACAGTGATTTGCCGTGCTGATGGGACTCAGCGCCCCATCTGGCCACAGCTTAGCCACTCTTTTTCTTACTTTTGCCTCTGTACGGGTCGACGGATGTGCCCACTGGGGGGCATCGTCTGCAGGACCGTGCCTTAGAGGAGGTTTGGTTACCTGGGTCGTCATTTGGTTTCTGGGAGGTCTTTGTACTGCAGTTCAGAGAATCTCTGTTATGCGGCTCCGCTGTTTTTAAAATGACAGTGGGAGTCGGGGAAGGGGGGGGCAGGTTACCCCATCTGGGCTGTATGGGCGCTCTTTGAACTCACAATGAAGATTTGGTGCATGCCATTGGCTCCAGGGGCAGCCAAAAATAAAATATATACTTATATGGGTAAATTTAACAAACATAACCCAGAGACCTGCAGTCTCTCGTCATCGTGCCTTGGACCCTCATGGTAGACGCTTTGATCCTTTTGGGTCAGAAGTTGACCCAGAGTAGGATTATGACTGATTTTTAGTCTTGGAAGCGAACGATAGTCCTCTTAGTAAGGCTGACATCTTCGTTGTCTTATCAGGATTTTGTTGAGAAATGTGGCTATGGAATGATGGCGCATTGATAGTCGAGGCAAAATCAAGCGAGCAGCATCAGCGGATTAAGACCCTACAGTCTTTAGCTTCTATAGACATGTCCTCTGCTTCGTACCTGACATTTAACACCAGTAAAGGTGTTATCCGATTGGGACAGTTAATAGATTATGATGTTGACAGGATGGTATCAAAACTTACCAATCAGAAGGTTGTAAGTGCCCACCGCATTTCCAGATTTGTGAATGGCGCTAGGTTACCTACCGCCACCATAATCCTGACCTTCAACAGATTGCAACCCCCCAAGTACGTTAAGGCTGGCTATCTTAACATCCCAGTCAAGCCTTATGTTGAAAACCCACGAGGATGCTTCCATTGCCAATGCTTGGGCCATGTAAGCAAGTTTTGTAAACAGGCAAGGTTGTGTGTGAATTGTGGATTGGATTATTACAGGACGTCCTGTTCTCAACAGCTGTTCTGCTCTAACTGTGGTGGAGAACACCCTGCAACATCACAGCAATACACTTTCTTTATGAGAGAGAAGTAATTGCCATTTGAAACAAGAACAGGGGCAGTTTTAAAGAGGCCAGAAGAAGAGTAAAGGAGATGTATGTCCAACCTGGTATGAGCTTTTCTGATGCTTGGTGTTCTACCGGGCCAAAGAAAGGGAAAAGCCAGAGACGACCTCCTACTGGTTCTCCTGTAGCTGACCAGGTAAAAAGTCAAACGGCTGTGGTTTCTGAAGCAGTACAAGGAGGGGAGGGATCTCCTCCAACCGGTGCCCCTACGACTACCAGGACCTTCTCCATTTCAGAGAATAACCTGGCTGAGGCTGATCCATCTGGCCTGGGGGCTTCTTCCGGCGGAGGTGAGAAGCGGGTTCATTCCCCGCCCTCCTCTCCAAAAAAGAAAAAGACTAAAAAGACTCGGGGCTCCTCTCCATCCACGGGGGCTGCAGGGATGGATGGGTCTGCTGCCACTCTGGCAAGCGACCAAGGCAAGATCGGCACATCCGCCCCCTCTGCCCCCCCCAGTTGTGGAGCCCCTGACTAAGACTAATACCAAGAGTGCACAGGGCAAAGCCTCGATGACATCGGGGCCCCTGATTCAGATGTTACCTGGCGTTTTCGAGCCTGCTGGCTTCAAACGCTTCCTCGTTATTCCCTCCACTGATGGCACCATGTTGTCCAAGGGCAACATGATCCATCAGAGGAGATGATTAGCTAATGCAATTGGTAGAGAGCCGAAGGTGACCCGTTTCTCGGACGGGAGCCTTCTGGCGAATCCCGCCGAGGCGGCCAAGATAAGTGCTCTTCGGACACTTCATGGCACCCCGGTGAGTGTGACGCCGCACTCTACCATGAACTTTGTGAAAGGAGTAGTTTATGTAAGGGAACTCGTTGACTACTCCATTGAGGACATCACCCTAGAGTAGGCCGACCATGGGGCGGTCAAGGTCGAACGTGTGATGAGAAAACAGGGAGGGGCCTCGAGACCCACCCCTACACTCTTCGCCATGTTCGACTGTGACAAGCTCCCTGAGTCAGTGCGTGCCGGTTGGTACCCCTACCACGTGAAGGCATTCGTGCCACTGCCGCGGTGGTGCTATTACTGTCAACGCTTCGGCCATACGAATCGCTCATGTAGACGTGCAAAGTCCCCGAAGTCTGTGTAAATTGCTCCAAGGTCGCACACGATAAGTCCAAATCGTGTGTGGCCAAGTGTGCCAATTGCGGAGAGCCGCACCACGCTTCTTCGAAGCAATGTGGTGCATATCTCCTTGAAAAAGAAATCCTGGCCATTCAGGCCCAGGATCGACTCTCATTCCGCGAGGCTAAGGACTTGGTCCTGGCGCGCCCGGCTCTGCCTGGGACGTCATATGCCTCAATAGTTAGAAAGGCACCCTCTGCTCCTGGCTCATCCAGGCCAACGAGCACGGTTGTTTCCGCGCCCATTCGGAGCCCTTCTGCGGGCTCTACCCAACCTGGGCGCTCCCCTGGTAAACCTGGCGGCAAAAAAGGGTTCATACCCAGCCCCGGCTAAAACCAGGGCTCCCCCCTCTTCCCCCAGCGTGACCGTTTCCCGTAAGGCGAAACGGCCCCGCGCCTCCACCGAGTCGTTAGACTCACAGGAGGCAACACCCCTGAAGATGGTCGCTAGGCCATCTTCGGGGGTTCCTAAAGCTGTCCCCCGTAAGGAGGACAGCAACAAAGTAGCTTCGGCTTCTTCGCCCACGCCACGAGGTGGAGCGAGTGGCTCGGAGACGGTGGTTCCTCGAAAAGAGGGCTCCCCGCCTCCAAAGCCGCAACGCCCGCCTAAGGTTTCGAGGCGGAGGGAGGAAAAGACTCGCATGGCGAGCCCAACATCCCCCAATAAGCCCTCGAAGGCGACAGCGCCTTCAGCGCTTTGTCCGGCACACAGCGCCCGGGGTTCTGCCCCCGGGAAGCGTACGGCCATTCCCGTGAGGGTCTTCTGTTCGAGGAGGGCCCCCGCGTCTCCTCCGAGCTAGGCCTGGAGGGCATATTCCTTCAATGGAATCGCCGTGGACTCCGGGCCAACTGGGAGGAGCTGCGGAGGCTCGTCTCGTCCCGTTCCCCGTTAGCTATCTTTTTGCAGGAGACCATGCTAGGCGCGTGCCCCCTGCCTGCCCTCCTGGGGAATAAGGGTCTCGCGACCCCACCCCAGCGGGATGGCCGGGCTGGGGGATGCGTGGTTTACACCCGGCGTGATGTCTCCGTTCTTCCTTTCTCTTTAGATACCTCCTTTCAGGCTGTGGCTGTGCAGCTGCATCTGGATAGGAGGTATACTATCATTTCTGCGTACATTCCACCGTCAGCTGACTTCGACGCGGGGGACTTCCGCCGCTTCGTGGCACGGTTGCCGAGGCCCTATCTCTTGCTTGGAAATCTGAACGGCAGGCATCCTCTCTGGGGAGATTACTCCATAAATCCCAGGGGACAAGTCCTTGCCAATCTGATCGAAGAGCTTGAGATGGGTGTCCTAAACGTCGATGACCTCCCATTCAAATATCATTTTCAGGGCAACTGCCGCCTGAGAGACCACTTCGGTGGTCCATGCTAGGCGCGTGCCCCCTGCCTGCCCTCCTGGGGAATAAGGGTCTCGCGACCCCACCCCAGCGGGATGGCCGGGCTGGGGGATGCGTGGTTTACACCCGGCGTGATGTCTCCGTTCTTCCTTTCTCTTTAGATACCTCCTTTCAGGCTGTGGCTGTGCAGCTGCATCTGGATAGGAGGTATACTATCATTTCTGCGTACATTCCACCGTCAGCTGACTTCGACGCGGGGGACTTCCGCCGCTTCGTGGCACGGTTGCCGAGGCCCTATCTCTTGCTTGGAAATCTGAACGGCAGGCATCCTCTCTGGGGAGATTACTCCATAAATCCCAGGGGACAAGTCCTTGCCAATCTGATCGAAGAGCTTGAGATGGGTGTCCTAAACGTCGATGACCTCCCATTCAAATATCATTTTCAGGGCAACTGCCGCCTGAGAGACCACTTCGGTGGTCCTTGGCGCGGTGGCCTGCATTTCAGGAAATGACTGAATTCTCTATCTCAGTCGAGGAGTTTAGGTCGGTAGATGAGGCTGTTGAGTTCTTCTCCGGCAACCTCATCGCCGTGGGCCTGACTACTGTTTTGCACGCCGACCACTCCCATGGTGGTCGGCCGAGTGTGAGACGGCCCTCAAACAGAAGCGTTATGCCTACATGAGCTATAAGCGCCTCCCGAACGATTTCACTGTCGCTGAATTTCGTCGGGCTAGGGCTAGGTTCCGGTATATTTCGAAGCACGCCCGCCGCTCTTCTTGGCGGGCCTTCGTGTCTTCATTTAACAGGAAGACCCCTTTAGCTGAGGTGTGGAAGCGAGTCAAAAGGATTCGGGGCAAGTTCTCGCAGGCCCCCCTTCCCGTTCTCCAGGAGAATGCGACTGCAATCTCGGACCCCGCGTCCGTGGCGGAATCCTTAGCGACCGCTTTTTCCGCATTCTCTAGCCGTGATGCTGCTCTGCCAGCATTCAATGCACGTCGTGATGTCGTGGAAGGCCGCCGGCTGGACTTTCCCTCCAGAGGCGGAGAACCCTTCAACGACTAGTTTACTGTGAGTGAGTTGCATTCCGCTCTCGCTTCGTGCGCGGACACTGCCCATGGTTCGGACGATGTCCCGTACGCCATGCTTCGACACCTGGGTGAGCGTGTCATGGCCTTTCTCTTAGATTTGTTCAACAGGACCTGGGTGGAAGGTCTTCTCCAGACTCCTGGCGAATCGCTACTGTGCTCGCATTTCGCAAACCGGGGAGAGATCACTCTACTCCGACCGGTTTCCGCCCAATCTCTCTAACCTCTTGTGTGTGCAAGTTGATGGAGAAATTGGTAAATGTTAGACTAGCCTTTTTACTGGACAGTGGAGGCCATCTGTCTTCCGCACATTGCGGCTTCCGCAAGTTCCACTCCACGTCGGATGCTCTGCTCCGACTGGAAAATGCCGTCTGCGAGGCTTTCCTTCGTAGACAGCACTACGCCACGGTCTTTTTCGATCTGGAGAAGGCCTATGATACCGCATGGCGATACGGTATCATGGAGACTCTCCACACGATGGGGGCGAGGGGACGCCTCCCAATGTTTATATCTGAATTTTTGCGAGATCGTCGATTCCGCGTATGGGTGGGGGAGCCCTTTGCGGCACAAAGGAGCAGGGAAGTGTCCTCAGTGTCACACTCTTTGCCCTGAGCATTAACGACATCACCTCGGTGCTGCCGGAAGATGTTCTCCCTACGCTCTACGTGGACGACCTTTCGATCTCTTGGCGCGTCCCAGATGCCAACTCTGGAGCGTCGACTCCAACAGGCATTCAACCGCGTCTCTCGCTGTGCCGAAGCGCACAGGTTTCGTTTTTCTTTGGCCAAGACTAAGGTGGTGCACTTCTGCCGCTATCCACGGCTTCACCCCGACCCGGATTTGTTTCTTAATGGGGTGCGCCTGGATGTGGTTGAGTCGCACCGTTTCCTTGGTCTTGTATTCGACCGACGCCTCACCTGGGAGGCTCATATTCGCAGCCTTAGGGTCTCCTGTACCCGCGCCATGGACATTATCCGTTCTTTGACGTTCAGCGCTTGGGGCGCTGATAGGACTACTGCCCTACTTTTTTATCGATCCTTTGTTCGTTCGAAGCTCGACTACGGATGCGAGTTTTATGCATCCGCAGCGGAGCGTTTATTGCGGAAGGTGGATTCGATCCACCACACTGGCCTTCGCCTTGCGACCGGTGCCTTCCGCACTTTCCCCATTGAGAGCCTGTTGGTCGATGCTGGGGAGATGCCACTCGCTCTGCGCCGCGTGCAGTGCATCACCCGCCTGTACGCGCGAGCCCGGCGCCTCCCTCAGTCGCCAACAGCTCTCACTGCTTCCGCAGCTGATCTCGATGGTGCCTATGCCGCCGAGAGACGCCAGTTATACCCTAAGCCCTCTGGGTTTAGGGCCAGGAAACTCCTTCGAGAGGTAGATATAGCTCTCGGGCCGGTGGCGCCCCCTGGTTCTGCCCAGGACGCCACCCTGGAGGGTACCACATTTGGCTATTTGTCTCCACGCCTCTGCTCCCAAAGCTTGTACTGCGCCGGGAGTAATGCGTTCGACCTTTTTGTGAACACACATCGAGTCACGCTGGAACCGTGCCAGTGTATACGGATGGCTCCAAGTCCCAACCCCGTAAGGGGCGCGGCGATTTGCCATCCTGGCCGCCGTGCTGACGGGATCCAGCGCCCCGTCCGGCCCCAGCTTAGCCTCTCTTCCTTCCTTCAGATAGCCTGTATTCCTATCCTACCTCGTCGCTTTTCATACAACCTCTCCCACAACTTTCTCTGGTCAGCCTCTAATTTCACAGGGTAGAAGCTGACCTTCTTCTCAGCCAATCGTCCCGGATCGGGGCTGAGGGGGGAGGGGACAATGTCCCCTAACCCCTGAGCTCCAGTCTGGGGTGGTTGGCTTTTAACAACCTGCTTCATCCCCACCCATACCTTCCTCACATCCCTTTTCCTCTCGTCTTCAAAATCTATCCGTTTTACGCCGTGTTCAAGGTGTAGCCGCCATGCCGAAGGACTGCCAGGCCACCAGGCGGGAGGGGTGGTCCCAAATGGCGGCGCCTGGCTCTGCCGGGCCTGTAAGCACCTCTTGCAGTGCGGGCTACTGCAAGAGGTGGTGAGCGATTGCGTCCCGTAAAACAAAGAGGGTCACCATGCCCAATGATGAAACAAAAAAACATCTCCCCTTAATTCCCCCTATAACAACAACGGAGCCGCCCTCGTGCAGCTCCACAGAAAAAATGGAGGTCCCCTCCCCTGCGCTTGCGCAGGGGACCCTCCATACCTCTTTAACCGGAGAGGAGGCTTACTCCTCTCATACGCCTACGGGTGTAGGGGACTCCCCCTCACCCCCTTCTCTGGAGGTGCTTTCGGGCACCTCCCTATCTCCAGCGGCAGTCCCTCCTATGCTTTCTAAGGGGACTGCCAAGAAAGCCAGCAGGCAGCCCATTGCCGACCGCCCCTCGTACAAGCGGCTCGGTAGGGCAAACCCCCTTAGGGGGGAGAGGGAAGCCAGGCCCCTTCGGTCGCTTCCCTCAAAAGACCTGCTGGCAAAAATATTAAACCTTGCCGGGGTCAAGGCCTGTGCCTCCCCACTAAAGACTTATGACGCTGCCAAGGGGACCTGCGATGTCCTGGGAGGGGATGGCCAACTGGAGGCCCCTCCTGTGATAGACATGGTCCTTGAGGAAAACCAGCCTCAGACGGTAGGGCCTTCCATGGGGGGGAATCCGGGCTTGGCACCAAGCACCGAACCCGAATCCGCCCCTATGCAAGGTCCTCATCAAACGGCTGTGGATTCTCAGGCAGGACAAGGAGGGGAGGGATCTCCTCCGGATGAATCCCCTGCGCCCACCGGGACCTTCTCCATTTCAGAGAAGGACCTGGCTGAGGCCGGTCCATCTGGTCTGGGGGCTTCTACCGGCGGGGGTGAGAAGCGGGTTCATTCCCCGCCCTCCTCTCCTAAAAAGAAGAAAAAGACAAGAAAGACGAAAAAGACTCGGGGCTCCTCTCCATCCGCGGGGGCTGCGGGGACGGATGGGTCTGCTGCCACTTTGGTAGGCGACCAAGCCATGATCGGCAAATCCGGCCCCTCTACCCCCTCGTGTGCGGAGCTCCTGACCAAGACTAAGACGAAGAATGCACAGGGCGGAGCCTCGATGACATCGGGGCCCCTCATTCAGAGGTTACCTGGCGTTTTCGAGCCCGCTGGCTTCAAACGCTTCCTCGTTATTCGCTCCACTGATGGCACCATGTTGTCTAAGGGCAACATGATCCATCAGAGGAGAGGATTAGCTAGTGCAATTGGTAGAGAGCCGAAGGTGACCCGTTTCTCGGACGGCAGCCTTCTGGCGAATGCGGCGAATCCCGCCGAGGCGGCCAAGATAAGTGCTCTTCGGACACTTCATGGCACCCCGGTGAGTGTGACGCCGCACTCTACCATGAACTTTGTGAAAGGAGTAGTTTATGCGAGGGAACTCGTTGACTACTCCATTGAGGACATCACCCTAGAGCTGGCCGACCATGGGGCGGTCAAGGTCGAACGTGTGATGAGAAAACAGGGAGGGGCTTCGAGACCCACCCCTACACTCTTCGTCACGTTCGACTGTGACAAGCTCCCTGAGTCGGTGCGTGCCGGTTGGTACCGCTACCGCGTGAAGGCATTCGTGCCACTGCCGCGGCGGTGCTATTACTGTCACCGCTTCGGCCATACGAATCGCTCATGTAGACGTGCAAAGTCGGGGTCACCCGAAGTCTGTGTAAATTGCTCCAAGGTCGCACACGATAAGTCCAAATCGTGTGTGGCCAAGTGTGTCAATTGCGGAGAGCCGCACCCTGCTTCTTCGAAGCAATGTGGTGCATATCTCCTGGAGAAAGAAATCCTGGCCGTTCAGGCCCAGGATAGACTCTCATTCCGCGAGGCAAAGGACTTGGTCCTGGCGCGCCCGGCTCTGCCTGGGACGTCATATGCCTCAATAGTTAGGAAGGCACCCTCTGCTCCCGGCCCATCCAGGCCAACGAGCACGGTTGTTTCCGCGCCCATTCGGAGCCCTTCTGCGGGCTCTACCCAACCCGGGCGCTTCCCTGGTAAAGCTGGCGGCAAAAAGGGCTCATACCCTGCCCCGGCTAAAACCAGGGCTCCCCCCTCTTCCCCCAGCGTGACCGTTTCCCGTAAGGCGAAACGGCCCCGCGCCTCCACCGAGTCGTTAGACTCACAGGAGGCAACACCCCTGAAGATGGTCGCTAGGCCATCTTCCGGGGTTCCTAAAGCTGTCCCCAGAAAGGAGGACAGCAACAAAGGAGCTTCGGCTCCTTCGCCCACGTCCCGAGGTGGAGCGAGTGGCTCGGAGACGGTGGTTCCTCGAAAAGAGGGCCCCCCGCCTCCGAAGCCGCAACTCCCGCCTAAGGTTTCGAGGCGGAGGGAGGAAAAGACTCGCATGGCGAGCCCAACCTCCCCCAATAAGTCCTCGAAGGCGACAGCGCCTTCAGCGCTTTGTCCGGCCAACAGCGCCTTCAGCGCTTTGTCCGGCCAACAGCGCCCGGGGTTCTGCCCCCGGGAAGCGTACGGCCATTCCCGTGAGGGTCTTCAATTCGAGGAGGGCCCCCGCGTCTCCTCCGAGCTAGGCCTGGAGGGCATATTCCTTCAATGGAATTGCCGTGGACTCCGGGCCAACTGGGAGGAGCTGCGGAGGCTCGTCTCGTCCCGTTCCCCGTTAGCTATTTTTTTGCAGGAGACCATGCTAGGTGCGTGCCCCCTCCCTGCCCTCCCGGGGTATAAGGGTCTTGCGACCCCACCACCTCGGGATGGCCGGGCTGGGGGATGCGCAGTTTACACCCGGCATGATGTCTCCGTTCTTCCTTTCTCTTTAGATACCTCCTTTCAGGCAGTGGCTGTGCAGCTGCACCTGGATAGGAGGTATACTATCATTTCTGCGTACATTCCACCGTCAGCTGACTTCGACGCGGGGGACTTCCGCCGCGTCGTTGCACGGTTGCCGAGGCCCTATCTCTTGCTTGGAGATCTGAACGGCAGGCATCCTCTCTGGAGAGATTACTCCATAAATCCCAGGGGACAAGTCCTTGCCGATCTGATCGAAGAGCTTGAGATGGGTGTCCTAAACGTGGATGAGTTTACGCATCACTCAGAGAACCGCTTCATTTTCTTCCCTTGACCTATCTTTGTGCTCTTCGGATGCACAGCCTGATTTTGATTGGGGGGTGGTCGATGACCTCCATGGTAGTGATCACTTTCCCATTCAAATATCATTTTCAGGGCAACTGCCGCCTGAGAGACCACCTCGGTGGTGCTTGGTGCGGGCGCGGTGGCCTGCATTTCAGGAAATGACTGAATTCTCTATCTCAGTCGAGGAGTTTAGGTCGGTAGATGATGCTGTTGAGTTCTTCTCCGGCAACCTCATCCCTGTGGGCCTGACTACTATTCCTAGGACGTCTGGCCGTTTTGCACGCCGACCACTCCCATGGTGGTCGGCCGAGTGTGAGACGGCCCTCAAACAGAAGCGTTATGCCTACATGCGCTATAAGCGCCGCCCGAACGATTTCACTGTCGCTGAATTTCGTCGGGCTAGGGCTAGGTTCCGGTATATTTCGAAGCACGCCCGCCGCTCTTCTTGGCGGGCATACGTGTCTTCACTTAACGGGAAGACCCCTTTAGCTGAGGTGTGGAAGCGAGTCAAAAGGATTCGGGGCAAGTTCTCGCAGGACCCCCCTCCCGTTCTCCAGGAGAATGGGACCGCAATCTCGGACCCCGCGTCCGTGGCGGAATCCTTAGCGACCGCTTTTTCCGCATTCTCTAGCCGTGATGCTGCTCCGCCAGCATTCAATGCACGTCGTGATGTCGCGGAAGGCCGCCGGCTGGACTTTACCTCCAGAGGCGGAGAACCCTTCAACGACAAGTTTACTGTGAGTGAGTTGCGCTCCGCTCTCGCTTCGTGCGCGGACACCGCCCATGGTCCGGACGATGTCCCGTACGCCATGCTTCGACACCTGGGTGAGCGAGGCATGGCCTTTCTGTTAGATTTGTTCAACAGGATCTGGGTGGAAGGTCTTCTCCCAGACTCCTGGCGAATCGCTACTGTGCTCGCCTTTCGCAAGCCGGGGAGAGATCACTCTACTCCGACCGGTTTCCGCCCAATCTCTCTAACCTCTTGCGTGTGCAAGTTGATGGAGAAATTGGTAAATGTTAGATTAGCCTATTTCCTGGACAGCGGAGGCCATCTGTCTTCTGCACAGTGCGGCTTCCGTAAGTTCCACTCCACGTCGGATGCTCTGCTCCGACTGGAAAATGCCGTCTGCGAGGCTTTCCTTCGTAGACAGCACTACGCCACGGTGTTTTTTGATCTGGAGAAGGCCTATGATACCGCATGGCGATACGGTATCATGGAGACTCTCCACACGATGGGGGCGAGGGGACGCCTCCCAATGTTTATATCTGAATTTTTGCGAGATCGTCGATTCCGCGTACGGGTGGGGGGAGCCCTCTCCGGCCCAAAGGAGCAGGAAGAGGGTGTCCCGCAGGGAAGTGTCCTCAGTGTCACACTCTTTGCCCTGAGCATCAACGGCATCACCTCGGTGCTGCCGGAAGATGTTCTCGCTACGCTCTACGTGGACGACCTTTCGATCTCTTTTGGCGCGGCCCAGATGCCAACTCTGGAGCGCCGACTCCAACAGGCATTGAACCGCGTCTCTCGCTATGCCGAAGCGCACAGGTTTCGGTTTTCTTTGGCCAAGACTAAGGTGGTGCACTTCTGCCGCCACCCACGGCTTCACCCCGACCCAGATTTGTTTCTTAATGGGGTGCGCCTGGATGTGGTTGAGTCGCACCGTTTCCTTGGTCTTGTATTCGACCGACGCCTCACCTGGGAGGCTCACATTCGCAGCCTTAGGGTCTCTTGTACCCGCGCCATGGACATTCTCCGTTCCGTGACGTTCAGCGCTTGGGGCGCTGATAGGGCTACCGCCTTACTTTTTTATCGATCCTTTGTTCGCTCGAAGCTCGACTACGGATGCGAGTTTTATGCATCCGCAGCCGAGCGTTTATTGCGGAAGGTGGATTCGATCCACCACACCGGCCTTCGCCTTGCGACCGGTGCCTTCCGCACTTCCCCCATTGAGAGCCTGTTGGTCGATGCTGGGGAGATGCCACTCGCTCTGCGCCGCGTGCAGTGCATCACTCGCCTGTACGCGCGAGCCCGGCGCCTCCCTCAGTCGCCAACAGCTCTCACTGCATCCGCAGCTGATCTCGATGGTGCCTATGCCGCCGAGAGACGCCAGTCATACCCTAAGCCCTTTGGGTTTAGGGCCAGGAAACTCCTTCGAGAGGTAGATATAGCTCTCGGGCCGGTGGCGCCCCTGGTTCTGCCCAGGACGCCACCCTGGAGGGTACCACATTTGGCTATTTGTCGCCACGCCTCTGCTCCCAAAGCTTGTACTGCGCCGGGAGTATTGCGTTCGACCTTTTTAGAGCACACATCGTGTCACGCTGGTACCGTGCCAGTGTATACGGATGGCTCCAAGTCCCAAGAGGGGGTCGGCTTCCACGCCGTATCCCCTCTGTTTGAAGTCAGCGGGGCTCTACCAGGCGCTGCGTCTGTCTTCACGGCCGAGCTGGTGGCAATACACCACTCGGTACGGGAGATTACGCGACGTGCCCGGTTCGGAGACCGGATTGTGATTTATAGCGACTCACAAAGCGCCCTGAGTGCTCTCGGGGCATTGGAATCTCCGCATCCCCTGGTTCGCGAAATCCGTGACGCCACGGTTTTGGCGAGCCGGGCAGATGTCGTGATTATCTTCTGCTGGGTTCCTGGACATGTAGGAATTACGGGGAATGAGCGCGCCGATGAGGGCGCCAAAGAGTCCGCGAGGACTCTGCGACCGGACCAGCGTTTCGCTCTTCCTCACACTGACTACATGGCAGGAATACGGGCAGCTCTTCGGACTGCTTGGCAAAGAAGATGGGAGACGGTCGAGGGGAACTTAAAGTTGCGTGCCATTGCGCCGCGACTGTTCCCATGGACCTATCCCCCAATGCCGCGGCGGCTTCAGGTTGCTTTCTGTCGTCTTCGAATCGGACACACTCGTGTGACGCATCGTTACTTGGTGGAGCGCTCGCATGTGCCCTATTGCAACGACTGCGTCGTCCCCCAGACTGTTCGGCATATTCTTGTCGAATGTCCCAGTCTGGGTGATCTTCGCGCACGATACCTGTCTCGGTACCGGGATGGGCGGGGTCGCTACCGCCTGTCCCTTGTACTCGGGACGAGTGCGTGCACCATGACTGGTGGACTTATTGACTTTTTGGGGGAGGCCGGCCTTCTCCCCTTTATTTAAGGTTCCTTTTTTTTGTTATTGTTTTGTTTTAGGTTGCCCTCTCCTGCAGCGGGGTGAGGGGGACCTCCCCCCGCTGCCGGAGATTGCTTCGATTGTTAAGTTTTTCCAATTTATATTGATTGTTAAGTTTTCATATTTTAACTTTAAAGTAGCCTAATTCTAGGCTGTCGTGTTTTTCGGCGACTTATGCCCAATGGGTAGTTGCCAGATGGGCTCTATAAAAAAAAAAAATCCAAGTCCCAAGAGGGGGTCGGCTTCCACGCCGTATCCCCTCTGTTTGAAGTCAGCGGGGCTCTACCAGGCGCTGCGTCTGTCTTCACGGCTGAGCTGGTGGCAATACACCACTCGGTACGGTAGATTACGCGACGTGCACGGTTCGGAGACCGGATTGTGATCAATAGCGACTCGCAAAGCGCCCTGAGTGCTCTCGGGGCATTGGAATCTCCGCATCCCCTGGTTCGTGATCTCCGTGATGCCACGGTTTTGGCGAGATTATCTTCTGCTGGGTTCCTGGACATGTAGGAATTGTGGGGAATGAGTGCGCCAAAGAGTCCGCGAGGACTCTGCGACCGGACCAGCGTTTCACTCTTCCTCACACCGACTACATGGCAGGAATACGGGCAGCTCTTCGGACTGCTTGGCAAAGAAGATGGGAGACGGTCGAAGGGAACTTAAAGTTGCATGCCATTGCGCCGCGTCTGTTCCCATGGACCTATCCCCCAATGCCGCGGTGGCTTCAGGTTGCTTTCTGTCGTCTCCGAATCGGACGCATTCTTGTCGAATGTCCCAGTCTGGGTGATCTTCGCGCACGATACCTGTCCCGATACCGGGATGGGCGGGGTCGCTACCGCCTTTCCCTTGTACTCGGGACAGATTCGTGCACATTGACTTTTGGACTTGTTGACTTCTTGGTGGAGGCCGGCCTTCTCCCTATTATTTAAGCAAGGTTTTCTTTTTGTTTTTTTTTGTTTTGTGTTTTGCATTTGTTTTTTTTTCTGCTTGTTTTTTTTTTCCTTTAGTTGCACGCTCCTGCGCCGGGGGGACCTCTCCCCGACGCACCAGCTTGCTTCCTTTCCCCCTTTTTAGGGTGTTGTTTTTTTCTCTTTAATTTTATTTTAAAGTAGCCTAGAACTAGGCCAGTTTTAATACGGCGACTAATGCCCAAGTAGGCAGTTGCCAGATGAGCTCTTAAAAAAAAAAAAAAAATTTCCTCCTGGCGAGGAAAGAGATACATCTGTTTTAGCTACAAAGTTAGCTAATTTAATTTCTCAACTCCCTCCTCCCTTTTTATTGATTTGTGTCTTTAATGCTCGACACCCCTTTTGGGTGTGACCATGATAACAACCCTAGAGGAAATATGATTAGAGAAATTTCTGAGCACTAATGATGTCTGCTTTCTTAACGATGACAGCTACACATCATTTCACATCCTGACGAACAGCTTTACATATGTGGACTTGTCTCTCTGTTCACCAAGCTGTAGAGCTGATTTTGACTGGGCAGTGGATCCTGACTTGCAAGGCAGTGATCACTTCCCCATTGTAATAACACCATATACAGGTAGTCCTCCTCCACCACCTATCAAAAGATGGAATACAAAAAAAAACAAACTGGCCTAAGTTCAGGCACCTCTCGAGCCATGATGGGTCCTTCCCTCATGAAGATATTGAAGTAGCTATTGATGATCTTCTAGCTCATGTCAATCATGTAGCTAATTCCTCCAGCTTGCTCTCTGGCTCAACTGCTCGTGGACCACAATTGTCCTGGTGGTCTGCTGAATGCTCAAGAGTTGTCATTGAATGTAAACAGGCTTGCCGACGTTACCATCGCTGCCCCATGATGGTAAAGAAACTTGCTCATAACCGAGCAAGGGCAGCACAGCGACGCATCCTTCGAAGAGCTTGAAAGACCTCGTTGGATGGTTGCATCGCATCGATATGTTGGCAGACCCCTGTAGACAAAATCTGGAAGAGGTTAAAAAAGCTATTGGGGAAATCCAATGGCTTTACAGCTCCCAACATTGTTCAGGCCGGATAACTGTTGGGAGACTTGTCCCATATTTCTGATATCTTGGCCAGATTGTTTGCTAAAATTTCAAGCCCAGACAACTATTCCATCCAATTCCAGTGCTTTAGGCTCAAACAGGAGCAGCATCCTATCAACTTTATGGAGCCTAACATGGATAATGAGCCTTATAACCGGCTCTTTTCTATCCATGAGCTCCATAATGCACTGAAGCTCTGTGGCTCCACTGCACCTGGATCGGATGGCATTTCCTATGATATGATTAGGAATATGCATCTATTCCTCCTCTCACATTTGCTGGACATCTATAACTTCATCTGGATTAGGGGCTGCTTCCCTTCTATATGGAGGGAGGCTGTGGTTTTACCTTTCGGAAAACAAGGAAAGGATGGGAAGGAACCCACCCATTACCGCCCCATTGCCCTTACTAGTTGTCCATGTAAATTGTTTGAGAGGATGATAAATACAAGCATCGTCTGGTTTTTGGAGACAAACCATCTTATATCTCCCTCTCAATCAGGGTTCAGAAAAAAACAGTACCATCGACCTGCTTGTTAGAATGGAGTCTTATATAAGAGATACTTTTTCAAAAAGGCAGCATTCTGTTGCTGTTTTCTTTGATATTGAGAAAGCATATGATACCACTTGGAGGCGTCGTATCCTTAAGCAACTCCATGATTGGGGCCCGCAGGGCTTTCTCCCCAGGTTTGTCGAGCAATTCTTCATGTGGCGCACACTACGTGTAAAAGTTGGAAATGTCCTATCAGAGCCTGTAGAGCAAGTTGAGGGTGTGCCACAGAGAAGTGTCCTCAGTGTCACCTGCTTCTCTGTGTCCATCAATAGGATTATCGCAAATCTCCCAGCTGAGATTTCCTCAACTCTATATGTGGATGACTTAGCACTTATCTGTTCATCACCTAGACTTCCATTTGTCATCCATAAGCTACAGCGGGTTATAAATACCGTAGCTCATAATGCTTCTTACAAGGGCTTCCGCTTTTCCGCAGTATAGACCAAGGCTGTCCACATTTACAATCATAGATCGGTGACATGGGACCCTCCCCATTTTTCACTATGGTGTCCCTGTCACCTTTGAGCCCCATTTCAGATTTCTAGGGGTGATCTTTGATTCAAGGCTTTCTTGGACGCCTCATTTGGATGCTTTGAAAAGGTCTTGTCTGAAGAGAATGGACATAATGAAATTACTGCCACAGACTTCTCGGGGAAGTGATCAACGCACCCTGTGGCTTCTGTATTCAGCATTGGTCCAGTCAAAGCTGGACTATGGGTCACATGTGTACTCCTCTGCCTCACTGTCCATCCTTGAAAAATTAAATAATGTGCGTAACCAGGGTGTGCGCCTGTCTTCTGGAGCCTTCAAGTCCTCCCCTGTGTGGACTCTCTATGCAGAGAATGGGGCTCTTCCTCTTCCTATTCACAGGCTCAAGTCTAACCTCAAATATCTTTTTAGACTTGAGCAATTACCATGGTCACTAGTATATGAGTGCACATTCAATTTGTGAACAGTGGCCTCATATGATAGATTTCCATCACTGGCTCGCCCCTTTTCTCTGCGCATGACCAAGCACACAGGACATCTAAGCTAAGGGAGTTTTCTATTATTCCCTTTTCAATACCAAAGATTCCCCCATGGTTCATACCACTTGTAGTGGTATGCAAGGGACTTACTGGTAGGCCCAAGGATCAGTTCTTGCTTGTAGCCTTGAGAACCATGTATGGATCAACACTCCTTCCACCATCGGCCTAGCACCTTTGTGTTCACCAACGGGTCCAAGTCATCGGATGGAGTTGGAGCTGCTGCTGTCTTCCCATGTCAGACAGCATTGGTTCACCTACCAAGTGCAGCTTCTGTTTTCACAGCAGAACTTGTTGCTATTCTTGCTGCACTCTGTTATTGCTCCTATGCCATCTAGTTGTCTTACAATTTTCTCCGACTAACTTAGTTATCTGGAGGCACTGAGTGCTTTTGGTTCCAGCCATCCGCTGGTTTTGAAGATCCAGCGGTGGCTTTTTTATCTTTCTCCTATTCATGAGATTTCTTTTTGCTGGGTGCCCAGTCATGTGGGCATCCCAGGTAATGAAAGGACGGAGGCTGCGGCCAAGGAGGCGGCATCATTGGGGACACCCCTATCAGCCCCAGTCCCACTTCGTGATATCTATTCCCTCATCACTGAATATGTAGTCAGCTTATGGTGGAAGATGTGGGATGAGCTTCCTCCCACCAAGCTCCATTCCATAAAACCTTCAGTCCTCCCATGGCCACATACCATGAGACCACATAGACTGGAGGTTATTTTGTGCCAACTCAGGATAGGCCATTGCCACCTCATTCATGGGCACTTGATGAATGGGCAGCCCCCACCTTTGTGCTTCTGTGCGGGGTGCAACTATCCATCATTCACATCTTTGCCGAGTGTTTCCTTTTGAGAAATCTTGGGAGGAGGGTGTTCCCTTTTATTACTGGGCAGATGGCCCCCCAACAGGTTCTGCTGGGCATCTTGTCTGAGACTCATGTCTCTTTTAGTGTGAATAGGATTTTTAACTTTAGAAGAATAATCTTTTAGCCAAAATTTAATATAGTTTCATGATTTTATATTCTCTGTTCTTGTATTTATTGTTCATCCATCTACAGTCTATGTTTTTATCCTTTGTTGAGTTCTCAATAGTTTATTTTTTATATCCTTTTACACCCATTGATGGTTTTAAATTCCTGTACTTCTATTCTATTGATATTAACTTCATAGCTATATTTTTGTATATTCTCCAGATGTCTATATTTTTATTGAGAACACTTATGCAAATTACCCGTCCTTGAATTTGGCTGCGGGCTAGTCCATTTGGGCTTTGCAGCATTTATTTTTGGCACCATTCATTCATTTCACTTTCCCATTCAGATATCATTTTCTGGTCCGCTGCTGCCTAAGAGCCCACGCTGGTGGTGCTTGGCGTGTTGGTTTGCATTTCAGGAAATGACTGATTTCTCTATCTCAGTCGAGGAGTTTAGGTGGTTAATGAGGCCGTTGAGTTCTATTCCGGCAACCTCATCGTTGTGGGCCTAACTACTTTTCCTAGAACTTCTGGCCAAAGTGGTGG
Organism: Ceratothoa steindachneri; assembly: GCA_963969495.1. Taxonomy (NCBI): domain Eukaryota; kingdom Metazoa; phylum Arthropoda; class Malacostraca; order Isopoda; family Cymothoidae; genus Ceratothoa; species Ceratothoa steindachneri. The sequence continues at coordinate 25,809,591 of OZ018318.1, read as the reverse complement.
ATTACACCATTTCCTTGGCCTTGTATTTGATGATGCTTCACCTTGAAGGCTCATATTCGCAGCCTTAGGGTATCTTGTACCCACTCCATGGATATTCTTCATTTTGTGATGTTCAGTGCCTGGGGTGCTGATAGGGCTACAGCCTTATATTTTTATCGATCCTTTCTTTGTTCGAAGCTCCACTACAGATGCAAGTTTAATGCATCTGCAGCTGACTGTGTATTGTGAAAGGTGGACTCTATTCACCACACCAGCCTTCGCCTGGCGACCGATGCCTTCCGCACATCCCTTATTGAAAGCCTACGTGCTGTTGCTGGGGGAGATGCCATTCATTCTGCACTCTGCACTTTCCATTATTCGCCTTTACGCATGATCCCAGTGCCTCCCTCAGTCGCATCGCCAACACCTCTCACTGCAACTGATCTTGATAATGCCTATGCCGCTGAGAGACGCCAGTCCTACTATTTGTCCTTTGGGTTTAGGGCAAGAAACTCCTTCAAGAGCTTGGTATAGCCCCTGCCGGTGGCACCCCTGGCTCTGCTCAGGCCACCACCCTGGAGGGTACCACCTTTGACTATTTGTTGCCACGCCTCTGCTCCCAAAGCTTCTACAATGCCAGGAGTATTGCGTTTGGCCTTTTTAGAGCATATTTTGTGTCACGCTGGATCCGTGACAGTGTATATGGATGGCTCCATGTCCCAAGAGGGGGTCGGTTTCCACACTGTATCCCCTCTGATTTAAGTCAACCGGGCTCTACCAGGCGCTGCATCTGTCTTCATGGGTTAACTGGTTGCAATACACCGCTTGGTACAGGAGATAACGCGATGTGCCCAGTTTGGAGATGAGGGTGTCAAAGAGTCTGTGAGGACTGGGTGATCACACCAGCGTTTCACTCTTCCTCACACTGATTACATGTCAGGAATATGGGCTCCCCTCCGGGTGGCTTGGCAAAGAAGATGGGAGACGGTCGAGAGGAACTTAAAGTTACATGCCATTGTGTGGCAGCTGTTCCCATGGACCTACCCCCGATGGTGCGATGGTTATTTGACTTTTTGTTGTGGTCTCATGTTCCTGGGCCTTCCCGCACCGGATCACACTTCCTTCTTGCCTTTTTTTAATAGCCTTGTACTTTTTATTGGTGTTACATATTTTCATATTGTTATTTGTTTTTAATATAGCCTAGTAATAGGCTGAGTTGATTACAGCGACTTATGCCGAATTAAACAGCCATCAGATGGCCTCATAAAATAAAAATTTAAAAAAATGTCAAGATATTCCTTATACTCTTGAAATGTAGAAATTATGGAATACATGTTTCGCAAGAAGTATTTCTTTGTACACGTGATGTCAACAGGCCAACCGGACAAGCTCCCTTTGCAGTTTTTAAATTTGATACAAGTACCTTGTTGCAAACCTATGTTTGAAGCTATTTGTCAAATACAAGTCTTTTTTTGCTTCGACATCCTCCACTCATTGATAACAGTCAGACATGAATTGGCTTGATCATTTCCCAAACTGGGTCCAATTTTAGGAACTCTGAGGAGGAACTCATCATCTCTTCCTGAGTCAACAATTGAAATTCTGTCAGCCTTCTCCCAACCAGAGCTTGATACAGTTATGTCAGGCAATAGCTTACCATCCAATTGCAGCACAATAGGTGCATCGTGTAGGAGACTTGTTGTGATGTCAGCGTTGATTCTGGCAGCTGCTTCTAAATGGTTCTTCTTCCAGTACTGGTAAATTGAACTTTGAGACAAAGTGATTTGTTCGATGTCAATGCCAATAGACTTTGCTTGAGCCCCCAGCTGGTGCATTGCCTTCCTGTAAGATACACCATTACAATCCAGAGCCACCACAAGCTCAGGTTTCCAGTAAACATTTTGGGGAATTGTTAACCTGCAAATGGAGCATTCAACTTCTTTCTTTTGGGATGGCTGTGATTTTGAAAGGACTCATCTGCAGAGAACTCTTGAAGATAAACTGTAAATAGCTAGTGTCGATAAGCTGATGACTTCGATGGTTGTTTATTATTCCACCTGAGATTTCTTTTTGCGTTCATCTTCTACTTCGGCTTTTTAATTTTTCTTCTCTAGAGACTGAATGATTTTTGTCAACTCCAGCCATGCTCAACTGGGAACGATACTCTCATTGGCTCAACAAGAAGACTTTATCTTAATTTTTCATCATAATCAGTACATCTTTGTGAGCAATGTCAAAGAGTTCATCTAATTCATCACAAAACATTTGTTCCTTCATGCGCTGATTCTCTCAATCCCGCAGATGGTTTTTCTTGAGACCTTTGCACTTTGTATCCAGGTCTGTAAGTTTCTTTTTGGCGTAAAACAGTGTTGTTGTAGGGATTGTGGCCTTTGCCCATAACAAGAAAATAGCTTGTACAACAACATTCTTTGCGCTCTCAGATTTCATGCACTTTAAGCCTAGGTGATGGTAAAAGAAGTGAAAAGGACTTGGCCGTTGGATGTGAGTCAGGAAGCAGTAATCTCTTCCTCAGAATGTCCAAGGAGCCAAACTGATGCTGCACCTTGTCCAGCCATATCAAAGTTCACCTGCAACAAAAACAAGAGAAAATTAGGAGATGAATCATTGAGGAGGTATTTTTCTGCATGAGCTTCAAAGGTGAACAATTAGAGAGTGACCTTTAAATCTGCTCTGATCATTACAAAATTTTGCATAAATTCAAGTTATCTGATTAGGAAACAGGGTGACCTGCAGCTGAATCTAGATACAAACTTTGAAAATTTATGCTATGGCTTTGAAACACTCAAATATGTATATTGTGTTCATACAGGAAATTTTGTAGCTTGGCATAGATTGAGTTTATGTTGAGTTGTAAGATATTCAGGGTGTGTTTTTCTGGTTTATTATTTGCCATAGGTGGTTGGTTCACACCCATCTTTATATGCATAACCAATCGCAATACTTCTATCTTTTCCTTCCTGTATTTTCTCTGAATTAGACACACTCAGGGATGTATCGCCTTGTGATGGATCGCTACTCTGCAGTTTGTGCATGGTCTCCCAGAGTGTTTGGCACCTTTTTGTTGAGTGTCCCAGTCTGGTATCTTACACACATTACCTTTTCCAGTCAGGGTTTGCAAAAAACTCCAAATTTTGAAAAAGCCCAATAAAACCCAGGTTTTATTCTGGGTTTTTTCCCCCAAAAATATGCTACAAGCATTAGAATAACATAGAAAAAGAATAGCTATCTCTATTTTTATATAATATTAATAACTACTTAGTTTAATAATTATATTATAGCAAGAATAGATCACAGTAACAGATCACTGATTGAGATTTTGGGGGTACCCATGTCCCATGATAGCCATAACCTATAGAAAGAGAGATGAATTATTGTGTGTCAGTATCGGAGAAATAACCTTAGTTTGATACATATTTATTGAAACTATAAACATAAATATAAATTTTGAATAAAATAATGATAAGTAGCATTCATTTCTTGAAAAGAAAAATGTAATTTTGAAAAAAAACCCAAACCCGGGTTTTATTCTGGGTATTTTTCAAATCTTGGCTTTTTTCAAAAAAACAAATGCTACAAGAACTAGAATAACATAGTAAAAGAATAGCTATCTCTATTTTTATATAATATTAATAATTACTTAGTTTAATAATTATATTATAGTGAGAACAGACCACTGATCGAGAATTGTGGGTACCCATGATAGCCATAACCTGTAGAAGGAGAGATGAATTATTATGAGTCAGTATCAGAGAAATAACCTTAATTTGATACATATTTGTTTAAATTATAAACATAAATATGAATTTTGAATAAAATAATGATAATTAGCATTTATTTCTTGAAAAAAAATGTAATTTTGAAAAAAAAACTCAAACCCGGGTTTTTTCAAATTTCATTTGAAAAAGTCCCCCAAAACCTGATTTTTTTAGAGCTGAGTTTTTTGATTTGCCCACCCTGTTTCCAGTATTGGGACTAGCGGGCTGTTATCGCTTGTCCCTTGTACTTTAAGACCAGTTCATGCATACCTACTTGTGGTTTTAACTAGGTTTTAGAAGAGGCTGGGTATTTGGTACAGGAGGGAAGTGGGCCTACAATGCAGGAACATACATTTAGGTTGTTTTTTGTGGATTTTTTTTTCGTTTAATGTAGCCTAATTATTAATGTAATTTAAATCAGGCAACTATACCCTTGGTGGGGTTCTATGATTGCTGGTTGGTTTCATAAGAATTTCCCCACTCCCCAATGAAGACTGGCCACTGTTGCCTTATGGCTTGCCAGCATTTGTCATTCTCACCTTGTTCCTTATTTTGTTTTTCACTGGATTTCATTCATGATATGAAGGACAAATAGTACAACTTACATCATGTAATTAGAATGAGTCAGCCACCAAATTTAGTGGCTATCCTATGTAAAATTTCTATCATTTATATCCAGATTTCATTTTAAGATAAGAAAAAGTCTCATTTTTTTTTTTACCTTCATTCTTTGCAGTTTAACCGGAGGAAGTTCTTTTAATCCTCCTAAAACTACTGCCTCCTTTGGGTTTGGGACTGCTACTCCGAACAAAGGTTTTAGTAAGTCAGATTTCATTCTTTTATACAAATAGTTGTTTATTTCACAAGCATAGCCATCTCTTAATAATTTTATAGTTGTATTTTTATTTACTAAGTTTTATATTAGACTTGTATATATTTTGTTGGTTACATAATTGTATTTGATCTAAAAAAAGATGTTCATACCCTAGGTTTTACTCCAACAACAACTACCTCTAGTTTTAGTTTGGGATCAAATCCATCCGGTATATCAAGTGGTTTTAGTTTTGGAGGAGGATCAGCGACAACAGGGGGTGGCCTATTTAGTGCACCAAAAACCACTGTTAGTGGACTGAGGTAAGTTATTGTGGCATTCTATAAAATGTATTATGTTGTTTCATATGGTCTTTTTTGTAAAATGATATATTAAAGATGGTAAAAAAAAGAAGAAAAAATAATGACCAGCTGGAAAAGGCTATCTGTGAGCCCTTTTGCAGGCAGCACTTAGCTAGTGCCAGTGTTCTTTAATCTGAAGAAAACCTATCGTAGTTTATTGTGATACAGTATCATGCAGACCCCCATTAGTAAGGGGATGCTTCCTAATTTTATTGTGAGATTGTTGATTCTGTGTATTGTTGGTGGGGGTGGGATTTCTAAAGTCTTAAAATTAAGCTCACCTAGGCTCTCATTTCATACACTGCCAATCTTGACAATGCCTATGCCAGGATTGGATCAAATACTGATTTTTATAAGTCAAATACAAATACTTTTATTTCTGAATATAAAAATACAAGTACTGGTTCAGAAAATACAAATACTCCTATTCCAGATTTTAAAAATACAAATAAAAAATACTCTTGAAATTATACAAAAAAACATAAAGGTACTTTTTTCATTCAAGTTTACATTTTACATATCATAACTGCATTTTATCATTATTAATGCCCTGAAGGTTTCCAAGCTGAGTTTTGCTCGCTCAAGGGTGTAAAAATTGCTGGCCTTGCGAAACACCTTCTCAGAGGGTGCCGACGTTGCACAGCAACCTAGAATATTCTTGTCAAAATGCTTTAAAATTTTGAAGCTTTTTGTATCATGCCAGTACCTCAGTGGGTTGGCATCAAAAGGCAGAACACCTTCTTCTAGGTATGTTTCAAGTTCTGCCATCACCACTGTAGTGTCGGTTGTTTCTGCACTTGCCATCATTTTCCCAGCTGGAGGCATGTAGGGTAAAAGACGAGGTTGTTTTGCACTCACAATTCTCAAAACCTTTTCCTTTTCAATTTCCTTACATGGCATCCATGCCAGCTTAAACCTGGGGTCTATGAGAGCTGTGGCAATGACATCAGTCCTCTCAAGAAATGGATGCAACCTCTTCTTGATAGAAGACTGTAGTGCATTTGAAAAATTAAAGCAGTAGATCGGTTTACTTTCTGTGAATAGTTTGAGGCTGTGCTCAAGGCCAAATACAAAGGTAATTCTTGTCTGACTAATTTGCTGTCTTTTTATAGTAAGGTGTATGAAGCAGCAGATAATGATGAAAACTATGATATTTTATACTTGGACTTTAGTAAGGCTTTTGATCGAGTGCCACACTTATGGCTTCTGAGGAAAGTTAAAGCACACAGGATCGATGGCAGTATATTTAGGTGGATTCAGTCATGGCTTAGTGACAGACAGCAAAGAGTTAGTATAGATGGAGTTAAATCTGAGTGGGGGGGTGTTAGCAGTGGAGTTCCGCAAGGATCTGTTTTGGGTCCCTTGCTATTCTTAATTTATATTAATGATCTTGACATAGGTATAATTAGTGACCTGAGTAAATTTGCTGATGATACTAAGCTAGGTAGGGCCATTAGGGCTGATTCTGATGCTGTTGTAATGCAGGAGGAATTGACCATTCTGTCCAATTAGGCCGAGAAATGGCAAATGAAGTTTAACATAGACAAATGTAGTGTACTTAGTATAGGTAGAAATAATCCATTGAATAGTTATAAATTAAATGGGAGAATTTTAGGGAGGACTGATTGTGAGAGGGACTTGGGTATTTTGGTAAGTTCAGATCTTCGTCCTAGAAAGCAATGCCTAAATGCTAAGAATAAAGCTATTAGGATATTGGGATTCATTAGGAGGAGTGTAAGCAATAAGAGTACTGAAGTCATTCTAAAACTGTATCTGGTGCTAGTTAGGCCTCATCTAGACTATGCAGTACAATTTTGGTCACCATATTATAGGAAGGATATTGATTTGCTTGAGTCTGTGCAGAGAAGGATGACAAAGATGATTGGTGGGCTAAGGAACTTACCTTATGGTGAAAGGCTCATAAAACTAAATCTACATACATTGGAAAGGAGAAGAGTCAGAGGGGAATTGATTAAAGTCTTCAAATGGGTAAAAGGATATAATAAAGGGGATCTGGGTAAGGTTCTTATACTTAGTGAACATGACAGGACACGTAGCAATGGGTTTAAGCTTGATAAGTATAGGTTTAGGAAAGAGATTGGGAAGAATTGGTTTACAAATCGTGTGGTAGATGAATGGAATAGGCTCACTAGACATGTGATAGAAGCCTCCTCTCTGGGTAGTTTTAAGAATAGATTAGATAAATATATGGATGAAGCTGCTAGATGGGACTGACTTTTTTTATGTACATATGTATATATTTTTCTAAGGAGTGGGGAGATTATATTTTGCGGTTGCATGAATGGACATAATCCTCTGGATGCATTTTATGTTTATTGTAGATTAGATCTGACAAACTCCTTAAAGGGTGACAATGTTGATGACTTATCTCTGGTAAGAAATCTTTTGTGTGTTGAATGGAACAGGAGCTGCCAAGTGTAGGCCATGAATGGTCTTTTGCAGTCTCCTTCTTTTCTTATTTTCTTAAACTGTAACCATGCTTTCTCCTTCCATTTGCATCATCGCCTCTTGGAACGGTTCCAAAACTTTTATCACTTCTTTCAGCATTGCTATTTCCATTCATTTCAACTCTACAGTTCGGTTTGATCCTAGGAGACAAATAGCTGAGTTGACTACGTCGGTTTCTTTGAGAACTGACTTAAGCATTGTCAGTTGAGAGTTCCATTTAGTAGCGTTAGCAGACTGCAGTGAAACCCCAATCTTTTCCAAGAACGGTGCTGCCACAGTAGATCAACGTATTGCAACTACAATACTACAGCACTTGTGTATCACACTTGCACTGTTTCTGAAAAAGGGATCATTGAAGGCATCTTGTATGCAGAGTTGTGTGTGTGCAAACCATTGGACTGATCCGGCGGAAGAAGGGCAAGCACCTTTTTCGGATCAAGTTCTTCCAAAATATCAAGGTTAGTGGTGTCTTCATTTTCACCGCTACTTTCATTCCTTACTTCCTTTCCATATAATCCTGGTAGACAGACATCAAATGCTCTCACCATAGACGAGGCATTGTCTGCAACAACCATCCTCATCTTGCCACAAATTACAAATTTAGTGACTATATCCTCATATGCTGTAGCGATGTTCACAGCTGTATGTTGTTCTATAAACTGATCGCATGCAATGATGTGTGACTTTAGCTCCCATGATGAGTTGAAGTGTACAGTGACAGCAAGAAACTATATCATTTTCCAATTTGTCCAGAGGTCCAATGTCAGGTACATAAGATTGAGATGTTTGAATTCTGTCATCAATTGCGACTTGATGTCTTTCGCTCTTTGCAGAAGTAAACTGTTTCTAAGTGTGGTTCTGCTTGGAAACACGAAGCATGGTTCTGCTTCATGCAGAAGAGCTCTAAAAGTCTTACTTTCAACAATACTCAAAGAAAGTTGGTCACATGCGATGGAGTCTAAGAGTTTCTTTACTATAGACTGTTGTTTGATGTGATTAGCGTAAAACAATTTCTTGTGTCCAAGTTTGACTTTGAAGAACCACCTCATTTTGGTCTGTGAGTGTGACGCAGAGCTCTCACGCTTCTTTTCCTCTACAGCTCTCAAGGTCTCATATTCATCATCCTGAACTTTGTGAACTCTTCTGAGATGGACAACTAGGTTAGATGCTGCCTTCATTGCTGCCAAATATTACTTTTTGCACTGCAAACAGTTGGCTATGAGATTATTGTCAGTAGACTTGCCATTGCTAGAATAAAACTGCCAGTGCAGCTGATAGTTGAGGTATTTGTACATCCTCCCGGACCTCCTCATCCCTGATTGAAGGGTCATCTGGTGTAACAATATCTTCGTAATCCATCTGCAAAGTGAAAATTGATAAGTGAGAAGCAATTAAAGTTCACGTAATTTTTACTTAGTAGATTTACTGGTTTTTTTTCATCTACCAATTCAATAGGTTATATAATAAATTGAGCTATATTTAAGTTAAATTTAAATTTGGTTATATTTTAATTCCTATATTATTATAGATAAACATATATACTTCCATTCCTTTAAATTTACCTTATCATAAATCATATATCTGAGTACTAAAACAGAATGTTAAGAAAGAAAAAAAACAATAAAATAAAATTGAAACATCACAGTAAAGAAACAAAAGTATAAAGTGGTTAATAACAAATCTAAAAAAAAATAAGAGCAATTTTTATAAAAACCCATAAAACATTAAGTGACCCCCCCCCCAAAAAAAAAAAAATTTGAATAAAATCAACCAAAGAAAATAATGATAATAAAGTGGTTAAATCAAACACAAACCTAATAGATTAAAGGTAGCTTAAAAATATATACAAATATGTGTGAAAAGGTCAAAAAGATGGAGAAACCTGTTGATTATAAAATTTAACTAGTACTTTAAGTCATTATCCTTAAAATTAAACTTAATAAAAGAAAAACAGAAAGATAAATCAATGAGTTAACCCAAGAGAATATCTTTCACTAATGAAACATTAATTAACACATAATATTATTATTATGATAATAAACCCACTGAACAACAGAAAGAGAGATTATCCTTTACACAACACTATTCAAATAAAGACTGAATGAAAGTACGCCGTTCAAGCCCCTTATAAACTCTACAGTTTTTGCGCTGAACATTTCACAACGTTCGAGAATGTTCTAGAAAAAAACACACATTCATGTACTCCACGCATACCAGATATAACCGGTTTTATAATATCTCGTAAATCATGGTTCTCTCTGATTCTCTCTCTCTCTCTGTGAGTTTGCATATCCTCCTCAAATGGCTTAGACTCAAAATAAAAATACAAATATAAATACAGGAAAAGTGTATTTAAATACAATTCAAATACAAATACAATTGTATTTGATCCACCCCTAGCCTATACCCCCTACCCCTCCCCGCAAGGGCAAGGAAACTCCTTTGAAAGCTTGATCTAGCTCTCAGGTGGGTGGTTATGCTGGTATTTGCCATGAGTGCCACCCTAGAAGGTACCACTTTTGAATTGCCCCTTGTCTTTGCTCCCAAAGCTTCTACAGCACCACTAGTAGTACATTCTTATTTTTCGGAGCATATGTGATGTCATGCTTGTGCCACACTAGTGTACCTGGATGGCTGCAATTCTGAAGAGGGCATTGGCTTCCACACATTCTCCCACATTTGAAGCTAACAGAGCTCTTCCATGTACTGCGACTATATTCAAGGCCACACTGATTGCAATGCACTGCTTGGTATGAGAGATGACATACTGGGTCCAATCTGGATACTAAATTGTGATTTATAGTGACTCAAAAATTACTTTGGGCCATTGAAATCTCTGCTCTCCCTTTTCACAGTATCTGGGATGCCACAGTTGCTGCAAGCTACGAGGATGTTGAGATTGTCTTGTGCTAGGCCCCTGGTCATATAGTGATTGCCTGAAATGAGTTTGCTGATAAAGGCACTAAACAGTGCAAGGACTTGGTGACAACCAAGGTTTCACTCTTTCCTACTCTATGTATTATAAAATCAGGTCAGCCCTTCAGCGCCTACATGGCAAAGGAGATGGGAGACAGCTGACAGGAATCTAAAGTTGCACACCTTTGCATTGCTACTTTTCCCATGGATCTACCTTCCAATGCTTCAGCACCTTCACTTCATTTTTATATTTACTCTGAATTGGTCATATTCTTAGCATCCAATGCAGTTGTTAGATGGGCATCTCTTGTCGTTGGGATGGGTTTGTGCACTATTGATTGAGGTTCTGGAAGATGAAAGCTTCATTTATTCTATCTAGTTTGGGTCACTGTTGGCCATTTGATGGCATGGTCTGCATCACCCTTGCTGCAATGCAGATGACTCGAGGCTCCTGTGCCCTCTTAGTCCCCCTCCCCCCGCCCTGACACCTGAAGTTTGCCCTCTTGACCCAATTGCCTTCAGTAGGATCGGTTGCTATATATCTTGCACACATTTTCACCCTCTCCATCTTCACCACTTTATAGAGCTCCCCTTACAAACCCTCTGTGGGATACGCCCTTGTTGATATTGTACAGTGGCGGCAACAAAAAAAGTGACATGTGACAATTCGGGGAAAATAAAACAGAAAAATGTAACTTACATATTTTATTATGAATATTTCATGAAAGTTATTACTTGGTCATGTTGCCCTTGCACTTGATGACCATCCTGAGTCGATTGGGCATTGATTCAGTGAGGTTTGCGAAGTAGGTGGGGTCGATCGTAACCCAGATCTGCTTCAGTGATTCTATCAGGTCCTTGATGCTGCTGGGTGCTGTCTCTTGAACTTTGGATTTCATCAGATTCCAAGCATTCTCAATAGGATTTAGGTCCAGGAAATTACCAGGCCACTCCAAAACACTAATATTATTATCATTGAAGAACCTTTTTACTAACTGGGACCTGTGAGCAGGGGCACCATCATACATGAAAAATTCACACTGATGAATTTCCCAAAATGGCAGCATGTGCTGCCTCAAAACTTCAAGATAGTTAGTCCCCCTCATGGCTACATTCTTGGCAAGGAAGTACAGACCTCCTCTGCCCTTTTTTCCACTAAAGGCACCCCACACCATCACACTATCAGGGTGCTTCACAGTTTTCACGGTATATTTCGGGTCATCCCGAGACACAGTGCTGGGACGACGCACGATCTTTGACTCTCCTCTGACCAGCCTAAAGGTGCTCTCATCACTGAACATGACCTTCTTCCAATGGGCAGCTGTCCAATGTTTATAGGTCTTGCAAAAATTGAGCCTTTCCATCTTCATAGCCTTGGTAAGAAGTGGCTTCTTGGCAGCGCGGCGAGACGGTAGGCCTAAGTCCTTCTGTAAGCGATGACTGATGGTCCTGAGGGCAACGTTCTGGAGGAGGTCTGGGTGTTTTTTCTTGATTGAAGCGGAGGTTACAGAAGGGTCTGACATCACTTTACGCCTTAGGATATTATCAGTCCTTGGAGATGTCTTCCTAGCTGCACCAATGCCCTCCTTCCTCTTTGGTATGGTACCTGGTGGCAATAACTCAGCTGCACGTTTTAGGCGATGAATCGTATTTTTGAGGTTACTAAATCTGCTGCTACATCAATAAAAGACTTTTCCTGCTCTAATAGGGTCAAGGCACGGCTTTTCTCTGTCATAGAAAGCTTTTTCCACCCCATTGTATCCACTTGCACAGAAGTTATAGCACGTCAAATGTAGGCACGAATGCAGATAATCAGCACGCTGGAGTGCCATATACTAAAACCTCGTTGTACGAGCTCAAACGAGACACTGAGTTCCAATAGAGCGCAGTTCTGTTGTCTTAGCCCAGGAGAGTCGTCCACTTGCGGCATAAGCTCCGCACATTTTCATTGGATTGTTGGCAAGTAAAATAGTGAAAGCGATTTTGTGTATCGATTTCTGTTGCCAATATTCAATGTCACTTTTTTTGTTGCCGCCACTGTACTTTAAATTCAGAAATAAAATCACATTCTAGCAGGCAAATGCTGCAAGCCCTCATCCATTATTATTTTGTCATTTCAAATATAACCTATACATTAGTGAAATTAATGATCATGCAAACAAATGACTTCAACAATTTTTTAAAGCCTAAGTTGCACTTGTTTGAATTTCCAGCTGGACTGGAACTTCAAGTGCTACTGCCCTTGGAACTGGAACCGCATTCAAAGGGTTTGGTAAGTATACCATTCTACTGCATAAACTCACATTCATTTCTATAAAATTTTTGCTTAAAGTTTTCTTGAAAAGTTAGATCAGTTTTAAAGTGAAGAAAAATGAACTAGGCTATTATTAAAAGCTTCATTGAACAAGTGTATATATATTTTGATGCAAGTTTCTTTTGGCTGTGATATCCTTAGCTTTTTTTTTCACTCATCTGGCTGTCATTTTATTCTTTTGACTAAATGTCAATTATCCCGCTGGGAGTATATTTTCAAGAACTTTTTTATTTCAGGTCAAACGACTCCACAGCTTTTTCAGAATCCACTTCAGTCTCAGCAGCAGCAGCAACAGCAGCAGCAGCAAATTGATCCCAATGTAGCACTTTATTTGGCTGTCTGCGCTCCTACCTATTTCAATGATGAGAGGGATGAAGTTCTCAAGAAATGGAATCAGCTACAGGCTGTTTGGGGTGTTGGAAAAGGTAATGACTCACTAAGCAGAAAGTTGGTTAAAAAGAGGTTAATATTAGGACTCATTAACTTTATTGGTTACTATTCTAACCATGATTGTGACATGTGGTTCTCATTTCTGTTAAATAAATAAGAAACTGTGTGGATGGTAGGGCTTGAGAGTTTGCTTGTCAGCTGTTGAAGTAAATGATTTGATCGGGAGGTATGAGAAGCTGGTGACTCAGGCAAATGATACAGTTATGGTTACACATAACAAGATGTAATAAAAGGAGTTTTATGAGAGAGAGAAATTGATTGAAAGGTGGGGGGTAGAAGGAAAGCTGTGCCTAGCCTGCTTCCCTGAATGAATGTTGGGAAGGAATTGTGTTCTTGTAGAATTTGGTTGAATGAATGTGAAAAGATCTTTAAAAGGAAGGTTTATGGATTGGAGGTTAGGTTTTATTATGAGAAAGAATTGTATGTAATGGATGGAGTGCCTTTTAATAGGAATGGAGTAGATGTTTTATGGAAGGAGAGTTAACTGCTTATTAGGTCTTTTGAGGCTGGGCAGCCTGAGGTCCTCAACACACTACTTCCAACACCTCTACAATGACCTCTTTCCCCACCACCAAACCCTAACTTAATCAAAGACATCCACACTACCTTCACCCAAAGACACTTGAATACACTACCAGCAACCAACATCCTAAACTCCCCCTCCCCTTTAATAAACCAATCAAAGAAATCATTACATAGAATGATCCTTTCTCAACTCAGGTCAGGCCACTTCACTACACTCCAACAATACAAACAAAATAAGCCTTGCCCTCACACCAACATGCACTGGATACAATCACACCCCAGAACACCTCATTGACTGCCCAAACCTCACACTACACACAATATCTCCTCCCTTAGGGACCTGCGGACCCATCTAGGGGCTTCCTACCTCACCGAAGAGCGGTAGGGAGTGGGAGGTCTTGGGGAGGTGGCGTTCTCAACCAGTCACCCCTAGCTGGGTTTAGTTGCTTTTTATGATCAATGGGTATTATTTCTCCATCCGCTCAGCCTTTAAAATTTGATCTCTAGGAATGTTTATTCTTTTGCAGGATATTACGCTCAAAATATGCCCCCAATTGAGTTCACCCCCGAAAACCCCTTCTGTCGTTTTAAGGCTGTGAGCTACATTAAACTCCCCACCTTTACTCCCGAGGATGGCTTTGTAGAGTTTACTATTGCTCGACCGGAGTCTGAGGTCAGGTCAGTTTCCTACCATGAGTTTTGAAGTTGTTTCCCTTGATGCGGCTGATGTGGGCTTTCCCCTGCTCGTGTGTTCTTGGTTGTTGCCTTCATGGCCTTGATGAAGCTTTGAGAAGACTTCTAGCTCTCCCTACAATGTTCTAGTGCATCCTTTTATTTTTGTTAGAAATTTTGTCCATAGGTCATAGCATATAATTTAGCCATAGATATATTTCTGAATCTTCTTGCTATCTTTAATGTATCTTTTGTTAGAACTGTTATCTTTTCTATATGTTACCCTTTCGTCTTTGCTACCCCTCACACACACTATCACACTCCATTCCACACACACACTCACATACCCCCCATCCCCACCACCACTCAATTGTTAATAAAACTTATATCCCCATGAACCAGGGTTCAATAAAACATATACACACACTTTACCTACATCGCACCTCAAAACCAACTATATAACGCCTTACTCCTAAGAACCCAGCCAACATTCACATATCTCAATCTACTCTTGATCCTGAACCACTTCAGTTCATCTGCGATCAGGACACCTTCCTTTCTTACATGAAAACACTGCCTATCTCTTCCTATCCTGCCCTTCCATTGTCCATCTCAGAACATCTTTCACTATAAACCTTTGTAGGAGACATGGACCAGACCATGTGCTGTTGGGTTTGACTGGAGAGGTGCGGGTGAAGGTTGCTTGTTTAGCTATCAAGATTATCACATCTCTTATGTTGTGGAAGTTGAGTGGCACTTTAAAAAAAAGGGTGTTCCATAAAGGGCGCCGAATTTGAAAGGTGAATAATTAAAATTAATTTTTATAAACATGGCTATATTCTGCATATTTTTAATGAGTTATGTATCCCATTTAGGTATGGAACTCAATGGCGGCCATATGTCCACCTGCACCGAGTCTGCATACATTTATGTGCTCCTCTAAATTTCCGATAACTCTCTCACAGATGTGTGGCTCGATACCTCATATCACACGCTTGATTTCAGGAATTGTGCGTGTTTTGTTGGTGTATACCTGTGATTTCACATACCCCCCTCCCCCCATCACAAGGAGTGAGATCGCAGGACCTCGGTGGCCATTCCTAATCACCATGCAAGGATATCACTCATTGTCCCCGTAAGGCGCGTGGCGTTTTTTCTTCCTGGCCGCCGTGCTGACAGGACTCGGCACCCGGTCCGGCCCCAGTTTAGCCTCCTCTCCTTCTTTCAGACAGCCTGTGTTTCTTCCCTACTCCCTTCCCCTACAACCTCTCCTACAACTTTCTCTAGTCGGTCTCTATTTTCACAGGGTAGATGCTGACCTTCTCAGCCAACTATCCCGGATCGAAGCTGAGGGGGAGGGGACAATGTTCCCTAACCCCTGAGCTCCGGTTTGAGACGGTGGGTTTTTGACAACTTGCTTCATCCCCATCCACCTTCCTCACTTCCCTTTCCTTTCTCTTTTCAATTACCATCCATTTTACGCCGTGCCCAAGGTTGAGCCGCCATGCTGAAGGGCTGCCAGGTCACCAGGTGGGAGGGGTGGCCTAAAATGGGGGCACCTGGCTCTGCCAGCCCTGTATGCACCCCTCGCAGAGTGGGCTACTGCGAAGGGTGATTAGCGTATGCATCCTGCAGAACGAATCGGGTCACCATGCCCAAAAAAGGAAAAAAAAAAAGATGGGGAGGGGGGCTCCTCTCCATCCACAGGGGCTGCGGGGACCGATGGGTCTGCTGCCACTTCGGTAAGCAACCAAACCAAGATCGGCACGTCCGGCCCCGCTGCCCTCCCCGGGGGCGGAGTCCCCGACAAAGTACAAGTGCACTGAGCGGAGCCTCAATTACGTCTGGGCCCCTCATTCACAGACTACCCGGCGTTTTCGAGCCTGCTGGATTCAAACGCTTTCTCGTTATTCGCTCCACTGATGGCTAAGATCAACATGATCCATCAGAGGAAAGCTTTTGCTAGTGTGATTGGTACGGAGCCGAATGTGACCAGTTTCTCGGACGGAAGCCTTCCGGTGAATGCGTCAGATCCCTCCGAGGCTGCCAAGATTAGTGCTCTTCGGACACTTGATGGCACTTCCGTGAGTGTGACGCCGCACTCTACCATGAACTTCGTGAAAGGAGTAGTTTATGCGAGGGAACTCGTGGACTACCCCATAGATGACATCACCCTAGAGCTGGCAGACCATGGGGCTGTCAACGTAGAACGTGCGATAAGAAAAGAGAGAGAGGTCTCGAGACCCACCCCTACACTCTTCGTCACATTCGATTATGACAAGCTCCCTGGGTCGGTGCATGCCGATTGGTACCACTACCGCGTGAAGGCATTCGTGCCACTTCCGTGGAGGTGCTATTACTGTCACCGCTTCGGCCTTACTAATCGCTTTTGTCGATGTGCAAAGTCGGGGTTACCCGAAGTCTGTGTGAATTGCTCCAAGGCCGCACACGTTAAGTCGAAATCGTGTGTGGCTAAGTGTGTTAATTGTTGAGAGACGCATCCTGCTTCTTCGAAGCAATGTGATGCATTTCTCCTTGAGAAAAAATTCCTGACCATTCAGGCACAGGATCGTCTATTCTTCTGAGAGGCTAAGGACTTGCCCTGGCACGCCCAGCGCTCCCTGGAGCATACTATGCCTCAATAGTAAGAAAGACACCCTCTGCTCCTGGCCCCTCCAGGCGTCCGAACACGGTCGCTTCCGTGCCCATTCGGAACCCCTCTGCTGGTTCTATTCACCCCGTGCGCTCCCCTGGTAAAGCTGGCAGCACAAAGGGTCCACACCCAGCCCCGACTAAAGGCACGGCTCTCCCCCCCTCCCTTTTCCCAGCGTGACCGTTTCCCGTAAGGTGAATCCACCGAGTCGTTAGACTCACAGGAGGCAACACCCCTGAAGTTAGTCGCCAGGCCATCTCCCGGGGTACCTAAAGCTGCCCCCTCCCCAAAGGAGCTGCGGCTCCTTCGCCCATACCCATTGGTAAGCTGGGTGGCTCGGAGACGGTGGATCCTCGAAAAGAGGCTCCCCCGCCTCCGAAGCCGCCCCGCTCGCCTAAGCTTTCGACGCGGATGGAGGAAAAGACTCGCATCGCGAGCCCAACCTCCCCCAATAAGTCCTCGAAGGCGACAGTCCCTACAGCGCCGGGAATTCTACCTCCGGGAAGCGTACGGCCATTCCCGTGAGGGTCTTCTCTTCGAAGAGGGCCTGCGTGTCTCCGAGCTAGGCCTAGAGGGCATATTACTTCAATGGAATTGCCGCAGACTCCGAGCCAACTGGGAGGAGTTGTGGAGGCTCGTCTCCTCCCGTTTCCCGTTAGCTATCGTTTTGCAGGAGACCATGCTGGGCGCATGCCTCCTGCCCACCCCTCCCAGAGTATTAGAGTTTTGCGACCCCACCACCACGGGATGGGGGCCGGGCGGGAGGATATGTGATTTACACCAGACATGATGTCTCTGTTCTTCTCTTCACTTTAGATACCTCCTTTTATGCAGTAGCTGTGCAGGTGGACCTGGATAGGAGATATACTGTTATTTCGGCGTACATTCCACCGTCATCCGACTTCGACGTGGGGCACTTCCGCCGCGTCGTGGCACGGTTACCGAGGCCCTTTCTCTTGCTCGGAGATCTGAACGGTAGACACCCCATCTGGGGAGACTACTTAATTAATCTCAAGGGTCAAGTCCTTGCCGACGTAATCGACGAGCTTGAGATGAGTGTCCTAAATGTGGATGAGTTTACACATCACTGCTCGAGAACCGCTTCACTTTCCTGCCTCGATCTATCTTTGTGGTCTCCAGATTCACAGCCTGATTTTGATTGGGGGGTGGTCGATGATCTCCATGCTAGTGATTATTTGCACATTAAAATATCATTTAATGGCCACTGCCGCCCGAGAGCCCGCCCTGGTGGTGCTTGGCGCGGGCGCGGTGGTCTGCATTTCAAGAAATGACTGAATTCTCTATCTCAGTCGAGGAGTTTAGGTCGGTTGATGAGGCCGTTGAGTTCTCCGGCAACCTCATCGTCGTGGGCCTAACTACTATTCCTAGAAGGTCTGGCCATTTTGCACGCCGACCACTCCCGTGGTGTCAGCCGAGTTGAGACGGCTCTCTAGCAGAAGAGTTATTCCTACATGCGCTTTAAGCGCCCCCCGAACGAGTTCACTGACGGTTAATTTCGTCGGGCTAGGTTCCGGTATATTTCGAAGCACGCCCGCCGCTCTTCTTGGCGAGCATACGTGTCTTCACTTAAAGGGAAAGCCCCTCTAGCAGAGATATGGAAGCGAGTCAAAAGGATTCGGGGCAAGTTCTCGCAAGACCCCCCTCCCGTTCTCCAGGAGAATGGGTCCGCAACTCGGACCCAGCGTCCGTGGCGGAATCTTTAGCAACCGCTTTTTCTGCAGTCTCTAGCCGGGATGCTGGTCCGCCAGCATTCAATGCACGTCGTGATGTCGCGGAAGGCCGCCGACTGGACTTTATCTCCAAAGGTGGAGAACCCTTCAATGACAGGTTTACTGTGAGTGAGTTGCGTTCCGCTCTTGCTTTGTGCGTGGACACAGCCCATGCTCTGGACGATGTCCTGTACGCCATACTTAGACACGTGGGTGAGCGAGGCATAGCCTTTCTGTTAGATTTGTTCAGCAGGATCTGGGTATAGGGTTTGCTCCCGGATTCCTGCCGAATCGCTGCTGTGCTTGCTTTTTGCAAACCGGGGAGAGATCACTATACTACGGCCGGTTTCCGCCCAATCTCTCTAACCTCTTGCGTGTGCTATTTGATGGAGAAATTGATAAATGTTTAATTAGCCTTTTTTCTGGACAGCGGAGGACATCTGTCTTCTGCACAGTGCGGCTTCCGCAACTTCCACTCCACGTTTGATGCTCTGCTCTGACTGGAAAATGCCATCTGCGAGGCTTTCCTTCGTAGACAGCACTACGCCACGGTGTTTTTCGATCTGGACAAGGCCTATGATACCGCATACGGTATCATGGAGACTACACACGATTGGGGCGAGGGGACGCCTCCCAATCTTTATATGTTTTTTGCGAGGTCGATTCCATCTACGGTTAGCGGAAGCCCTCTCCGGCCCAATGGAGCAGGAAGATGGTGTCCTGCAGGGAAGTGTCCTCAGTGTCGCACTCTTTGCCCTGACCATCAACGGCATCACCTCAGTGGTGCCGTAAGATATTCTCGCTACGGTCTCCCTGGACGACCTTTCGATCTCTTTTGGCACGGCCCAGATGCCAACTCTGGAGCGTCGATTCCAACTGTAATTGAAGCGCGTCTCTCGTTATGCCGAAGCGCACAGGTTTCGAATTTCCTTGGCCAAGAGTAAGGTGGTGCACTTCTGCCGCCATCCACGGCTCCACCCTGATCCGGACTTGCTTCTCAATGGGGTACGCCTGGAAGTGGTTGAATTGCCCTGTTTCCTTGGTCTTGTATTTGACCGACGCCTCACCTGGGAGGCTCATATTCGCAGCCTTAGGGTCTCTTGTACCCGCGCCATGGATATTCTTTGTTACGTGACGTTCAGCTCCTCGGGCGCTGATACTGGCTTACTTTTTTATCGATCCTTTGTTCGTTTGAGGCTCGACTACAGATGTGAGTTTTATGCATCCGCAGCTGAGCGTGTATTGCGGAAGGTTGACTCGATCCACCACACCGGCCTTCGCCTGGCGACTGGTGCCTTCCGCACTTCCTCCATTAAGAGCCGCATTAGCGATGCTGGGGAGATGCCAATCGCTCTACGCCGTGCACAGTGCATTATTCGTCTGTACGCGCGAGCCCGGCGTCTCCCTCAGTTGCCAACAGATTTCACTGCATCCGCAGCTGATTTCGACGGTGCCTGTGCCGCCGAGAGACGCCATTCATACCCTAAGCCCTAAGCAACTCCTTCGAGGGCTAGGTATAGCTCTCGCGCTGGTGGCGCCCCCGCTTCTGCCCAGGATGCCACCTTGGAGGGTACCGCCTCTGGCTATTTGTCGCCACGCCTCTGCTCCCAAAGCTTGAACAGCGCCGGGAGTATTGCGTTCGACCTTTTTGGAACACACGTCGTTTCATGCTAGAACCGTGCCAGTGTATACGGATGGCTCCAAGTCCCAAGAGGGGGTCGGCTTCCACGCCATATTCTCTCTTTTTGAAGTCAGCGGGGCTCTGTCAGGTGCTGTGTCTGTCTTCACGGCCGAGCTGGTGGCAATACACCACTCAGTACGGGAGATTACGCGACGTGCCCGGTTCGGAGACCGGATTGTGATTTATAGCCACTCACAAAGCGCCCTGAGTGCTCTCGGGGCATTGGAATCTCCGCATCCCATGGTTCGCGATATCCATGACGCCATGGTTTTGTCCTGATTATCTTCTGCTGGGTTCCTGGACATATAGGAATTGTGGGGAATGAGGGCACCAAAGACTCTGCGACGACTGGGCGACTGGATCAGCGTTTCGCTCTTCCTCACACTGACTACGTGGCAGTAATACGGGCAGCTCTCTGGGCTGCTTGGCAAAGAAGATTGGAGACGGTCGAGATTAACTTGAAGTTGCGTGCCATTGCGCCGCAACTGTTCCCTATGCCGGGAAGGTTTCAGGTTGCTTTCGGTCGTCTCTGAATTGGACACACTCGCGGGACGCACGGCCATTTGATGGAGCGCTCGCCTGTGCCCTATTGTGAAGACTGCGTTGTCCCCCAGACTGTTCGGCACATTCTTGTTGAATGTCCCAGTCTGGGCGATCTTCGCGCACGTTACCTGCCCTGGTACCGAGATGGGCGGGGTCGCTACCGCCTGTCCCTTGTACTCGGGACGAGTTCGTGCACATTGACTGGTGGACTTATCCACTTTTGGGGGGAGGCCCGCCTTCTCCCCTTTATTTAACTAGTTGTATTTTCTTGTTATTTTTGTAGGTCACACGTTTCTGCGCCAGGGGGAGGCGGACCTTCCCCCGACGTTGGAGCTTGCTTTCTACCTCTTGCCTTATTCCTTTTTTTATTTTTTTTATGTGGCTATTTTCAAGTAGCCTAGTACTAGGCAGTGGTGGGTATGGCGACTTATGCCAAAGTAGGCAGAAACTAGATGAGCTCTTAAAATAAATAAAAAAATTAAAAAATATCACTCATTGTGGAAATTTTTTGTGGAGTAGTGCAAGCATTTGCAGCGGTGTGCCAGGTTGTTCCATCCTGCTGAAACCATAACTTAGTGGATATCATGTCTCATTAACGTTCTTCATTAATGGTAACTGCATTCTCCTCATCATCTTCAAAGAAGAGTGGTACAAGCACTCCACCCTCCCCCCGAACTACACCACATCCACTTTCATTAGATGCATTTCTCGCTCTTGCATTATTCAAGGATTTTCATTTCTCCAAATCTGGCAGTTCTGTTTATTGACAAATCTACGCAAGTGGAAATGGGCCTCGTCACTGAAGATGATTTTCTTTGCAAAATTTTCCTCGGCTGCAAGTCTCTCTAAACCAAGTCAGCAAATTACTTCTGCCTCCTATGGTCAGGTGGCTGAAGATGCTGTGTAAGTTGAATTTTGTACGCATTCATATGGAGATCTTTATGCAGAATTTGATGTAATGAAGTGGTCGGGATGTCCAACTGCTGCAAACTTTGGTGAATCCATTTTACCAAACTCAGAGTGACACTGTCTCGCACAATAACAATTTGTTGCTCTGTCTGACAAGAATGATTCTGTTCAGGCGATTTGGCCCTTGCAACTGAACCAGTTTTAAATTTCGTCATTAGTCTGCGAACCGTAGACTCTTTGGGTGCTTCATTTGACCCCCAAAAGTTACAAAGTTTTTGAACTGTTTGCGTCACACTTTCTCCGTTTTGGTAAAATGTCTTCACCATGAGGACGTGCTGCTCAGTGGTAAACTGCTCCACGACACACGGCATGCACACTAGTATTCTGAAAAACTAAGAAACAAACAAACTATTAATTGGAGTGAAGAGCAAAAGTTTGCCTTCAAACTTCAAAAAACAAAAGTGTCACCCAATTTAAATATGGCACCCTTTATGGAGCACCCTTTAGCTCCCAAACCCCAGCCACCTTTGCTCCTTTCAACTCAAGCCACATTGAAAATTCTATTTTCCTTTCCTCCCTCTCCTTTATTGGTGTTGCATAAGTCTATGAAGATCGGTCCAATGGCTGCTGATAAAGTTCCTTCTAATATATTTGAAAGCTGTAGTACAACCAAATATGTCTACATAGCTCTAGTAACTAACATAAAAGTGCTAATCTTGTACTCATAAAAATGTTTAATTCATTTTTCTTTACTAGTAAATCTCTTCTTCATCACCTTCAAGAGATGCTAAATGTGCAATTTTAATTTATAGGAGTCACCAGCAACAAATTGTTGATTTTTTTGTGACTCAGTTTGATGGCTGCCAAGTTTGTGTGGATTACGTTCGACCATCAGGAGATAGCAAAACTAGGATTTGCATCTATGTGCAACAGAGGAGTCCTAATGGTAAGGATATTTGTTTCTGGTTGCTGTAGTCCCTGGCCTAGGGTTCTGTCTTAAAGCCAGCCTTATCAAATGCGTTGCCAGTAGCAGTGTGTACAATTCTCTATTAGTCAACCAAGTCCATACCATGTTTATTGGTATAAGTTTTGTGTGGAGACTGGATTGATGTTTCTCTGGAATTGTGTTTAGGAGAGGATTTGAAGCCAGAGAATGGTTGCATTTTGTGGATGATGTGGCCTGGTGGAATGCCAGGGATAACTTGGGGTAGTTTAATTCTTGTAGTCATGAGCATGTTTCACAGAGGATTTTACAGGTCTTCACATATCTTTGCAAGAGTTTCTCAGGTTTTGTTTGGTCTTAAGAAGCTGATATGCAGAGGTTGAGGAGTAGTTTGAGTATGTGTGTGTTAGATTGGGTGAATTTAAGATAATAATTTTCTTGTGTGAAAATATATGCTGATTGATATGAAAGCTGTGAGAAGTATAAATATGAATCTATCTGAGTGCATGATTGTTCTCTGTCTGGGTAGTTGATGTATGACTGAGAACATATAAAGAAGGTGGCAAGAAAGAAACAGTCAAAAGTGAAAGGTTGTTGCGTCAGTGAGATTGAGTGAAGTCTATCGGAACTGATACTGGGTATTGTAAAGGCTCTATTTGGAAGTACTAGAAGCAGATAGTGTGTGCAAGATGAAATGATATGAGATGTGCAGAGAAGAGGGAGTGTGAGAGGCGTACTTCCAGAGGCTCCAGTGTGGATGAGCATGTCGGGTAGGATTTATACAAGGAGAACAATTGACGCGAGCCAGGTGGATGTCAAAATTTTCTGCTCGGTTCTTGGACATGTGGGAATTGTGGGGAATAAGGGTGTCAAAGAGTCTGCGTGGAAAGGGCAATCAGACCAGCCTTTAGATCTTTCTCACACCTTACATAGCAGGAATCAGGGCAGTCCTCAGCGCTGCTTGGCAAAGAAGATGGGAGACGGTCGAGGGGAACTTAAAGTTGTGTGCCATTACGTTGCAACTGTTCCCATGGACTATTTCCCAATGCCACAACAGCTTCAAGTTGCATTCTGTAGTGTTCAAATTGGGCACACTCCAGGACACACCACCATTCGATGGAGTGCTACCCTGCACCTCACTGCGATGACTGTCCCCTAGATTGTTTTGGGGACATCCCAGTCAAGCATTTTCCCTATCTCAATATCGGGGTTGCTACTGCTTGTCCCTTTACTCAGGACGACTTTGTGCAGAGAGAATACTCACTTTTTGGCGGAGGATTTTATTTGACTCTCTTTGTGATAGGTCACATGTTCCTGCGCCAGGGGGAGGTGGGCCTCACCCTGATGCCCAGTGTGCTTCTTCTTACCTGTTTTTGCTTTTGGGTGCCTTTTGCATGTTTCTGTTTTTAATCTTGCTTAACATTTAAGCTTTAAAAGAATTATGGTGACTTATGCCCGAGTAGACAGTTGCTAGGCTGCTGATAGATTTTTAAAAATCAGGTGAATTGAAAGATTAATCATAATGAGAGAGCAGCATATTGAAGCATTCAGGAGGAGGGTTAATGAGAATTTAGTTGGGAACAGAAATTTTGGGGGAAAGTGAGAAACCAACTGGTTGCTCATCAAAATGGGACGCTGCTGGAGATCTATTAAAGCATTAGTGAATGGTAAAGGTTTGGGTGTGGAATGTGCATGCATCTGCCAACATCATTGTCTGGGAGTGAGACTATGGTATGGAAGGTGAAGGAAAGATCTTGACCAAAAGTGGTGCAAAGAGACAATTTGGGAAGGATGCTTGATGTGCGAGAGGTAGATAGTGAAGCCAATGTTTATGGTTTAAGGAAAAGTGTGGATGGGGTTTGACTGAGTGTTTGGAGGTGCTATGACCATGTAAGAAGAATAAATCGAAATAGTAGACTTGTAAAGAAAATATACACGAGTGTTTCAGGGGGTGAAAAAGTTTGTGAGAGTGAATAAAAGGTGGGTTAATTGTGTGTGTTTGAGGGAGAAGGCTAACTGAGGAGTGCATTGATGCTATTGCTTATGGAGGTGTGCTCTGGGCTTATCTACAGGGGTAAAAGATGCTACAGCATTTAGCACCCTATTACTATGAAGAACTGTTGGCATAGACAAAATGATGGGTGGCCTTGTGCTTAATTGGATATAAAGGTGGGGTGGGGTTAGTTTTAGTGGCATTTAAGTGCACCCACCCCACTTTGGGGGAAACGTAGATGTTCAAGTCTTGACATTGTACTTTCAGTGACTGTGCCCTCATTGGAGGGCACCACAATGGATGGCTAAAGTTAAAAAAAATGTGAAAAGTTCTGTTTGTATAAGAATCTTAAACTTTTTGGATACTCAAATTGGATTATAATAACCCTTAAATTAATATGTATTACGAGTCAAACCGGCTTGAAATGATGATCCACATGGCATCATAAGTCCTTGAAAGGTCAAGAGATGAGTGAGGATGATTTTGAGCTACTGGGTTTTTGGATCTGGAGAAGGGGGTGGGGTGTTATAGGGAAGTGATAGGTAAGGTTTTAATAATAATGTACGGAGGGATAATTTTTTGTTTGAAGTAAGGTGTATTTTCAGGTTAAAATATGTTGGAGTGAGGGTAAGATTGTATGTGTGATGGAAGGGCATGTGATGTTACCATGGTTATCTTTATGGATGATGTGCTTTGATAGGCCTGAGGAAGGTTATTTGAAGGGTTCATCGATGGTGATGGTGTATTGGATGGTTCTGGGAACTACCCACCACAAAGGTCCATTCACTCGCTCATGAGATGCCCGCTAGATTGGAAGGAGGCTCAAGGCAACGTGGATGCTTATTCTTTTATTAAAATATATATCCCCACCACCCTACCTTATCACCCGTGAGTAAATATACAGCAACCAGAGCAAAATATATGAGAAATGAACAACTTCAGTAAATATCAATAAAAAAAATACAATGTTCATATAATTAAAACCTATTGGTTTACAAAAGGCACCAATCGGGTTCTCTCCTTTTCTCCAATGATAACTCACCACAAAACCCTTAATTGTGTTGGCTTGCTATGCTTAATAGTCACTAAAGTGCTCTGGGTGTTTTCTTGTACGGGTGCAGGCATGGTTATCTCTCCCTCTCAAGCAGACCAAAGGGTTCGAGGTGTATTCACAATAACCCAAGTTGGAGTTGGTGTGATTTATTTCAAGTAGCACCAGGGGATGATGGTCACAACCACAAATCGCACCACATACTACTGCTTTAAAGCTCTTCACTTCAAGACTGGCTTTTCTTACTCGAAGATGAGTTCAGTGGGACCTTAGGAGCCGAAAAAGGGTAAAGAATTACCCCCTGCTTGCCTTCTCAAGGGTGTTACATATTCCCCCTCCCTAGCTCATATTCCTTTTCCCCCCTCGCAAACATTTCTCACTCATACATACTCGTACCTGGCTTGGTGTTTGAGTGCTTCGCTTCTTTCGTGTGCATCTCAAAAAGGGCCCCAAATAAAAATCCAATTGTCTTTTGTTTATCTCACTCCAAAGCATCCTCCTTTTCAATTAAGATACTGGGCAGGGGGGAGGAAAAATCACTCTTCAGCGAAAGACGGGGGGGAAGGTTCTGACACTGCTTCCTAACAGCGCTTTGTCCTCCATCCTTTACCGAAACCTGAAACAAAAGATGGGCATTAGAATAGGCACAGGTGAGTTAAGGAGAATAGAAACTAAAACTACCATAATGGATGGCTGATGCCTGTGTTGGTGCATGTTTTGACTTTGTGCCAATGGTGTGTGCGAAAGTGAATTGAAGATGTTGATTAAAGCATTTGAAAGGGTTCGCTACACGATGGACTATCGCTGATTCCCTATATCCCCTAACCTTGTTTTTTTTTTCTTACAGGTGAAACAAAAAAGATCCAATCATGGCTGGTGTACAATCATCTCAACTCTTTTAATGTCAAACAGAAGTTACAGGTAAATGCATTTGATTCAAATCCTGTTTATATGCACCCTGAACCCCGCTAGTAGCTTGGTACGGAAATATAGGATTTCTCTGTTCTCTGTAAATCAATTTTAATGAAACTTTTTCCAGCTGCTCTGCACAATATGACAACACTAATCTTGTGTTTTAATTATGTTGTGTTATGTCCTTCAATTTTTATTTCAGATTCGTCATTTTGGGGGTGAACCATGCTTATAGCTTTTGAATGAAAGTAGCACATTTTAGCCATATTTTGGAGAAAATGATGGATAATTATACACATTAAGTATATCTTGCGTATATGTTTAAAACCGTAATTATATACACGATTGATGGACATAATGAATTATTTGTCCACATGAGCACAATTTCCACGCTTGACTTCAAAAACCCTACCATGCATGGAATCTGATGATTTCTTAATAGTAGTAGGTTGGATTGCCTCTGTGCAGCTTTGATGGTCGCCCATAAGACATTTTTAGAAGAAAATTGACATACATAGGCATAAACATCTCGTTTAATGGACAACAAATTTTCGCCTGGGTTGAGATGCAGAGAGGCTGGCGGCCACGCCCTCAATGTGTCGCCTTGTATACCGTAAGAGCCGAGGAACGCTTGGATAGCTCTTGCAGAGTGGGATGGAGTGTTGACATGCATGAAAACTATAGTCATTAGAAGTGATTATGATATGTCATCTAGTCAGGCATCCAAGACCTCCTTCAAGAGATTACAGTAGGCAGCCGAGGTCACTTTAATTCCATCAGTACCCTAACTGGGCCAACGAGTCTGTGTCCAATTATACCTGCCCACAACATGACTCCTCCTCTCTGCAGTTGACTTCGCAAACGTTGGTGACACTTATCTCTGAAATTGACCAAGCCATTTGTCCAACTGTCAGCTCCGTCAAGGGTCGACTTGGTCTCGTCAGTGAAGTGAAAGCAACTCATGTCCAACGTCATCTACTTCCGGGCACATTGAAGCCTCAAAGTGTTGTGATAGGCCTTAAAGGAGACAATTTGGGGGTAGATCGCCCAGAGGGGGAGGGGGAGGGGATGGCTGTATGCGTGGGAGATTTATAATACAGACAGTGCAAATTGACCTAATTTTAGGTTGGCCAATAGTCAGCTATTTTGTAGGTTCCGGGACAATAGAAAAACGGGTATAAAAATAACTTTACTAATATGCAAATTAATATTCTTTTTACAAAGGTAAAAGAGTTTTTGAAACAAGCTATATAACACATTACACGAGTCTGAGCGACATAAAGGGGAGGGGGGACTTGGTGGGGATGGTCGTCGTACACACAAATGAACAATACTGCCTGAAGGGTTGCTTGAAAGACCTTGAATGTACATGAAGCTGACAATGGAGGCTTACATGGGGGGTGGGCTTAGTAGAGAGAGCACTTGCACAGGAGAGTTGCACATTGCTGTTACCTCAAATATTTGGTCCGAGGGAGTAACCCTTGCCTTGGCGCAAAGTTCAAATAATAGTTTCTTGATAATGACTACTAATGGGATGAACTTAGGTCATGCCTTCGAGTTTAAAACACGAATCGAGACTGAGCGCGTTGCGTTCGAGGAGCGGGTAACAACGAGTACAGGGTAGACTCACGCAAATTAAATGAGAATACTTGGAGCTTGAGGGGTTCTGCAAGGAATTGTGTAGAGTACAACGGGACTCGAATAGCAGGTACGAACGGGAAATACAGATGGCAGGTACTGACGGGGGCAGGCAGACAGCAGATACTGACGGGGTGGGCAGGCGGCGGATACTGCCTCGCAACTCTGGCACCTGGGGACTTATAGTGGGGTTCAATGGTGTTCTGCCCTCTGTCCGAAGGGGAGGGTCATAGGGTCCGACGCATCGGCAGGTGAGGGTAGTCTCGCCTTATTAGCACTAGGCGAAACTTTGTGACTCCCAATGGGACCTTTTCAGGCTCTCAAGCTTGTTGCGGCTTTCTGCGATGGTGGACTTTCAGGCCACCACAGCGTCTCATGACTTTGCACTTCTATTAGCGCAGACAAAAATGATCGACCAGGTGTCTGTTCTCTCTCTCTCTCTCTCTCTCTCTCTCTCTCTGATCTCTGATCTCTGACACTCAGTTTATACCCAAATCCTGGATGTGATTTGCAGGGAAGGGGACCCCACTGAGAAGCAAGATGCCTTCAACTTAGGTCATCTCTTCTCTTGGGGAATGGGAAATAGAAATTGAAAATGAAATGGCATAAGTTTATCTTAATTTTGTTCAAATAGAAGGAAACCCTTTGAGGTATGATGAAGGCTTATTTATGAAGATGAATTAAAATGAATGTGTGTCTATTTTTCAGAATATGGGGCTGGTTTTGGAAAACGTGACACCGTTGGTCTCATTATCTGAGAGTCAGTTGAAAGACTATCTAGAGACACCACCGCGAGGTAATCCTTGTAATCTAAGAGTAAGAACTGGCTGTGTATTTATTCTCCTGACACTCACTGAAGACTAGATGTTGGGTTGCAAGCAATCTTGCATAATAATTTGCTGGATGTATTAAATTCTTTGGCTATGAGTTTTTCCCCCTTTTTTTTTAGAAAACATGAAAACATTATTTGAAATTTGATGCTGTTTAATGATAACTAGTAATACTTAGGCCTTTGTTTAGACTGACTTAATGCCTCTTCCTCTTTCATATAGTAATGCTTTTCTGAATGACATTTATTTGTGAATGTTGCTTCATCTATGTTGGCATGAAATACCTGTCAGCTATTTCTGGATAGAAATGTTATGGAAAATGAAAATTGAGTTTTTACCTCACTATTACACGCAAAAAAGCCCATCCCTACACCTTGATGTGGTCTTTCGAACTGCAGAAGGCTTTACTTTGCTTTTGGTGGGATTTAATAAGAGTTATTTCTTATAAGGTCCTGAATAATCCGCAAACAGTTATTGAAGACTTTTATGTGGAACAATTGCAACATTTACATGAAGCTTTTGAACAATAATATCCTTCACTGGTCAATTGAAAGGGTATCCTCCTCCTCCCTACATTGCACAACAACATACATAATGCGTTTGACCGAAGAAAATACGTCTCCTCATCCTCCACATTCACGGTGCAATCACCTTGCAGTGAGTGCTAAGGGACTAGTTCCACCCATTCACCAGACTCTGCACCATCTGATTGACATTTAAGGCATTACAACTTAATCTAAATCGCAAAGATTACTCTGATTTGAAGGTGGAAAAGGATATAAAATCCTATATTCCCTCAAAACAAGGATTTCTTCAGGGAAAATATCCACTGCTTAATTAAATGATGGAACAACAAAAATAATGTGGTTTTACCACTGATCTGGTTTAATTTGATTGTTTTAAATTTACTTACCAGTAGCCTCTATAGCCTAAATGATAATTAAAAAACTAGCAAAAATCCACACTGCAAATATTTTTTGCTAGCCGTGCTGGGCTTGTTCGCTTTGCTCACAAAATTAAGGTGTGTGAGAGAGAAGGGTTTCTTATTTCACAACACATTCCAAATTGGTGTGCAAGAAAAAAGAATTTCACATTAAAAAAAATTGCACAGACAGACACAGCCCCCCCCTCCCCATATACATAAACACATATACACACATATATATACACATATATACTGGGGGGGGGACTGCGACCTCCCTGACCTGCCATCACAGCTATTTTGCATTGCACTCGCAATGGGAAGAGCTATGATAAGATCATTATTTTAGGGGTTGACCTTATCTTGTGGCAAAACACTTGATTATTTCTTTGATGCATGCTAATGGCCAGTCCTTGGTCAATATGAAGAATGAAACTGATGTAATTCAATGAAGCTGTGGGTATGAGTGAATAATGAAGGAAAGGGAACTAGTATAAAAGTTCAAGGGGGAAAAGTAATATTAAATCTTATCAATCTGAAATGTATTAGAACGCTACAGGAACTTGTTCTAAAAAAAAGGGAGTGCCAGAACTTAAGGGGACACCTCTACTTCCCCCTCCTTGTCATTTGGGGATAGAAGAGTCATATAGTGGCGTGGTGTAAAAGAATGACATGGGCTGGAGTGGCCAACCATTTCTGCCATAAATATTCAGGTCGAGATGGTTCATTCCAACTCTTCAGTGCAAAGAACACGAAATTGAGCCCCCCCCTTTGCAAAAGGGTAGGGGGGATTTTGTTTTCTCTCCCATCCAGACATCACCAAATATGCTTGTTCGCTAAAAGATGTTTGAAGTTGCAGTCCTTGTCATTCTTCGTGTTTGGTTATCCCCTTTATCCCCTCTTCTGGACTTGGGGCATGAACGATTCATTTGAGGATCACCAACTCTCCTTTCCAGGTATTGACCCGATGATCTGGGACCAGGGGAAACGTGCCAACCCGGATGAAAAGGCATTACTCCCAGTGGCAGTGGTTGGATTTCAGGAGCTGCAGACACGCTTCAAGTGAGTGCTTCTTCCCATTTGTAGTCGATACTGATTTGTACTCTTGTGCTCTTTGCCTTGGGTAGGAATTTTGCTAAAAGCTGAGATATGAATATGAAGTAAAGAGGCATCCCTGATTTTGTTCTAATTTAGATTTTCATGTGCCTGTTTTATGTGAGAGGAAGAAATCTCATACTATCTTTAGGATAGGGAGTTGTTGACATGGGAAACCACGCATATGAAAGGTTTGGTCCTTTTGGTGAGCTATGCAATCCATATCTAATTGGCTTAGCAGTTATAAACCCTATCCCGTCATGCTGGTAGTAACGGATTTTGCAAAAGCCCCTTTACACTCGTTATGACGCTCTCAGTAAAGGACACAATGATAGTTTTGATGCAGGTAGACATGTTTTTATTGTTTTAATTTATAAATGTGTGTTTATATTGTAATATTAATCAATGCGGCTGCCCTCGGTGGCGAACATGCGCTCCAGGCGAGAACTGAATGCCGCGTGCACATTGCGGACGAAGTCATTCCTTATTCTGTCCCACACATGTTTGACGGAGGACTTCAACTTGTCATCGTTGTTGGGATGGACCTTGCCCTCGAAATGCGTCCACACGCTGTAGTTGAGGGGGCGATTGCGGCGGTCAAAATTCCTTCGACCCTAATAACTCTTGCACAGTCTTGGCTGTGCCGGGGCACCGTCATGATGAAAGAGGTGTCCGCTTTCTTCTTGATATTTTTCACCTAGGACAGGACTTTCGTGGCAAAGATGTCCTTGCAATTGGCCACAGTGAGCCTATTAGCCAGCCTCGAAACACACGGCGGCATTTCTCGCCATTGCAAGCCATGACGCTGAGTATCACTAGGGAGGCCGTGTGCTTGCTCGTGGACACGTAGCGAACCTGAGAGATGCCCTGACCAAAGCTCTCGTTCTGCTTGTTGATTACCGGATCGACCGTGAAGGATTTTTCCTCAGAAAAAAATGAGAATTTGATTGCCATAACTCTTAAGTCATTGAGAAGATGACGACAGCGCTTCCAACATTGTGCTCGCATACAGTCGGTAAGCAGAGGCCTTTCCATCCACCTAAAGTTCTTGCCGCCCTCCTCCTTGATGGCCCTGAACACCGTGGCCACCGAGATGTTCTTCGCGAGCGCAATCTTTTTGAGCTTCGGAGCATTTTTGAAAGCCTGAACGTAGTTGATCTTTGAGATCTTCCGGGTTCTTGAGGCTCTGCGACTCTGGACGGTCATCCGGCTGACGTTAGCCTCCGGGCAATCTCAGACTTATTGTGGCCCGTACGCAGGAGATAGAGATCTCAATCTTTCTCACTTCCATCTTGACACACCTGCACACAATGGAAAAGATATGGAAAAGTAGAACTTTAAGTTCGTTTGAGGGAACTTTTTCTATCACAAAGGTAAACATCTTAAAAGATTGATCAAAAATTTTATATGCAAATTTTTGATGGTGGTGATGTTTGCTCCAGGTTTTACCATATTAGCCCTATTTTAGAAGACTATTTTAGTAGGGACTTAAAGTTTAACGTGGCAGTATATGACGGTTGCTGCTCACTGAGAGGTAGCCTGTCATACCTGCTATCTGGAGGGGCAGTCTATCTTCCCATTCCAAGTGGAAATAGTAATTGAACTCTGATGGGGCCTGGGGAAGCTGGTATGCTCCCTCCTCCTTTCTCCTAAGATCTAAGAACTCGCTCTTTTCTATGATATTCCATCTCGATTTTATCTATGCTTAAGAACCTGACCAGATAACTCATGCTGTGTTAGAAGAGAGCCATTGGAACCTCTCTAAACAAAGCCCACAAGTTGCAAGAGATCAGGACTTGAGGGGTCCTGGGTGTTGGGACACTATTGATGGGAAGATCGATTTAGCCCTAATAACACCTTCCCTGCGCCTAATGGACTGACCACTTCCCTGCGGTCGTTCTCACGTGCTGTACTTATGGCTGTCAGGCCATCTAAAGGTTTCTGGGTCTGCCACAATAGATCTTCAAATGGTGTCCATCTTGTCGCCGATTAGTAGGACCTAGTAAGAAAAGCCACCCTGTCTTATTCCCTCTCATTTGGGAGTTGCAACCCTTGGGGAACGTCTGTTTACTTAGCAACTCCTGGTCGCTTTGCTTTGCTGCATAGGTGCGAACATCGCTCTTTAACCGCACACAGAGCTGGAGACCTGCAAAGTTCGAAACGGGATAGGTGCGAGCGAACGGCTGGATGCAGGATATAGCCCACCAACTTCCATCTTTTTTGCATGAGCACTCGCTCTCACATTTTAGTGTCCTGGCGAACTGACAAAATTTTGATTTCATTCCCCTAAGGGAAACCTCGCCCCTTTACCCCTTTTGAATCTGCCCAAAGGCAGCTCCACCTCTGAGAATGTGGCTTTCTTAGGAACCCCTCTAACCGTCTTCTACTAGAGAAGGGAGATTCTACCCCTTCTCTGTCTACAAGTGAGGCAGATTTCCGCTCGCTCCCTTTCTTTGAGTCGCCCTTGGATGAGGAATTGCTGGAAACGAGACCTCTGATGGGGTCAGGCTGGCGCCACGACCGGACCCTCGTTTCACGCCTCCTAATTCTGACTATATAACATGGATCACGTCTGCCCTTCGGGATGCATAGCAAAGGAGATGGGAGACTGCCAGCAGTAATTTAAAGTTGCCTCCACCTCGACTTTTCACTGGACCCATTGCATCGAAGGAATCAAGTCGTTTTCTGTCGTCTCCGAATCGGAAACACTTGCTGGACGTAGCTCCATCTGATGGCGTGCTCCCCCGAACCTTTCTAAGATTGCTTGGGGTCCGCCCCAGTCTCGACCCCACTTTTTTTGTTAAATGTCCTAGCTTGGGGGATCTTTGTGCAGGGTACCAGTGGCAGTTAGAAATATTTGTAATTGTGACTTGAAGTATTTCCTACGATTTCTGGTGTGTAAAATTGTTTAGGGGGGTATTTCGTTTCTATGCCCTTGTTGGTTATTGCCATGGTAGAATAATAAAAAAAAAATGAAGGTACCTTTTACATGGTCTTGTCCAGTGTTCTCCATGACAAGGAACTAACTACTAGGGGAGTTCATTTTAGTGCAGTTTGCTTCTCCCATTCTTTCATCACTGCCATGTTGAAGGAAACTCCATCTTCTGTCAACACCCAGCCCTCCTCAGTAGTAAAAATCCCCCAAATTGACCTTCATTGCACTAAAGAAGCAGATTTTGGTTAGTTGCCTCTCGGTCCCAATTGCCCCTAGTTGTCTTATATGTGCTCTTTTATTCATATTCACTTCCCTTCCCTTTCTATACCAACCTGTTTTAAAAACCTTTCTGGTAGAGGCCCTCGATAGTTTCGCTTTTATTTAATTTCCACATCAGGGCTCAAGAGGAGGAGTGTCGACTTTTGCAAGGTCAGCTAGACAGCGTTGCCGAGGAGATAACGCAGCTGCAGGGCAAACAGTCCAAACTGCTCTCGCATCTGCAGGAGTGTAAGCGACGGCAGATGCTAATGTCACACAGAGTGCTCAAGGTAAGGATGAATATGATCTGGAATTGACTTTTTCTTTTCCCCATTTTCTCTAAATGTACTCTTGATTCGGCTCATTGTTAAAGACTGACAGATTTGATCCCCACTTTCTTTCAAAGGGGCTTTCAGTCGTGTCCTGGTTACCCATGGTGACTTGGCACCTTTGTCGGGCGTGACCTGCTTACCCATGTTGATACTTCTGTCAGGTTTGGCTTGCTTGCCCATGTTGTCACCTTTGTTGAGTGTAGCCTGGGCACTTATGCTGTACTTTTTTCCATGATAATGGGGTCTTGGACAGGGTGACCTAGATGGCTCTTGGCTCCTGGGGCCAAACAGGAAATTAACACGCATATTGATGCAAAAATTAAATTTTAGTCCTCAGGAGGTTGTCTACCAGGCCCCCAGATATTTACTGGCTGTTCTGCTGCCAAAGAGAAGCAGATGGGAGCACCTCCCACTGCTTCAGAAATCCAGAATGGGAAAGTTGGTAGCAGGTCACCAGCTGCGTCCTCTACATCATCACAAAACGGAGACACACTTATGATGACCACCAGCTGCATACTCTACATCATCACAAAACGGAGAGACACTTATGATGACCACCAGCTGCATACTCTATATCATTACAAAACGGAGACACACTTATGATGACCACCATCTGCATACTCTATATCATCAAAAAACGGAAACACACTTATGATGACCACCAGCTGCGTACTCTACATCATCACAAAACGGAGACACACTTATGATGACCACCAGCTGCGTACTCTACATCATCACAAAACGGAGACACACTTATGATGACCACCAGCTGCGTACTCTACATCATCACAAAACGGAGACACACTTATGATGACCACCAGCTGCATACTCTACATCATCACAAAACGGAGAGACACTTATGATGACCACCAGCTGCATACTCTATATCATTACAAAATGGAGACACACTTATAATGACATATCTTACAAGTCCTCACATACAATGCAATACACGCTATCATGAGGAAGTTTGGTACTGTAACGAGAATCAGAATCATCTATGAGTAATGATACCACCAACAGATGTTATGTGGTCTTCCTGACAAAGGAGGCCGCTAAGACAGCCCTTGAACATGCAACTTCCTTATCCATATGCGACAAGAACTTCTCTGTCAGACTCGTAAGATCAAGTAATCTGGTAGAGACAGAGCAGGACTACTGTCCGACATATTTGAAGAGCATCTGGCAGAGAAGGCACCAATGCCACGAAAAGTACACACTCCATACTGGTTCGTTGCTTACTACAAAGAGGGCAAAGGCAATTTCATCTAAGCCGCCCAGTATCTGGAGAGAGATAGGACTCCTTGAAGATCATCTATAAAAGTATGGGAAGAGAATCCTCATACATGCCAAACATGTCACCCAGGCAAAAATGCTCTCCAACCTTCCATGCCCATCGTATGGCATGTTTTAAACCATTAAGCCCCACTAGACCTTTAACTTTAGTAAAGGGTGCATATACAGCTATGACCGTTTTGACTTCTCTGAAGAGGAGATAGTTGAGATGTCCTGACAATGGAAGTCATATCACAAAAATGAAGAGGTAAAAAAACCTGATAATCTTTTTTGTTTTTTTAAGATACTTCGCACCCAACACGATCAAGATCGGCCCTCAATCAATGAAGGTGAAACCTTTTACAGAGAGGCCCCTCCTATACTACTGGTGCTTAAATTATGGGTATGGGAGGAAGCACTGTAAAGATGCACTATAATGTGGCAACTGCTCTGCCCTATATAACCATGCCACGGCGGGAATGCAGTAAAGAGGCCTACTGCTTCCACTGCAGGGAAGATCATCCTGTGAATTCCCAGCAATGCAAAACCTATAAATTGGAGCAGGACATCCTACATCTGGCCAACTCACAAAAAATCATCCTGGGCAGCGCTAGGAGAGAGCTGATGTTTCGGCAGGGGAAGGAGGGAAGAGTGAAGACCTCCACCGTATCTAGTCGCCCTGCCAAGGAAACAAAAGCTGCTCTCTCAAAACAGAATGCCACAGTCCTGCCCCCAGAAGGTTCATTTGTTGCGGCGGCAGTGAGGAACAGATTTAGTGCCCTAGAAAACGAGGCCGAGTTGATACATACCAACTCAACCGAGCCACTATCAGTCGACCTAGTCCAGGCTCCAGAGCCCAAGCCAATGAGGGACATGTACAAAATTCTAACTCGAGAAAAGACGTCGCTCCTCCTTAGAGTCCCTGGACTCGGTTGAGGCGCTACCACCGGCTAAAATCATCTTGGCAGCGGAGGTTCAGGAGCCGGAGGCAGTACGTGCTATCTCCAGAACTCCAGAACCCATAGAGGACAAAGACCAAGACACCGACGTGTCAAGTAACAGCGACATGGAGAAGCAAGAGTTACAAGGAAAAGAAGTACCTCAAAGGCCTTGCGGCCCATATCGAGGAGGCACTTTTTGCGGTTTCGGTTCTTAGCATGTACTGATTACTTGCTATGAGATCATCAACTTTTCAAATATAATTTGTCAAGTCTACTCTTGAACTGTTCAACACTGCTACTCTCAACAACCCCCGCTGGTAGTTTATTCCATGTGTCGCAAATGTCATATGTGAATGACTTACCCACCGGAATGGTATTGAATCTGGGCAGCTCCACCTTCCACCCGTGATTTCGAGTCATATTCCGGTTGAGGGTAAAGAATTTGGTGGAGTCGACATTTTCAAATCCTTTCAAGATTTTAAAAGTCTCTATTAGACGACCGCGCAGTCTTCGAGTCTCTAACGAATAGAGATCGAGCTCTTGCAGTCTTTCTTGGTATGACTTGTTCCTTAGCGATGGGATCAGTTTCGTGGCCCTGCCACCAGCTCCAACCTGAAGCTCCTCTCGGCACCCCATGAGGAGGATGACATGACGTCTTGTGCCCTGGTGATGTGAGTCCCCCAAGTAATCCATAAGGACACAGGCGGTAATTGCAGCCATCAGTGGATCCCCCCCATGAAGGGGACCACTGGGGCTGTACAAAAAAACATCAAGCTCCCTATAAAGAACGGTGGAGAAGAAAAGAGAAAAGGATTTCCAACCCTCAACCCCCCCTACCTTCATCTCAGGGGGAGGTTAAAAAAAAGTTAAGTTCCACTGCAGGAACACCTGCCAAAAAGATAAGCCTACTGGTCCTTAAACCTCGATCAAAATATACATGACCACGATCCTGCAGTGGAACATTCGTGGTCTAAGAATTAATTGGGAGAAACTTTGCACCCTGGTGCCAGACTCCTCCACATCAGTTATCTGCCTGCCTTCAAGAGACCATAACGAGGCAGGGAAATTGTCCCTGCCTCACGGGACATCAGGTGCTGCAAACCTCTACTCCCGGTGGTGGAGGACATCTCGGCAGCGGTTGTATATACCACTGTCGTGATGTCCCCTTCCAAAAAATAAAATTAAAATCCCCTCTGCAGGCTGTGGCAGGACGTGTCCACCTATGCGCAGACTACACAGTCTGCTCTATTTATCTACCAGCAAGTGACGACATTGTACCCCAGCATCTAGCAAACCATGTGGGGTAGTTCCCCAAACCATTGTTACTGCTCGGAGACTTCAATTATCATTTGTTGTAGGGGGATTCAATCTGCAATAGCAGGGGTGACTCCCTCCTCACCTTTATTGATGGGCATGACTTAGTTGTCAACACGGGTGAGCCCACCCATTTCCATACTCAAACGGGCACATCCATTGCCATAGACCTCTCGCTCTGCAGTTCAAGTATAGCAGCACATTTTACTTTGATGGTGGACGAAGATCTACGTGAAAGTGACCACTATCCTATAATTCTAAAGACCGTGGTATCCCCTCCCACTACTCGTCTCCCAAAGTGGTCTCTTCCCTGTGCAGATTGGCTGACGTTTGTCGAATCCTGCAACTTTGACAGTCGTGCAGAAGACTTTGACACTGTCAATGCGGTCGTGGAGTTCATCACATCCCGCCTGCACTTTGCCGCATCAGTGAGCATTTCCCACACATCTGGGAATTTTCCACGACGTTCGGTTCCCTGGTGGAACCAGCACTGGGCAGCTGCCAGAAGGGCATCTCGGCTGGCCGAGAGGAGCTACAGATCTCATCCTAACTCACAAGCCCGTAAGATTGCCTTCCACTGAGATAGGGCTCACTATTGCTGGACGATGAAGTCAGCTCGACACTCGATGACCTCCAAGGTAGTAATCACTTTCCCATTCAAATATCATTTTCTGAACCGCTGCCGCCTGATAGCCCGCCCTGGTGGTGCTTGGCGCGGTGGTCTGCATTTCAGGAAATGACTGATTTCTCTGTCTCAGTCGAGGAGTTAGGTCGGTAGATGAGGCCGTTGAGTTCTTCTCCGGCAACCTCATCGCGGTGGGCCTAATTACTATTTCTAGAAGTTCTGGCCGTTTTGCACTCCGACCGCTCCCGTGGTGGTCAGCCGAATGTGAGTCGGCCGTCAAACAAAAACGTTATCGCTATAAGCGCCCCAAGAACGATTTCACTGTCGGTAAATTCCGTCGAGCTAGGGCTAGGTTCCGGTATATTTCGAAGCACGCCCGCCGATCTTCCCCTACCCATCCCCCCCTCCGTTCTCCAGGAGAATGGGGCCGCAATCTCGGACCCCGCTTCCGTGGCTGAATCCTTCGCGACCGCTTTTTCCGCATTCTATAGCCGGGATGCTGCTCCGCCAGCATTCAATGCTCGTCGTGATGTCCAGAGGCGGAGAACCCTTCAGTGACGGGTTTACTTAGAGTGAGTTGCGTTCCGCTCTCGCTTCGTGCGCCGACATCTCCTGGTCCGGACAATGTCCCGTACGCCATGCTTCGAAACGTGGGTGAGCGAGGCATGGCCTTTCTGTTAGATTTGTTCAACAGGATCAGGGTAGAAGGTATCCTCCCAGACTCCTGGCGAATCGCTACTGTGCTCGCTTTTTGCAAAACCGGGATAGATCACTCTACCCCGGCCGGTTTTCGCCAATCTCTCTAACCTGCAAGTTAATGGAGAAATTGCTAAATGTTAGATTAGGCTTTATTCCCGGACATCGGAAGCAATCTGTCTACTGCACAGTGCAGCTTTCGCAAGTTCCACTCGACGTCGGATGCTCTGCTCCGACTGGAAAATGCACTCTGGAGCGTCGACTCCAACAGGCATTGAACCGCGTCTCTCGCTATACCGAAGCGCACAGGCTTCGGTTTTCCTTGGCCAAGACTAAGCTGGTGCTTTTCCGCCGCCATCCACGACTCCACCCTGACCCTGGGAGGCTCATATTCGCAGCCTTAGGGTCTCATACCCACGCCATGGATATTCTTCGTTCTGTGACATTCAGCGCCTCGCGCGCTGATAGGGTTACTGCTTTACTTTTTTATCGATCCTTTGTTCGTTCGAAGCTCTACTACGGATGCGAGTTTTATGCATCCGCAGCCGAGCGTATATTGCGGAAGGTTGACTCGATCCACCACACCGGCTTTCGCCTGGCGACCGGTGCTTTCCGCCCTTCGCCTATTCAGAGCCTATTTGTTGATGTTGGTGATTTGTCATTCGCTATGCGCCGTGCACATTGCATTATTCGCCTGTACGCGCAAGCCCGGCGCATTCCCCAGTTGCCAACACCTCTCACTGCATCCGCAGCTGACCTCGACGGTGCGTATGACCCAGAGAGACGCCAGTCATACCCTAAGCCCTTTGAGTTTAGGCCTAGTAAACTACTTCGAGAGTTAGGTATAGCTCTCGGGCTGGTGGCTCCCCTGGTTCTGCCCAGGACGCCACCCTGGAGGGTACCACCCTTGACTATTTGT
The DNA here is from genome assembly GCA_963969495.1 of Ceratothoa steindachneri. Taxonomy (NCBI): domain Eukaryota; kingdom Metazoa; phylum Arthropoda; class Malacostraca; order Isopoda; family Cymothoidae; genus Ceratothoa; species Ceratothoa steindachneri. The sequence goes on along the minus strand of OZ018318.1, from coordinate 25,769,122 downwards.
CGCCACGCCTCTGCTCCCAATGCTTCTGCAGCGCCAGGAGTATAGTGTTCGACCTTTTGGACCACACTTCGTGTCACGCTGGAACCGTGCCGGTGTATACGGATGGCTCCAAGTCCCAAGAGGGGGTCGGTTTCCACGGCGTATCCCCTCTGTTTGAAGTCAGCGGGTCTCTGTCAGGCGCTGCGTCTGCCTTTAAGGCCGAGCTAGTTGCAATACATCGCTCGGTACAGGAGATGCGCGCCGTGTCCGGTTCGGAGACCGGATGTTATCAATAGGTACTCACAAAGCGCCCTGAGTACTCTCGGGGCATTGGAATCTCCGCATCCCCTGGTTCGCGATATCTGTGACGCCACGGTTTTGGCAAGCCGGGCGGATATCGAGATTATCTTCTGCTGGGTTCCCGGCATGTAGGAATTGCGGGGAATGTGGGCGCCAAAGAGTCCGCGAGGACTGGGCGACCATACCAGCGTTTCGCTCTTCCTCACGCTGATTACATGGCGGGAATATGGGCAACTCTCTGGGCTGCTTGGTAAAGAAGATGGGAGACGGTCGAGGGGAACTTAAAGCTACGTGCCATAGCGCCGCGACTGTTCTCATGGACCTACCCCCCAATGCCGCGACGGCTTCAGGTCGCTTTCTATCGTCTCCGAATTGGACACACTCGTGGGACGCAGCGCCATTTGATGGAGCGCTCCCCTGCGCTAAACTGTGAAGACTGCGTTGTCCCACAGACTGTTCGGCACCTTCTTGTTGAATGTCCCAGTGTGGGTGATCTTCCCGCACGCTGCCGCTATTCACTTGTACTCTGGACGGGTTGGTGCACGCCCGACCTGTGGACTATACGACTTTCTGGAGGAGGTTGGCCTCCTCCACTTTATTTGACTGTTTGTTGTGGGTCGCGTGCTCTTGCGCCTGGGAGAGGCGTTCTACCCCCGCCCCTGCAGCGCACTTTCTTGTTACCTTTTTGCTTATTTTGTTGTTATTTAGCCTATGTCCTTTTTATCGTTATTTGTTTGTTTTTTAATATACCCTAGTAGTAGGCTGTGTTGTGTACGGCGACTTAGGCCCAAGTAGGCAGTGGCAAGATGTGCACTCAAAATTATTTAAAAAAATCAACTTCATTCATCCATAGCATAGCTTTGCACTACATCTGTAAATACTCTTGGTTTTACATTAATAATTTATTTTCTCTTCCATATTCTTTTTATCAATTATTGAATCATAATTGTAAATCTTCAACCATTTTAGAGCTTTGATTATCCGTCATCCATCCATCACCAATTCACCGCCCATAATAAATGCTCAAACTAGTGTCTTTAAATAAGGACGCTCGAGCTTTGTCAGGCAATTGTGGCCATGTTGTTAAAGCGACATCTGGCAACCTCACTGTGAACTGTTCAGTAGTACTTGGCAAGTCACGATGAAAGGTTATAGTGTTGAACAGCGTGTGCAAATCATCAAATGTTATCAAAATCAGTGCTCCGTTCCACAAACGTTCCGCGCATTATGTGATTTCTATCCTCTTCATCGACGAGGCCCATTTTTGGATGATTGGATTTGTGAACAAGCAAAATTGTTGGATTTGGTACGAAAACAATCCACATGAGATACACTAGCACCAATTGCATCCCAACAAAGTCACTGTTTGGTGCGGATTTTCGTCTAACGGAATCATCGGTCCGTATTTTTTTGAGAACGAAGATGGGATTGCCATAACCGTCAACGGCGAGACCTACAGATCGATGATAAGCAACTTCTTGTGGCCTTAACTGGATTATATGCCTGATATGGATACTGATGACATGTGGTTCCAACAGGACGGCGCTACGTGCCACACTGCGCACGCCACGATAGAGATTTTGCACCAGGGATTTCAGGGCAGGGTCATCTCGCGCGGCGGCGACGTCAACTGGCCACCGAGATCATGCGATTTAACGCCATTAGACTACTTTCTTTAGGGCTACCTTAAATCGCAGGTCTATGCGAATAATCCGCAAATGGTTGATGTCCTTAAAATCAACATAACAAACACCATCCAGTAAATTAAGCCAGATTTATGCGACAAAGTCATCGAAAATTGGGCCTCCCGAATACGTTCCACCAAGCGAAGCCGCGTCAGACATTTGAATGACGTCATATTCCATACTTAATGCCATAAAATGTACTTTCAAATTTAAATAAATTGAGTGCATATATCACACACAACTTGTTTTATTTACATTTAAAAATCGAGCGACCTTATTGAAAGACCCTATACATAAAAAGGTTTAGCTGGTGGCCATAACCTGGTAGTTGCACCACTTAAAACCAACCAATCAATCAATGGTGTCAAGCCCCCTCAACCGGAACTCAATGCGCTCCCTTGAACCCTCGGGGTTTTTCACTAAACTTGAACCTACTTCCTCATCGTATAAGTTTTCCTTTTGGGAGGCTCCCTATTTAGTGCGGAGGTCTCCCCTCCCCCTACCCAAGCTTTCTCAAGTGTGCGTTTAAAAAAAGAAAAGAAAAGGGAGGAGAGACTGCTTCTGATCAGAGTAGCCGGGAGGAGATTTTGATTCTCAGCAAGGAGCAATTGATGGCAACCCCGGCTCCCGCCTGCCCCAACTTCTGGACCCCAGGCCAGTAAGCTTCATGGGTGCTGGTGTGCCGGTCCCCGTTACTTCCCCATCAGTGCAAGGTCGCCGGTGCCCTTCATACATCCAGCCATAGCCACGTGTTGGACAAATTTCCTACCCCAAGACGAGCTCTCTCGGGAGCTCCCAGATGGGACCCCCGACAATACCTAGAGAGATGTCCCAATGGGCGCCTATTGAGTGAGTGGGGACTTTAATACTGGGGCCAATGCGGCTTCGCTTCAGTTCGTAGTGTGTCTTCCTTGTCAAGGATCTGTGGCTTGGAGGGACTAACTACCTCAAATAATTAAACCAGCAAGCCCTCTTCCACGGAGACTTAACCCCCCTCAAAGCCAAGTGTAAGAGAAAGAAGTTTAAGTATTCTCATCCTTCCGGGGCTGCGGGTGGGGGCAGTGGTTGCTGCGTTCCTAGATAGGTAGGGATTGCGCGAAATGAAGGCGCCAAACAGTGGAAGCTGGCTGGAATCGGGTCAATCATTTTGGCTGCATGACAAAGAAGATGAGAGACGACAGACAGCAATTTAAAGTTGCGTGCCATTGTGCTCCGAGTTTACCCTCGGATCTATCCCCAATGTCTCGAGTGCTTCAGGTCAATTTTGTCGCCTCTGAATCGGACACACTCGAGCGACGCAGTGTTATTGATGGATCGCTTCCCTGTACCTTATGATGATTGCTTGGTCCTTCAGACTGTCCGGTCCCTTTTGGTTAAATACCCTATTGTGCTCAATTCAGGTCCCTCAGTACCGGGATAAGTGGGGACCCTCATTCTTTGGTCTGGGGCTCCTGCCTTCTTTTCTATTTGAAGTTTAGTTCATTGATGGTTTGATATCGAGTCCCTAGGAAATGCGAGGTTCCCTTAGGGCCATCCAGCATGCCCTTATTAGTTTTTATTTTTTAATATTTCATGGGGGAGGGGGGCGATTATGCCCTCATTGGCAGCCGACATGTGCAAAACTCACCTATACTTCTTTCGGCACCTCCCCCCGGTAGCCTCGGGCTTGCTTGTCAATGTCTTACTAAACTTTGTTTGATTCATCGTCGGGTTGCTGTGCTTGGCCAAAGGGACAGGTGCCGCTGATATAATTTAAATCGATGACTTTTCTCGTTTCAGTTGGTGATTCGCCAGGAGGTGACTCGGAAGTTGGGCGTACCTATCGAACAAGGGGAAGAGCACTTGAGAGTACTGCTCGAATCTCTCCATTCGCATCTTGCCTCTCCCACCCAGTACATGGTAAGCTTCCCCCCCCCCCCTCCCTTTCTTTTTTCTGGCCCGAGGGAGCAAAAATACCACTAGTGTGGTGTAAGTTGCACGGCGGAGAAGGCGAGTAAATGTGGCCTGGATACCCCTGGTTAGGAACCATTTGTCTAATAATCCATAATCCCAAGAGTAAATTTAAGTATCTTGGAATGGGGCGGAGGACTTTACATTCCTAGTGTTAAAGCGCCTTTTTCTCCGCGCTACTGTGAGGCTCTAGTGTGGGTGGGAATCCGATTTAGGTTGTTAAGATCCCATGGTTAACTACTGTTCGTCCCTACTGAGATACATTAGACCTCTTGCTAGCCGAGTGGATACGTCGTTGGTCCACTGACGTCGCGGTACCGGGTTCGATGCCGTCAAGAGCGGACACAAACGTCAGCGCACGTAGAGATCGGGCTACCAATTGATGGATGCGTTCTTATTATCACTACTGGGGTGGTTAGATCCTCCACTTATTACACACATACCCAATTACAACACTGCTTTCTTTCCTCTTCCGTCTTCGCAGCGCAACACACACATTCTCTGTTCCAAGGAATCCTGTCGAACTGTTATTTATATCCACATACCTCCGACGGGGAACAGGTCCCTCTGCCCCGAGGCGACGAAGGCTCCACCTGAACGCTGTTTGGTGACAAAACATAATTCCTGGCACCGCTCCCCAAAGAGGACCCGCCTCTGTGCCCTCGGGCTCACCAGCGATTGTCATATTGACCTTAAGGTCTTTTCATTATCCGGTCGGAGAACCTCCTGGATAAAGGAAGGTTGGCGAACCACCACTACTGAGATACATATCAGACGGCTTCAATTGGTGTTCAAATTTGGGCAAAAACGACAATCCGATCTCGTCTATATTTTTACAGTCATGGCTAAAAGCTTTGGTATGGCTAATTTTATGGCTCTTAAGCTTATTTAAACTAGGAGTATGTAGTCAGTGTCTCAGGCTGTAGGATGGAGAAAGAAATCGGGAGATTTTATGTAATGACAGAAATCGATCATTCTACAACCCATCGTGTTCTAACGCACACATGAAGCTTAGCACTTGTATTAAGATTTGGGTGTGTCGTAGATGTAGTCATATAATCATTCATGGTTTGAATGGCATATTACAAAAGGCAATAAAAGTTCTATATGGTTTTTAGCATCCCTCCGGCAACCAAGAGGAAGGTGAATGTTGTGGCATTGCTCCCCAGGAGCAGAAGGCATCTCTCTGTTTGGGAGAATTAGGGAGAAAGGTTTGATTGTTCAGCTGCGCTTTCTGTTAGGCTGTCCTAAGGGGACCAGGTTAGAATGGAGGGAGGCTGTTGCATGCTGTGGGAATTTTATAGCAACCTGGTCCATGCAACAGCTAATAAGTGGGAGTACGATTGCAGCTTAACCTTACACGGATTACATCCAAGTGTAGTGTCCCCACTTCAGTATTTCATTCAGGTGGGGTGATCGTAAGTTTGGTTATTGTTGGTTTTGCACAAGACGTGTGGGATTTGTCTTTAATTCCTGGATAGATCTGAGAATCTTTTGGGGTAGGATTTGTTGAAGGGGTGGTCGGGAAGTAGTGTGGACTTAGAGCGAAGAAAAGGAGTAAAGTATTGGTAAATTTGAAAGTAAAGTGCAGGTGTCGAATTGTAATCTCCATGTGTAAATGGAATGTGTGAATGAATAGGAAAATCTTGGATTTCTTAAGAACCCAGAAAGTTAAGTAATAATCTAAGTGGATCATGAATGGTACGTAAAATGTTGTGGAAGCTCACATGTGTGTATTGACAAAAACAAGAGGTTTGTTCAGTCTTAAAGAGGATGCATTGATTGCGTGAGGCAGAGGTGGATCGCTGTAGCGAAATAAAGTGGCCTCTCTTAAATCTCGGTTTGAATTTAGTCTTTTTAGGCCTTGCCCCTCTGTCCTCAGCAACTTGTACATATGGTGGCTCTGGTCTCGCCAAGGCTCCCATGAACATTTTCTTATTTCCCATCTTGCCCTTTCCTACCAGTAGTCTTGGAGATCTTTTGGGCGTACTGGGGGGAGGGGGGGGGGGGCACGGAGAGATGCTAGTCGTCCGTGGTTGTCACAATCAGGGATGTCATGGCAGAGCTGGGGTTTGTTCATAGCTCTTTTTTTTTGAACCCGTAACGCCCTCCTTCGCCTTTTGTCGTGTCTATAGAAGCTTGTGGGTTTGTAGTAGTTCGCCATCTTGCCATGGCGGATCCCAACCGGATAATGAAATAGACATAAAGGTCAGTCTGCCAATCGCTGGTGAGACTGATGGCACCAGGGGCAGGTCCTCTTTGGAGAGAGGTGAAAGGAAGTATGTTTTGACACAAACAACATTGGAACCTCATCCGCGGGACTTCTTGGTTCGGAGACTGTTTTGTGCTGGGAAGAAGGGAGAGGAAAGAAAGCGGTGTTGTGATGAGAAGTGTAAGATGTACCCACTCGGTAGCCAGAGCTCTACGTACGGTGACGTTTGTGCTTGCTCATGCCAGGATCGAACTCGGTACCGCGAAGTTACAAAACCAACCGCTTACCCACTGATGTTGGGCAGTGAGGATACCCATCCTGCAGGTATATTGGACAGGTAGGATACCAATCCTGCCTGTATGTTGGGTAGTGAGGAAACCCATCCTGTATGTTGGGCAGGGAGGAAACCCATCTTTCCTGTATATTGGGCAGGGAGGGTACCCATCCTGTCTATGTTGGGCAGTGAGGAAACCCATCCTGCCTGTATGTTGGCGAAGGAGGAACCCCACCGTGCCAGTATATTGAGCAAGGGTTTCCTCCCTGCCTAACATACAGGCAGGATCGGCTTCCTCCCTGCCCAATATACTGGCAGGATGGGTATCCTTCCTGCCCAACATACAGGCAGGATGGGTTTCCTCCTTGCCCAATATACTGGCATGGTGGGGTTCCCATCCTGCCTGTATGTTGGGCAGGGAGGATACCCATCCTGCCCTTATGTTCGGCAGGGATACCCATCCTGCCCGACCCCGTAATGGGCATGGCAATTTGCTTTCCTGGCTGCCGTAGTGACGCATTCAGTGCCCCGCCCGGCACCATCTTAGCCTCTTCTCCTTTCTGACATCCTGTCTTTTTACCCTGCTTGCTCACTTACCATACAACCTCTCCCACAACTTTCTCTGATTGGCATCTAATTTCTGGTCGATAGATACCGACCAGATTTTTCTTACCCAACCATCCTAGATCGGGGCTGAGAGGAGAGGGGACAACGTCCCCCCCTTACCCCTAAGCTCCCGTTTTAGGTGGTAAGTTTTTAACAACCTGCTTCATCCCCATGACAAGCCCAACCTCCCTCGATATGTCATCGAAGGCGACGCGACAGCCTATTGTCCGGCCAACAGCGCCCGGAGTTCTGCCTCCGGGAAGCGTACGGCCATTCCCTTGCTCTTCTCTTCGAAGAGGGTCCCCGTATCTCCTCCGAGCTAAGCCTGGAGGGAAAATTCCTTCAATGGAATTGCTGCGGACTCCTGGCCAACCGGGAGGAGCTGCCGAGGCTCGTCTTGTCTCGTTTCATATTCCCTTAGCTATGTTTTTGCAGGACACCATGCTGAGCGCGTGACCCCCTGCCCATCCTCCAGGGGTATAAGAGTTTTGCGACCACCACCACGGGATGGGGTCCGGGCATGAGGATGCGCCATTTACAACCGGCATGATGTCTCTCTTCTTTTCTTCGCCTGCTTTAAACTTCTCCTTTTAGGCAGTAGCTGTTCAGTTGAGTTGCACCTGGATATGAGGTATACTGTTATTTCTGCGTACATTCCACTGTCAGCCTTTCTCTAGCTTGGGGATCTGAACAGTAGACACCTCCTTTGGGGAGATTACTTGATCATTCCCAGGGGTCAGGTCCTTGCGGACCTGATCGACGGACTTGAGATAGGTATCCTAAATGTGGATGAGTTTACTCATCAATGCCCGAGAACCGCTTCATTATCTTTCTGCTCTCTCCATGCACATCCGGATTTTGGGTGGGGGGGTAGTCGATGACCTCCATGGTAGTGATCACTTTCCCATTCAAATATTTTCTGGACCGCTGCCGCCTAAGAGCACACCCCGATTGTGATTGGCGAGGGGCAAGGTGGTCCGCATTTCAGGAAATGACTGATTTCTCTGTCTTAGTCGAGAAGTTTATGTCGGTAGATGAGGCTGTTGAGTTCTTCTCCGGCAACGTCTTTGCCTTGGGCCTAACTATTCCTAGAACGTCTGGCTGTTTTGCACCCCGACCTCTCCTGCGGTGGTCAGCTGAGTGTGAGGCATCCCTCAAACAGAAGCGTTATGCCTACATGCGCTATAAGCGCGCCCGAACGATTTCACTGTCGATGAATTTCGTCCTGCTAGGGCTAGGTTCCGGTATGTTTCGAAGCATGACCGCAGCTCTTCTTGGCGGGCATACGTGTCTTCTCGTAACGAGAAGACCCTTTCCTAGCAGAGGTGTGGAAGCGAGTCAAAAGGATTCGTGGCAAGTTCTCGCAGGATCCCCCTACCTTTCTCCTGGAGAATGGGACCGCAATCTCGGACCCTTCGTCCGTAGCTAAATCCTTTGCGACCGCTTTCTCTTCATTCTATAGCCGAGATGTTGCTCCGTCAGCATTCAATGCTCGTCGTGATGTCGCGGAAGGCCGTCGACTCGACTTTACCTCCAGAAGCGGAGAACCCTTCAACGACATGTTTACTGTGAGTGAGTTGCGTTCCGCTCTCGCTGCGTGCGCGGACACCGCCCCTGGTCCAGACGATGTCCTGACGCCATACTTAGACACGGGTGATAGAGGCATGGTTTTTCTGTGAGATTTGTTCAACAGGATCTGGGTAGAGGGTATCCTCCCCAGGGTTGGAAAAAACGGGGTTTTTTAAATAACCCAGTGGGTAGTGGGTTTTGTTGGTTTATGTGGGTTTTATTGGGTTTTTTACTTTTTGGTGAAAATTTAATAATAGCTAAATGTTTTTAAGAATATTTCTATATGTATTCTACATTTTTCATAACTATCTTTACTTCTTCAGATTTTTTTAATATTACTGATAACTTTACAAATAAAATAATCTTTCGTTATTAAAATGCCATTTGGAAGTGGTTGTAAATGAGACACTTGTTGGCAGGAAGTCATTGATATAAAGGATGATAAAACGAGAGTATAATGTAAATTTTGTCTAGGAAAGATTAGTAAAAAATTGAAAGAATCAAGAAGCACATAGAAAAATGCAAAATTAAGCAACAACAGGAAGAAACAACTAATCCAAGTGAAGAGACTGCTAAAGTACAATATGATGTAGATATATAAAAAATAAGGCCTTGCAGTTCATTGAGTAATGCCAGTGACATAACTGACATTAGCCACACTTCAGACTTGGCTTCTACATCATTTACTGCATGCTCATCTGGTATTTCCTCTTCCACACCCTTCAAATCTCTTAAACGTCAGAAAACAATGGGATCATTTGTAGTGAGAACAGATTCAGAACAGAAGGGAAAGATTGATAATGGACTTGCACGATTCTTTTTCAGTGCAAACATTCCTTTCAATGCTGTGGAAAGTCCTGAAGTTCAAAAATTTTGTTCATTCCTGAGACCAGGTTATGAACCACCAAATAGAAAGAAGCTTGGTGGAGAGCTACTGGATGACGTATATGCTGAAACCATTGAGGAAATTAAGCAAGGACTATCAGTTGGTGACTCTTACCCACAAACAAAGAATCTCACAATTATGCAAGATGGTTGGATCAGTGTGTCTAATGATCCCATTATTGCACACAGTCTTCACACAGGTACAAGGAGTTATTTGCTTTCAATAACTGATGCTGGCTCTGCTAAGAAGACATCAGAATATTGTGCTGGGCTCATCAAAACAGCCATAGATGAAGTGAAAAATGATTTTGGTTAAAAGGTATGTGATAAATTATCATAAATATCATTGACAACTGTTATTTATTCTTATTACCAACACTCATTCTTAAATATTATATAAAAACAACTTTACAATATTTTGAAATTTAATGAACTTCAAGACAACTAGATAGCTAAATCCTAAATGCACATTGATTATTTAAATGTTAGGATACAATATTTTCCAACAAATATAGTAACATTTCATTTATCTGTGATTTCAGGTTTTTGCTGTTTGTACATATAATGAAAACAAAATGATCAGAATGAAGGAGTTGCTCAACACAGAATTTCCTGAACTGTTAATGTATGGGTGCAGTGCACACTATATTAACCTTCCTGAGAAAGAGAGCAAATGGCATTTTAAATAACAAAAGATTAGCTATTTGTGAAGCAATCAATAATACTAAAAACATCTGAAGAAAGTAAGGATAGTTAATGACAAATGAATCTAGAATACAAATAAAAATTCTTAAGAACATTTAGCTATCAATTAATTTTGAGCTAAAAGTAAAAAATCCATTAAAATCCAATAAAACCCCCCCAAAACCAATACCCAGTGGGTTTTATTGTTGTTGTTTTTTTGTTTTTTTTTTTTGGGGGGGGGGTATTGCTAACCCTGATCCTCCCAGACTACCAGTGGATCGCTACTGCGCTCGCTTTTCGCAAACCAGGGAGAGATCACTTCTCCGGCCGGTTTCCGCTCAATCTTTCTAACCTCCTGCGCGTGTGCGAGTTGATGGAGAAATTGGTAAATGTTAGATTAGCCTTTTTCCTGGACAGTGGAGGCCACCTGTCTTCTGCACCGTGCGGCTTCCGCAAATTCCACTCCACGTCGGATGCTCTGCACCGGATGGAAGATGCCGTCTGCGAGGCCGTCCTTCGTAGCCAGCACTACGCCACGGTGCTTTTCGATCTGGACAAGGCCTATGATACCGCATGGCGATACGGTATCAGGGAGACGACCGCGTTGTCTCCAAAACTGTTCGGCACATTCTTGTTTAATGTCTGTGTGGGTGATCGATCGGTTTCGCTACCGCTTGTCCCTTGTACTCGGGACGGATTCGTGCACACAGACTTGTGGACTGTATGACATTTTGGAGTCTACCTCCTACGCTGGAGAATGCTTCCTACTTTTTGCTTTTTTTCTGTTACTGTTTTTTTTTTTTAACTTTGTCCTTTTTTATCTTTGTCCTTTTTTATCTTTATTTGTGGTTTGCATATTATTTATTTTTTAATGTAGCCTAGCAGTAGGCTGTGATGAGTACGGCGACTTATGCCCTAGTAGGCAGTCGCCAGATGGTCTCATAAAATTAAAATAACAAAACAAAACCCCCCAAAACCCTCCTGCCTGTATCTTGGGGATGGAGGTGAAAGATACACATACCCCTTATATATAGGGCAGGAAAGATACCCATAAAGTCATCCGCCGCGTGGCTTAAACGTCGACTAAGCCCAGATATGGGGCCGCTGTCTTAGGAAAGCCGCGTATCCCAAAAGTTTGGTTCCTGCGAACGCGATACACAATTAGGTGCGTTGATACGCGCCAGTCGCTTCTTGTCGGCGGGAGGGGGGGGGGGGTAATGTAGCACCGTTTTCGTTTTTCCTATGGGCTCAGTGATTTAAGAAGTTTCCTGTACAGGGTGGTCAGTTTCATTTCTGCAGTCTCCTGTCACTTATTCTTACTCCTGTTTTTTTTTTCTTGCATTGTGAGTTTTTATTGTTGAACTGGGTCAAGGCCAGGAGACCTGCACACCATACCTATGCACCCAAGCGCACCAAGAAATCTCCTCTTTGGATACTCGGCCATGAACCTTTTGTACCTTCTCAGCTCTTCTAACTTTCTCACTCTAGTCCTCCGTTTCAAAGATTTCATGGGAGGTGGGGGAAGTCCCTATTTATTTCCTTTAAAAAGAATATAAATATTATTGAAAAAAGAATTAAAAAGGGAGAAAAACTTTTTAAAAATGGTGAATATTTTTTGTCTTAATTTTGAGTTTGTTTATTTTTTAGGGTCGTCTAAATGAAATCATGTCTCAAATTTCCGTTCAACCCGGTGCTTGTCTGGGTTCTACCAATGGCAAGTTGACAGCCCAGACAAGGTACTGCTTGGACAGCGAAGCGGAAAAGGACTTACATCAGTTTCTCTCATGGGAGCAAGATGCTATCAAGGAGTTAGTTGATATATTGAAGAAAGACGTGGAATTGGCTAATAAATTGTTGAATCAAGAGAATAAATAACGAGCAGTAATTAAGGGGTTTGAATTATACAACGTATGGTTCCTGGGGAAGGTTTGGTCTCTGGAGTCTTTTTGTGGCTCTCTAGCATATTGGGAGGGTAGTTTGCTTTGTCCTTTTTGCGACAAAGTTTATTTTTCTCATGAAAATCTTTAAATTTTGCAATAAAGTCAATTTTTTTCAGTGTTATTTTTTTGTTACGGGTTAATCCTTTTTCTGTTTCTACACCGTGTTTCAGCACATCCGCCCAATAAACAGAGGGGCCGTCATACGCTGAAGTTTTGTCTGCGCGCGCTGGTCTAGAACCTAGCACCTCGACGCCATAATTCCAACTGTATCTCATGACGATGGGTTCAATTTAAAAGGAAGGTCGAAGATAAAGAATATATGTAAGAGGGTATTAAGATAATAAAATAAAATTTGCTTGTATGCGGAGCAGTAATAAGATTCATACCGTCTTCCCGGCGTGTCATAAAAGACGACTAAGCCTAGATAGAGGAGTCACGTCTATAAACCGCATGCGATCTTTCCTGCGATCGCGATACGCGCCAACCCTACTTGGTAAGTTTAGAAATTTTCTTAACTGCCTCCTTGACCAGAGTATTCCTGAGGCTAACCGCCAGACAGCTCTACATTCCTGGCTGAGCGGGCGTGGGCCGGCGGAGTTCTCACTATGCGAGGCCCTGTCTATCGCCGAGTGAATTTTTGCCATGTCTCTGCAGTCTTGTTCCCCCTTTCTATCACATTTCACCTTTCTCTCCCTTACTTTTGCTTTATTCTAGAAACCAAGTCCTAATTGGGAGGGGCTCTTTGGTCATTAGGTTCAAGATATGTCGCTTGAAGGGTACTGCCCTCAATGGATGCATCTTCCCCAGCTCCCGGAGAATGTTGTGCACTCCCTCTTTACCATTGGGGGTTTTCATGCCCGAATTTTTCTTCTGCTTAACTTCCCCACTTGGAGAGTCTATTGCTTTTAACTCACCATCTTCATCCTTCCTCAGCAATACCTATTATTCCAACTCTATCCAGTCTCTTATCACGCCACCTTCCGCGCCCTAACCAATCATATCCCCTTCTGCCGCTAGCCCCCACTCTGTTTCTCTTCCTCAATATATCCGCTGTATCGTTGCACCATTCCGAAAATCGACAAAATTATCTCGAAAAGAACCTTCGTTCAACATTCCGACCTTTCTTGAGCAGAACCACTATAACCTCCCAAGTAATCATTTTTTAGCCTGAGACCATCCGAATCATTTGCCTCTGTCCTCAAACGGTGTCTTTTTTTCAGGGGCTCATTTGATGGGTCATTACTTTTAGTCCAGTCCAGCTGGCTACACGGACTATTTCCTCCCTCCCGCCACTTATGGGATGTAGTCTCCGTGACCCAACAGCCCCGACTCAGCTGCTGCTAAGGCACCGTTTTTGCTAACGGCTTTCGTAACGCCCAGGCGTAAGGTTTCCAAGACGTCTTACGGAAGCTATGGAATCAACGATGTTCACAGCTTAAAACAAATGTCACCAACGAAAAAATGTCTACCGCATTAATACTACCTCTCCATGGTCAAACCTTCCTACTTTTACTGACTGGAATTCCTGTACCCTGAACTGTGGATTTAGTGTTCCGTATGTGCCATACCTTACTCGTTGCTTCGAATGTAACAGGATTTGGCACATAAGCTCTGCAAGCCGAAAGACTGTGGCTCTCTTCCCCACTTCTTGCCAAGCAAACCCTCTGCCCTCCAATTGCTGTGAAGAACACCCAACATCTTCGCGCGATTACCTTACATAAAAGTTGGAGTCAGAAGTGCAATATATCCGGTATTCTGCCTACTTGAGTGCTCAAGAGGCACTGAGGCATGTAGGATAATAGCTAGTCTGTCTTTCATGGCACCACTTCTCCGCCTGCAGAGACTTTTGGATCCCTGCGGATCGGCTCCTCCATTTTCGTCAGAGATGGGGGCCAGCCATCACTCTTGCCTTGGCTACGAACTGCACTTTTAACCGCCTCACTCATTCCCCCACCTTAATTTCTTATTTATAATTTGTTTATTTATTACTTTGATTAATTTTACGTCATTTATGTCCTTTTGCTGTCTCCCCCATGTTCCTTTCCGCTACCTCACCGGGGAGTTACTCCTTTCTCCTTGTTGACCGTGCGTGGAAACTGAGTTGAGACCTTGAGGTGCCAACACACTTCTTTGCGAGGTAGTTTAGGTTGCAAACGGAAGGTCGAGTTGGCACTGTCTGGTCAATCAGTCGGTCCATCGTGGGTCTTGTCCTACGTGGCCTTAAGGGGTCAATCGGCACACCGATGATCCGGTGCTCTCGTCTGGGTCCTTTTGTGGTTACCAGAGTATATCAGGTGTGGTTTCACTGTGGTTACTAGATTGTAACCTTGTTGTAGTGTGCCCCCGCCACTCACTTTTTCCACTCAAATACATTCTAATGAGCTTAAAGACTAGGATCTCAAAATGCTGAAAATGAAGTTTGCTGATCAGCGTGCAATCGATGTCTAAAGGAAAGTCCAAATCGCAAATGGCCTCATAAGTAAATACAGGCACGCTATTCCTAGCTTTTGACCGGTAGGAGTTGCATACTCACACGAAGGAGAGATTCCTCCGCAATCTGTAAGTCGATATGTCAATAATCCGCGACGATGCTTCCACTCATATTTTAGGCTATGTGACCAAGAATTGTCGCCATGAACGTGTTTGCATCCATTTCGCACTCATGCTAAATATTGCCACCACCTGAAAATGGGCACCAACTGTGGAGAGGCTCACAGTCCTCGTCTTCTTCTGAAAATGAGGCACTGTCAGTCTGCGATGCGCACAAAGTTCTCTTCCGTGAAGCCCATATTATGGTTCGCGAGATATTTGTGTGCAACTGTGCCCGCTTCTTGAACGTCCTCCGGAAGACGACTTTCTCGGGGCCCCATTCGCCCCCGACATCCCATTCCTGCCCCCATCAGAGTTTCCCTGGAAATCGATACCACTTCGGCGCCTAACCTTCTTCTCGCTTTGAATGGAAACTAACGTGGATCAGTTGATGCGGCACCTTGAGATGCTCTTAAAACCGGTGAGAACATACGAGCAATAATATATCACAATTGTATATTTATTAAGAAAATATGAATAGAACAAAGCGGATCGCCAAGTCTCTCACGCAGCCACACACAAACATACACACGCTAGGAAACAGCTGCCAGACGGAAGGGTCTCAATGATAGATAACAGGGACAAGCTGAACAAATACAGGGTAATGTATGCCTTGACCGGTTAAGATTTCAGAGGAACTGTGAAAGGCAAGCGATCTCTCTGATACAGGATAGGCCCAAAACGTGGAAAAAATTGAAGACTTATTACTTTCACATAACTTCTAGCTCCACCCAACGAAGGAACTGATGAACATTCCTGATCCTTGGTTCCACCCCCTCGTCCAAGTCAAGTAAAAATGTCATGCTCCTTGGAAACGGGACACACACACACACACACACACACACACAATAAATATATATATATACATATAGGTTGAGGATAAATCCCTAATTGGGACGTGTAAAATTTCTCATTTAATTAAATACAACGTTTCGGGTACCTTACCCATCTTCTGGTCTATAAGATATAGAGCAGAAGATGGGTAGACCATATACGAGGGGCGGTCAATAAGTTTTGCAATTCGGATATAAGGAAACGAGATATGAAAAAAAGTGTTTTATTATTTTTCAATATAACTACCCTCGACTTCAATGCACTTGCGCCACTTGTACCCGAGGCTTCGAATTCCCGACAACCAGAAATCTCCCGACTGCTGTTCAATCCACTCCTGGACGGCGAGCTGGACATCTTCATCGTCCCCAAACCGGCGTCCACGCAGTGCAGCCTTGAGCTAGCGGAATAAAAAGTAGTCGCTAGAGAGCAGATCTGGACTGTAGGGGGGATGGTTGAGCTCCTCGAATCTGCACTCGCACAGGGCAGCTTGTGCAACTCTGGCCTTGTGGACTTTGACGACGTTGAAGTCGATCATGGGGCGTGAGGTTAGTAGGGACCCAACGGGCAGAAACCTTGGTCATGGCCAATTTGTCGTGGATGATGTTGAGAACACTTCCATGTGATATTCCAAGTTGTCGCTCAATTTCTTCGACCTTCCTCCGTCGATTTTCGAGTATCAGCCTCTCCACACGGGCCACATTGTCCTCGTTGGTCACGTCTGACGGGCGTCCTAGACGGGGGTCATCGGCAAGGGACTCATGACCATGGCGGAACTTCCTATTCCAGCGAGCAATGGTTGCATAGGAAGGGGCGGTGTCGGTGTACACTGCAACCAAGCGTTCATAATCTCTTTAGCATTCTTGCCTTCCTTGGTCAACAATTGATCAATGCGCGGTGCTCAACCTTCTCCATTGTTGAAAAATTTGTGACTGACGATCTGCGATCAGCTACTGCTTCTTAAATAGACGAGGCAGGAGCGTGCGGCTGCAGGTCCTGACTTGTCATAACTTGTCCTAACACCCCCACAAACAGCCATCCCCCTTCCTCTGTTTTGCCCTACCGATTCGCAAAACTTATTGACCGTCCCTCGTAGCTTAACGGTATAGCATCCAACCGGCAATCAGCAGACCCAGATTCGAGTCTCGGCCAGGAATTTCAAACTTTTTTCCATGGCGTTATCTCTGTCTTCTCGGTAAAGGATTGCCTTCATTGTGCCGCCCTCTGCTCTCTTTGATTCTAGTCTTCTTCTAATGTCCCTTTCTCTTACCTCTAAAAAACTCCTGTTTCTTGTCTCATATATATATATATATATATATATATATATATATATATATATATATATATATATATATATATTTATATATATATATATATATATATATTTATATATATATATATATATATATATATTTATATATATATATATATATATATATATATATATATATATATATATATATATATATATATATATTTATATATATATATATTTATATATATATTTATATATATATATATATATATATATATATATATATATATATATTTATTTATATATATATATATATATATATATATATATATATATATATATATATATATATATATATATATATATATATATATATATATATATATATATATATATATATATATATATATATATATATATATATATATATATATATTAAACACACCCAGAGGAAAAAGATAGAGAGAGAGAATCAGTCAAGTCGTCTGTCAGCAGCAACCTATTGCTATTATTAGCGTCACGAATTCGTTCCCTTATCCTTGAAACCTGCCGCCTTTAAACTCAGCTATATTGCCTTAACGGAAAACTTACACATAACCGCGTAGGACTCGAATGGTTCCGCTTGCTCTCATTTTGGGTAGGCCCAAGCTTAGAATAAAACCTACTTATCGCCACCGTCTTTTCGAAGTCCTTTTCTCTAACCCGTGATTACAGAGACATATTCTGGAACCCAGCCTAAACGCGTATTCCACGTGAGAAACGGAGTCAGAACTAATTCGATTGGGAAGACAAAAGAAGGCTTACTACCTACAAGCCCTCGATACCCGTCACGTCACTCGCAGCCAGATTCCATCACATACACACACACACACAAACACACACACACCACTACTATAAATCGGGGAGTTCAAGAAGCCCAATAACACTGAGGCCAACCTTTGATTTGATTGTATAGGTTTATTGTGCAATAGCGTACATTTATACATAATCATAATACAAATAATAATAAAAAAACAAATACAGTAATAATATGATACAATAATATAAATACATGTAGTATAAGTGCACACATTACACAAAGCGGGCAGCCCGTCATTGTTGGCGTGCAGTAAGACGTGGTGGAGCGTCTCACGCGTTTCTTGTCTGCTGCAAGTGGGTGGCGTCGGTCTTCATCACCTGTCGCCCGGCTGGGCGCGAGCGGCGATCAGCGCGGAGGGGGTGCTGTTCTCAGCACCTCCAGCAGCTCGTTTGTTGGGGGTGTGGCGGACCACTTGGGCGGCTCTTGCCTCTCGCGCCCTCAGTAGGGCGCCTCTTACAGGGGGAGGGGCTGGCGCTCGCTCTGGCCTGAGGCGGGTGGTGGCTGGGCAGGAGAGGAGGTAGTGCACCAGTGGGCGCCGGGAGCGGCCGGCGCAGTGTTCGCACCTCCCTGCCACAAAGTCGGCGTGCAGCTCTTCCCGCGTGGAGTAGCCCAGCCTCACACGCTGTAGCAGCACGCCGTTCGCTCTGGGCTGCTGGAAGGATGGGTTCAGTGGGCGATAGTCTGTGGCTGCAGCATACCACGCCGCTTGCCTCTTGTTTGCTTCCCATTCTTGGTGCTGCTGGTGGGCGTTGTGGGCGGCCCTGCGTTTAACCTGCACCTTGAGCTGCTGCAGGTTGGGGCACACGGTCCAGGTGATGATGGGGCCGTGAGCGGCTCGCTTGGCAGGCTCGTCAACCTTCTCAATCTCTTAACATTCCCTGATTTACACGAACCTTGGGATTGAGTTCGTTCTTATCAATTTCTGCTACTGGGGAATTGAAGTTTCATCTCGATTTCCTCTCTTAGTCTCAGTCTGTCCTCCCAACCATTTCTCAGCTCTTCGTTCTTTTTCAAGATTTCTACCGCCCACTCATGTAAGACTATATTGACCGGTTTTATTCTAACTTCCGCATGCAATTCTTCTTGCCTCATGTCCATCAGCCTTGTGCCTGTAATTTACCGGGTACCCTGGTTTTGTACCCTCTAAAGTTTAATCATGGCACTCTTCGTAGAACTATGTAGCGGAACAGCTGGGTACAGAAAGCTGTCCCTGACTATTGCCATGTATAGTTTCCTTTTGTGACTTGACGACAACCGTGAAAACCTCCCTAGTTGCGCTAACTTCAACTTTGCCACTCTTATCCTATCCGCTACATTTGCACTGTACCCGCCTTTACTTATTTTCAGACCTAATACTTTAACTTCGTCCTTATATTCATATCTTTTGTCATCCACACTAATGTTCTATACCTTTCTCCTGTTGATGGGTACACTGAGAATTTACCTATGTTGGTCTTTATCTTCCATTTCTTCTCGTATCTATTTAAGTTTAGGATCTCTGGCTGTGTTCTTGGCCGCGTGACGTCGTCTGCGAACTGTACATAAGCTGTTTCTCGGCTAAGGGCAAACGGCAGATCATTGGTATAAATGGCGTATAGGACTGGGGAAAGGCAGTTCCCCTGTGGTGGAAGCCCCCCTTTGTATTAAAGGGGGGGTATCCATATCTTCCGAACACCATATATGCCCTTCTGTCGCTAATGAAGATGCATAGCAGCCTGGTCATTTTCTCCTCTAGTTCCTCCTTTACCAGTTTGTATTTTAGACCATCCCTCCACACCTTGTCGAACGCCTGCTGCACGTCGCGCGCCACTAGATCAAACATCTTGCCCTCACTCTTCGCTTTGACCAGCTTCTCTGTAATCAGCGCTAGGGCCATCTCCGTAATTTCCTACTTCTGAATCCGTACTGCAGTGGTTTGTATTCACAGTTGGTCTCTAAGTGGTTGGTCAACCTACTATACACAATTTTTTCTCACACCTTGGTTGTAAAATTGAGCAGTGAGATGGGTCTTTATCCGTTGACTGCCTTTGTTGACTTGCCCTGTTTTGGCACAAGAACCATTTTGGCCAATTTTAGTCTGTCCAGGAAGTAACCAATATTCCAGCATGCATTAAAGATTGCCAACATACCCTCCAGTACGTTCTCCGGGAGCTGGTTTATGCTCGTTCTCGTCAGCCCCAATAGCCCTGCTGCTTTCTGTTTGAAGGCCTAGATTACCGATCTTATTTCCTCCATCTTTATATTACCATCGTCTCTGATGTGATCCCCTCTCCATTATTATGAAGGATCCTGTCAAGCAGATAGGTGTTGCCCAGATGGATGTTCAGTCCTTCCATAATCCTTGTTTCATGATATGCATCAAATCTTTTATTATCTTCTCCCGTGATGGTGAATACCTCAATCCAGTGCACGTTGAACAGCTCTTCTATTTCCTCTACTTTCGTTATATTTCCATTGCCTCTCTTAATCCTTAGTTTTAGCTTTTTCGGTGGTACAGTATTCTACAATCTTTTGACAGATTCCTAGAATTGTCTTGGGTTTCGTTCATTATCTAGTCTATCTACCAAACCCTCCCATACCCTCTTCTCTTTGGAGTTCTCGTCTCCCCCTGTATAGTTCAATGGTTGGTCTTATACCTCTCGTCAGTTAGTCGATTGCTTCCAGTTCTTGCATTTTTGCTCTTATCCAGGATCCACCTTAGAGCCGGGAGTGTTCTCATCAGCACTTTAGGTTTTCTGACTTTATTTTAGACTCTAACTTTTCTATTTTCCGGTCAATATCCTCAACACTTACCTTCTATCACTGGTGGTCGGTAGTCTTCCAGCGCCTCTTTGAATTTGACCCAATCCGCCTTAGCATATTGTTTCCTAACAGGGTATTAGACTTGAATTGGGCTTAGTGCCATCAATACTATGATTGGATTATGATCCGAAGGGAACACAGGACCCGGTTTGACAAACATGTTTCAGTGAAAATTTCTGCTGGTTAATAAATACTATATCTGGCTTTGTAGCTTTTCTATCCGTGACGTAAGTGGGAAACTCCTGCTCAGCTCGTACCACTATGCTTATACTTATTAAAAGATCAGGTTCTTCCCCATTGTGGCCAAGGAAAATCACCTGAGTGTTTCTCCCGAATACCCCAATGAAGTTATGTAGGGGAATATAGTTTCTTCTTGGAGGCTGATACCCCCATTATAACTACTGGTTCCGCCTGGGTGTTCACCTCAATTGCCAAATAGCTTTCGTCTAACTCTTCGCATTCCCTATGCTCTATACTTTTCTTAACAGCAACTATTATACCATCGAATCGTTCATTTGGGTGATTTTTCGTGTAGGTATAATAATTCTGCAGCTTCAGTTCATACCTACCTATTCTCAACCTGTGCTCACAAATCACTACTACATCAGGGACTTCTTTAGCCATCACATCCAGAATTTTTTTTTTGATATTCACTTCGACTATTTTCAGTTTATTAACTCTCTTATCCATAATTCTTTACCTAATCAAACTATAAACTTCTTCCTTTGACCGTTCCTTAATTTCCTGAAATTCTCTGTTCTCAGAAAGTGACATCTGTCCTCTGTTAACTGAATGTTCCCAATCTGCATAGATCTTTGAACTATATGCGACGGATAGTCTGATTCATGACTCTATTAAAATTTACTATCTTCTAACCCGTATATGATATGTACCATGCTCATGTCTTTGGGGCATTCGTTACCCACACTGGTGTAAATATGCACTTCTGCTTCTTTGCATGATGGTAGTTCTGTGTTCGCCATCTCTTTCTCGGTCTCCAGTTTCTTTGCTAATGTTCCCTTCTTAGAGTCACTTGAGTCCTCTTTCTTATTATTCTTTACTTCACTTGCCCCTGCTTCCTATGTCCCTTCTTCGCTTCCTGACTCTGAAGTGGAGGTTTCTGTGTTTGAGTCCTTTCTCTTTTCCTGCTTTTTCTTCTTTTTCTTATACTTTTTTCTCTTGTGTTTCTTATTCACTTCACCCGATATACTTCCTCTCCGTTCTCAGGCTCCTTATCAACCTCTTCCTTCTCGACTATTTTTATTTTAAGCATGTCTTTTGATGGGGGCTTCTCTGGGAACCACAGCCTTCTCTTCATGCCGTTTTTTTCTAGTAGGACGTTGAGTTCCCTCGAAAAAACACTCCGGCTTCGATATATTAGCCATGTGGGCATACATTCCCATGGCCATAATCTCCATATATTGGTTCTCGATCATGAGGTAAGGCACATGGTTCACCTTAGATGCTGCGGCTGCCTGTGGGCCTGGGATTACCTGTGGTTCCTCCTTACTTGGTCCTGCATATGGCAAATTCTATCCTATTTTATTCTCTGTCTTTACCATCTCTTTCTTCTTTAAAATAATGTGTCTTTTTGCCAAGCAGTTTATGGTCATTGCTCCGTGAGGAACCTGGCAGTTTGGGTATTTCTTTATCTCACTCCTGCATTCTTTAAACCCGTGACCCACTTGGTTGCATTCCGAGTTTTTCTTTTCGGACTTTCAATTCTTTGTTTCATGATCCTCAATTGCCCGGCAGTTAGAGCATATCGTGTCCTGTACAAATTCCTCTGTATCTATCTGCCAGGGGTTCTCTTCGTTTATTAAGATGCTTCTAAGATGTTCAGCCTCGCTTTACTTCCCTCTTTTCTTTTAATTGTGGTGTTTTCAACTAGAATATATCTAGTTTGGTTGATGCTATGCGCGTTTTCCATATGATTTTTAGTCCTTCCGCTTTGCAGATGCATGGTTAAATGCTCCGAAAGATTGGTAGTTGTCATGTCACCAACCATGTTATGTTATCTTTAAACACTTCAAAAGTGAAAGATACCTGATTCATCAAAAGTTGAATTGTGTCATTTTAGCATGAGTGCATACCGCCCAAAATTAAGGAACGCACATCCGTTTAAGTGTAAGAGCCAGTAGCAATCTCCAATGAACCCTTTAGACAATGGTAAACTCAAGTTCACTCATTCTGGAAGGCTTCCTTTGATCAACGGTGTTTCTCCTTTGCAGAGTATAATAAAACAATTGGGTGGATGTTCTGACATCAACAATCCAATGTTGGTAGGCTGCATCTATTTATTTTTACGACTCTTGTAAAGAAAATGACAACTCTGCTACAATTATTTGTAGAAGGACTTCCACTCAAAGTGTTCATTTTTATATCACTTAGGGCTGCCTTCACCAACTTCCAGGGTATGCCCAGTCGAGGTGTACCCACGCTTTGGACCCTAGCCAATTTAAGTCATATCGCGTCTGGTTAGACACTGGAAGGAGTTATTTTAACGACCCTTGTAAAGAAAATGACAACTCTGCTACAATTATTTGTAGAAGGACTTCCACTCAAAGTGTTCATTTTTATATCACTTAGGGCTGCCTTCCCCAACTTCCAGGGTATGCCCAGTCGAGGTGTACCCACGCTTTGGACCCTAGCCAATTTAAGTCATATCATGTCTGGTTAGACACTGGAGGGAGTTACGATTTGGGGAAACTGGTATACGCTATAGTGGCGGCAAGTTTGTATTTACACTTTAAACGGTATGGGTCTACACTGAGAAGTAAAAGGCCACGAAAGAAGAATGTATTCATGATTAAGCCGTGACCAAATTATATTTATTTTGATTAATCGTTTGATTGAAACTTTACGTGAGTAAAACTAGTTTGAATTCACAGGTAATTTAAGAGTTTGTTGGTTCCATTTAGTTATATTTACATTAGCAATTAGGGAAAGGAGAGAAATATTCTTGCAAAAAGGCCATTTGGATACTCCAAGACTTTCTTAAAGTCTAGTATTCCCAGTAAACTTTGTTTTGTGCCACAACCCTTTTTACCAGTCTTTATTTTACGTTCCAAAGTCCATTGAAAATTTACATCCCAAATCCTTATATTACTGGCTATGTAGCATATCCAAAGTGTTATTCGGAGTAAATGTAGTCCTCCTGAGTTGACATATGTTAATAGAGAATATGCCTAGAAGTATTTTTTATTAGTATTGACTCATTTTTTTGCACACAAATCTACTCATGTGTACTGGTTATTATATTGTTGACCAAATAGCATATAAATATAATTCCTGTACACATATATTCGTTTGTTTGAATTAAGGTTGAATTTTTAGATTCGGCCTACGTGACTGCCTTCGGTAAACACGAGGGATAGAATACGAGATCGTCTGAAAATAAATTGTATTTAAGAATTAACAAATGAAAACACAAAGAGATAATTGATTGGTTATAATACTAGAAGCAAATTGGTATACAACAAGTTAAACAACGAGGGAGTAAAGAAGTATATATGAATTTTGGTAAGATATTTAATAAATATGTAAAAGAATTGAAAAGGTAATTCACAGGATATCAATTGATAATTAAATAGATGTAAAAGGTATTTAACAGGATTGTGATAGAACGGTCTGAGGCCGCCTAATTTCAACCGCTATCACATGTTGTTTAGAAATACGTTTCTACCCACGGGCATCTTCGGTGGAAGCAGGGCGCCCTATCGCAACCTGAGTCAATATTTAACCAAGGAGGTTTCTTCCCCCCATCCCGTTTTACCCCATGCGCCGATCTCGCCAGATTGAGTTAGGCTTATTGGCAGATAAGGTATGTTCTCAGGCATGGCTGGGCATTCCCTTAAAGCCCCCCCTCCATTGTCCCCTACGCCAAGGGGAGGGCTTCGACTACATATACATCAGAATTTTACAATAAGATCAGATCAGATCCAGATTATCTTCGCGAGACATCACGCCGATCCGGTCTCACCTTGTGCACCAGGGGCCCTCTACCTCGAGATCCACCATTATTGTCCAGAAGAGGACAATATCCCTTGAGTGCCAAGGTTCGAGCCTTCAAGACGCCAAGTCCACAAGCCCCCCCCCCCCTGTTGTTCAGAAAGAGAACAACGTTAGAAGAGCCATTGTTCTTTGAGACCGTTGACAGGAGACGGTTCTCACCCTCCCCCCTGTTGTTCAGAAAGAGAACAACATTAGAACAGCCATTGTTGTTTGAGCCCGTTGACAAGAAACGGTTCTCGCCCTCATCCCCTGTTGTTCAGAAAGAGAACAACGTTAGAACAGCCATTGTTCTTTGAGCCCGTAGAAAGGAGACGGTTCTCACCCCCCTGTTGTTCAGAAGAGAACAACGTTAGAACAGCCATTGTTCTTCAAGCCCGTTCGTCAAGAAACGGTTCTCATTCCCAAGACGTCACATCAGGATAATTTAATACCCCTTCCCCCCCCTTCGGCTGGAACTCGCCAGTGGACCGAAGATTCCTCCGTGTCACCTTCCTCTGCACAACAACTTGTAATTACGTAAGCTGAGCCTTACCTTTGATTATCTAACCTTTTCGTCAACCTTACCCTGTGCTTTAAATGGTTTAGCGAACCATCCCATCCCTTTAATTTTTATTTGTTTACCTTTTTAAATCTCTCTCAAATCTTAATCCTCGGATTAGCCAGATATTCCCACGACCCTTTCCATTCTCTTTTTATGTAAACATTTTCCGTTTTGTGTGTTGTTGATAGTTTATTTACTATAACTCTATTTTAAAAATGATAGCTCATTATTATCCTTGAGCTCAGTTACACTTCTTAAGCATATTGAAGATAAATAATATCGGTCAACCAGATAACCACGCACTCGAAATATAATTGAATTGTTCCCTCAACGAATAGTTATATATGGTATATAGTCAAGAGTCCATTCTACGACATATATATATATCTATATATATATATATATATATATATATATATATATATATATATATATATATATATATATATATATATATATATACTATTTAAATTTGGTATCAAGTGTGTAAGGTTTAACGCTATATCTTTGCAAACACTGGTCTCAGTCGAGTAAAGCATAGTGTTATTTGTTATAAGAATAGAGTATTGTAGTTCCCTTTTGTTTTAACGATTGCTATCCCCTTTTTTTGAAACTTAAGAAGCTGGAGTAGCTCAAGGAACTGTTATAATAATTTGTTTGTGTTCTTTGTTGTGTGATTTTAGTCATTGGTTATCTAGGTCGAGAAACCAATTACGAATAGGTCAGTGCCCATATTTAGGTAGGCTAATTCTCTAGAAGCCATAATTCATATTGCAAGGAATTTAGTTGGTTGACTATTGCGCCCCCAAGTGCAAATATGACTCAGTTCGAAATCTTCAAAGCGCAAGGAGAATCCTTCGGACTTTCCGGAAGATAATTGATTTAGTACGTTCAAGAGGAGCAAAGAACAAAAGAGAAACAGAAATCCAACGAGAAGAAAGAGAAAGAGAAATCCAACGAGAAGAAAGAGAAAGAGAAATCCAACCAGAAGAAAAAGAAAGAGAAAGAGAGGAACGGAAAAGACAAGCTGAGTTTCACCATCAGATTGAAAGGGCTCGTGTAGAAGCCGAAATACAATCAGCCAGTTCACGTTCAGAAGCCCCGCCCAATCTCCCACTTAAGCTCCCCAATTTCAGGGATGGAGAAAATTTCGGAGCATTTTTAGCCCACTTCGAAAAGATCCTCGAGATCAATAACATGGATATGGAGGCTGAAGGTGTAGCAAGATTACTTCCCTTGTTAAATTGTAAATTGCGCGAGATTTTCATATCTTTACCATCTGAATGTACAATTAACTACAGCACCTTAAAAGCTGAGTTATTGGCCGCTCATAATATGACTCCCTATTTCTACCGACAAGAATTTCGACGAGGTCGTATTAAACCCGGACAGACGTTCCGTCAATTTGGATACATTCTTCAGAGGAATTTTAAATTTTGGTTAGAATCCCCAAAGGTTGATCCTGACTACGAGTCCTTAACAGACTTCGTGTTGCGGGATCAATTTTTGGCGTCTCTCCCGACGGAGATCCGCGCGTTCGTCAAGGATCGTTGGTGCCAGACCTTAAAAGAGTGTACCGAAGAAGCAGATGTCTATGCCGCATGCCATAATTTACACCCCAAAGAGAATCGAACTTCTCACCAATTCCCCAACCAGGAAAGAAGGAAGGATTCGCGCCCCTTCCCAGGAAAGCCAACGAAGTTTTCGAGCCCCGTAAAACCCCAAAACTTCTTCCCCTAAAACCAACAACGGGACACCAAACCTCCCGTTAAGATTTCTCCTCCATCACTCTTCCCGAAGCGACCAATCATATGCTTCACCTGCGGTGTAGAAAACTACATGAGCTGGAATTGCCCCCAAAATTCTAGGCCTAAAAGCGCACCAGCCCACCAAGTTCACCATATTAATGCCACCCCGCCTTCTCCGGTGGTGCAGACCCAAGCAGCAACTTTCCCCCCTCCGTCAGGCCACCAGGTAAATTTTATTTTTGACAAAAGTTCACCGGGAACTTTGAAATTTGAGGAGGGCAGCGTGAACGGCTGCCGTGTATCGACTCTCGTCAGGGACACAGGGTGCACGTGTTTCATCGTGTCCGACGAGCTCCTCCCCCAGTGGACCCTAACTACGAAAAATTTGCGGTGGTACATGACTACCTTGGGCGGGTGAACCAATTCCCCGTCGTTAGATGTTACCTGCTGTGTCAGTATTATGATGGCTGGGCTGAAGTCATTTCAGCACCCATACAATTCTGTTCCGTACTTATAGGACAGAGCCCTCAAGTAAGTTTCGACCCTGAGTCCCAGGCCGCCCTTCCTCGAGGACGAGCTAAGAAAGAAGCCCAGGAGCCCGTCCCCCTCAGAACCCCGATACCATCCGAATTCTCGGAGATCTTTAACCAGGACTTTAGGTCGGCACAAAAGGAGTGTGAAGTACTAACACCCTTATGGGATAAGGCCCAAAACAAGGACACGGAGGCTGTCCGTGGACCCAAAGAAAAAAGTACCCCCAACGCGCCCATGGAGATACGTTCGTAGCACTGGACGAAACATCAGCGCTTGAAGAGGATTACCCCGCGGAGTCCCTTAATGTAATACAGACAGTGTGCATCCAACCTAATGCCGATTACCCTCTCCCTTCCCTACTAGGCGAGTCTTTTGAACCCTCTGACCTGGATATCAACGCACAGCTGACACCACATCAAAAAAGTTAGCTACAAGAACTATTATGTCAGTTCGACGACGTTATTTCAGAGAAGCCTGGATGCGCTACTAGTTTCGAGCATGATATTAAATTAACAACCTTACAACCCATCCGTTCAAAACCCTATCCCATGCCAATTCATTTACGCCAAGCTTTTAACGCCGAAGTTGATAATATAATTAGTTTAGACCTAATAGAACCGTCCACCTCTAGTTATTGTTCCCCAATCGTCATGGTCAAGAAACCTGATGGCTCTTATCGGATGTGCATCGACTTCCGGAAGTTAAATTCGGTAACTGTGTTCGACGCCGAGTCCATCCCGTTGGTAGACCAAAACCTCCACCTTTTTGAAAACGCCAAGTTCATCTCAGAAATCGATTTGTGCAAGGCGTATTCTCAAATTCCCTTCCCGCCCGATGTGAAAGCATATACCGCCTTTGCAACGGAGAAAGGCTTAATGCAATTTAAGCACCTTCCTTTTGGCCCCGTGACTGCTTGTAGCAACTATAACCGTCTCATGAGAAGGTTGTTAGATGCCTTCCGATTTATCCTTTTACTTCGATAACGTCTACTTCGCTACTCGTGAATGGAGTCACCATTTAACCACCATATTAGCTCCCTTTGAGCGACTGAGCGAAAATGGCCTCACCATTGGCGCCAGCAAATGCCATTTTGCCCACGAAATTATAAAATACTTGGGTTTTAAAATAGCACAAAGCCAGTTAGGTCCCCAAAAGGACAAGATTAAGGCAATCGCCGACATGCCCCTCCCAAATACTAAGAAGCAATTAAGATCATTCCTAGGATCAGCTTCTTACTATCGGCGATTTGGCCCGAATTTCGCTGCAATTTCGGCGCCCCTCAGCTCCCTTTTAAAAAAGAATTCCCCCGATCGTCTACGTTGGAATGATGTCGCTGTTTCGTATTTTAATCAGCTCAAGAGTAAGCTCATTTCTGCCCCCATTTTGAAGTTGCCTAACCCGGGAAATCCTTTGGGATTAAGACCGACGCGAGCAACGAGGGCATTGGAGCTGTACTCCTTCAATATGAGGATGACGGAACCAGTCATCCAGTTGCATATGCTAGTCGCCAGTTATTACCACGCAAAAAGAGATATGCCACTATAGATAAGGAAGCTCTATCAATTATCTGGGTTATTGATAGGTTTAAAATGTACTTGATAGGAAAAGAATTTCAGATAAGAACTGACCACCGCCCGTTGGCCTATATTCGGAATGTACGACATTCCAACGGCCGAATTATGCGCTGGAGTCTACTCTTGCAAGAGTACCAATTTAAGATAAATTATATAAAAGGTTCCGATAACCAGGTCGCTGACGCACTCAGTAGGAATCCGTTACCAAATAGTGTAGATTAATTGTAATTCGTAGGATTAGGATCTCCATGTATGTATATACCGTCTTGTACGACATAAATTAGATTCTCTTGTAATATAATTAGTTAATGTATATGTCTGAATTTTGTGGCTCAATTTCTATTTTTTTTGTATGTGAATATATTTGAACCCATTAAATTACGTATAAATTATTTTGTCCCATATGTACTAATTTTATATCATTTCATTGCTCCATGTCCCTTTTATGATTAAGTTTGTATTAAAGGTTAGTTTCCCCTATAATCAAAAGATCAAAATAATCATATGTATTGAGGTAATACTAGTTAGGTGCATGAAGGTACGGTCGTTGCAAGAAAGCGAGTCCTCCACAACGGAGCTCTATCGTTGTCCTTTGTCTCTTTTTTTTCGAAGTGACAACTTTCCCCGGAATGGAGGGGTGTGATAGAACGGTCTGAGGCTGCTTAATTTCAACCGCTATCACATGTTGTTTAGAAACACGTTGCTACCCACGTGCATCTTCGCGTCGAAGCAGGGCGCCCTATCGCCACTTGAGTCAATATTTAACGAAGGAGGTTCATCCCTTCCCGCCCGTCGTTTCGCCCATGCGCCGATCTCGCCAGATGAGTTAGACTTATGGGCAAATAAGGTATGTTCTCAGGCGCGGCTGGGCATTCCCTCGAAGCCCCCCCTCCATTGTCGCCTACGCCAAGGGGAGGGCTTCGACTACATATACATCAGAATTTTATAATAAGATCAGATCAGATCCAGATTATCTTCGCGAGACATCCCGCCGATCCGGTCTCATCTTGTGCACCAGGGGCCCTCTACCTCGAGATCCACCATTATTGTCCAGAAGAGGAAAATATCCCTTGAGTGCCAAGGTTCGAGCCTTCAAGACGCCAAGTCCACAAGGCCCCCCCTGTTGTTCAAAAAGAGAACAACGTTAGAACAGCCATTGTTGTTTGAGCCCGTTGACAAGAGACGGTTCTCACCCTCCCCCCTGTTGTTCAGAAAGAGAACAACATTAGAACAGCCATTGTTGTTTGAGCCCGTTGGCAAGAAACGGTTCTCCCCCTCCCCTCTGTTGTTCAGAAAGAGAACAACGTTAGAACAGCCATTGTTGTTTGAGCCCGTTGACAAGAAACGGTTCTCCCCCTCCCCCCTGTTGTTCAGAAAGAGAACAACGTTAGAACAGCCATTGTTCTTTGAGCCCGTAGACAAGAGATGGTTCCCCACCGCTCCTGTTGTTCAGAAGAGAACAACGTTAGAACAGCCATTGTTCTTCAAGCCCGTTCGTCAAGAAACGGTTCTCATTCCTAAGACGTCACATCAGGATAATTTAATACCCCTTCCCCCCCGTCCTTCGGCTGGAACTCGCCAGCGGACCGGAGATTCCTCTGCGTCGCCTTCCTCTGCACAACAACTTGTAATTACGTAAGCTGAGCCTTACCTTTGATTATCTAATCTTTTCGTCAACCCTACCCTGTACTTTAAATGGTTTAGCGAACCATCCCATCCCTTTAATTTTTATTTGTTTACCTTTTTAAATCTCTCTCAAATCTTAATCCTGGGATTAGCCAGATATTCCTACTACCCTTTCCATTCTCTGTTTATGTAAACATTTTCCGTTTTGTGTGTTGTTGATAGTTTATTTAATACAACTCAATTTTATTAATGATAGCCGTATTATTATCCTTGAGCTCAGTTCCACTTCTTAAACATATTGAAGATAAATAATATCGGTCAACCAGATAACCACGCACTCGAAATATAATTGAATTGTTCCCTCAACGAATAGTTATATATGGTATATCGTCGAGAGTCCATTCTACGACAAGGATCACAAATGACAATACGTAAATTGGGGTTTTATTGAATGAAAGCGGAGGCGAGAGTCAGATTGGCGTTTACAAATTTTGTGTTTTGGCAGTTACAATATTGGAACCCATTTAAAAAGAGTTTAGTACACACACAGACACACACACACACACACATATATATATATATATATATATATATATATATATATATATATATATATATATATATATATTGTTTGACTTATCACTCTGCTTAAGTTGGATTTACATTAGATATACAAATTACCTTGAAGTACTGCGGAATTACATGATAACATAAATTGCTTTTAATTACTTTTGAGTATTGCAGAATTACATAATATAAATCATTTTATTTACAGCAGATTATAAGGATCTGGCACTGCTACTCTACTTCCACATTTCATTTCTAGCAATATTCTTCCTTCTTGTTGTGATCTTTAAAGTTCATTTTCGTTTAATTTGTCGTCTTTTAAATTAGTTAATTTCGTCTCTTACAGTAATATTCATTATGAAAATATTCAGCACATGCACATCATAAAACACAGACTGGTAGTTGACAGTAAGCGAGTTCTTCTTCACTTGTCCACTTCGCTGGCGAAAGCGGCAATTAGCCAAGCGCGATGGAGGTTGACCCATTTTTCATCAGCCAAACTACAAAGACACTTACCCGGAGGCAAAGTCTTTCACAAGCTAAACCATGTGACCGGATTCATGGGAGACACAGTGCTAAGGCACGGGTCAGGACGCAGGGAAGATCCAAGGCTAAGCCATGTAATCTTGCGCAAGTTCGGCCCTATGTTAAGTCATGTGACCAGGCGAAGGGTAGTTCACGTGCTAAGCCATGTGACCAGTGAAGGGTAGGCCTAGTGATAAGCCTTAAACTGGGTTAAGGGTAATCCGAGGCTTAAGTTTTACCCATGCGACCGAACGCCGGGTAGACCCAATGCTAAGTCTTGTAAGCGGACACAGGGTCAAGACAGTGCTAAGAAATGTGACCAGGCGAAGGGAAAGACCAGTGCTAAAACATGGTATCGGACACTTGGACGTCCGAGTGTTAAACCATTTGACCAGACGCAGGATTGTCTCTTTGCTAAGCCATTTGACCGGATGCAGGATTGTCTCTTTGCTAAGCTACTTGACCGGACGCAGGATTGTCTCTTTGCTAAGCAATTTGACCGGATGCAGGATTGTCTCTTTGCTAAGCTACTTGACCGGACGCAGGATTGTCTCTTTGCTAAGCAATTTGACCGGATGCAGGATTGTCTCTTTGCTAAGCTACTTGAACGGACGCAGGATTGTCTCTTTGCTAAGCCATTTGACCGGACGCAGGATTGTCTCTTTGCTAAGCCATTTGACCGGACGCAGGATTGTCTCTTTGCTAAACCATTTGGCCGGCTGCAGACTATACCCATTTCTATAATCAGCACTTGCATGATCTAAAAAATATGGCGATTTTAACAAAAAGAACACAAAAATATAGCTAATATACTACTACCTATTCTGATTCAACTTTTCCTTAAATAATAGAATGTTTTTATTTTCTTCTTTGAATTCCTTTTCCCTTTTCCTTAAGTTGACAATTAAAAGAATTCTAAATATTTTCTTAGCAAGAGCCGAATTTCTGATTGCGTCAGGAGGGAATTCTAGCTAACACTTACTAATGCAGGAGGTGTGAGGCAAATGTAATGTGGCACTTTGCATCTAATGTTTTGAAGGATTTCAAAAAACTATGTAAAGTGTTATAACAAAGGCCTAGTGTTGCATATATAATATTAAATATAAAGGTAATTCTGGATTTCAGGGCTCAATGTAAAAAAAAGAAGTTGTTTTGAAGTTAAAATGAAGCGCTTTCTTTGAACTTCTCATATTTCTTTTTCATTTATAAATTAACCTGAAAATGGATTTTTTTTTTACAGCTTTTGTAATTGAATGTTTTTAAATATTTCAAGTTTATATTAGATAGGCACCTTTTTAACCTCTAGGACTGCTTAGAAGCAAGGATACGATGCTCCAAAACTAGATAGCATTAATGAAAATAAATAAACGTTTACAAATAAAGGATATAATTTGCACGTTGCATTATGCATGCTGCTAAAAGCATGAATGTATTGGTCATATTTTACTTTTAGCTTAAAAGAGGTCCTTAAAAACGCTTCATGATGCGATAGTTATTAAATTAATTTCTAAATCTTCTATTGGTTTAAAAAAATATATATGATTAGTTTATAATTTATTTAACGTACACATAAATAAGGGTACGAAATTTTGGCCCCTTTTCTTAGTTTCCTCCGATTCTCACGTCTAGATTCAGAATGGTTTTACCGATCATTGTTTATCTATAATTTTCTGTGATACTTATGACCTTTTTTTCCGTTTTCTTTCTTTATTTTTCGCCTTAATTGTTTTTTCTCTAATTTCTATTCTTTTCCATTGCCAATTTTCTTTGCATGTGAGTTGGAATTTTCATTCAAATTATTGTAATTTTGACTCCATAAAATAATTCCTACCGACCTTTACTGCGCACCTTTCCCGCTCCACCACTTCCTAATGAGTCGTTTTACCCTATAACTCCTCTCTTCTCTTATCTTTTCCCCTATTTTTTTTTACTCGTATTTTGAATATTTTCTTTTTGTATTTTCCCTACCACGCACTTTCACACATGAATATACGGAAAACAATGTCAAACCTCCGCATGCAAATAATTTTCTCCAAGCAGCGAAAATCGAATTACTTAGAATACTTGAGTGGCAAACTTGAATTGAATTCGACGCCCCAAACAACATAGTTAATATGCCTACATATATATGTACGTAAATCCCAGCTTCCTGCGGGATTTGTAAACTTTTACTGCTTTGGGAAAATATCCTGCAGTGAGGGGCGCGTTAAATATGTATATATTTACTAATGATCTTAGTATTCATTCTGGGTCCGTACAAATCTCGTTGTTCCCGACCCCATTCCTATCCCTTGAGATCACTGTTTTGTGTTGAGAATAATTGCGTTTTATTTCTTGACAGTTATTACTCAGACATTTTGATCGTCAATAAATACTCTATCATTGAAGTATGGCCTGGGTTTATTTCCGATAGCCACTGGTGAAAACTGTATCTTTTTCTGAGGGTAACTTAATTTTCATATTTAAGTCTGATTCTGATGTTGTTTTTGGCATGTCGCGAATCATTTTGATGCTTCGTATAAATCTGGTAGTGTTAAACTCACTATCAACTTTATGAACTAACTCATTTTTCCTGTTTTTTTGCGCAATGTCTTGACATTCCTTAGTTCAATCCTTTTGGTAGTGAGCTTTCTGCATCAATTTACTATTTATTCTTCTAAAAAATCCATCTAAGTAATTATCTGTGCGCCTCTAACGATGCGCAGTGGGACTTTTTGGACAAGTCCATCGATAAGTGAGATTAAGCTTCAATTACTTCATCGATCCTCGTATAAAATTAATACATATTCATTAAGAGCGTATACAACTTAACCTAATATTTACATTTAAAGTACAAGAGGAGAGATATTCAGTACTTTTCAAGCTGTTCTATCCAGTTTAAATGAGGCATTGGCTTATTCTGCAATAGGGCGTGGCCGTGACCTTACCTACATACCTAACCAACTATCTCTATCAGTGGGTGCTCCAATATTCCACGTTCACAGCACACATCTGTCACTTCCACCTTCTCAGGATTCTCGGGGTATGTTTCAAGGAGGTATCAAGTGCCATAACCTCCTCCCAGGAGTTACTTAACTTCAGGAAAAAAAGTAAAGCCATAGTTGCTTTAGTCTAGGAGCAGCACTAATTTGAAAGAGGGTATCCGTTTTAGGCGAAAATAGCCTTGGGGTCAGCAAGTTAAATAACATCAAAACAACAACCAATTTAACTTTCCTTTTAATTGAAAATGAATACCATCATTGTCACATGTAAGGTAGTAAAGGATGATGAACAATATAGTATACATTGACAGATTTTACAATCTATCATGGGCACTATGTATCATCATCCTCTGACTCCTCTGGAAGAAACTTGTTATGAAGATTATCACACTCATCAAGATGACATGGTCCACA
This sequence comes from Ceratothoa steindachneri, assembly GCA_963969495.1. Classification (NCBI taxonomy): domain Eukaryota; kingdom Metazoa; phylum Arthropoda; class Malacostraca; order Isopoda; family Cymothoidae; genus Ceratothoa; species Ceratothoa steindachneri. The sequence goes on along the minus strand of OZ018318.1, from coordinate 25,734,178 downwards.
GACCATAGTGCATGGTAGGTCATATCGACTATAAGAGCAGCTGAGTGTCTTGCAGCCAGTAAAGCTGTTACAATGAATCACCTCCCCATCGCCCTCTCAGGGCGATGTCTGGACAGCGTTCATGTTTATCATAAGAAGGATGAATCTGTCATCTTGTAGGTTTCACCCCAGTTCATAGCTTCCATACCCTCTTCTTTTCCCATCCTAACTATGAGCTGGTAGTATGCTCGTCGGCAGTGAAGTTTGGTGGCGAATTCAGTTGGTGGCAGCCGCTCAGGTGTTACAGGTGATGAAGCTGATACGACCCTCTTGCTGAAGATGTTGTATCGCATTGTCGCGAGAGAATTTGTGCACTTTCCACCAAAGAGGACAGCCATTACTTGGGACCCAAGCTCATCTATCACTTCTGGGGTCTGGTTTAGGACAGTAAATGCGTTGGAAAAAAAAACTGAATGACAGGGTCTCCTTCACAAATTTCTGGAAGGCAGTCTTCTTGCCAATTCCAAAATTCCGAGAAGTTGTGTCATAGCGTGGATGAACATTAACTGCGAACACATGTCATGTCCAAGGATTTCATTTAAGTGTTTGATCTCATACAATATAAAGCTACCATCAGTTTTGGACTTGTCTTACATGGAATAAAGACGCTCATTACCTCATTTTGCATAATAAGGGGTTAAAACCAGGATGTCAGTATCTTCTCCAATAAGTGTGGTTGTGTGTAGACGAGATGCATCGACGGCAGCATTTACTATGTCTACATCAGCATCCCCGAATGTAGTGATCACAGTGCAATCCCTTTCTTTCAATTATTCACTTAACTTCTGGATCAGTCGCTGTTTGTTGATATCTCTTTATAGGAACTCCTCCTTCTTGCCGGAGAACTCTGTCTCAGCAGTCAAGCTGACGATAATATAAGGAATGTTGTTTGCTCTTCTTTAATGTGTGCTGTCTTTAATGGATGGCCCTTGCTTCCATGGTATTCGGTGAAGAAGAGAACATCCATCAAGGACATAACACTCTGTTTCTGGTACAGAATCTAGGATTGCACGTTACAGATTGCATGCGCTTTTTGTGATTTGTTGGCCTTTTGTAACACGTTTCCAGCCTCAAAAAGGGCAGGAGGAAAAGGACTGAGTTTGTGTCGCATGACCTCCTCCAAGGATAGCTTTCCACTCTATACACCCAGGTAAACCGAGTCAGATGGTAGTCGCGGATAATGAGTATCCTCTGCCCCCACTAATCTTCCCCCAGAACGTAACATCCATTAAAACTCCAATTCGCCCCGAGAACCACGCCCATTAACTATCCCGTAGTGAAACTTGTCTCCGACCCCGTTAGATCGAATCTAGACACGATCTCCCAGTGTACCTTGATAAAGAATGACTATGGGACTCACGCCCCCATCATTTATGCAACACTGCAACAGGGCGCCCTAGCCATAAGGGTAAGATTAAAATTATTCAGTTACCATAAAAAGGGTAGTTCGAGTAGGATGGAATACCATTACCATTTTGTGACATATTTGGGTAGACTCAATAACCCGAACGGCCGACGCAGGCATGGTAAAGTAATGGTCGTCGAGCACCACTTTAATATTAATTATATCAAAGGTGCCGATAAGGTAAAGCCGCTATATAACCAGAGTCAAAACCCCTTTGAGGGTTATTTCAGCACCCCGTAAGCTTAAAACCATTCTTCATTTTTGTGTGTTCGTATTTAGTGTATGTATTTAAGTCCTTAAAGTTTAGAAATGTAAGGAAGTAGCTGGTTAGATACCACTTTCGAGCCAGGTTCCTTTTTTTGGGTATAATCAGTGATTTATGTTTTGTTTGTTTGGATGTTAAAGTGGGTGTTGTGAAACATACCTCAGTAGGCTCGCGAGGCATATGTCTATCCCCTGCCTTTGTAAGCGCGCGCGTGTGCACCCAAGCTCAAAGAAACTTAATTTAAGAGTAACGTTGATCCCGGTTAGCCATGATAATCAGGAGTATGGTCAAAGACAGGCAAGTTTGCTTTTGTCGATGATGTTTAGTTATTTGTTTTTGTTTTTCACTGGAGTTCTCCCCATTAAGTCCTTCAGGGGGAGGTATGTAAGGGAATCGATACCCCACCCTCACAACTAGGCCACTGGTCCTTAACCACAACGTCCTGGCATTGGAGGCGGCATAGCCCGAACACTTAACCTTCATCCCTCTCTCCGCTCGTCTCGAGGAGAACCTGAAAGGCCGCCCAAGACTACATAATGCATTAATCCTCGCAGGCCGTACCACGGTGAGCCTAACATGGGTTAAAACAGCAAGATTTCCCCTAAGAGTTGATATTCAATTTACCGCATATGCGAAATTAGAGGAGCGTCGTCCTAAAGCCAGAAACCCTCCTCTAGGGCTAGCTGAAAGACGCCCTGAGAAAAACCGTTAGAGGAGGAGACTTAATGCAAACGTCCATATCTTCCCCTCCTGCCCCTAACCCCAGTGGGGGTAGCGAAGTATATATGCCAATAACTTTGGAAAAAACGGGGTAGATTACGTTAGTCATCAAGACGACTAAGACCAGCAAGAGGCCCGGCTAACAACAAAAGACACTTAGAAGAAGCTCATCCGGAGCTAGTTCCTGGTGGCCACACCGAACTTAGAAGCCTGTCAGAGGTAGATCGTTAGAGAGACCTAGACGGCGAAGACCGGCATAAGTACCCAACAAACCAACGAGATGAACTTAGAAGAAGCTCATCCTCGAGCCAGTTCCTGGTGGTCACGCCAAACTTTAAATTCACTTGATTTAAGAAGCAACTTTAACTAACTCTCGTCATAGAATCCTCCTATCCTGGTGTATACCAAAACACAGAGATAGTCCTCGCCCTTGAGGAATACCCCAAAGTGAACTCCCTCAAGTACTCCCAGTCGTCAAAGGATTCACGCTTTGGGCTCATCGCTTGCCAGTGCGAATTATCTCCAGAGTAACCCGAAGATGAGAAGAAATATTCTTTCCCTGTCCCATGGGGGGATTATTTCATCCAGAAGACGTGCTTAACCTCATCTGGCACACGCTCTAAATTCCTCTGTTGCTTTGAAGCATTTTCCTTCTGACCATCTAGACGCCCTGATCACGCGCCGGTCCAGAAACAACATTCTTGAGGTGACATAACAAATGAGTTCAAGGTCAGACTCAAACCCGATTGTCGTAGGAATCTCGAAAGGTATTCAAACCCCGGTATCTGTTTCGTTGAAGATCAGTTTGCATTTAATATTAAAGTGAGCTGTGAGTCAACCATTACTGTAAATTCAATTGTGTAATTTAGTAAGCCTCACTTAAATTGGTTTAATTCAGTTCTGTGTAGTTTGTCTGTTAAATTTCAATCTTGGTTCATGTTTTTAATTAAAGGTCTAGTTTTCTTTGAAACAATTTTTATTCAATCCTCGAAACGCTGAGCAAGGCACTAGGAACCCTCAAAGAACATAACATAAGAACATAAGAAAAGAAGGAGACTGCAAAAGACCATTCATGGCCATTGACGTAATAATCATAATCATAATCAAATATAGCACTCTTAGAGAGAAAACTTAATCACGGAGTTTTGAAGTACGTAACCAACCCATACCTACGAACTCCATCACTCAGTCCTTCCTATACCACGACATAAATTATCAGAAAACGTTGAAAAAGTAATGCAGGATCAATGATCGATCAGGAGCAACCTTGATAGACGATTTTGTCCAAGGGTTATGGCTTTATCCCTGCTACTAAATGAGAAAGTGAAGGCAGGCTTTCCATTCATTTTATTCATGATTTTGCATCCAACAGATTAGTATTCCTGCACGTTCACACTGTCCTCAGCAATAACACCAGTGACGATGTTCCGCAATGATGAGTCTGGTGAGAAAGATGACCATATAGCGAGTTTTGAGCTGATCTTCTCCATGTCTGCAGTATCTCTTTTTATCCTTGCCCCTGTCAAATCATTGTGCTGTTCTGAGGTCGTCTATGACAGGTTTTTGAACTGCATTGCGATGTTGTACTCTGCGGTTATGGGCCTTGACTTGGTCCAAAGGGCATTCTGCTTTTCTGACATTCCACTCCCGTGTTTTATACCTCAGGTGTTCTTCAATAACCTCCTCAATGTCGTCTCGATGGCGAGATCTGGGCTGAAACCTACCCAGAAGTTTTCAAATATTTTGTACACCTCGGGGTGTTTGACGTCAGGCTGACTGATGTCTTGGAGATAGAGGTGAGCTAATTTCAAGTAGTTGAAAAAGCCAGCTGCGGCGAATATCAGCATGTAGTCAGAAACGGCGCGTAAGTGCATCAGCCAAGAACCTGTTTAATCTGCCATTATGAGTGACCTGGCAACTTTTACCATGCTCTGGTGATTCAGCCACAACATACTTATCTTGGAGCGGGCTTCCAGTTGCTTCTTCCTTTTTTCAACTTCTTTTATTTGAATGAGGATCTATGACGCGAACACAGTATCTAAGGTCATATCACCATTCACTCACTCAGTATAGATCTCTGCAGGCTGCGAAATGAGGAGTATCATCTAAAATGTCTGACACCATCACATGGTTAAGAAATTTGTCTACAGAAAAATGGCCACGGAATGCTGAACTGATTCACCTGTCAACATCTGGGTTACAGAAATTTCACCATAGACTTTCCCTAGAATGTCCTTAAGTCCTGTTAAATCCTTCAGAACAATGGCTTTAAGATGACTGCCTGGTGGTGATTCTTGGATGTTCACTGTATAGGGGCTGGTCGAATGTAATAACTGAGGTAAGATGGTGCTTGGACGCAAGTCCACAGAGGGATTCCAATGTTGACATTGGAGAAAACTTGACTGAAGACTGGCCTGGTTGTTCATCTACATGTTAAATAGCATGCATCATCCCTTGCCAACCTGGTGTGGTTTGTTTAAAGTTAAAAGATAACTCTCAAATTAGATCAACAATCTTGTTTGATTCAGTGAGTCTTGGAGGTTCTTTCAATGTGATGGCTCTGAGAATATGTTTAGAAAAGCGATAATATATTATTGCAAACTTTGACTTCTGTACAATGTTCAGTTCTGCCATCTTGTGTCTTGAGACAGTCAGGCCTGTCTTCTGTCCTGGTGTCACGGGAGCTATCATGCCCATCCCATGAAAGGTTCCTTTCCATCAATTGTGAGAATGTTATGATCTACGTTGTCTGCAGCAAAAAACTCGGTCATGTTCAATTCATTAATATCCTTACCAAATATGTTTGGTGCAAAAGTATTTGCTGTATTCGTTTCAAACATCTTCAATTCGCTATAGGAGGAGCAAGGTATCCACAAGAAACTATTTAAGTGGTGCATTTGCACTGCAAGGCCAATTTGTTCTTGGTCTGACCTGCCTGAATGATAGCATGGTCAATGCTAGCAACTTTTTTCTCGGCGTTTTACCAACAAACGATGCATTTAACAAAATGCGAAATGATTCTGGAGCATAATTAAGAGTTGTCTGGAGTTTGAGTGATTCTGTAGTCGGGTACTGGTCATTAATGGGTGGGACCTTTCTCTTGATGTCACTTTTTATGAGCCTTGCACTTGTCTTGAGTATTTCTTCCTTCTGTGACTTTTCATTACCATCCTGGTTTGTGTGAAAGTATGATCTCAGGATGTGTGATGATGTTTTTCTCATTGTCACTATATCATCTTCACCTTCTTTTTCTGCAAAATATATGATGTCTCATTACCGTTCCTTTAGCTGAAGTTTTAGGTATCTAGTATTATATGAAAAAGAATTGGCTGAGTATTCTTTCGTTTTCAACCTCGGGTCAGAAACAGTCGGGCGGTATTCATCATTCATTTCAATGTATTCACACATCTTTGAAAAGGCTTGTACTTGGTCCTCTTCCCTTGGTTTTCTAGATTTTTTACTTTTTGGATCTGGTTAATTTTGAAATTGTAGAGGTATATCACGGCTACTTCTGAAATTGCTGCCCTAAACCTAATGATACACGCCGTCTGGAGCGTGAAGATCACTATTGTAAAATTCAATTCTACCTTTAACTTTGAAAGACCATTCATCGCATCGGCTATCACAGTATTGTAATATTGTCCGTTTTCACATAGCTATAGTCTGCAATTTCTTCCCGAACATTAGTGCCGCAGAAATACCAAATGAGTTTGGCTAATGATTGGGCCATCAGACTCCCTAGTACTCCTTTTACTTGCGGTAGTGGCTTCACTGCTCTCATTCCTTCTTACATCAAGATCAATTGCTATACAATTTGTGTAGATTTTACGACATACCTCATGCACTAAGCAGCCAGCAGTCAAAACAACCGTGTCACCTCCCCGAAGAGTAGCTTCATTGATCCCAATAGCATCTTTCTCACGAATCTTGATCAAATCACGTCCATCACCTAATTTGCAAATGGCAAAGTCTGGTCAGCATCTCGAGCTTGAATGAAAAACAATACATTTGTACACATATGACAAGTGATGTTACTAGTGTTTTTAATATGTTAGCTAATAGCTTACTAAACATGAATACCTAACTAATGATTCGTAATGCATTAAATAATGTTGATTAATTAATGTACCCTAATTGTAAAGTGTTACCAAGTTGGCTAGGTAGTTAGTACGGGCGATTTACATTCATTTCAGAAAAACAATCAGTTTGATGATCAGCTGCTTGGTTGCTTACAGTATAGCATATCAATCAGTAAAATTAAAGCTTGCTGTAACTCTTGCAATAAGAGTCGTGAAGTGGAACTAGCATTGGAATCAGTATGAATGTACAGTAGCTAGCTAGCTAGCTAACTATTGTGTACATTCATATTGATTTCACTGGTGAAAACAGTTTCCATTTTATATGTTAATAAATAATTGACTAATGGTTATTTAACTTGTTTTTTTTACATTCGTTAGCCCTTAAAATCTAAGGTTAGACACCAAAATTACCTTTGTGACGTGAATCTTGACTGTGATATGGCCATTTTAAGCTTCTGGTGGCCACTTTGGGCGCCATTTTGAAAATTATGCCTTTCCCCAAACTAGATTTTCCTAGGGTTTTAGTCTGTTATTAACCATGCTCAATAATACCAAAACCAATTTAAAATCTTTTGAAGCAATTTGTTCATGGTTAGGTGACTTTTTTCATATATTGACGCGGCTCCTGGGACACTTTGGAGATTCCTTGCGTCTTATACAGAATACATTCGGGGCCTCTTTTTTGAACTGCCATCTAAAATCCAGGATATTTTCGTCAAATTTGGAATGTACCTCAGATTGCGCTCAAGCGTTTTGGTTAGTGCTTGTCAATATCTAAGTTCTCATTACCATTTAGAGGCCCAGGATGGTACTCAGTGAAACCAGTAATTAGGCTCTTATGACCTATGTAATGGTGGTAAAATAGTACTTTATTGGTTTCCTTTTAAATTAGAATGGCTTATTGCAATAAAAATTGTTAATCGATTTAATGGTGCTGCCGCGTTAATTGTTTTATTTACAACAAAAAGTATCTACACACATCTTCGCTCTATTTGAAGACTACTAGAAGTAGATACATGATATTAGATACATTTTTTGTATCAATTACATATATTAGTTCGTTATGAATGTAACGTTTTGCTTGGAAAAGTCTTGCTAATCTAATAAGGGAGCAAACAATGTGTCTCATTTACCTAGGAATTAATAAAAATAATAAAGGGCAAGTGATAAGAAATTACTTACTCGAAATAATAATAATGAAACAATAATAGTGAAGTAAAAATAATAGTGACATTCATAGTGCTATCCACAACCAAATCATCTCAGGAACCGTCATCCTTTTAAGGTACAAACTCTCGAAGAGAATATTTAATTAAATAATGTAACTAAATTGCTAAAATTCAATTTGTCGTGAATAAAAAAACTCCATTATTGAAATAACAATTTATGGGTGTTTCAAACAGTTGTACACCTGTGTAATCTTCTTAGAGTAACAAAGTACCCCAGTACCAATACCGAGGTTCTTCTTTGCTTTGTACAATGAAATATTTATGTATATTATACTTGAGTTTAATTTGTTGCGAGCCCAAAGGGTAAAGAGTTTGTTTCATAAGTAAAAAATAGATTACTTAAATCTGAAGTATGCAAAATCGTGTTTTAGTAAAAGCGATTACGCAATTCCTTTTCTTTTGAAGTCACGAACTTTGCTAATTCTGTATAAATTCGGGTGCCAAGCATCCAGTTTAGTCCAATTTTCTTCCAGGGTAAATGACCTTTTTATTAATTTAGATTAATGACGCCTCTCTCTAACATTTTATCGAATCTAGAACCTCTTTGTCAAGCCTACAGGATCACTTCACTTATATGTGAATTTTCCATATCTACGTCTTAAAATCTTTCCGGAAGCTCGGCCTAGATACGGTAAAATAAATATAAAAAGCTTCAAAATTTATGGTAAAATTAGTTATTGCTTAGAGATTGATAAGGGTGACCCTAAGACCTCCAATGAGTATAACTCCATTAATATCGAGCATTTTGTGTCTAGTTAACTTATTCACAAACAAAGTAAAAGTTAAGAAAACAATCTCCTTTTAGTTGCTGACGACAAATCACTTTTCGAAAATATTAGAACTTCCAATTTGGAAATTGCTTCCAGGAGAGGATCCTTATTGTCAACATCAAGATCATCTGTTTTGCTTGCCATTGATGAAGTTCCGACTTTTAATCATCCAACTCTACAAGAACTGGCTGCAAATAATAGGCAAATCTTCACTGACGACAGCCGAGCGTGTTACTCGAGCCAAAAGAGTGTTTGAAAAATTCAAACTCGGAGAATTCAGCTTAGAATTTGCAAGTCGCTCTGGAAGACCTTCAGAGGTAGACAACGATCATTTGAATGACATTATTAAAGCCAACCCCATAATCAGATGTAGGTAGCTTGCAAAGATGTCGAAAGCTCCAAAAAGTACTGTTCATGAACATTTAGCGATGTTTTGTTTATTGCCGTCCATGATGTATTGGTACCTCATAACCTCTCAGAGCAAAATTGCATGTAGAGATATTTTATCTGCGATATGTTCTTAAAGTGCAATGAAACTGAACATTTTTTTGAAGCGATTGTTGATCAGATATGAAAAATGGACTGTCCATATTGTCGTAGAATGACCCTTGGTTTTGATCACTATACTCTTTGACACCCTTTTAGTAGCGGTATGCTTTAAGGGGCGTGAGTTACTTCTATGATGAAGTAGGCTTTGTTCTAAGAGTGCTAATTCAGTAGTTTTGTTCTTAAGGAAGAGCTATTTTTAAACACATAAGGATAAGAGTAAACACCAGAATCTACCAAAATAAACATGTATTTTAAATGAAACACTTAACTATTACAAACCAACAGTTAACACATTTCTATCTTTGGCATCAAAGATCTTTCAATGACAAAAAATAAACAAATAGGCTTCCCGTAAACATACCAATTGCCGATTAGTATTTTTTTCGCGACTCTATTTGATTAGCGTTAAACATTAAATTAACGTACTCTCGTCTACAAACACATATGACCTAGGTTCAAGAACAATGGTTTCTACTCTCCTTTAAAACGTGGGACGTACTAACTTCTACTATCGCAATAGGAATATAAATGTTATTTTTAACTTACAGGTAGGTAATAGGGATTGCCGGATGTCGCTGGAGGACTTATCTCTCACTTTGAAGTGTTGTGGCCGCTGGTTGAATTTTCGACGAGGCGTGATTGCTTGTGGCCTGTGACGGGGGCTGATTCTTCAACGTAATTAAAGAACGGGAGCTCGTTGGGGCTGGGTTCTTCTCCTCTCAGTCTTACGGTGCTTGAGATGTGAGAACCACTCGAGTGTGAGCGGCTTTGCTTTTCTTCAGTCGGACTTCTTTGCAGACTGAAAAGGCTTCTTCGGTATGGCACCGATATAAAGCTTGACTATTTAAGTTAATACGGCCCGAAAAGGGGTGGATCGATTTTCTCAATCTGATCCTATCGTTTCTCACGGAAATAGTCTTGTATGGCTGAAGGATCAATCTTCACGAACTAACCCTTCTTCTGGCGTATCGACTTCTAATCTTCTTGTCTGGCTGAAAGATCGATCTTCACGAACTAATCTTTCTTCTGGCGAATCGACTTCTAATAATCTTCTTGTCTGGCCGATGGATCGATCTTCACGAACTAATCCTACTCTGGCGTATCGACTTCTGATAATCATCTTCTCTTTCTTTGCGGGGCTTATTTATAGGCGGATTGCCGCCGCATCTAAAGGGGGAAGTGACCAGGCCACAGAGGCAAAGGAAGGGGGGGGGGGAGCGAATGGTGAGTTAGCATCTGGGGAGAGCGAGGATTCCTGAGGTGGCACTGGGGTGCCCAAGTCAGCTCGCAAATTAGAGGCTCGCAACCGCACCGCTACTTGGCGTGCCTTCTGACTCGCACCGCTTTTTTTTCCATAACCACGGGTTTATGGGTCTCGTAGGTAATTGGATCGTTAGAGCGTCGTTTAAGGACCTTAGGTGGTCGCCTTAAAACAGATGTTAGCTCCAACTGCCCACAGCGGCGGGGAGATCACACATGGAGCAGTTTCGCCAGCTACCTTTCCCACGCTTCTCCTCATGAGGGGGGGGGGGGGCTTTAATGTACCTATACTCCTCCAGGATGCTTAATGTAGCCATTTCTCTACACATATGTTTACATACTTCGAAAACCATCCTGTGATTTGATTGAGAATTCAACAAATCAGCTAGAGAAGCGGAATATACAATGCTTTGGGTCTGAAAGATTTCAAGGCATTATCTATGAGCTCAAATTTTCTATACAACCAGACATCTTTATCTTCCATCCTCCCTACTTGTAGGAAGAAGGTCAACTTAGTTAATTTTTCTCTCTCACTGATTTCTCTTTTTTACCTTTGTTTCTTCTTCTACTATCATTCCACGGCACCCTGCCTTAACTTCTCCCTCGGGCTCACCAAGCACGTTGGAATCTGAGAGAGAAGGACCTGGGGAGCCAAGAGGGGTCACGCAGGAGGTTCTGTTTCCTTCCCTCCCCGCCAGAGAGTAGGGGCAAGAACCTGCGGATGATTCTTTATTCTTTGTCTACCCGCACAAAGTTGCATGGGCTTTGCTGGGATCTCTCACCACATCTACCGTACACTCACCACATTGCTCCATCTGACTTTTATTTGTATAGGCCTCTGCAAAACTTCTTGAGCGTAAAATCGTTTATTGATTCAAACGGTGTCAAAAACCACCTAAATAACTTCTTTTCCTCCGGGGGAGCCAAGTTCTACGCGGGTGGAATTATGAAGGTTCCGCATAGATGGACTGAAGTCATTAACCATATTGGAATGTACTTTAATGAATAACAATTATTGTAATAAGAATACATTTCTTTTATTGCCATACTTTTGTTGGAATTAATGAATGAAATTTTATAGGGGTTGTTTTTTTAAATTAATAAAAATAATATCTTTTTCTTAATTGCGATTAAAAGTGATACGGTGCGGAATCTCAAAATGTTGTGGTGTCATTTAAAAACGAAGAAAGATGCGGATGATATTTTACCATAGATTCGAAATCATGCTAAAATCTAAGTTATGCCACCATAACCATTCGGTGCACCTATGTGTTGCGACTGGTATGGAAGATTATGCCAGTTAACGTCTGGTAACGTTGTCTGTTACTACTGGAGGAGGTAGTTAACGTCTGGTAACGTCGTCTGTTACTACTGGAGGAGGCAGTTTACGGCTGGTAACGTCATCTTATACGACTGGAGGAGGCACGATGCTCGATGGAGGAGGAGACTACCAGTCGCTTGAAGATATGAATCGGTTATGTCGAATTACATGGGACAGAAGGACGTAATGAGACAACTTTAAGGTGGTGGATTTTATGTCTGAGAGTCTCTTCTCTCTCACAAGAAGTTTTTTAATTTTTATATGCTCATTTCAAGTAGGTGTGGTTACATAAAATATTAAGCATAGTAGGAGGGGTTTTATAATAATGGTCCAGTTATATTTGATTTAGTTAGTAAGTTTTTCAGATTTTACATTTGAGTCAATGTTTATATAGAGCATTGAACATGGTTTTTACAGTAACTATCCAGTTAACTTTATCATAAGGTTAATGGGGCGGAAATTTCTTACAAATGAGCCAATGTGAATACAATTTTGAAGATAGAGGATACTCCTACCTTAATATTAACTAATGGTATATAATTCAAGGTAATTACAGGTGGAGCCCCACAAGGTCTACCTAAGAATGTCTTTTGCAAAATAAACAGCGAATCCACAGGAAATTAGTCGGTGGTACTAAAGAATTTTGATGCCATAGGGGTTAGCTGAAGCAGGGGGGCTGGATCAACAGAAGGGGGTTGGGAAAGTGGAATGCCTGCGTCATCCTCTGTTCTTTTATCTTCGGATGATAATGACATTTGTGTGAATTTCTAGCTCTTATTTCATGCCTCTCTGATAATCTTTTAATTTTTATCATTATTACTTACATTATTATTATCCTTATTATTATTATTGCTATTACCATTATTATTATCATTAACATCATCATCATTATCATTACTATTATCCTTATTATTATTATTGATATTACCATTATTATTATCATTAACATTATCATCATTATCATTACTATTATCCTTATTATTATTATTGCTATTACCATTATTATTATCATTAACATTATCATCATTATCATTACTATTATTATCATCATTATTTTACCATCATCATTATTATTAATATAATTATCATTATTGCTAATATTATCATTATTGTTATTATTATTATCATTGTTATTATTATCATCATCATTATTAATATCATTATTAATATACTTATAACATAGTACAATTGCTGTTTGATTATATGTAAGGATGTAATCCTAACATATATATAATCATTCGTGGTGGACCAGTTCAATGGCGCTGCCGCAAACGAGGCTGTAACAAGTGAGGTTCTGCCAGGAAAGGAGCATGGTTTGACGATGGATTGCTTCGATTAACCACCGTAGCTGCTTTTATATACGCATCGATCAAGGCGATGACTATACTAACATGTTTTGAGGATGAGCTGAAGATCAATGAATGTCCGACTGTGGACTACATCATCACTTACAGGAATATTATTCTCAGTAAGCCTCCTCATATTGGCAGGCTGGAAAATCTGTTTAAGTTGATGAAATTGTGCATTCGCAAAGAAAATATAACGAGGGTATGGGTCATCCAAACCTGCGGCTATCTGATAGCGTCTGCAAAGAAACTCGTTCTTTCTCTACGGTGTTTCACCACGAGGTTTAGCAATCCAATTTACCTGGCTCTACAATAATAAGTTTCATGTAGAAGGCATACAGGAATATCACAGATATCCCTTGGTATAACTTTAAACACAAGACTCTCAATTCTGGTGCCGAGTTCGTTTTAGAAGCAGGACATCTCAAGCAGCAAATTGAGAGTAGCTACTAATAAATATTTGACTACTATCTGCAAGTCGCGTCCAATCTTGTTTAGTTTTACTCCACTTTGGAATTATCATGCTGAAATCTGAAAAGTAGTGCCGACACAGTCTATAGCATTCGTTCGTGTTTGACAGTTTTTAACATATTGATATTAATTTTCACTGCAGCTGGACGATTAATTTTTTATCAGATACTTTTCATTGCAGTTTTTTTTTTGCTCCTCAAACATTTGTTTGAGTAAACAAGCCTCAATCATCCTCTCTTATCACATTCATTTCTATACTCATAATTTTAGAAATATGTAGAGCATAAAAACTCCTGAATTTCTCCTTAACAAAAGGAAGAGCAATTCCCTGATCCCTTGCTATAGCCCGACTGTATTTCGTTTTTCCTTCGTTTTAAAAGAAATCCCAAAATATACTTTTTCTATTTTCAAAATAAGAAGATTGAAGGAAATACTTCCCAAAAAACTCATAGACCTAAGAACTTTGAAATTTTTTTTTGAAAAGAAAGAAGGGAACTTAAGGGAATTAAAAGTTTGTGAGCGGACATATTTTTCCTTTCCAGAAGAGGACAATATTAGGTAGTTACGAAGGAGAATAAACCTAACTTTCTTGACTATGTCCCACTTCCTAACAAAGAAACACTCATAAAGTTCTTACTGAAAAAGAGAGTGAAAATTCCTCCTAAATCTTCTATGACAACCACAAATAAAAGAGTTGGACCCAATTGTAGGCAAGACTTCCTTTGGGCTGAGGAACAGAGAAAAATCAAGGAAATGTCACTTGTGTGACCAGTTGCGACATAAATGAAGACTCTCAAAGAAAGTCTTAACGAGAGAAGTTTCCATATTTTGGGGAAAAGCGCAGGAAAAGGCATCAACTTGAAAGGGGTTTGCGCATGAGACGTACAGGCGATTGTAATGTGTTTGTTGTTTGTTTGTGCGGGAGTCAATTTGAAACTTCTAACCGGATTGACAATAGTAATTTTATTTTAATATTTCAAAATGGAAGAGAGAGAGAGAGAGAGAGAGAGAGAGAGAGAGAGAGAGAGAGAGAGAGAGAGAGAGAGAGAGAGAGAGAGAGAGAGAGAGAGAGAGAGAGAGAGAGAGAGTGTAACAAGGAGTAACAAGGAGTAACAAGGAAAGTAAGTACCCTAGGAGACCTTACGGTCCATTCAAAGAGGGTACCTTTAGGCTAGCAATCGAGCGGGCACATGGCTGCTCAATTGTTTTGCGTCCCTAAACGGCCACTTTTCAAGACTTTGTCTAGTCTTGACTTGAACTGGTCAACAGATTCACTGTTGACAACTTCCACTGGAAGTGCGTTCCACATACCGCAGATACTGTAAGTGAAAAAATTTCCACACAGATTGCGGTTGTAACGCTTCAGTTCAAGTTTGAAGCCGTGATTGCGCGTTCTGTTCTCACTCAGTGTGAAAATATCCCGGTAGTCAACATTGTCGAACCCTCGAAGTATTTTGAAAACTTCGATGAGCTGACCACGCTGTCTACGGGTTTCCAGCGAGAACAGATCTAATTCTCTTAGTCTATCCTCATAACTTTTATGTCGGATAGAGGGAATCAGCTTGGTTGCCCTGGCTTGTACGCGTTCCAATCTCGCGATGTCCTTTCGCAATGAAGGACTCCAAAATTGTACGGCATACTCCAGGTGCGGTCGGACAAGTGAGTTGTACAGGCACAGTACAATCTCCTGGTTCCGATAACCAAACTGGCGCTTAATATAGCCTAGCATCCTTTGGGCCTTTTTCTCCGCCTCAATGCACTGTTTCGAGAACTTGAGGTCACTAGTGATTGTTACACCCAAGTCCTTCTCAGTGTCGGTGGATTCCATAGCAGTGCCCTTAAGGATATTCTGAGATTGGGGGTTTCTGTGGCCGATATGCATCACTTTGCATTTGCCCACGTTAAAAGGCATTTGCCACGTGTCCGACCACTCCCCAATCTTCCCAAGATCTTCCTGCAGGCGGGCAGTATTTCCATCCTTTGCAACGTTCATACCAAGCTTGGTATCGTCGGGAAATTTGGAAATCTTGGCAACCATGTCACCGTCCATGTCGTTGACGTAGATGATGAATAGTAGTGGTCCCAGGACAGAACCTTGAGGCACCCCGCTAGTAACGGGTACCCACTCAGAAGACTGTCCATTTACCACCACCCGTTGCCGTCTGCCACTTAGCCAGTTCTCGATCCAGCCGGCTACCTTTCCGTCTATGCCAAGCGCTCGCACTTTCCGGAGAAGGCGGCGGTGTGGTACCTTATCAAAGGCTTTCTGAAAGTCTAGGTAGACCACATCCACCGCCTTGTCCCGATCGTGCTCACTGAAAACGAAGTGGAAGAATTCTACAAGGTTCGTCAGGCATGACCGTTGCCTTCGGAAGCCGTGCTGGGAACTCCTCAGTAGCAGGTTTGACTCTAAATACGACGTCACTTTGTCCACCATGATGCTTTCCATGAGTTTACCGACTATCGAAGTCAGACTGATAGGTCGGTAGTTCGACGGTTGGTTACGGTCTCCTTTCTTGAAGATAGGAGTCACCTCCGCCTCACGCCAGTCTCTAGGAACGCATGCGGTCCGGATTGACATGTTAAAGATAGCGCACAGATGTCGTGATACTTCATCGCACACTTCCTTCAACACTTTAGGTAGAAACCCGTCCGGTCCAGGGGACTTATTCGTCTTTAGGTCAGCGATCTTTTTCTTTATTTCTCGTTCGGTGAAGTCCATTGCCTCCAGCTTTTCCCCCGAGTAGGAATCCGTCGGCTGGGGAATGGGACCACACTCTTCAGTAAACACTGAAGAGAAGTAGTCGTTGAGGAGGTTGGCATTTTCTGCATCTGAATGCTTTAATGTCCCCTCCTCGTTCCTCAAAGGGCCAATCGTTCGACGGATTGGTTTACGGCTGTTCACATATCCAAAAAACTCCTTGGGATTCTCTTTACAGAGTCTCGCCACTCGGAGTTCCTCAGTACGCTTAGCCGCCCTTATGCTGGACTTCACTCTCCTGGCTAGCCTCCGGTATTCGTCAAAGTCACCCGAGATCTTCGATTGCCGGTACACATTTCTCTTCTCCCTAAGCAGTTGCCCGATTTCTCGATTAAACCACTTTGGTTGAACAGAAGACCGACGGGAGCATTTCAGAGGGATAAAACGCGATTGAAGACTCAAGAATGTGGTTTTGAAACTGTTCCAAGAGTCTTCAACAGCATCGCACTCCTCTAGCCTCGCGTCAGTCAGTCCCGCGCGTAGACCTGCAAAGTCTGCTCTTCTTAAATCCAGTTTCCTTGATTTACTAGTTGCAGGCTCTGCCTTGGGGACTTTGACTACAAATCTAATTAGTCGGTGGTCACTGCCACCGAGCTCTTCGCCAACAGAGAGGTCCTCAACGATGTCATCCTCAGAGGTGAAAACCAAGTCGAGGATATTGTCTCCTCTCGTTGGCTCTCTCACCCATTGAGTGAGGAACTCGTTGTTCGTGAACTCCAGGAGTAGTGCGTTCTCGCCACAGGGTTCTCTGGTTTCCCAGTCAACTTGTGTGTTGAAATCACCCATGACGATACACACTCTGTCTTCGACAAGTTCTCCTAGTAGCTGGTACAGATCTCTGTCCTTTTCAACGAGTTGGGCAGGAGGTCTATAAAGCACCAGGGTCCTATATTTGGCAGGACCTATCTCTAGGTCAACGCCTAGTAGTTCATGGTCGGATACGATGTTGTAATCCGTCGAGTTGAGAGTATCCTTGACATACAACATCACACCGCCACCTTCTCTGTCTGGCCTATCTTTCAAGAAGAGCTGGTAACCGGGAATCGTGAATTCGCCTTCAAAGTCTCGGTTTAAGGTTTTTATCCACGATTCTGTTATGGCTACCATTTCGGGTTCTTCCGTCGCTACGAGGCCACGGAGCTCAGGAAACTTGTTCCTGATTGACCTCGCATTGAACAGAAGAACTTTCAGGGAGTCCCCGACTGTAGGACTCCCTATGCTCTTCCGTTTCCCGGCTTGTTTGTTTGTGAGGCACCCCTTTTTGCGACCTCTGAGAAGGTCGTTCCTGGAGTGACACGGGCATACTGGCGTACGTCCGCCCTCACTCTGGGCCGGATACTCCTTTCGGTCCTCTCTACGACATTCTGGATCATGTTCGACAGAAAGGCCTTTCCTTTAAAGGAAAGATGTACCCCATCCCTTTGGTAGAGATCATTTCTACCATAAAAGGTGCGGTACGGGTCCACAAAAAAGACCCCCTCTGCCGTACACAAATATGCCAGGCGCCGGTTTAAAGACACATTCATCGAGTGAGCGGTCCGTGTTGGACCTCTCCTCGGGAGCATCCCGACTACCACGCGCTTGCGGGTTTTCAGCCCACAGTCATCCACGGCACCCATGACCGTGTGGAGGATTTTATCTGTAGGGCCTACCCTATCTCCTCTCAGGTAGAGGTCGTTTCCACTGACCATCAGAGCAACGACTGAGCTCTCAGAAATCTGTGATTTCTCAGCCTCTACTCTGATGTGGTGGTTACCACATCCTGGCAGGCAGCTTACCTTAACGCTTGTGTGAAGGCGGGCCGCTAGCAGGGGCTGCAGGTCCAATGCCTGGGAATCGCCCACAAGGATGACCCTGGCACATTTGCCTGCTGAGCTCGGATTCTTTTTTTTCTGAGGCAAGCTCTCCGATTCCTCTCTCTTCCCCATCATGGTGTTTTCAGGCTTTTCTTTTTTCTTCTTCCTCTTATTCTTCTTCTTCTTCTCTATCATCTTTTCCCCCTTGTCATCCTTTTCATTAACTTCTTCTACCCTTTCTTCTTCTATTTCTCTCTCTTCCTCTTTCTTCTTTCCCTTTTTCGTCTTTTTTTTCTTTTTCCCTTTTGGTGTCGCTGCCACATTCGGGCACGGGCTCTCTGCAGAGGTAGTGTTTACACAGGACTCGAGAGATCGTTTAATTTCTCTTCGAACCTGCGGATCTGGTGGGAGTGCTCCTCCTTGAGCCTCTCGATTTTCTGTTCGAGGTCTGTAGTTCTTTCCCTGGAGTAGGCGACTACTTCCTCCACTTCCTTCTTTAAAATGCAAGTGCTGCATACACTGTCTGGGTGGCATTTCGCATAGCAGCCTTCCGGGAAGTCAACGCACCACTTGTCCTTCTTACATGTGGCACACGTGAATTTTAGCGCTGCTGGACCTTTCTTTCCTGCCATTTTGAACACTCTATTTCTTAAGCTTGTGACCAATCAATATATAAAAAGGGGGTTGGTGAGTTCTCCCCGCGTGAGTCGCTCCCGCCTATTGATCGGAGTCGTTTCGGAGTCTTCCAGAAGGCACGCGCCATGTGCTGCTGTTCGTCCGACCGAGTCGTCAAGCCTCGGCGTGCCGTGGCTCCCAACCAAGCAGCACAGACGGTCCCCGAAGGGGCCATCGATTTCTCACCAGGTGAACAACAACGAAGCACACCCCTTACTAAACTCCTACTAGTTCCCTTCACAACGGCCAGGATCTCGGAGTAGCGTTCAATGGATATCCCGCCACACCAAGGAACTCGACCCAAGGCTATTTATTGGCCTGGCAACCAACCTGGGAACAAAGGGCCGTCACCTCGGACCGATGCTACCAGAGGCACCCGTCAACGGGCACTGGGAACGCTAAATAATTACGCGCCAGGGAAGGGGTTAACGGGGCACTACCCTCATCCCATTCATCGTGCCCCAACGCCTAGGACCCCTCTAGTCCTAGTCTCTCGCAACCAGTGAGCGTCGATTGGCGTTGTTTATAGAGGTTCCAAAGCCTCTCTTCTGACGCGTGAGGTAGCTGCCAGGTCCTTATATGTAGATAGAGGGAAAAAAGGAAAAGAGTGACATGATAGGAGTAGGCTTTTTTTTTTTTTTGTATAAGTGGGAAGTAAGATAAAAGTAAAAAAAGAGAAGGATAGAGTAGAAAAAAGAAAAGATGACGCACTTAGTCTGGAACCTCGTTTCCGACCAAATCGACAAGGGAAGCCCTGCCAGGGGTACCCAGAAGAGGTACCCCCGCCGACATAGCTCGAAAAGTCAAAGGTCCACACAAGCTCTCTTCCCGCGACAAGGGGGCGTCACCTCTCCCTCTGGTTTAGAGAGAGAGAGAGAGAGAGAGAGAGAGAGAGAGAGAGAGAGAGAGAGAGAGAGAGAGAGAGAGAGAGAGAGAGAGAGAGAGAGAGAGAGAGAGAGAGAGAGAGAGAGAGAGAGAGAGAGAGAGAGAGAGTGTGTTACAAGGAGTTACAAGGAAAGAAGGTACCCTAGGAGACCTTACGGTCCATTCAAAGAGGGTACCTTGGGACTAGCAATCGAGCGGGCACATGGCTGCTCAATTGTTTTGCGTCCCTAAACGGCCACTTTTCAAGACTTTGTCTAGTCTTGACTTGAACTGGTCAACAGATTCACTGTTGACAACTTCACCTGGAAGTGCGTTCCACTTACCGCAGATACTGTAGGTGAAAAAGTTTCCACACAGATTGCGGTTGTAACGCTTCAGTTCAAGTTTGAAGCCGTGATTGCGCGTTCTGTTCTCACTCAGTGTGAAAATATCCCGGTAGTCAACATTGTCGAACCCTCGAAGTATTTTGAAAACTTCGATGAGCTGACCACGCAGTCTACGGGTTTCCAACGAGAACAGATCTAATTCCCTTAGTCTATCCTCATAACTTTTATGTCGGATAGAGGGAATCAGTTTGGTTGCCCTGGCTTGTACGCGTTCCAACCTTGCGATGTCCTTTCGAAACGAAGGACTCCAAAATTGTACGGCATACTCCAGGTGCGGCCGAACTAGGGAGTTGTACAGACAAAGTACTATCTCCTTGTTACGGTATCCAAACTGGCGCTTTATGTAGCCTAACATCCTTTGGGCTTTCTTCTCTGCCTCGATGCACTGTTTCGAGAACTTGAGGTCACTAGTGATTGTTACACCCAAGTCTTTCTCAGTGTCACTCGATTCGAGAGCAGTGCCCTTAAGGATATAATGAGATTGGGGATTTCTGTGGCCGATATGCATTACTTTGCACTTGTTCACGTTGAACGGCATTTGCCACGTGTCCGACCACTCCCCAATCTTCCCAAGGTCTTCCTGCAGGCGGGCAGTATTTCCATCCTTTGCAACGTTCATACCAAGCTTGGTATCGTCGGCAAATTTGGAAATCTTGGCAACCATGTCACCGTCCATGTCGTTGACGTAGATGATGAATAGTAGTGGTCCCAGGACAGAACCTTGAGGCACTCCGCTAGTAACGGGCACCCACTCAGAAGCCTGTCCATTCACCACCACCCGTTGCCGTCTGCCACTTAGCCAGTTCTCGATCCAGCCGGCTACTTTTCCGTCTATGCCCAGCGCTCGCACTTTCCGGAGAAGGCGGCGGTGTGGTACCTTATCAAAGGCTTTATGAAAGTCTAAGTAAACCACATCCACCGCCTTGTCCCGATCGTGCTCACTGAACACGAAGTGGAAGAATTCCACAAGGTTCGTCAGGCATGACCGTTGCCTTCGGAAGCCGTGCTGGGAACTCCTCAGTAGCAGGTTTGACTCTAAATACGACGTTATTTTCTCCACCATCATGCTTTCCATGAGTTTACCGACTATCGAAGTCAGACTGATAGGTCGGTAGTTTGACGGATGGCTGGAGGATCCTTTCTTGAAGATCGGAGTCACCTCCGCCTCACGCCAGTCTCTAGGAACGCATCCGGTCCGGATTGACATGTTAAAGATAGCGCACAGATGTCGTGATACTTCATCGCACACTTCCTTCAACACCTTGGGTAGAAACCCGTCCGGTCCAGGGGACTTATTCGTCTTTAGGTCAGCGATCTTTTTCTTTATTTCTCCTTCGGTGAAGTCCATTGCCTCCAGCTTTTCCCCCGAGTAGGAATCCGTGGGCTGGGGGATGGGACCACACTCTTTAGTAAACACTGAGGAGAAGTAGTCATTGAGAAGGTTAGCATTTTCTGCATCTGACTGAGTTAATGCACCCTCCTCGTCCACTAGGGGCCCAATCCTACGATGGATTGGTTTACGGCTATTTACATAGCCGAAGAACTCCTTGGGATTCTCCTTGCAGAGTCTCGCCACTCGGAGTTCCTCAGTACGCTTAGCCGCCCTTATGCTGGACTTCACTCTCCTGGCTAGCCTCCGGTACTCGTCAAAGGCACCCGAGATCTTCGATCGCCGGTACGCATTTCTCTTCTCCCTAAGCAGTTGGCCGATTTCTCGATTAAACCACTTTGGTTGAACAGAAGACCGACGGAGGCATTTCAGAGGGATGCAACTTGATTGAAGACTCATGAATTTATTTTTGAAATTGTTCCACGAATCCTCAACCTCTTCGTATACCGCTAGCCTTACATCAGTCAGCCCAGCACGAAGGCGTGCAAAGTCTGCTCTTCTCAAGTCAAGTTTCCTTGATTGACTGGCAGCAGACCTTACCTTCGGGATCTTGACGGTAAATCTAACTAGCTGGTGATCACTGCCACCGAGCTCTTCGCCTACAGAGACATCCTAAACGATATCATCCTCAGAGGTGAAGACCAAGTCGAGGATATTGTCTCCTCTCGTCGGTTCTCTGACCCATTGAGTGAGGAACTCGTTGTTGGCGAACTCCAGGAGTAGCGCGCTATCGCCACAGGCTGCTCTGGTTTCCCAGTCAACTTGTCTGTTGAAGTCGCCCATAACGATGCACACTCTGCCTTGAACAAGCTCACCCAGCAGCTGGTACAGTTCCCTGTCCTTCTCAACGGGTTGGGAAGGGGGTCTGTAAAGCACCAGGGTCCTGTATCTGACAGGACCTATCTCTAGGTCAACGCCTAGGAGCTCGTGATCGGATATAATGTTGGAGTTCGTAGATTTGATTGTATCCTTGACATACAACATTACACCGCCACCCTCTCTGTCTGGCCTATCTTTGTGGAAGAGTTGGTAGCCAGGAACCGTGAATTCGCCTTCAAAGTCTCGGTTTGACGTTTTTATCCACGATTCTGTTATGGCTACCATTTCGGGTTCTTCCGTCGCTACGAGGCCACGGAGCTCAGGAAACTTGTTCCTGATTGACCTCGCATTGAACAGAAGAACTTTCAGGGAGTCCCCGACTGTAGGAATCCCTATGCTCTTCCGTTTCCCGGCTTCTTTGTTGGCGAGGCACCCCTTTTTGCGACCTCTGAGAAGGTCGTTCCTGGAGTGACACGGGCGTACTGGCGTACGTCCGCCCTCACTCTGGGCCGGATACTCCTTTCGGTCCTCTCTACGACATTCTGGATCATGTTCGACAGAAAGGCCTTTCCTTTAAAGGAAAGATGTACCCCATCCCTTTGGTAGAGATCATTTCTACCATAAAAGGTGCGGTACGGGTCCACAAAGAAGACCCCCTCTGCCGTACACAAATCTGCCAGGCGCCGGTTTAGAGACACATTCATCGAGTGAGCTGTCCGTGTTGGACCTCTCCTCGGGAGCATCCCGACTACCACACGCTTGCGGGTTTTCAGCCCACAATCGTCCACGGCACCCATGACCGTGTGGAGGATTTTATCTGTAGGGCCTACCCTACCTCCTCTCAGGTACAGGTCGTTTCCACTGACCATCAGAGCAACGACTGAGCTCTCAGAAATCTGTGATTTCTCAGCCTCTACTCTGATGTGGTGGTTACCACATCCTGGCAGGCAGCTTACCTTCACACTAGTGCGAAGGCGGGCCGCTAGCAGGGACTGCAAGCCCCGTGCTTGAGAATCACCAATAAGGGTGACTCTTGCACATTTGTCAGCAGGCGACTTATTCTTTCCTCTCGGAAGCGACTTGCCGCTTTCCTCTTGTATCTCTGCATTTTTCTTTTTTTTCTTCCTCATCTTATTTTTCTTCTCTTCATTTGTTTTCTCTTCTTCCGTTTCTCTTTTCTCTTCTTCTCTTTCCACTTTCCCATGCGCACCAGTAGCGCTCGAATCCTCTACACTGAGGATTCGAGCGCTACTGGTGCGCATGGGAAAGTGGAAAGAGAAGAAGAGAAAAGAGAAACGGAAGAAGAGAAAAGAGAAACGGAAGAAGAGAAAACAAATGAAGAGAAGAAAAATAAGATGAGAAAGAAAAAAAGAAAAATGCAGAGATACAAGAGGAAAGCGGCAAGTCGCTTCCGAGAGGAAAGAATAAGTCGCCTGCTGACAAATGTGCAAGAGTCACCCTTATTGGTGATTCTCAAGCACGGGGCTTGCAGTCCCTGCTAGCGGCCCGCCTTCGCACTAGTGTGAAGGTAAGCTGCCTGCCAGGATGTGGTAACCACCACATCAGAGTAGAGGCTGAGAAATCACAGATTTCTGAGAGCTCAGTCGTTGCTCTGATGGTCAGTGGAAACGACCTGTACCTGAGAGGAGGTAGGGTAGGCCCTACAGATAAAATCCTCCACACGGTCATGGGTGCCGTGGACGACTGTGGGCTGAAAACCCGCAAGCGTGTGGTAGTCGGGATGCTCCCGAGGAGAGGTCCAACACGGACCGCTCACTCGATGAATGTGTCTCTAAACCGGCGCCTGGCAGATTTGTGTACGGCAGAGGGGGTCTTCTTTGTGGACCCGTACCGCACCTTTTATGGTAGAAATGATCTCTACCAAAGGGATGGGGTACATCTTTCATTTAAAGGAAAGGCCTTTCTGTCGAACATGATCCAGAATGTCGTAGAGAGGACCGAAAGGAGTATCCGGCCCAGAGTGAGGGCGGACGTACGCCAGTACGCCCGTGTCACTCCAGGAACGACCTTCTCAGAGGTCGCAAAAAGGGGTGCCTCGCCAACAAAGAAGCCGGGAAACGGAAGAGCATAGGGATTCCTACAGTCGGGGACTCCCTGAAAGTTCTTCTGTTCAATGCGAGGTCAATCAGGAACAAGTTTCCTGAGCTCCGTGGCCTCGTAGCGACGGAAGAACCCGAAATGGTAGCCATAACAGAATCGTGGATAAAAACGTCAAACCGAGACTTTGAAGGCGAATTCACGGTTCCTGGCTACCAACTCTTCCACAAAGATAGGCCAGACAGAGAGGGTGGCGGTGTAATGTTGTATGTCAAGGATACAATCAAATCTACGAACTCCAACATTATATCCGATCACGAGCTCCTAGGCGTTGACCTAGAGATAGGTCCTGTCAGATACAGGACCCTGGTGCTTTACAGACCCCCTTCCCAACCCGTTGAGAAGGACAGGGAACTGTACCAGCTGCTGGGTGAGCTTGTTCAAGGCAGAGTGTGCATCGTTATGGGCGACTTCAACAGACAAGTTGACTGGGAAACCAGAGCAGCCTGTGGCGATAGCGCGCTACTCCTGGAGTTCGCCAACAACGAGTTCCTCACTCAATGGGTCAGAGAACCGACGAGAGGAGACAATATCCTCGACTTGGTCTTCACCTCTGAGGATGATATCGTTGAGGATGTCTCTGTAGGCGAAGAGCTCGGTGGCAGTGATCACCAGCTAGTTAGATTTACCGTCAAGATCCCGAAGGTAAGGTCTGCTGCCAGTCAATCAAGGAAACTTGACTTGAGAAGAGCAGACTTTGCACGCCTTCGTGCTGGGCTGACTGATGTAAGGCTAGCGGTATGCGAAGAGGTTGAGGATTCGTGGAACAATTTCAAAAATAAATTCATGAGTCTTCAATCAAGTTGCATCCCTCTGAAATGCCTCCGTCGGTCTTCTGTTCAACCAAAGTGGTTTAATCGAGAAATCGGCCAACTGCTTAGGGAGAAGAGAAATGCGTACCGGCGATCGAAGATCTCGGGTGCCTTTGACGAGTACCGGAGGCTAGCCAGGAGAGTGAAGTCCAGCATAAGGGCGGCTAAGCGTACTGAGGAACTCCGAGTGGCGAGACTCTGCAAGGAGAATCCCAAGGAGTTCTTCGGCTATGTAAATAGCCGTAAACCAATCCATCGTAGGATTGGGCCCCTAGTGGACGAGGAGGGTGCATTAACTCAGTCAGATGCAGAAAATGCTAACCTTCTCAATGACTACTTCTCCTCAGTGTTTACTAAAGAGTGTGGTCCCATCCCCCAGCCCACGGATTCCTACTCGGGGGAAAAGCTGGAGGCAATGGACTTCACCGAAGGAGAAATAAAGAAAAAGATCGCTGACCTAAAGACGAATAAGTCCCCTGGACCGGACGGGTTTCTACCCAAGGTGTTGAAGGAAGTGTGCGATGAAGTATCACGACATCTGTGCGCTATCTTTAACATGTCAATCCGGACCGGATGCGTTCCTAGAGACTGGCGTGAGGCGGAGGTGACTCCGATCTTCAAGAAAGGATCCTCCAGCCATCCGTCAAACTACCGACCTATCAGTCTGACTTCGATAGTCGGTAAACTCATGGAAAGCATGATGGTGGAGAAAATAACGTCGTATTTAGAGTCAAACCTGCTACTGAGGAGTTCCCAGCACGGCTTCCGAAGGCAACGGTCATGCCTGACGAACCTTGTGGAATTCTTCCACTTCGTGTTCAGTGAGCACGATCGGGACAAGGCGGTGGATGTGGTTTACTTAGACTTTCAGAAAGCCTTTGATAAGGTACCACACCGCCGCCTTCTCCGGAAAGTGCGAGCGCTGGGCATAGACGGAAAAGTAGCCGGCTGGATCGAGAACTGGCTAAGTGGCAAACGGCAACGGGTGGTGGTGAATGGACAGGCTTCTGAGTGGGTGCCCGTTACTAGCGGAGTGCCTCAAGGTTCTGTCCTGGGACCACTACTATTCATCATCTACGTCAACGACATGGACGGTGACATGGTTGCCAAGATTTCCAAATTTGCCGACGATACCAAGCTTGGTATGAACGTTGCAAAGGATGGAAATACTGCCCGCCTGCAGGAAGACCTTGGGAAGATTGGGGAGTGGTCGGACACGTGGCAAATGCCGTTCAACGTTAACAAGTGCAAAGTAATGCATATCGGCCACAGAAATCCCCAATCTCATTATATCCTTAAGGGCACTGCTCTCGAATCGAGTGACACTGAGAAGGACTTGGGTGTTACTGTCACTAGCGACCTCAAGTTCTCGAAACAGTGCATCGAGGCAGAGAAGAAAGCCCAAAGGATGTTAGGCTACATAAAGCGCCAGTTTGGATACCGTAACAGGGAGATAGTACTTTGTCTGTACAACTCCCTAGTTCGGCCGCACCTGGAGTATGCCGTACAATTTTGGAGTCCTTCGTTTCGAAAGGACATCGCAAGGTTGGAACGCGTACAAGCCAGGGCAACCAAACTGATTCCCTCTATCCGACATAAAAGTTATGAGGATAGACTAAGGGAATTAGATCTGTTCTCGTTGGAAACCCGTAGACTGCGTGGTCAGCTCATCGAAGTTTTCAAAATACTTCGAGGGTTCGACAATGTTGACTACCGGGATATTTTCACACTGAGTGAGAACAGAACGCGCAATCACGGCTTCAAACTTGAACTGAAGCGTTACAACCGCAATCTGTGTGGAAACTTTTTCACCTACAGTATCTGCGGTAAGTGGAACGCACTTCCAGTGGAAGTTGTCAACAGTGAATCTGTTGACCAGTTCAAGTCAAGACTAGACAAAGTCTTGAAAAGTGGCCGTTTAGGGACGCAAAACAATTGAGCAGCCATGTGCCCGCTCGATTGCTAGTCCCAAGGTACCCTCTTTGAATGGACCGTAAGGTCTCCTAGGGTACCTTCTTTCCTTGTAACTCCTTGTAACTGGGGTGAGCTGCATTATGGTCCTTTTTCTTCTTTTTCTTTTTCTTCTTCTCATTGGCTCCGCATGGCAGAAGTGGGACTGCCAATGCAGTTTCACCTCCTTGGGCTGGAGTCACATCGGCGGAACCACCCAAGTCAGTCGGACTTTCGTCTCGAGCTTGAGCCGACTGGGCCTCTAGTTTAGAGGCTAGCTCTAGGATCTTTTCCTCGAGACGCCGAATGTGAAGCGCGTGCTGCGTTTCTAGGGTCTGCAGTTTATTTTCCAGCGCCCTAGATTTTTGTTCAGAGGCTGTGAAGAGATCCTTGAGTTCATTGCAGCATGCCACTGCCTCTCGGATCTCTCCTTTAAGGATGCAATCGGTGCATATACTTCCCGGGTGGCATTTCGAAAAACATCCTTCCGGGAAGTCCACGCACCACTTATCCTTCTGGCATATCGCACATGTATATTTAAGTGCAGCTGGACCTTTTTTCCCTGTCATTTTAAACACTTTCTCTCTTTCAAAACTTTGTGACCAATCAATAGATAAAAGGGGGTTGGTGAGTTCTCCCCGCGTGAGTCGCTCCCGCCTATCGATCGGAGACCTTTCTGATCTTTCAGAAGGCACGCTCCATGTGCTGCTGTTCGTCCGACCGAGTCGTCAAGCCTCGGCGTGCCGTGGCTCCCAACCAAGCAGCACAGACGGTCCCCGAAGGGGCCATCGATTTGTCACCAGGTGAACAACAACGAAGCACGCCCCTTACTAAACTCCTACTAGTTCCCTTCACAACGGCCAGGATCTCGGAGCAGCGTTCAATGGATATCCCGCCCCACCAAGAGACTCGACCCATGGCTTTTTATTGGCCTGGCAACCAACCTGGGAACAAAGGGCCGTCACCTCGGACCGATTCTACCAGAGGCACCCGTCAACGGGCACTGGGAACGGTCAATAATTACGCGCCAGGGAAGGGGTTAACGGGGCACTACCCTCATCCCATTCATCGTGCCCCAACGCCTAGGACACCTCTAGTCCTAGTCTCTCGCAACCAGTGAGCGTCGATTGGCGTTGTTTATAGAGGTTCCAAAGCCTCTCTTCTGACGCATGAGGTAGCTGCCAGGTCCTTATATGTAGATAGAGGAAGAAAAGAGAAACAGGGACATGATAGGAGTAGGCTTTTTTTTGTTTTTTTCTTTTTGTATAAGTGGGAGAGATAGAATAAAAGTAAAAAAAGAGAAGGATAGAGTTAAAAAAAAGGAAGGAATGACGCACTTAGTCTGGAATCTCGTTTTCGACCAAATCGACAAGGGAAGCCCTACCAGGGGTACCCAGAAGAGGTACCCCCGCCGACATAGCTCGAAAAGTCAAAGGTACACACAAGCTCTCTTCCCGCGACAAGGGGGCGTCACCTCTCCCTCTACATTCTTTGAGAGAGAGAGAGAGAGAGAGAGAGAGAGAGAGAGAGAGAGAGAGAGAGAGAGAGAGAGAGAGAGAGAGAGTGCGAGAGAGAGAGAGAGAGAGAGAGAGAGAGAGAGAGAGAGTGTTACATAGATACACAGATCACACGGGCCTTACGGCCCAGACTAAGGTGATCTGGCCTTAAATCTACTGCCACTTACACATAGAATAGTAGAAGTAAAGGATATAAAAGTTTTAGGCTCTCCCCACCCTCCACTCCCTCCAGCAAAAGCCGTACATGAAATAATTTGGGAAAAGTACCTTGCAGGTGTAAGAAGACAGTACCTGAAGGAAATTTGCATTGAATAGTAATTAAATGAAATGAATATGAAAACCACTTACATAAACCTGAAAGAGTTATATTTTTGTAATATTATTTTATTTTGTAGCTTATGCTAAACAATTCCAATATTTGTTAAGTGTTTGTCTAATCTCATTTTAAATGAATCTATAGTTCTGCTGTCCACTACCTCGTTTGGCAAATTATTCCAATCATTAATAATCGAGTAAGTGAAGAAGTTTTTTATTACATCCATAGTGGCTCTTTTACCCTGAAGTTTTGAATCATGTCCACGGGTGGGACACTCCCCTGTCAGTGTGAACAAGTTATTGGCATTAACGTTGTTAAATCCTTTAAGTATTTTGAAGCACTCTATAAGCTGCCCCCTTAGTCTTCGTTTTCTGACGGAAAATAGATTGAGTTTTTTTAGCCTCTCGTGGTAAGGTTTGTTACGTACTGACGGGATAAGTTTTGTCGCTCTGTGTTGTACAGCTTCTAATTTATCTATGTCTTTTATTAAGTAAGGGGCCCAGAACTGTACAGCGTATTCAAGATGGGGCCTGACAATACTTTTATATAGTGGCATAATTATTTCCTCGCTTTTATAAGTAAAGTTTCTTTTTATAAATCCTAGTGCTGTGTTAGCTTTGTTTGCAGCATCTGCGCATTGGTTTGATGTTTTTAAGTTTTCTGTAATTATTACTCCTAAATCTTTAACCTGCGGGGTTGTGTTTATTAAGCCGCCTTGCATTGTATAGGTGTATTTTTTGTTTTTTGTTCCGCACAAAAGGATTTGGCATTTGTCGATATTAAATGGCATTTGCCATTTCTCAGACCATTCGGTAATTTTATTTATATCAGCCTGCAGGCTAGCCCTGTCATCTTCGCATAGTACTGAGTTACCTATTTTCGTGTCATCTGCAAATTTAGATATGATATTATTTATTCCAACGTCTATGTCATTGATGTATATAGTAAATAAAATAGGCCCCAGGACTGATCCCTGGGAAACACCGCTGGTAACAGATACCCAGTCCGATTCCACGCCATTTATTATCACTCTCTGCTTCCTGTTTTTTAACCAGTTACTAATCCATCCGTATATATTACCGTTAATTCCTAGCGTACGCACTTTGTTCATGAGTTTCTGATGTGGAATTTTGTCAAATGCCTTTTTGAAATCTAGGTAAATTATATCTAATGATTTAGTATCGTTATATAGGTTGAATAGGTTATGGTAAAAGTCAATTAGGTTTGTTAAGCACGATCTCTTAGACCTAAAACCATGCTGGCTATCACGTATAAGGTTATTGTTTTCGAGGAACTCTACTAGCTTGTCTCTAATGATCGTTTCGAGCAACTTTCCAACTATTGAAGTTAAGCTAATGGGTCTGTAATTACTGGCCTGGTTTTTACATCCCTTCTTAAAGATAGGTGTGACGTTAGCTTTCCTCCAATCATCAGGGACGACCCCATGCTCGAGAGATTTGTTAAAAATGAGAGCAAGTGACTCTGCTAACTCATTATGGACATGTTTTAAGATTCTAGGGTAAAATTTATCAGGACCAGGAGTCTTGTACGAGTTCATTTTCTTTAATTTATCAATTACTAGTTGCGGATTTACTTCCAGGCTCCTTAGTGATGGGTGTCTGACCTGTATAGACTCGTTGTTATCGTTATTAGTATATCCTAAGGTGAAGACTGAACTAAAAAACTCGTTTAAGATATTAGCCATACCCATATCATCTGAAATAATTTCACCCAACTGGTTTTTCAAGGGGCCAATCCCGCTTCTCATTTGCCTATGAGAGAGAGAGAGAGAGAGAGAGAGAGAGAGAGAGAGAGAGAGAGAGAGAGAGTCACAAGGAGTCACAAGGAAAAGAAGTACCCTAGAAGACCTTACGGTCCATACGAGAGGGTACTTGTTACGAGTCACGGACTCGTGAGCCTGTCAGCGAACCAGGACTTTATCCAGGCGCCTTTTGAACTGCTCCACAGAGTCGCTGTTCACGACTTCTGGCGGAAGCGCGTTCCACTCGTTGCAGATACTGTAACTGAAGAAGTTCCCGCATCTGTCCCGGTGATAACGCGGCAGCTCAATTTTGTAGCCGTGGTTTCTCGTTACGCCCTCGCTTAGTTGGAACATGTCCCCGTTGCCTACGTGGTCAATACCTCGGAGGATTTTGAAGACCTCGATTAATTGACCGCGCCGTCTTCGGGTTTCCAGTGAGAAGAGGTTTAGTTCTTCTAGGCGGGCTTCGTAACTTTTGTGCCTGATCGAGGGGATCAGTTTGGTCGCCCTGGCTTGTACTCGCTCCAGTCGGGCGATGTCCTTCCGAAGGGATGGACTCCAAAACTGGACTGCGTACTCCAGGTGAGGTCGGACCAGGGAATTAAAGAGAGTGAGAACGATTTCCCTGTTCCGATACCCAAACTGTCGCTTGATATACCCCAAGATTCTCTGGGCTTTCTTCTCCGCCTCGATGCACTGCTTGGAAAACTTGAGGTCGCTGGTGATCACGACTCCCAAGTCTTTTTCCATGTCTGTGCTCTCGAGCGCCGAGTTTTTGAGGCTGTAAACGGCTTGGGGATTTCTGTGGCCGATGTGCATCACCTTGCACTTTTCGACATTGAACGGCATTTGCCATTTGTCTGACCACTCCCCGAGTTTCCTCAAGTCGGCTTGGAGTCTCTCGACGTTTTCCGCGTCTGCCACGTTCATACCTAGTTTGGTATCGTCGGCAAATTTGGAAATCCTCGCAGTTATGCCATCATCTATGTCGTTTACATAGATGATGAAGAGTAGGGGGCCCAGCACGGAGCCTTGGGGAACGCCGCTTGTTACCGGTAGCCAACCGGACTTTTGCCCGTTCACCACTACTCGCTGCCTTCGACTATGCAGCCAGTTTTCGATCCAGTCACCTACAGCTCCGGCGATGCCTAGCGCTCGAACCTTTTTCAGCAATCGGCGGTGGGGCACCTTGTCGAAGGCCTTCTTCAAGTCGAGGTGGATGACATCCACCGCCTTCTCCCGGTCGTGCTCGCTGAACACGAAGTGGAAGAATTCCAAAAGGTTCGTTAGGCATGACCTGTGCCGCCGGAACCCGTGTTGGGAATTCCTCAATAGGTGGTTGGACTCGACGTGCTGCGTTATTTCGTCAACCAGGATACTTTCCATCAATTTTCCTACTACCGACGTCAGGCTGATCGGCCGGTAGTTAGATGGCTCGCTCGCGTTACCCTTTTTGAATATGGGGGTAACTTCCGCGTCTCGCCAGTCCTTTGGCACGCATCCAGTCTCGAGCGATTTCCTGAAGATCGAGCAGAGATGTGGGGAGACCTCATCTCGCACTTCCTTCAGCACCCGTGGTAAGAAGCCATTGGGCCCTGGCGACTTGTAGTGGTTCAAAGCGTCGATCTTTGAACGCACTGTCGTCTCTTCGAAGTGAAATCTCTCCAATTGCTCTGAGCCTTCGTACTTGTCGCGAGGCTCAGGGGTGGTGTCCTTCTCCTCAGTGAAAACTGACGAGAAGTACTTGTTGAGGATGGTCGCATTCGCTTCGTCACTGAGCTCTAGCTCACCATCCTCTTTCACCAAGGGACCGATCCGTCTACGTGTCGGCTTACGGCTGTTTACGTATCCGAAGAATTCCTTGGGGCTCTCTTTGCAGAGTCTCGCCACACGGACTTCTTCGGCGCGTTTCGCCACCCTTATCATGGACTTGACACTTCGGCATAGACTTCTGTAGTGCTCGAATTCTCCAGTGTTCTTCGCTTGGCGATAGGCGGTTTTTCTCTTCCGTAGGGTTCTCCCGATTTCGGGGGTGAACCACTTGGGTTGAGTAGCTCCGACTCGGCCGCGTTCTGATAAAATGAATCGTGACTGCAGGGCCATGAATGAGTTTTTGAAATTCTTCCATGGTTGCTCGACGTTGTCACTATCTTCCACCTCTATCGCTGCCACGCCAGCACGAAGTCCCGCGAAATTTGCCTTTCTGAAGTTCAGCTTGGCTGCAGCACGAGCTACTGCTTCGCGAGCTGGGACTCGAATGCAGAACCTGATGAGGCGGTGGTCGCTGCCACCTAGCTCCTCATCTACACTAACTTCCTCAATGATGTCATCCTCGGATGTGAGAACTAGGTCGAGGATGTTTGCACCTCGTGTTGGTTCTCTCACCCATTGAGTGAAGAATCCTTCATTTACGAAGTTAAGGAGCCGTATGTTGTCGATGCGGGTTTCTCTGGTTGCCCAGTCAACGTGAGTGTTGAAGTCCCCCATGACGATACTCACCCTGCCTTCAGTTAACTGATTCAGTTGATTATAGAGGTCCCTGTCTTGATCCTCCGTCGAGGATGGGGGTCTATAAACTGTAACAGTCCTGTACTTGGTGGTACCCAGCTCCAAGTCCACGCATAGGACTTCTTGGTGGGCGGTGGTGGTGCTGCTCGTTGCCGTGAATACACTTCTCACGTACACCACCACTCCGCCCCCCTCCTTCGCCAGCCGGTCTTTGTGGAAGATCTGGTAGCCCGGGATTGCGAATTCGCCCTCAAAGTCACGAACAGAGGTTCGAATCCACGACTCCGTGATGGCCACCAGATCTGGTTCTTCCGTTGCTACGAGGGCCACTAATTCCAGAAACTTGTTCCGGATGGACCTCGCGTTGAACAGAAGAACCTTAAGGGAGTTCCCGGCTGGTGGTCTCCCTAAGTTCGACCGTTTCCCGCCGCCTTTGGCTTGGCGGCAGGAACGGTCCTCCTTTCCCGAACAGACCGGACGCAGCGGTTAACCGTCTCCTGGATGAGGTTAGCCAGCATGGCTTTTCCCTTCATCGATAGGTGGGCTCCGTCCCTTTGGTAGAGGTCGTTTCTACCAAAGAACGTCCGGAAAGGGTCCGCGAAGAAGACCCCTTCAGCTGTACAGAGGTCTCTCAACCTCTGGTTTACCAGCTCATTGCGACGGTATGTAATGGGGTTAGGGCTCCTCCGTGGAAGGATCCCGACAACGACCCTCCTCCTCGTCTTTAGTCCGCAGTCGTCGACTGCCCCCATGACGTTCTGGAGTATTGCTTCTGTCGCCCCTGCTCCCCCGTTGCGGAGGTAGAGGTCGTTGCCACTAGCCAGAATGGCAACTACTGAAGAGTCAGGAGTGGGACTCTTCTCCACCTCCTTTCTCAGTGCCTTATTACCCTTGCCGGGCAGGCACTTGACCTCCACTTTCTTTTGGAGCCGTGCTCGCAGGAACGGTTCTAGTCCTCGAGCCTGAGAGTCACCATAGACAGTGACCTCCGGTTTCTTAGACGCTTTCTCTTTCTTCCTCTCCACCTTCTTCCAGCCATCTGCCTTCGTGCTCTTTTCCTTCTCTTTCGTGTTAACAGCTTCGCTCTCTTCTTTTTTCTTCTTTTCAATCTTCTCTTCTTCCCCTTTCTGCTTCCTTCTATTCTTCTTCCTTTCTTGCTTCTTTCGCTTTCTCTCCTTTTTCTCATCTTCTGTGATGGGAGTTTTGGGGGGTTTCTTGACGGCTGCTGCGTAGCTGCCATCATTGTCCCCTCCACTACCCTCAGCGGTCTTCTCCTCAGTCGTAGCGCTCGAGTCGTCACTCGAGTGCTTGAGGTCGAGTGCATTCTTTAGGAGGGCGACCTGGCTCTTAAGGTCGGTGATCTGCCCGGTGTACCTCTCTTCCATCTGGGCAATCTCCTTCCTCCTCCTTTCCTCCGCCTGCTCGAGCTTCTCCTCCAGAACGCAGAAGAGGCATCTGCTCGTTGGAGCAATGTCCCTGAAGTTGCCTTCCGGGAAGTCGATACACCAGCGTATGCTTTCGCATTTTGCGCATTCGCTTTTTAGTGTTTGAGCGCCAGGCATTATTGTTATCACTTGTAGACCACTTGTTGAAAAAAAATTTTGGGGGGTGGTGATTTATCCTCGCGAGAGTCGCTCCCGCCTACCCTTCCTTCAGCTTTGGGACTTTTGGAGTGCAATCCGCTTTGGCGTTGCCGTCCAGCTAGTAGCGACTAGACTGTCGAGCCCTGGGCACCGTGGCTCCCAACCAGGCGAATGCACAGGGAGACAACAGTTTCATGCACCTTACTAACTCTTAATGACTGAAGTCGGAGCGGCCAGGATCTCTGGCGAGCGGTCAAGGATATCGTGCTCGCTTTGAGAGACTCTACCCGGGGCTTTTAGTTGGCCTGGCAGCCAACCTGGTAACAAGGACCCGTCACCTCGGTTCGGTGCAACCACTGGCACTAAGGAACGGTCACAGGGAGCTGGTCAGGCAATTGCACGTTAGGAGAAGGCTTAACGGGGCACTTAGCTCATCTCCATTAATCGCGCTCCGGCGCCTAGGATCCCTTCAATCCTAGTCTCTCGTGACCTGTGAGCGTTAGATAGTGTTATTTATAGAGGTTCCAAAGCCTCTCTTCCCACACGGCATAAGGTAGCTGGTGAGGTCCTTACTATCAAATAGTATCGAAGTTTTTTTTTTTCAAGGTTGGGGATAGCGTAAGAAAAGGACGGAGTCATAGCGGCAAAGTGCCATTGAAAAATTTAGGAGGATGCAAGGAGACGCATCAAAGAAGTGGTAGAGAAGTTTGACAACCATTAGTCTGGATCCTACTACAGCTACCTTACTGGCATGGGTGACCCTACCGGATTAAAAGTCCCCCAGCTTAGCTAGCTTAACTCAGGCAGATCACGCAAGCTCTCTCACCGACGACAAGTGAGAGAGAGAGAGAGAGAGAGAGAGAGAGAGAGAGAGAGAGAGAGAGAGAGAGAGAGAGAGAGAGAGAGAGAGAGAGAGAGAGAGAGAGAGAGAGAGAGAGAGAGAGAGAGAGAGAGAGAGTGTTACAAGGAGTTACAAGGAAAGATAGTACCTCAGAAGACTAAGTTAGTCCATACCGAGGAGGTACTCATTTAATATTCATATTCAATCTACTCGTCATAGAAATAGTATAGTAAAGTTCAAGGCTCTCCCCTCCCACCTCTCCCGCCCGATCTTTCGGGCAATGAAAGATGAAAAGATACCCGCTGTGCTAGAAAAAAAGTACACAAACAGGAATTTCGACAGGAAAGCAGAAATGCATTTCTACATTATTATTTTTCTTTTAATATTCTTAATCTAATTATTTTCAGTGTAATCTTATGTTTTTAGTATGTAAGCGTATTTATGATTTTATCTAACCTCCTTTTAAACGCCTCGACACTAGGGCTCGAAACTACCTCTTCCGTTAACTGATTCCAAATATTTACTATTTTATACGAAAAGAAATTACCGCATACATTCAATTTGTATTTTGGAGGGATTAGCTTCATACTGTTATTCCTTGTTACATTTCTGTTGAACTCGAACCAGATTGAGTAATCCACATTATCAATTCTATTTAGTATTTTATATACTTGAATCAACTGGCCTCGTACACGTCTAGTTTCCAACTTGTAAAGGTTTAGCTTGTCTATTCGTGTTTCATAACTATAATTTCTTAACGAAGGTATCATTTTAGTAGCTGTGGCCTGAACTCTTTCTAATCTTTCAATGTCTTTTCTGAAGGAGGGTGACCAAGCCTGCGCACAGTATTCCAAATGGGGTCTCACTAGGGCGTTATACAGGTTGATTACAGTTGTATCGCTTTTATAAGTGATTTGTCTCTTTATATAACCTAGTATCTTCCGCGCTTTCTTTTCAACATTGACGCACTGTCGAGTGAACTTGAGATCGTTTGTGACATAGATACCGAGATCTTTTTCGATTTCTGATTATGTTATTGTTTCGCTCTCGAGTTTGGAATCTGCCTTAGGATTTTTGTGACCAATGTGCATTACTTTACATTTCTCCAGGTTAAGGGGAAGTTTCCACTTCCTAGACCATTCACTTATGTGATCAATGTCACTCTGAAAATCTAGTCTATCTTGCTCGGTGACTATGCTTTTACCCAGTTTACAATCGTCGGCGAATTTTGAGATTTTAGAAATTATTCCAACGTCTATGTCATTCACATATATAATGAAGAGCAAGGGTCCCAAGACCGATCCCTGGGGAACTCCACTAGTTACAGCTTTCCAATTGGACTCTTCTCCATTAATCACTACTCTTTGCTTACGATCGCTAAGCCAATCTTCAATCCAATTTGCTAATTTTCCACGTATTCCTAAGGCTCTGACTTTACACATTAGTTCCTTGTGTGGGACTTTATCGAAGGCCTTTTTAAAATCTAGATACAAAATGAAGAGCAAGGGTCCCAAGACCGATCCCTGGGGAACTCCACTAGTTACAGCTTTCCAATTGGACTCTTCTCCATTAATCACTACTCTTTGCTTACGATCGCTAAGCCAATCTTCAATCCAATTTGCTAATTTTCCACGTATTCCTAAGGCTCTGACTTTACACATTAGTTCCTTGTGTGGGACTTTATCGAAGGCCTTTTTAAAATCTAGATACAAAATGTCTACAGATCTATCACTATCATGAATTTTATTAATGTAATGTAAAAACTCTAATAAATTGGTAAGACAGGACCTATGCTTCCTAAATCCATGCTGCGTGTTGAATAGCAGTTCGTTTGTTTCTAGATGGCTCACTATTTTATCTGCAATAATACGCTCTAGCATCTTGCCTACCACCGATGTCAGGCTTATTGGTCGATAATTACTTGGTAAATCTTTTCGTCCTTTTTTGAATATTGGCGTGACATTAGCTAGTTTCCAGTCTTGAGGAACAGCCCCAGCTTCAAGGGATAAATTGAAGATGTACGTTAATTGATCCACTAGAACATCCTTTAATTCTTTTATTATTCTTGGCACTAGTTTGTCAGGCCCGGGGGATTTGAATCTCTTCATTTTATCTATTGCTATTTCTACATCAATCCCCGTGCATTCAATATTTTCTAGTGTGCCATTTCCTGAGTACTCACAGTAAGGCTCGATATTTGGATTAGAAGTGTCGTTGGTAAAAACAGATGCAAAATATTCGTTTAGTACAGTGGATATATCTTTATCTTTAACTTGTAACTTATTGTGTCCGTCCATGATTGGCCCAATACTGTTTTTTATTGGTTTTCTACTATTAACTAGGGCATAAAATTCTTTGGGGTTTCTATACAGTTTAGTGCCACCCTCATTTCTTCGTTGCGCTTTGCTCTCCTTATTTCGGTTTTTACCCTTCTCCTCAGATTGAAATAATTCTTCTTGTTAGTGTCTGAACTGTTCAGTTTAAACATCTTATAAGCATTTTTTCTTCTATTGATGTCTCTTTTTATTTCACTTGTTAACCATTTGGGATTTTGTTTTTTTCCTAATTTAGTGATTGCTAAAGGAATGAATTGAGATTGTCGCCTTAGTAGATTGTCTCTAAACTTGTTCCACACTTCATTTATATCTGTACCGTTTATATTAAAGTTCCTGAGACTATTTCTTAACCCTCTAAAATTTGCCTTTCGGAAGTCAAATTTTGTAATACTACGTATATTCCTTACTTGGGGTAAGCTTAATTCAAATTCTATTTGATTATGGTCACTACCGCTAAGTTGGTCGCCGACGTAAACTCTTGAAATAAGTTCGTCATCCGAAGTTAAAATTAAGTCTAATATATTTCCTCCTCTTGTTGGCTCGGTGACCCACTGAGTTAACAAATTATCGTTTATAAAATTTAGTAATCTTTGGCCTTCCGAATCCGAGTTCTTTGTCAGCCAATTTATTTGGGGGCAATTAAAGTCGCCAATAATGAGACAGAATTTGTCTTTACTTACGTTCGTCAGAGTTTCATATAATCTTTGATCCGCTTCATATGAACAGTGGGGCTTTCTATAGACTAAGAAGATATGCAAACACTTTTTTATATTTAATGTTACTCCTATTAATTCAAAATCTGTGTCTATATTACAGTTAATAGGGTGAAGCTCCTCATTTATATACAAAAGAACTCCACCTCCTTCTTTATATATTCTATCCTTGCTAAATAATTTGTAGCCTTGCAAATGATATTCACTAATATAGTCTCTCGTATGACTATGTATCCAAGTTTCAGTAATGCCTATTATGTCATACTTATTTAATGCTACCAACGTTTGGAATTCTGAAAATTTGTTTCGGAGTGATCTAGCGTTAAATAGGGTAGCTTTAAGAGAATTTCTCAAATTTTTACAAGAAATGTTTTTTATTCTTTTATCGCGCGGAACCTCTGTAGTATCTGAAAATTTGCGATTGCTTCTGTAAATAGTCTCGACAACCGAGTAGAGCCCATGTTATTGAGGTGAAGGCCGTCTGGGAGAAAAAGTTCACTTTTGTTATAGAAGTCATCCCAAAGGTTCACAAATTCAACACTCTCACTCCTGCAAATTGTTTCAAGACAATTATTAGTATAGTGGGCTCTACTGTAGAAACTGTCCCTGCCCTTACTACGCGGAAGAATTCCTGAAATGATGAAATTATTAGTTTTAGATTTAAAAGCTCGAATCATCTTCTTGTATTTGTCGAGTAGTTCTTCCGATCGAGTGTTCAGCACATTATTTGTTCCCACATGTACAACCATGACTGTTTCCTTCTTAACGTCCTGAAAGAGAGGGTCAATCGAGTTAGTAATGTCGTCGACGGAGGCACCTGGTAGACAGAATCTTTTTCGTTTCGTTGGATTTAACCTGCAAAATGAGTCAAGTTGGCCCCTTATTATGGAATCCCCCACAATTGCACATTCGACTTCTGATTCCTCCTTTCGATCTGCTAATGCTTGAAAAGAATTATGAGTCTTAATCGGGAGAAACATCTTTTGCTGTGGTCTTGCTCCTTTTTTTACCTGCTGAAAAGAGTTATTTTTATTGATAGGAATGTTTACTTTACTGCTAGCTGGCCGAGATGGTACTCCCTTCCCTTTTGTGGTAATTTGGTTTTCTTTTGTCGTTTTAGTCTTGGGATTATTAACTGCAACATTTCTTTCTATGAACTCCTGCAAAGAAGAGACCTTTTTTTCTAAGTTAGTAAATACTTCTAGCGAAACACTGGTAGGAGTAACGGGCGCATTTGTAGGGTGTTGGGTTCTAAGCTCGGCTATTTCCTTTCTAAGCGCGCATATAGTTTCGTTCAGTTCGTCTGTTTCCCTTTTATGTTCGTCTCTAATCTCACAAAAAAGGCATATAGATGAGTCGGTTATGGCAGCATAGCTCGCTTCTTTAAAATCTATAACCCAGCGTGTACAATCGCATTTAGGACAAACAGTTTTTAAACGTTCAAGCCCCGGCATGTTAACAAAGTGCGAATTAGATTACTGTATACAAATATATATATATATATACTTATAAATATATATATATATATATATATATATATTATATATATATATATAAAGTGGATTAAAGGGAGAGGAGAAAGAGAGGATGTGTTAAATCCCGAGCTTCCTGCTACTTTCGAAAAGCCGGATAAAGACAATAAAACTGTCAAAGTAGCGTTTCAAGATCTCCCTTGGGTGATGTCAATTATAAGAAAATACAGCGGTATGAAAATAACTGAATTGAAAGATAGAATATGTGAATAAGAACCAGTCAAAAAATAATATTAATGATAATGACAATAATAATAAAAAGGAAAACAAAAACTTAGCTTTCTTCAGGAGACGGGAGGATGAATAAAGAAGCCAAAATGATCTGAAAATTTCACAAAACTCGGAAAAAAAAAGGTTCTGTAAATAACTAAGTCTGAGGGATAAATAAGGTCACAAGGGGAATGAAACAAAAGTATGGGTACACGATAAGAACAAATGAAAAATGGAAACAAATAGAAACAACACTAATTATGAGTAGATCACTTCTGAATTAAATAAGATTGGGCGAGCGCTCTTTAAAACACGTCAAGCTTTGAGGAGGGATCAAAGACGAGAGAGAGAGAGAGAGAGAGAGAGAGAGAGAGAGAGAGAGAGAGAGAGAGAGAGAGAGAGAGAGAGTTACAAGGAGTTACAAGGAAAGAAGGTACCCTAGGAGACCTTACGGTCCATTCAAAGAGGGTACCTTGGGACTAGAAATCGAGCGGGCACATGGCTGCTCAATTGTTTTGCGTCCCTAAACGGCCACTTTTCAAGACTTTGTCTAGTCTTGACTTGAACTGGTCAACAGATTCACTGTTGACAACTTCCACTGGAAGTGCGTTCCACTTACCGCAGATACTGTAGGTGAAAAAGTTTCCACACAGATTGCGGTTGTAACGCTTCAGTTCAAGTTTGAAGCCGTGATTGCGCGTTCTGTTCTCACTCAGTGTGAAAATATCCCGGTAGTCAACATTGTCGAACCCTCGAAGTATTTTGAAAACTTCGATGAGCTGACCACGCAGTCTACGGGTTTCCAACGAGAACAGATCTAATTCCCTTAGTCTATCCTCATAACTTTTATGTCGGATAGAGGGAATCAGTTTGGTTGCCCTGGCTTGTACGCGTTCCAACCTTGCGATGTCCTTTCGAAACGAAGGACTCCAAAATTGTACGGCATACTCCAGGTGCGGCCGAACTAGGGAGTTGTACAGACAAAGTACTATCTCCCTGTTACGGTATCCAAACTGGCGCTTTATGTAGCCTAACATCCTTTGGGCTTTCTTCTCTGCCTCAATGCACTGTTTCGAGAACTTGAGGTCGCTAGTGACAGTAACACCCAAGTCCTTCTCAGTGTCACTCGATTCGAGAGCAGTGCCCTTAAGGATATAATGAGATTGGGGATTTCTGTGGCCGATATGCATTACTTTGCACTTGTTCACGTTAAGAGGCATTTGCCACGTGTCCGACCACTCCCCAATCTTCCCAAGGTCTTCCTGCAGGCGGGCAGTATTTCCATCCTTTGCAACGTTCATACCAAGCTTGGTATCGTCGGCAAATTTGGAAATCTTGGCAACCATGTCACCGTCCATGTCGTTGACGTAGATGATGAATAGTAGTGGTCCCAGAACAGAACCTTGAGGCACTCCGCTAGTAACGGGCACCCACTCAGAAGCCTGTCCATTCACCACCACCCGTTGCCGTCTGCCACTTAGCCAGTTCTCGATCCAGCCGGCTACTTTTCCGTCTATGCCCAGCGCTCGCACTTTCCGGAGAAGGCGGCGGTGTGGTACCTTATCAAAGGCTTTCTGAAAGTCTAAGTAAACCACATCCACCGCCTTGTCCCGATCGTGCTCACTGAACACGAAGTGGAAGAATTCCACAAGGTTCGTCAGGCATGACCGTTGCCTTCGGAAGCCGTGCTGGGAACTCCTCAGTAGCAGGTTTGACTCTAAATACGACGTTATTTTCTCCACCATCATGCTTTCCATGAGTTTACCGACTATCGAAGTCAGACTGATAGGTCGGTAGTTTGACGGATGGCTGGAGGATCCTTTCTTGAAGATCGGAGTCACCTCCGCCTCACGCCAGTCTCTAGGAACGCATCCGGTCCGGATTGACATGTTAAAGATAGCGCACAGATGTCGTGATACTTCATCGCACACTTCCTTCAACACCTTGGGTAGAAACCCGTCCGGTCCAGGGGACTTATTCGTCTTTAGGTCAGCGATCTTTTTCTTTATTTCTCCTTCGGTGAAGTCCATTGCCTCCAGCTTTTCCCCCGAGTAGGAATCCGTGGGCTGGGGGATGGGACCACACTCTTTAGTAAACACTGAGGAGAAGTAGTCATTGAGAAGGTTAGCATTTTCTGCATCTGACTGAGTTAATGCACCCTCCTCGTCCACTAGGGGCCCAATCCTACGATGGATTGGTTTACGGCTATTTACATAGCCGAAGAACTCCTTGGGATTCTCCTTGCAGAGTCTCGCCACTCGGAGTTCCTCAGTACGCTTAGCCGCCCTTATGCTGGACTTCACTCTCCTGGCTAGCCTCTGGTATTCGTCAAAGGCACCCGAGATCTTCGATCGCCGGTACGCATTTCTCTTCTCCCTAAGCAGTTGGCCGATTTCTCGATTAAACCACTTTGGTTGAACAGAAGACCGACGGAGGCATTTCAGAGGGATGCAACTTGATTGAAGACTCATGAATTTATTTTTGAAATTGTTCCACGAATCCTCAACCTCTTCGCATACCGCTAGCCTTACATCAGTCAGCCCAGCACGAAGGCGTGCAAAGTCTGCTCTTCTCAAGTCAAGTTTCCTTGATTGACTGGCAGCAGACCTTACCTTCGGGATCTTGACGGTAAATCTAACTAGCTGGTGATCACTGCCACCGAGCTCTTCGCCTACAGAGACATCCTCAACGATATCATCCTCAGAGGTGAAGACCAAGTCGAGGATATTGTCTCCTCTCGTCGGTTCTCTGACCCATTGAGTGAGGAACTCGTTGTTGGCGAACTCCAGGAGTAGCGCGCTATCGCCACAGGCTGCTCTGGTTTCCCAGTCAACTTGTCTGTTGAAGTCGCCCATAACGATGCACACTCTGCCTTGAACAAGCTCACCCAGCAGCTGGTACAGTTCCCTGTCCTTCTCAACGGGTTGGGAAGGGGGTCTGTAAAGCACCAGGGTCCTGTATCTGACAGGACCTATCTCTAGGTCAACGCCTAGGAGCTCGTGATCGGATATAATGTTGGAGTTCGTAGATTTGATTGTATCCTTGACATACAACATTACACCGCCACACTCTCTGTCTGGCCTATCTTTGTGGAAGAGTTGGTAGCCAGGAACCGTGAATTCGCCTTCAAAGTCTCGGTTTGACGTTTTTATCCACGATTCTGTTATGGCTACCATTTCGGGTTCTTCCGTCGCTACGAGGCCACGGAGCTCAGGAAACTTGTTCCTGATTGACCTCGCATTGAACAGAAGAACTTTCAGGGAGTCCCCGACTGTAGGACTCCCTATGCTCTTCCGTTTCCCGGCTTCTTTGTTGGCGAGGCACCCCTTTTTGCGACCTCTGAGAAGGTCGTTCCTGGAGTGACACGGGCGTACTGGCGTACGTCCGCCCTCACTCTGGGCCGGATACTCCTTTCGGTCCTCTCTACGACATTCTGGATCATGTTCGACAGAAAGGCCTTTCCTTTAAAGGAAAGATGTACCCCATCCCTTTGGTAGAGATCATTTCTACCATAAAAGGTGCGGTACGGGTCCACAAAAAAGACCCCCTCTGCCGTACACAAATCTGCCAGGCGCCGGTTTAGAGACACATTCATCGAGTGAGCGGTCCGTGTTGGACCTCTCCTCGGGAGCATCCCGACTACCACACGCTTGCGGGTTTTCAGCCCACAGTCGTCCACGGCACCCATGACCGTGTGGAGGATTTTATCTGTAGGGCCTACCCTACCTCCTCTCAGTTACAGGTCGTTTCCACTGACCATCAGAGCAACGACTGAGCTCTCAGAAATCTGTGATTTCTCAGCCTCTACTCTGATGTGGTGGTTACCACATCCTGGCAGGCAGCTTACCTTCACACTAGTGCGAAGGCGGGCCGCTAGCAGGGACTGCAAGCCCCGTGCTTGAGAATCACCAATAAGGGTGACTCTTGCACATTTGTCAGCAGGCGACTTATTCTTTCCTCCCGGAAGCGACTTGCCGCTTTCCTCTTGTATCTCTGCATTTTTCTTTTTTTTCTTCTCTTCATTTGTTTTCTCTTCTTCCG
The DNA here is from genome assembly GCA_963969495.1 of Ceratothoa steindachneri. Lineage (NCBI taxonomy): Eukaryota > Metazoa > Arthropoda > Malacostraca > Isopoda > Cymothoidae > Ceratothoa > Ceratothoa steindachneri. The sequence continues at coordinate 25,689,773 of OZ018318.1, read as the reverse complement.
TTTCTCTTTTCTCTTCTTCCGTTTCTCTTTTCTCTTCTTTTCTTTCCACTTTCCCATGCGCACCAGTAGCGCTCGAATCCTCTACACTGGGGTGAGCTGCATTATGGTCCTTTTTCTTCTTTTTCTTTTTCTTCTTCTCATTGGCTCCGCATGGCAGAAGTGGGACTGCCAATGCAGTTTCACCTCCTTGGGCTGGAGTCACATCGGCGGAACCACCCAAGTCAGTCTGACTTTCGTCTCGAGCTTGAGCCGACTGGGCCTCTAGTTTAGAGGCTAGCTCTAGGATCTTTTCCTCGAGACGCCGAATGTGAAGCGCGTGCTGCGTTTCTAGGGTCTGCAGTTTATTTTCCAGCGCCCTAGATTTTTGTTCAGAGGCTGTGAAGAGATCCTTGAGTTCATTGCAGCATGCCACTGCCTCTCGGATCTCTCCTTTAAGGATGCAATCGGTGCATATACTTCCCGGGTGGCATTTCGAAAAACATCCTTCCGGGAAGTCCACGCACCACTTATCCTTCTGGCATATCACACATGTATATTTAAGTGCAGCTGGACCTTTTTTCCCTGTCATTTTAAACACTTTCTCTCTTTCAAAACTTTGTGACCAATCAATAGAAAAAAGGGGGTTGGTGAGTTCTCCCCGCGTGAGTCGCTCCCGCCTATCGATCGGAGACCTTTCGGATCTTTAAGAAGGCACGCTCCATGTGCTGCTGTTCGTCCGACCGAGTCGTCAAACCTCGGCGTGCCGTGGCTCCCAACCAAGCAGCACAGACGGTCCCCGAAGGGGCCATCGATTTGTCACCAGGTAAACAACAACGAAGCACGCCCCTTACTAAACTCCTACTAGTTCCCTTCACAACGGCCAGGATCTCGGAGCAGCGTTCAATGGATATCCCGCCACACCAAGGAACTCGACCCAAGGCTTTTTATTGGCCTGGCAACCAACCTGGGAACAAAGATCCGTCACCTCGGACCGATGCTACCAGAGGCACCCGTCAACGGGCACTGGGAACGGTCAATAATTACGCGCCAGGGAAGGGGTTAACGGGGCACTACCCTCATCCCATTCATCGTGCCCCAACGCCTAGGACACCTCTAGTCCTAGTCTCTCGCAACCAGTGAGCGTCGATTGGCGTTGTTTATAGAGGTTCCAAAGCCTCTCTTCTGACGCATGAGGTAGCTGCCAGGTCCTTATATGTAGATAGAGGAAGAAAAGAGAAACAGGGACATGATAGGAGTAGGCTTTTTTTTGTTTTTTTTCTTTTTGTATAAGTGGGAGAGATAGAATAAAAGTAAAAAAAGAGAAGGATAGAGTAAAAAAAAAGGAAGGAATGACGCACTTAGTCTGGAATCTCGTTTTCGACCAAATCGACAAGGGAAGCCCTACCAGGGGTACCCAGAAGAGGTACCCCCGCCGACATAGCTCGAAAAGTCAAAGGTACACACAAGCTCTCTTCCCGCGACAAGGGGGCGTCACCTCTCCCTCTACATTCTTTGAAGAGAGAGAGAGAGAGAGAGAGAGAGAGAGAGAGAGAGAGAGAGAGAGAGAGAGAGAGAGAGAGAGAGAGAGAGAGAGAGAGAGAGAGAGAGAGAGAGTGTAGGGAGAGCTAGCATGAACAAACCAAACCCCCAAATTTTGACCGAATCTCAAAGTTTATATAGGCGATAATGGAGAGAAATTGTCAAAAAATTGCTCATGAAATAAATCCCATTTTGTTAATGCGATTTTCTTGGAAAATTAGGTCAAAACGAACTATTCCATAAATATTGCTTTGGAAAATTAACATTTAGAGGGGATGGTATTTTTACATTTATAGATCTATCTTTAATTGTTATATTTTCTTCCAAATAGTCCCCCTACAGGGAAAATGCCCCGTGTAGTCTAGTACTGTTGATTCTGGTAATAGAGAAGCGTCATGTCCTGCCTGCCTGACTCTTTGTAAAGAATACCGAAGCTCTCTGAGTTGAACGGAACAATTTTCAGTTTCTTAGAAACTGGTGCGCTCTCCTTTACTTCTATGCACTCTCTATTTTCTTTATTTCCTTTGTTATATGATTAAGGCCACGAAGGAGTGTATACTATAGAGTGTAAGCACACGGTGCGGTGGGTAATTCGAGTTCATTCACCAATATTAATTTTTTTCATTGAATTCTTCGTCGGGCTCAATCACATCCTCTAGGCGGTGTTGGAACCTACTGCAAGATTTCTTGACAGTTTCCCCTCGTTTAACTGGTTGAAAACTATAGTGGTCCCTACCCTCCACTTTGGTGTTGTAAAAATATTATATTTGATAGTCTCTTTCTCATCCACCCCAGACATAATACTCGACGGTGTTTCAGACTGGGAAGCTGAGAAGAAAGGTGTACGGAATGATGTGGTCAAAGAAATTGTCTGACATCAAAGAGTGGGTACTTCTGTTTGTGTGCTATAGTGAAGATACCTGCTGCCAACTCGTGGTAACTCCTCTGGTCACTTGATGTAGCCCTTCTTATTAAGTTGGAGGCCCTCCGAGAAGATAAATGGGACATAAGGTGGAGCTCGTGTTTTTCGATCTCCCGTACCCACGTAATCACAGCCTGATTTATTCAACTCTTTCCTGATACTCTCTAGCTTACTTAGAATGATACCCAAACACTCGAAGATCGTCGCACAGGAGCTCCCGGCCTGAATCACAAGTAGCACAACTTGAATTTTCAAAAGTTTGGAGAATTAAATTCAGACATGGTAATGCCTCCTTCACAGATGATTCACAACTAAGTCTATTATGATAGGTTGAAGAGAGAACAGACGCGCCATACAACACGCATGTGCAGAATTCAAAGTTACCAACTGCGACACATTACCCATCGCAACCTCTACTAGTACATCTGTCACATGGAGTATCGACACGTTCACCAGACTCGAGTGCTAAAGGTGAAGGCCTGATTCAATTGGTTGACGTGAAAACTTTGCTTTTGGAGCATTCTCTCATTCCTCTATTGCGCCATCTTATGGCGAACTTTAGTGGTTTTTTTTTGCTGCCAAGCCAACTAAAAGTCTTGGATATCGTATCTGGGTGTGTTATATGACATCTTGAGGTCATAGATGTCCTGTCGAAAATTAGTGCGATGTAGTAAGGGATCCACTCTATCACTCTGCCCCAGCCGTTAATCAGTTTGGAACTCTGGCCTCTCTCTCTCTCTCAGGAAATAGAGGGAGAGGGGTAACGCCCCCTTGTCGCGGGAAGAGAGCTTGTGCGTACCCTTGACTTTTCGAGCTATGTCGGTGGGGGTGCCTCTTCTGGGTACCCCTGGCAGGGCTTTCCTTGTCGATTTGGTCGAAAACGAGGTTCCAGACTAAGTGCGTCATTCCTTTCTTTTTCTACTCTATCCTTCTCCTTTTTTACTTATATCCTGTCTCTCCCACTTATACAAAAAAAAAGAAAAAAAAAGAAGCCTATTCCTATCATGTCACTCTTTCCCTTTTTAACCCTCTATCTACATATAAGGACCTGGCAGCTACCTCATGCGTCAGAAGAGAGGCTTTGGAACCTCTATGAACAACGCCAATCGACGCTTACTGGTTGCGAGAGACTAGGACTAGAGGTGTCCTAGGCGTTGGGGCACGATGAATGGGATGAGTGTGGTGCCCCGTTAACCTCTTCCCAGGCGCGTAATTATTGACCATTCCAAGTGACCGTTGACGGGTGCCTCTGGTAGCATCGGTCCGAGGTGACGGCCCTTTGTTCCCAGGTTGGTTGCCAGGCCAATAAAAAGCCTTGGATCGAGTCTCTTGGTGTGGCGGGATATCCATTGAACGCTGCTCCGAGATCTTGGCCATCGTGAAGGGAACTTGTAGGAGTTAAGTACGGGGTGTGCTCCGTTGTTCACCTGGTGAAAAATCGATGGCCCCTTCGGGGACGGTCAGTGCTGCTTGGTTGGGAGCCACGGCACGCTGAGGTTTGACGACTCGGTCGGACGAACAGCAGCACAAGGAGCGTGCCTTCTGAAAGATCCGAAACCTCTCCGATTGATAGGCGGGAGCGACTTACGCGGGGCGAACTCACCACCCCCTTTCTTTTTTATTGAGTGGTCACAAATTATTCAGAGATATAAAGTGTTCAGCATGACTGGAAAAAAAGGACCTGGTGCGTTAAAATATACCTGCTCGACATGCCAAAAGAACAAGTGGTGCGTAGATTTTCTGGAGGGTTGTTCCTCAAAATGCCACCCTAGAAGTATCTGCACGGACTGCGTCCTAAGGGCAGAACTTCAGGAGCTTAAGGAAGTTTTTAAATCTTTTGCGGAAAAAACTCGACGGCTGGAAGTAAAGGTGAAAATCCTCGATTCTGAGCATGTGACTCAAATCCGTAGTCTCTAAGCCATCATTGCAGATATGACAGCCACCAAGGTAGAGCAAGACCATCAAGAAACTCCCAACGACCCCGATGGCTCCTCTGTTGAGCCCTCAAACACCACGTCGATAGAGATAGGCCATCCATCCAACGTCCCAGAGCCATCTGCTGCTGGGGTTACTCAGGGCATCAAAAAGAAGAAAAGGAAGAGTAAGAAAGGAAAAACAGTAGATAAAACAGAAGAGAAAGTAAAAAAGGAAGAAAAAAACGAAGAAGAAAAAGAAGAAGAAAAACCCCCCAAAAAAGTGGGGAAGAAAGAGGAATCGAAAGAGCCCATACTGAAAGGGAAGCCTCTGTCCTCGGAACCTAAATGCGCAAAGGTCATCGTGATCGGTGACTCCCAAGCGCGGGATCTACAACCCTTGCTAGCGGCCCGCCTTCGCACCAGTGTGAAGGTAAGCTGCCTCCCATGAAAGGGGAACGGAGAAATAAGGGTGGAGGCTGAGAGATCCTAGATCTCGGATAACTCAGTAGTTGCTCTCATGGCAAGTGGCAACGATCTCTACCTACGAGGAGGCAAAGTAGGCGCCAGCGAAAAGATCCTGACCACGGTTATGGGAGGAGTTGACGACTGTGGGCTAAAAACCCGCAAACGTGTCGTGGTCTGGCTACTCCCAAGACGAGGTCCATCCCGCAATGCTCACGCGAGGAACGTCTCCATAAACCAACGCCTGGGAGATCTTTGTACGGCGGAAGGAGTCTTTTTTGTTGACCCCTACCGCCCCTTTTACGGGAGAAATGACCTGTACAAAAGGGACGGAGTGCATCTTTCCTTTAAAGGGAAAGCTGCACTCGCGAACATGATCTAGGATGTGGAGCGGACCCAAAGAAGTGTCAGACACCGAGTAAAGGAGGACGTACGCCAGTACACCCGTGTTACTCCAGGAACGACCTTTTCTGAAGTAACAAAGGGGGAAGTGACCCCGCCACAGAGAAAGAAAGCGGGAAACGGAAGAGCGTCAGGAGTCCTACAGTCGGGGACTCCCTCAAAGTTCTTCTGTTTAATGAGAGGTCTATCAGAAACAATTTTCTAGAACTTCGTGGCCTCGTAGCAAAAGAAGAACCGGAGATGGTGGCCATAACGGAGTCGTGGATAAAAACCTCAAGCGAAGATTTTGAAGGTAAATTCACGATTCCTGGTTCCTAGCTCTTCCTGAAAGATAGGCCAGACAGAGAGGGTGGCGGTGTGATGTTGTATGTCAAGGATACTCTCAACTCGACGGATTACAACATCGTATCCGACCATGAACTACTAGGTGTTGACCTAAAGATAGGTCCTGCCAAATACAGGACTCTGGTGCTTTATAGACCTCCTGCCCAACTCATTGAAAAGGACAAAGATTTGTACCAGCTACTAGGAGAACTTGTGAAGACAGCGTGTGTATCATCATAAGGTATATTTCAACACACATGTTGACCGGGAAACCAGAGAACCCTGTGGCGAGAACGCACTACTCCTGGAGTTTGCGAACAACGAGTTCCTGACTCAATGGGTGAGAGAGCCAACGAGAGGAGACAATATCCTCGACTTATTTTCACCTTTAAGGATGACATCGTTGAGGACCTCTCCGTTTGGGGAAGAGCTCGGTGGCAGTGACCACCGACTAATTAGAATTGTAGTCAAAGTCCCGAAGGCAGTACCTGCAACTACTAAATCGAAGAAACTCGATTTGAAAAAAGCAGACTTTGCAGGTCTTCGTGCTGGACTGACTGACGCAAGGCTAGAAGTGTGCGATGTTGTTGAAGACTCGTGGAACAGTTTCAAAACCACATTCATAAGTTTTCAATCGCGTTTCATCCCTCTGAAATGTGCCCGTCGGTCTTCTGTTCAACCAAAGTGGTTTAATCGAGAAATCGGCCAACTACTGAGGAAGAAGAGAACTGTGTACCGGCAATCGAAGATCTCAGGTGACTTTGACGAATATCGGAAGCTAGCCAGGAGATTAGTGTCCAGCATAAGGGCGGCTAAGCGGTCTGAGGAACTCCGAGTGGCGAGACTCTGTAAAGAGAATCCCAAGGAGTTTTTTTGATATGTGAACAGCCGTAAACCAATCCATCGAACGGTTGGCCCTTTGATAAATGAGGAGGGGGCATTAAAGCACTTAGATGCAGAAAATGCTAACCTCCTCAACAACTACTTCTCTTCAGTGTTTACTGAAGAGTGTGGTCCCATCCCCCAGCCAATGGATTCCTACTCGAGGGAAAAGCTGGAGGATATGGACTTCACCGAAGGGGAAATAAAAAAGAAGATCACTGACCTAATGACGAATAAGTCACCTGGCCCAGATGGGTTTTTTACCTAAAGTGTTGAAAGAAGTGCGCGATCAAGTGTCACGACAACTGAGCGCAATCTTCAACATGTCAATCCGGACCGAATGCGTTCCTAGAGACTTTCATGAAGCGGAGGTGACTCCTATCTTCAAGAAAGGAGACCGTAGCCAACCATCAAACTGCCGACCTATCATTTTGACTTCGATAGTCGGTAAACTCATGTAAAGCATAATGGTGGACAAAATGACGTCGTGTTTAGAGTCAAACCTGCTACTGAGAAGTTCCCAGCACGGCTTCCGAAGGCAACAGGCATGCCTGATGAACCTTGTGGAATTCTTCCACTTCGTGTTCAGTGAGCACGATCGGGACAAGGCGGTGGACGTGGTGTATTTAGACTTTAAACAAGCCTTTGATAAGGTACCACACCACCGCCTTCTCCGGAAAGTGCGAGCGCCGGGCATAGACGGAAATGTAGCCGGCTGGATCGAAGACTGGCTAAGTGGCACACCGCAACGGATGGTGGTGAATGGACAGGCTTCTGAGTGGGTGCCCGTTACTACCCGGGTGCCTTAAGGTTCTGTCCTGGGACCACTACTATTCATCATCTACGTCACCCACATGGACGGTGACATGGTTGCCAAGATTTCCAAATTTGCCGACGATACCAAGCTTGGTATGAACGTTGCAAAGGATGGAAATACTGCCCAACTGCACGAAGATCTTGGGAAGATTGGGGAGTGGTCGGACACGTGGCAAATGCCTCTTAACGTGAACAAATAAAAAGTAATGCATATCGGCCACAGAAACCCCCAATCTCAGTATATTCTTAAGGGCACTGTTCTTGAATCGAGTGACACTGAGAAGGACTTGGGTGTAACTATCACTAGCGACCTTAAGTTCTCGAAACAGTGCATTGAGGCATACAAGAAAGCCCAAAGGATGTTAGGTTATATAAAGCACCAGTTTGGATACCGTAACGAGGAGATAGTACTTTGTCTGTAAAACTCCCTCGTTCGGCCGCACTTGGATTATGCCGTACAATTTTGGAGTCCTTCATTTCAAAAGGATATCGCAAGGTTGGAACGCGTACAAACCAGGGCAACCAAGCTGATACCCTCTATCCCACATAAAAGTAATGAGGATAGACTAAGGGAATTAAATCTGTTCTCGCTGGAAACCCGTAGACTGCGTGGTCAGCTCATCGAAGTTTTTAAAATACTTCGAGGGTTCGACAATGTTGACTACCGGAATATTTTCACACTGAGTGAGAACAAAACACGCAATCACGGCTTCAAACTTGAACTGAAGCGTTACCATTGCAATCTGTGTGGAAATCTTTTCACTTACAGTCTCTGCGGTAAGTGGAACGCACTTCCAGTGGAAGTTGTCAACAGTAAATCTGTTGACCAGTTCAAGTCAAGACTAGACAAAGTCTTGAAAAGTGGCCGTTTAGGGACGCAAAAACAATTGAGCAGCCATGTGCCTGCTCGATTGCTAGTCCAAAGGAACCCTCTTTGAATTGATCGTAAGGTCTTCAGGGGTACTTCCTTTCCTTGTCCTTGTTACTCCGGCGGATGATTCCCTGTACAGGCTCAAGCAAATCTAATGATTTCATGAGCCCAAATTTGGAAAACCTTAAAATGTCCAATAAATCCGAGACGGGATAGGTGAGCTTGGTTGGGCATAGAATATAACTTACCAACCTTCTTTTTCTTTCATATTGGTCGCAAACTTTTGATTTTTCGTTTTCGTTGGTAGGATTGAAAAATTTCCGACCACACTAAAGATAGAAAAACTTGGCCCAACTTCGGTGTTGGAATCACATATCCCTTACAATTGGGATGGGTTCTTGCACTCCCAGCCGTGGAGAATTGAGTTTCTAGACCAGCCTTCCATACTGCGCCTGATTGTACCTTTCGGCATGATTTGTACTTTTACCTTTTTGCCATTGCTATTTTTTTTCGGCAGCCACGTCCTTGTTGGCAGTCACCAGTGAGCCTCTTAAAAAAACTACTCCCCAATATGATTACAGTGTTACTGTATGCACAAGGAAAAATTTATTTAATTTTGGTTGTAAAAAGTACCCTGCTGTGATATTTAAGTAAAAGTATTGCTTTCCTTACAAACCTTACTCAATTAGAAGTAAAAGTACCCCAACTTAGATGTACTTAAGTAAAAGTAACAAAGTATATTATTTATCAAGTCATCAAGTATCGGGAGTAAAAAGTAGCGTCAAAAAATAGTAAAGTACCTCAGACACTATTCAGTATACGGTACAGTAAATCTTTTTACCTCCCCCCCCTGTACTGACCCTTATATATTGGAATTCAGTTAAACTGGACTTAAAAATCAAGCTGTAAATATCCCTCTATTGATCACAAAGTCTAGTTTATAAGAAACCTAAAATTAGCTCTAAAAAATTATTCAGTTTAACAGAACTAAACTAATTAATGATTAACTAAACTAACTAATTATTAAGTAAAAAATATACAAATGAATGCATTACTGACATATCTTTTATTCAGCTTCACAAGCTGAAAATTAGTCTTGCAGAGCTAAACAGGCGCTCACAAGCAGCAGATGCAGGTAGTGGGATATTTAGCTTAAGTAAAATATCCCCCAATGCAGGAAAGCACCTTAGGATTTATATATCACTCCCTGAGCATGGCAAGTACCTGTCGATTTCTTGTGTAACTTCGGGCTGTAATTTTGTTTTCACTGAAGAAGAGAAGTTTTCATTATCTGGGTTACTATTATCGGCATCAAACACTTCTTCAGTGACAATAGATTCTTCTCCAGACCCAGGTTGATGTATATCAAAACTGGAATGGTAGAAAATAAATTAAGAGCCCAAATAACATTGTGAATAAAAATTGGTTTAATTATAGAAATGTTTCAATCAAGCAAGGCTTGTTGCATTATGACAGAAACCTGAAACAAACTGATTAGTTCGCAAAATAATTTCGTGTGATTGAGTGCCTTCTCCTCTTCAATCTTTTTTTCAATTAAAATCTTAATTTAACCTAAAATGATACCTTTCCTGATGATATTGCCATCGTCTGTACAAATGTTCGTAAATCTTGGCAATAAAATAACAGCAGCAATAAGTTTACGATCGTCCAGAATCTCAGCAAGCCGATATCTTATTGCTGACAGAAGGACGGTGATGAGAGGAAGGCTCAGATCAGCAGAAGTCTTGATCTTCTCCAGCTTAGTCAACAACTGGTACAGAGTTAGGGGAAGCATTCCCATATGTGTACTCTTCTCGGACTGAAGGATTGTCCAATGATTTAGATACTGTCCTCAAAGCAGTGAAGTACTCCTTCAGGAAATGCCTATAAAAAAATGACCATATTAATAAAACCACATACTTATGATTATACAATATTAAGGTTCTTGAAGTTTTACTAATAAGACAATAAATAAAACAGATCACAGCCGTCAAGGTGGTTTAAGGCTAAAAACTATTAGTGATGAGTGAAGAACATATTGCTACTAAGTATGGCACATAATGTACTGATGAACAGAGATTACAATGATTTAATATGTATATAACTTTCTCTTTCGTTTATGGTTTGTATATACTTACTTTTTCACCTTGAATGCAGCAAACACATTCTGTATGGCATCTCCACTTTTTTTTGGACGATCTTCAATATTCTTTCTGCAGCCATGAATGTAGAGTTGCACCTGGTGGCATTTGGACGAATAAGTTGTACCTTGCAGGGTTCCTTTACAGTCGCCGCAGCAACCGATGAACGCCCAGCTCTGTTCCAAAGAACATGGCATTGCGCAAATGTTGAACAAAACATCCTCTTGTAAGGCTCACTAGATTCCATTTTTCGTTCATCGACATCTGCAGTGGCCACAAGATCAAGGCAATGGCAGGCACAACTTTGAGGTTTTGGTAGCTTGTACTCGTAACTTTCATCTTCATTAGAAGACAAATACTTGTTGTGTCCTGGGTGATGATTTCAGGCCCCATCACTTTCATCATCTTTAGATTGCTCATGTACATCCTCTTCTGCTTTTAAGAAATTTAATCCGTTATCTGTTGTTGTTTTTACTACTTTATTTCAAATCTTGTATTCAGAATGGATTTCATACGGGGTACTAGCCATAATATTGTATCAGTGTTTCCATTTCACCTGCCTGCAAGCTCACACTGTTGAATGTCGTTCAAATGTGCTGGTATCTATCCTGTGTGATGTTACACTAATATAACTGCATCTTCTGCATGCCCAACCAGCTGTTGTTGTCGCAACATACTCAGCCTTGCAAAATTCAGCAATAAGTTTGCTTTTAACATCTAAAACAGCTGCCTAGATTTTTTTTGAGACAGTTGACCTTGAAATCTTGGCTGTATGCCCTTAACAATGATGCAGAATCCCTTCGTTTCCACAATACTAGAGGGATGAAGACCGAAAGTTATGAAATTCCTCACCAGTTCATCCACTTTTGATTTTAGCACACGAAGGCAATATGGAGTATATTTTAGGTTGCTTGTTTGGAATGGTATCCTCACTTTCAAGTTTTTATACTTTCTCTTCTGAGCTTGGGACGTCAAAGAGGAGTACTAGATTAATTTGCCAGGGTGAACACGCTGAAAAATAATTTATGGGTCAAATCATCAAATCATTTATATTCTATGAAGTCTCTCCCATAAAGGTCAGGCCACCCAAGGCGGATTTAGGGAGGGGGGGGGGGGAGGCAACCAGGGGGAAAATTCCACACAGTGTGCCTGGCTTGTATCGCTTTTCGAGTCGGCAACTCGTGTCTTGAGTCACGGCGGACACACGGCGCGTGCGCTTGACTCACTGACCAGTCGGCTCACGCATCCTGATTACACGCCTGGCCCTTCCACTCTTTGTCAGCTGACCTGAACTGGGCATGTGCTTGCTGGCATCTTTCACTTTCGGAACTAATTCTAGCATCCTCTCTCTCCTCGCAACTACACCAGAATCATATCCATGTAATCCTCTCTCTGAAACACAGCAGTGTAAAGTGAGTGATGGTTTTATTATATATTGTTACGGACATGGGGTGATGTGAGCGGCTGGGGTTTTCCATGCGATGCATTAATTTCCTCTCATTCACAAGGCGTGTACCATGAAGCGAGCCGGCGATATGAAGATCACCTCGTTCTTCAAGACCAAAGTGGCCAAGACAGGTGGTTATTGCGAGCGTGATGTCAATGAGCTGGAACAACAGCCAAGCACTTTGACACCGACAGCGAAGCCGAATCTTACCATAAAGAGCAGGAAAGCAAGGAACTCACTTCGCGTTTTTTTCGCATGGCCCACTGACACTTTTCCCCGCTCCAGTGGAGGTTGCCAACTTTATTGGGAACAAAGGCGGCCACAGACTCCTAGAAAGTGTCCTTAATCAACCAGACTGCCCCGTCTGTCGAATTGCTACCCTTAATTGAAAAAGGTGGACATAAGAGACGATTCCAACCAAGCTGGTACATCACATACATCTGGCTGAAGTACTCGTTGTTGAACGAAGATGGATACTACGTTGCATGTGTGCTGTTCGGCGGAAATACAGGCGGAGTTGGAGACCATAGGCTGGGCACGATGGTGTTAAAGATGATATGCAGGTAGGAAAAAGCCACAGAAATGCTCAGCAGTCACAATAAGCACGGATATCACGCGGAGGCTATAACAAAAATAAAGGGCTTTGTCAACACTGTGCGAAACCCAATTAGGGCTGTCGACACCATGTTACAGGCGAAAAAGAAGGAACAAATCGATCATTGAGAGTTTCTCTTCTGCGGACGAAATATGATGCTTCTCCGTGGACATCGATATGACGGTCTATTGGACCTCTCTATTCCGAGCAAAACGGGAGGAGTCTTTAGAGCGCTTCCCAGCTTGGCCAGCCTAACCAACTCAACCCACCCTTATTAGCAAAACCATCCTGGACCAGCTGATCGATATCGCAGGTGGGTGACACTGCAACTTCTGTCCAACAAATAGTTCTCTTATTCCAAAAGTATAATTCATGCTATTTTGACATTATGAGCAGGTGTCCCCATAATCATATTTCGCTTTACAGGTTGATTGGTGCTAGAAGAGGTTTTAGCCGAAGTGTCAGGGGTATTCTCAGTGCTAATGGACTAGACCACGGATGTCTCAGGGAAGGAGTAAGCCACCATTATCCTTTTACACGTCGAAGAGGACTTCAAGGTAGACTTTCTCACTCTTGTCCATGCTGAGAACCTCACCGATGAATGCCTGGCCTAACTGTTTATTCGCACCGTACATGGCCTTGGTTTAGACATGTCAAACTGCCGGGTCCTCGGATTCGATGCAACGAGTGTCATGATGGGGAGATTCAGAGGTTGTGCCGCCATCATCATGGAACAATACCCCCTTGCCAAACCGATCCACTGCTTTAATCACCGACTGAACCTGGTACTGACCAAGGCCTGCGATGTGAAAAAAGCGAAACTCGCCCTTCAGATGCTCAACAAAGTCCATAATTTCATTTACTCCAACAACATGCGGACGCTCCGGTTCTCCAAAATCGTGAAGCTTTCCTCAGCTAAGCGGGAGAAGTTGGTGCTCTTGTGTTCCACGAGATGGGTTGAGCAGCATGGTGCAGTCTTCGTGTTCATCGAGTTTTTGCCTCACATTGCGGTCTTCATGGAAAAGGAAATAAGGCTGGATGCCAATACTGGCATCTTGCTCGCCGCGATAAGGGACCCTCGCTTTCTCATTGGGCTGGTTGTGGTGGAGTCAGTTTTGGCCCACACACTCAAGCCACGTAGGACCCTGCAGAAGAAGGACGGTGACTTGGCATCTACGTACGCACTGATTTGTGAGATCTAGACTGTTTTCGCCAAGTTCAGAAAGAATGCCGAGGAGCACTTCCACACTGTATTTGCAAAAGCTAAGGATCTGCTGATTGGAGTGGACTCAGCTCACGATGACGTCCCAGTTCCCCAAGTCAATGCACCGCACCGTGCCAGTTGCTCTCGGGCTGAAAGAGCTTCTCAGGGGCTCAAAAGCAGACGTGGATCGCGTCCTTAATGCCGCTAAACTCTACGAGAGCGATGTTGAGCCACTGGTGCTTGTGCAGGCGGAGATACATCGGTGGACAAATTCCGCTCCGGTCTTCAGGACTTTCAAGAATGCGAAGAAGTACAGTCAAACCCGTACGTTCCCGAACATTGCAAAGCTCCTGATCATCTTAATGACTCTGCTGGTCTCAAATGCAGAGGCCGAACATTCATTCTCAGCCTTGAAATGGCTAAAGACGTACATGAGGAGCACCATTGGCCAGGATCACCTCAATGGCCTCGCACTACTCGCCGTCCACAATGACATTCAAGTTTCGAATGATCAAGTGATTGACAAGTTTGCGGAGAAAAACCGCCGTCTCCTCTTCACTTAGGCAAATGACGAGGGACATTGGGCATGAGCCTACGTTTTGAGGGAGCCTACTCCTAGAAAATAAAAATATTTTTTTCTATTATGTACCTTGTTACTTAAGTGGGCGAAGTGACTTGCAAGTAGCCTACATCATTATAGTCTACACTACATGTTCATATTCATCATTTATGCCTATAACTTATTTGTATGTATTCTGCACTGATTATTTGTACGATTATACAAGTATTACTCGTTAAAATATATACTATAATAAGCAGCTTTAACAAATTTCCACCCATAAAAATCCTGGATCGGCCACTGAAGCCACGTGTATTTCTTTTGACTGACTGGGCCAGAGTTTGTTAATACAAACTTTAAATATTTTACACCAAAACCGAATTATATTATGGTAAAGAAAACCTGACATAAGCCTTAAAACGTTAAAATTGATCTTAGTTAACTCCCAATTGAAACGACTAGGCATAACTGAAAAATTATTACCAAAATTACTACCCTAGAAACAAATAATGGGAACACATTATGGATTATATAAACGTTTTAATGCAAAATAAGATATAACTATTCAAATATTTACCGGTACAAGTAAAGGATTATTTAGCAAGCTAACGTAGAGATTACAGCGTATGGGGTCTCTGACCTGATAAATTGCCTATACATCTTTCTTTCCAGCATGTGGGTATTTTTACCAAATAGCCTATACACTACATAATTAAAAGCATACATACTCACCCCGAAATAAATAGCCTGAACCTTTACCTCTTCAATATGTGGGTATTTTTACCAAATAGCATATACACTGCATAGTTAAAAGCATGAATACTTGATGGGGTCACATTGCAAGGTAGAATGAGACAATCAAAGATACCTCAAAAATGAGCACTTTGGAGTTCCATAAAGTTTTCTATAATGGGGCGGGCAGCTTTAACCAAAATAGCATTCCCTGAATAGGGAATACGATAATAATAATTGCTCTAGAAAGAGCACAATTCCCATATCGAAAATAATTCTTGTTTTACATTATAATTTAAATTAAACACCTTAGTTATATTTCTCCAAATTATTGTCATTGGCTAATACTTCAGTTTAGGGGCTGTTTTGGGGCTAAAATTTTGAGCAACAATCTTGGCATGTGGCTAATCATGGGGTTGTATTTGTTTTGTTATTTTGGCTTTTCCTTAATTCCATATTATTAAGTAAATGACTGGAATTCTACTCAATTATAATATTTAGCATGGACCATTATTTTCACACACTGGGAACCTTTAATTAAAACTTATTTCAAACTTTGGCAACCCTGAAACCGATCCGTAAAAGAGCGCGATTCTTACAAGCTCGGTTTGTTCGACTTGTGTTAATTGCTCGGTAAAATGAATAGACTTTTCTATAGATCGCGGCCTTATTTTAAAAGCGAAGATTTGTGACATGTGTGGAAAAGAAGCGCGGCTCGATTATAATAGTAAAATGTGGCGATAATTTAGATTTGTCGATAAGTGAGTATATTATTAAGTAATTTAAGACGACGATATCGTTGCCGAGATTTCGCAATCGCCTTTTGCATTCAAAGCTAATGTTAGCCTTTCGAATTAGGAATATTACGAGATTTATTTAAAAGTTGTAGGGAGGGAGGGGAGGGGGGAGGGGAAGCCACCACTTTCGGAAGTAACTAAAACATGTTAATTTTTTGCGCAGCAATAGCCTAAATTAGGCGGCGTTATCCTCTTTGTTATTTTGATAAACGTGCGATCGGCTCTCCCCGTTTGAAGAAATAATAAAAATGATAGCCCCGCCGACTTTGGGCTATTTCTGCCAAAAAATCAAATTTTTAGTTACTTTCAAAATGGATGGCTTCGCCTTATGACGTCTGACGTCATAAGGCCTAAATTGTAGCCTGCCCAGAAACAGCGCCATCTATCGTGCGCCTCTAAACTGAAATATTATCTGTTATTCTCTTAATCACTTCCTTATTTTTATCACTAACTAAAATAACTAAACTTTTCTCTCCGTTATTTGAAGAATTTTAAAAGAACTTCAAAAATAAACGAGACAATAGAATTTAGTAATTTTGAGTTAATAAATATAACACTAGTGAAAAAAAATCTATAGATAATAATTTCAATCAATTTTCCTCAATGTATTTAATGTAAATCGAGTTGATTTGACGATAAAATAGAACATGCATTCCTTATCTTTTGGAAATAAAACAAATTGGTACATCTGGCAACCATACAAAGGGAACTTAAATGAAATAATTAAAAATTGTATGTTCGTAAGCGAGATCTCTGATTAAAATAGAAACAATTTTACTAGAACTATGCAATTGATTGCTTTTGCCTTTGTAATAGGTATATATCTGTGATTAAATCAAAACGATGTACTGTAAATTAATCTCCAAAACCTTCTATTCTAATATTTTAAAAACCCTCTAAAATTGAACCCAATTCTATCGAAGGGACATATTAAATCAAATTTATTTAATCTTTAAATTGCGTATGATCCATGATCCAACAGTTGTAAGATTGAATAAATATGTAAAGCCTTGTGAAAGAATTTAATTATATAAAGTGAGGAGAGGTGATACGAGGGGCGGTCAATAAGTTTTGCGAATCGGTAGGGCAAAACAGAGGAAGAGGGATAGCTGTTTGTGGGGGTGTTAGGACATGTTATGACAAGTCAGGACCGGCAGCCGCACACTCCTGCCTCGTCTTTTTAAGAAGCAGTAGCTGATCGCAGATCGTCAGTCACAAATCTTTCAACAATGGAGAAGGTTTAGCATCGCGCAGTGATCAAATTTTTGACCAAGGAAGGCAAGAATGCAAAAGAGATCCATGAACGCATGGTTGCAGTGTACACCGACACCGCCCCTTCCTATGCAACCATTGTTCGTTGGAATAGGGAGTTCCGCTATGGTCGTGACTCCCTTGAAGATGACGCTTGTCGGACGTGACCAACGAAGACAATGTGGCCAGTGTGGAGAGGATCATCCTCGAAAATCGACGGGTGAAGGTCTAAGAAATCAAGCGAGAACTTGGAATATCACATGGAAGTGTGATCAACATCATTCACGACAATTTGGCCATGACCAAGGTTTCTGCCCGTTGGGTCCCTAGAAACAACACGCCCCATGATCGACTTCAACGTCGTCAAAGTTCGGAGGAGCTGCTGCTCCTGTACAACCAAGAACCGGCAGGATTCGAGTCACGCATAGTGACGGGTGATGAAACGTGGGTCCACCTCTGGGATCCCGAGACCAAGCTTGAAAGCATGGCCTGGAAGCACATGGGCTCTCCGACCCCCATCAAGTTCCGAACCCAACCCTCAGCCGGGAAGATCATAGGCCACCATCTTCTGGGATTCTGAGGGAGTGTTGATGGTGAACTATGCGCCTCGTGGAAGGACCATCACAGGCCAATATTACGCTGAGGAACTTGCTGGGTTAAGGAAGTGCATCCGTCAGAAGCGGCGCGGCAAGTTGACACGCGGTGTCCTGCTGCTCCACCACAATGCCCCTGTCAACAAGGTCAGAGTGGCACAAGCTGCCCTGCGCGAGTGCGGATTCGAGGAGCTCAATCATCCCCCCTATAGTCCAGATCTGGCCCTTAGCGATTACTTTTTATTCCGCCAGCTCAAGGCTGCACTGCGTGGACGCCGGTTTGGGGACGATGAAGATGTCAAGCTCGCCGTCCAGGAGTGGATTGAACAGCAGTCGGGAGATTTCTGGTTGTCGGGAATTCGAAGCATCAGGGACAAGTGGCGCAAGTGCATTGAAGTCGAGGGTAGTTATATTGAAAAATAATAAAACACTTTTCCTCATATCTCGTTTCCTTATATCCGAAATGCAAAACTTATTGATCCCCCCATCGTAGTATGTTCAATTATTATTTAATGTATTGAGCGGTCATATGTAAACTTTTGTTATTTGAGAGGCCTAAATGGAATCATTCTTTTGTCCTGATTTTGAATGAAAGTGTATTTATTCCTTGAATTATTATATAACAATTATAAGGCATGATAGGTGTGTAAGAATTGATAAAATATGTTAATGTAAGTTGAGAGAACAAATTTAATTTATGGGAATTGATTAAATATATAAATTAAGTATAAGTTAATATTAAAATACCGCATTCACGTAAAGAGTGAGATGGACTGTGTTTAAGGATAAATTATTTTATCCAGAAGAGACATCTGAACACGATTCCAAAGTTCCCGCCAAATAAAATTTTTGGAATCCCCTCTAAGATTCCTTTTACCTTTGAGGAAATCTCCGATCACCATTTACCCAGCCTACAAAGTAAGGAGAGAGCGTTATATTTTTGGACTGACTCCCAGAGGAAGCAACCAGGCAGCCGCCCAACCGAATTAAGAAACAAATTTGGTTGCTCAACAGTTGTACCAAAATTCGGTGACAAATCACCCTTGGTAATCACACCACTCTCGAAGACGCTTACCTCTTGCCACCACCTATATACTCACCTAAATGTGTTTCTTTAAATTTGAAGACGAATTGATGAATGCGGTCACCTCGGCAATTTTCGGCAAAATACACAAACATTGCAGCTTCATCGAGTTTTCCCCATTCTTCTTGTACTTGAAAAATGATTCCAAATATGACCATGGGTGAGAATCGCCACTATTTTTATTTTTAATGGTAGGAGTAGAACTCATGATGGTCCAATAATGACGCGGCAGCACGCTAGGAGTCTAGGACAATGAGGAATAATTTAATAAACTGACGGCCTCTCTCAGTCAGGAAAGCGAGAGAGGCAAACAAATTGTCTATCGTTTATGAAAGGATGCATGTGATTGGTGCAAACATGAACAAATGCTTATGTTTGGTTCAAACTAGAATACACGTTTGTGATTGGTAATCGTCTGACTTTTGCTTCTACGTCTGTCATTGGCCAAAATTAACTGAGATGTAACGAATACTTCTATACTTTTCAAATGTAATGAAATAAAAGTAACATAAGAAAAAATGCGCAAGTTTTCGGAAACAAAAACTATAACGAAGTTACTTGAGCACAATACTTAAGTAATTGTACTTTGTTACTCTCATATATGAACCTGGGAAGTACTTTAGTTCAGTGTTGCCGATGGTGAATGAGGATGGGAGGGAGGGGGGGGGAATGTTTCGATAATAGGCAGGTGGGTTGATGGAGAGACTATTTTAACCAACTTAAAAGATACGCCTTTTTATTTTCGTGTGTTATTTATGATCGATTATTATTGGCATGTGCACAGCTCATGATATAGGGATTTGTAGGTTTTGACCATACTAAGTAACATGAGTAGTGACTATTCCCAATCTACCGCAACGAGAAAGCTCCAATTATAAAACCCATTATGGAAATTACAAAATGGCCTCATATTCCGGGCAAACAACTTCTCGTTCAAAACTCGGAAATAAACTAATATAACAAGAAAATCGATTGTTTCAAAGCTAAGAGCAGATATCTTCCGGGGGGGGGGGGGAAGAGTGACGGATGAATGCAGGTAGATTATTAGTAATGGCAATTGCCAATTCACATTTCCCTCATTTCTTTAATGAAAAACAGAATGGCTTCGAGATGAAGAAGAAAGTACAGAGCCATTTTTCACTACGTCGGTGTCAAACTCCGTTAATTACTTTGCACTTATGATGTTAGTCAAGCTGGGTGAGTTGTTTGTCAAGTTTTAAATGGGTTCGATAATATAGATGTAAATTTAATTTTTACATCGGCAGGAGCCTAGAAATAGATAACAACAGAATCAATGCGTTTTTCCTAAATGGAAAGCCTCTCCACGCGTTCGAGAAGAGGAATTGTTTTAAATGTAGGGAGGAAAATTATTGGAATACTCTTAATGTTAATCTTGTTGGAGCCACCATGATTAATTCATCCAAAGTCTTTGATAAATACATAGTTCATAAAAAGCAACATTACATTACCGATTTATAATTTTTGAATTAAATGAACAACAAATAATTAAGAGTGAGGAAAATCAATATCTCAGACCACATAGTTTGTGATTTCTGATTTTTCCAATAATTCAACACTCATTTTTCATAGTCAGGTTGCGGTTGTTTATCATTTTTTTTGCACCGAAGCATTTTTAAAATTTGTCATTAAACTTTGTGTATTTATGCATCATCTACCTTTTGGCATTGACTCTTCCTTCTACATAAACTTTATACTTATTTGAACTGAAATGACTTAATGTATATCTAGGTGGGTTTGTTTCACACACCCGAACCCTTGCTACACATTCTTGGCTTTGGTTTAGATATAAACTCACTACGGGGAAATTTCCCTGCGCATTCCTCTCTTGCATAAAGGATTAAAGTTTCTAATAGGGCATCGTTTTAATCCATACTTATTCATATTAATTCCGTTTTATTTCTTCTCAGGCCTTATTTTTCTTTTTTCCTTCGCAATATTCCTCACATCCGGGGAAACATCTACATAAAAGAGAATGTATGCAATGCCCCACTTTCCCACCCTTTTCTTCACTATTCATGCTTTTTATTCGTTTATATTTATCACCTATACTCTGTGTTGGAAAATTGTGCTCGTAACTTTTATGCCATTTGTTCCTGGTGGAAGGCATGGAAAAATAAACTTGAATATGAAAGAACCAGGGAAAATGCACAAGTGTGAGCCAGAACGTTCCTATGACATCAGGTCTCGTTAAAAATAATCATTAGCTTTGGTATAGTCAAATTCAAGCTAATGAAAGACGAGACTCGAACGCCTTATGTAGCCTACAATTTGAAGAAATTTAATCTGACATAAAGCAGATGAAAACAAAAGTAGCAATAAAAAAATACTGTCTATCCTAATCCAAATCTATCTTTCGCTCACTATTTCTTCTATTTATGAATTCTCCTAATATTCTGGATGATAAAGAATTGGGAGTCTCCTGATGTCGTTACTATGGCCATGATTTATTTGCCTCGCGGTGAAATTCAACGCTTGAAGCCGCTCCCATATTTTTGGTTTGCAGAAAGGGGTTTCTGTTACCAAGAATGAGTTAAGTATCATTGACTAAAAATGCTATTGATTTCCAGCATTGCAAATTTGCATTATTTTCTACGCACGACAAGAATATTTTAATGTCTTGCTAGGGAAAAAATGGCAACCAGCGGTGTTTCGTTAATCACTATTGACTAATATAACTCTAAAATGAGGTGCAAATGTTTAGAGCACCCAGGTGGAATGTGACTCTAAATTGTTTTTCAAGGATAATCCATATTAAAAGGGCTGACAAAAGTTGTTTGTATTAACAGAAAAGTCCTGAACTTTCCTTAAATAACTTTCCTTTTCGCACTTGAGACCCAAAGTATCATGTAAAATATCCTACTGAATTAAAGGAGAAAGGTATCTATCTAGAAATTTGGCACAAGGATGAGCTATTGTGTGTGATAGGATGATATAAAGAAAATATAATGGAGGCAAGTGCCATTAGCAGAAAATATGGTGACATATGGGGAATGGAGTAAATAAGAGATTGTCGATTGTCCTAATCGAGGGTGAGGAAAAACGTTCCTGTGATAGTCCTTACTCAAATGCAACACCTTTCACCGGGTGCAGTGGAGTCTAACCTACAGCCAGTTTCACAACAGGATTTTAGGCAGAGAACGCAAAGATGTAACCTCAAATTCCCCGGGGAAACGTTAAGAGTGGTCATTCTGTCCATGACGAAGTATTATCAAATGGAAGTGGGAAATACTGTCAGTTAGTACGCAATGGGACATCGACTACATGATATAGATGGAAAGGAGACATTAGATTCAAAATTGGATCAACTGGGATCTCTGAATTGCTGAACACGCGATCCCTCTTACTTGTCTTATTGACACATAGCTGTAAAGGGAGGAGGCGAGATACCAAAGTCGGAAAATGTCATCGATTAGAAAGCAAACTACTATCAACTATGTCATATCAGAAAGTTCGACGCTCGAAATCTTAAATCGGTTTCACTATTTACTAGGGAGGTTACCTCCGTGACTGGGCATCACGGTGGGGAGGGTAGGTGGAGCTCGTAGCCATGACGGGCAGTCCACCTAAGAGAAGGATAACTCTGATTTCAAAACCCTGGAGCCCCAGGCATAATTGGCTATTCCAGATCATCTGTGAGTTTCTTGTGAAGAAAATATTTTTGCTTCTGTTCGATTCAAAGGGAATAAAATTCCTAAGAAACATTTATTTGTAGGTGTAATTAGATTTAAGGATAAGCATCAAAATTTGAGTATTTGCCCTAAAATTCCACATCAAGTTAGTAGAGCAAATAGGAGAAAGCATGAAAAAGAAACCCCAAAACTTTAAATATTGACATTTTCGTCAAATTATGAGAGATATAAATTTCGGATATTAACCTCGCACAACATAATGTCAATATGAAGCATTTTTTTACATGACTGAGCGAGGTGTGTGCACAAGAAGACTTCTGGTGTGATAGATGAGTTGTATTGTATGAATATTTATCTAATGCATCAGTTAGAAAAAGAAATTTACCCTAAACTTGAAAATGATACCCCAAAACTTTTAAATAAACTAAAAATAAAAATGAATTGAAATGAGATAATCTCTCTTATAATAACTAGATATCACTTTCTGCTCACCAAACAACATCCTGGAGAGTGGTAAACACTCGAAGCTCTGATCATCTCCCATTCATTATCACTACACAAACAAGACAGCTCACACCTGGCCAGAAGTGCAAATACACTAATTACAAAAATGTCTAGTGGAAGGCTTTTACAAATGAAACAGAAGAAACACATTTGATATTTGAATAGTTTGGATCATTGATTGAGACGCTTAAAGAAACATGAAAAATGAGCACTTAGAAATTATATGAAAGCCTATGATGGATTCATAAGTTAAAGCTAAACATAAAACTTGAAGGAAACGAATCCAAATGAATGAGTACTCCGAGAAGAGCACTGCGACTGTTGGTCAAATAATAACCGTAGTTTTTTTGTGTTGTCTAAAGTGATGTGATTTGCGCAAGAGAGCAAACGGCAGTTAATTGTAGATAATGTTACTACGAAATTAAAAGGAGAGACTGAAAGATATAAGCTAAATCCGCTAAAGAAACGAAGAGATATCATACACGATTTTAAGACCTCTACGACCATGGACCACTTAGATTTTCTGAATTTAAATAGATATAAGAAAAGGTGTGAGAGAGTAAAAGGTTAGTGCGTCCATAGCTACCACAACCCTTCCTTTCTCCTCTGGCTCCTTTTCGGGACCAGAGGAGAGGAAAATGGGCGGTAGAGCCTGGACTTCCCCTCTTCTCCCCTTTCCCTCCTCCCTGTGCACTATGACAATGGAGTGAAGGTTACAGGGAAGAGAAGAGGAAGACAAAGAGAGGAAGAGGAGAGGGAGCGATATTATAGCGAGAAACTATACTCGTTTATCATCCGTATCTCTTCTCCCGTTGCTCTCGATTGGAACTAAGCGTGCCTGTATGGTGACACAACAACTTGTGTCATGCCATCTGCAAATTGTATATATATACACCCTTCCATTGCTGGGGGTGTTATGTCTGCTGTGTAGACTGCGTATAATAGCGAACTCAGGCAACCGCCCTGAGGAACCTCGGATTTCAGCTTAAAGCGTTCTCCTTGGTGATTGCCCGTGTTTATATACGCATATCTATCTATTACGTGGGTGCACAATAATCCTGAAGTTTATTGTTTATTCCAAGTCGAAGTATCTTGTATTATATGAACGGTTGCCAAACTTTATCGAAGGCTTTAGACACGTGTATACAGACGATGTCCACGCTCATCTTTTCGCCCTTAATCTTTATTTTTGTGAATTTCAATTTTTGTTTGTATAGGTTTATTGTGCAATAGCGTATATTTATACATGATATAATACAATACGGTGCCGGACTTCCCGCTGTCGGGGTCGACGGAGCCGCCAGTGAAGTAGACTGCGCTGCCCGGCTCTTTAACCTCAGACATGGCTCTAAGGGCGTGCTGGCGCAGCTCGCCGTTGAGGCAGTGGCGCGACCCTGACACCCCCACCCAGCCTACGTCCCACCACCACCATGGAAGGTCCCCACCGACGACTTCAACGCCACGCAGCTGCCCGCTAGCAAAGCGAACTGCCTCACCGAGGAGCTGCGCCCGCACGCCCTCAGGGCCATGTCTGACGTCACGGAGCCAGGCAGCGCAGTCTACTTCACCGAAGGCTGTGTCGACCCTGACAGCAGGAGGTGTGGCGCCGCCTTCGTCACGAGCGGCCTGACGTAGGCCTGGAGAACATCAGACCACTGCTCCACCATCCAGACGGAGCTGGTAGCAATCCTGCATGCCCCCCAGCACACTCTGCTCCGCCGGGAGGCCACTCTGGTGATACACACGGACTCTAGGTCGGGACTGAAGGCGCTGCAGCACGCCCACGCCCACATCAGGGACAACATCCACCTCATCACCACCATCCTGTGCACCCTGCAGGACTTGGCAGCTCAGGGCAGGCGTGTCCGGCTCCACTGGATTCCCAGCCACGTTGGCGTGCGCGGCAACGAGGCTGCCGACGAGGCTGCCAAGCGAGCCGCCCACGGCCCCACCATAACCTGGACCGTGCGCCCCAGCCAGCATCAGCTAAAGGTGTAGGCCAAACGCAGGGCCGCCCACAACGCCCACCAGCAGCACCAAGAATGGGATTCAACTAAGAGGCAAGCGGCGTGGTATGCTGCAGCCGCAGCCTATCACCCACTGAACGCATCCTTCCAGCAGCCCAGAGCAAACGGCGTGCTGCTACAGCCTGTGAGGCTGGGCTACTCCACGCAGGAAGAGCTTCACGCCGACTTTGTGGGAGGGAGGTGCGAACACTGCGGTAGCCGCTCTCGGCGCCCACTGGTGCACTACCTCCTCTCCTCAGGTCTAGAGCGAGCGCCAGCCCCTTCCCCTGTGAGATGCGCCCTACTGAGGGCGCGAGAGGCAAGAGCCGCCCAGGTGGTTCACCGCAACCCCAACAAACGAGCTGCTGGAGGTGCTGAGAACAGCACCCTCTCCTCGCTTATCGCTGCCCGGGCCCAGACGGGCAACGGGTGGTGAGGACCACCGCCACCCACTTGCAGAAGATAAGACACGCGTTGTACGCTCCACCACGTCTTACTGCACGCCAACAGCGGGCTCCCCGCTTTGTGTAATGCGTACGCTTATATTATGTGTATTTATATATTATTATTGTATTTGTACTAGATCATGTATAAATGTACGCTATTGCATAATAAACCTATACAAACAAAACACCTCAGGAACTCAACAATTCAACTCCGCGCTCCATTCGTGCGCTCTCCAAAAACATACAATTGCACACTCGCCCTCTAATACACACGCATCTGAAACCACTTTACATCAAGGGGAGAGGGCGCACCTGGTCAGACTGTGATGTGGGCACCACTCAGCTCTTCAGAGCCGCCAGTAAAAGCTGAATGACTCGATCGTGGACGTCTATCCAGGTTATAGCAGAACCATGCACCCATAAAACACAATAGAAGACTACTACACGAACCACTACCACCTACTCCGACAGCATAACATAAGCCCATTGAGAAGTATGCGAAAGCGCCCGCTTCCAAGCGTGGGCTTCTTCAGCAGTTCGGGTCTGTTCTGCCAGACAGCTCAGAGGTAAACAACCACAACTATTTCGTATCATGAACAAACTAATTGATGTACCACTTATTACAAAGTTCAACACTTTCTTTGCACATTATATTATTCAGAAGACGTTTTTAGAAGAGCTCTATCAAAAGCGTAAAAAATGTTGATTTATTTTTCTAATACATACTTTTTATAGTTCTCGTTTCAAAAATACCGCAGGAAGATTTAAAGGTTGTGTTACGTTAAGTTGTTGAAATGGTGAATTATATAAAA
Organism: Ceratothoa steindachneri; assembly: GCA_963969495.1. Lineage (NCBI taxonomy): Eukaryota > Metazoa > Arthropoda > Malacostraca > Isopoda > Cymothoidae > Ceratothoa > Ceratothoa steindachneri. The sequence goes on along the minus strand of OZ018318.1, from coordinate 25,663,839 downwards.
AAGTAGGCTATTAAGATCACAATTATTTGAACAACTGTGCAAAAAAAGTGGACTCTCAGCATGTTATATTATTAATGGATACTAAGTTTCGATAGCTGTGTAAAGGCAAAGTATTAAATCGTGTTAACGAATTGCACAAGGAATTACTATCATTTTCTTCCCGGTAAAACGGGAGAATTTGTATGAAAACCTTAGTTGCTATTCTTGGATGTCTAAAATGCAATAATTAACACAAATAATTATTAAACTAAATAAAACAAACAGTAGCATGCAAAGTAAAAAAGATAATATTATCAATTCAGCAGACAAGTTAGTTGCCTTCAAAAAGAAAATTGTGATTTGGAAATCACTGGCAATCTTGATATCTTTCCTTTATTGTGGTCTACCTTCATTAAAGAAATGATCCCTATTGTGGTTACTCATCTGACAACACTGGACGAATATATCGACAATTATTTTCCGTCATTAAAGACAGGAAAACTTTTCTTCCAATATTGAACTTGAGTTACCTAAAGAAGAAGAAGTGTCTTCCCTTTTTAGTGATCAAGGGCTAAAATTAAAACATTCGTCTCTGTCCATTGATACATTTTGGATTTCAAGTCAAGAGAAGTATCCCTCTTTATCTAAAAGAGCTTTAGTAATCTTATTACAATTTTTAACTTCTATATATACGAATTAGGCTTCTCAATATTAAACAACATTAAAAACAAGAAGTGTAAGAGATTACGTACAACTGAAGAAGAAATGAGGATCTCTCTCTCTCTCTCATATTGGACCAAACATTAAGGAAATTATGAAAAACGCCAGTTACAAATTTCTAACTAAAGAAACTGACCATTTTAATGATGAATTTCGAAACACTGCCATAAAGTAAGTTCATATCTGTGTTTTCCTTAATTTCACCTTAGTCATTCTATGTGTCTATGACTAGTCTGTGCAACATTTAAATATTTTCCTTATATAGTTAGCTAGGTATGCCGCTATATTTTTATGTGCTCTTAGGTGTGCTGTTGGCGAAAAAAAAGGTGTATTCTGCTTAAGGCTAGTTTAGGAGCAGCGGGGCCCGTAGCACAAGGAACAGCGGAGCCCCCACCCGTATATATATATATATATATATATATATATATATATATATATATATATATATATATATATGAACAATTGTTAAATCCAATGACAGATTCCAAATATGTAAAGTGTATTAGTTTATTATCTCGAGACCAGATTCGGCATGACAAACTCCATGCCGAAACTGGTCTCGAGATAATAAACTACTACGCTCCTCCACAGTGGTTTTATTTATATATATATATATATATATATATATATATATATATATATATATATATATATATATATATATATATATATATATATATATATATATGTGGTATCTCACCCTACCCCTCCTTTTCCTTTGCAGAGAGGGAAAAAGGTATCTGAGGAATTTAAAAGAAGTGCTAGTATGGTTGGGAGGACTCAACTGGAACAAGGTCTGCTGACCAAAAAGTCTCGTTCTCTCACTTATTCCGATTTACGACCTTACGCCCGTCCTGGAATAACCTTGGGAGGACCTTGACCATTCTATAATTGTAAAGAGAATGTAAAGCAACATAAGGGTTTCAAATTTCGTTAAAATCTGCCGAATAGTTATCATATTATTGCCACAACAAAATAATTCCCGGGCTAACCTCGAGAGGACTTTGGCAATTATAAGAGAATGTAAGAAAAACATGAAGGTTGCAAATTTCGTTAGAATCAGCCGAATAATTACAATGTTATTACAAAAAAAAGCAAAAACGGGGACCGCCCGACATAGTACGATATAGATTCGCCCACGACTAGACTCCCTCTCGCCTATAAGGGTTTTTTTTATTTTGTACACCTTTTATTCCTTTTCAAGAACAACACCCTGTACTACTATAACATAATGCCAGACGTATTATAATATGCAGTATACTCTAGTAAACTTTTCTATATTTTTTGTATATATATATTAATATCATATATAATAATAATATAAAAATCAAGAAAATAAATAATTTTTTGTCTCAGCCTTCTGTGCCTAAGGGCAAAAGCCTAATCATTACTAATTGTATACATCTCCTCGAGGCCCCCTGAAGCGCCGAGCCCGTAGCACTTGCTACATGTGCTACTAGGTTAAACCGGCCCTGATTCCGCTACATCTGCGGTGAATACACCGTTGTTCCTCAAAGGACTCCAGTCACGAGTTTCACAAAGCGTTCCTACCGTGCTTATTTTGATATGAAACGGTGACCAAGATAAATCTCGAGCGCCACACATGGTATGCAAGACATACACCGAGTATATGCGTCGTTGGACCAAGGAAAAGAAGAGTTGTCTGAAGTTTGAAATTCTATGGTTTGAAGGGAGCCAACAAACCATGCTACTAACTAATACTTTTGCGTTCTCGATTTGACTGGAAACAACCAACTGAATTAGAGCAGCCTCAAGTATCCTGATCTTCAATCAACACGTCGTTCTGTAGCTCATTGTGATTACTTTCCAGTACCTGTCTTTGGAGAACCTCCAGGCATTAGTAACGAAGATTCATCCAGTGTTGAAGAAAATGAAGAAGAAAAAGTGATTTATGACGATGATGATCCCACATCCTTTTTCCCAAAGGAACAAAATGATCAAGTTTGAGATCTCAGTTTGTCAAAGTCCTCTGCCTAACTGTTGTCATCCAGATTGAAAGAAAGAAATACCTGTTCTCTGACAGTGCTCGTATAACCTTGTATCAGGACAAGGCAGAGATGTAGACAGGTATCAGGGATGCTGAGATACAGTCAATATAACTGATTAATGTTGGACTCAGGAGAGAAACATCCCTAGCTCTGACCATTCTAGGAGTTTGAAGATGGAAAGTTCATGCCCCGAATTCTGACTAATAATGACGTAATATCGAATTTACATGTACTTACCTTTATAAATGTCAACTATTCAATGTACACTAATCAACTTTTGTAACATTTATTTAATAAATTGCATTTCGGATGAGAAATATTAAAAAAAACGAGCGAAATCGTCACAAAAATGTACTCGATTAGTAATAAGATCCGATTTTTAAAAAATTGACTCAACACAAAAACGTGACCTGATCGAAGGAAATGGATTTCATTTTCAAATTTAGCGGTTAAAAATAGAAAAATAAATCATTTGAAAAACTTAAACCTTTTACAAAATCCTTTTTCTTTTGTGTGTAAGCCAGTGTCATTATCATATCCCGACGTTCGGTGATCAAGGACTAGCGTGCAGTCCACCCAAACACCATGTTTAGCAAACCGAACTCTATTGAGGTAAGAAAAATTCCTCTTGCTACCAGGTGTGGCTAGAGAATATGGTGAGAGGATAGTCGTAGAGTAAGCAAATAAAATAAAAAAGGAGCACTGAGAGGGAGCGAAAGGGAAGAGCACCAACACCTTTCCTTCGTCCCTACAAAGTTCATGTCAATCTAGTGACAGGGCTTCCCTAATTTGTACTTAGGTTGGAAGGATATACAGAATCTCCAAATAGCAACTATAACAGGTTACACAGGGTAACCACCAGGGGCAGGGGTGGGGGTTACTTGTAAACTCCTTTTGTTTCTAAATTCTGTCCCAATTTCCAAATTGTTAGGGGGGGTTAGTTTTAAATTCTCTGGTTTCTAAATTCTGTCCCAATTTCCAAATTGTTATGGACAAGCAAATTTTGTTGAGAGTGCGAAAGCAATTAATCCGATCCCAAAAGTGTAACATTGGGTACGAAACATCGATATCTAGATTGAGTTGGTAAATAGGTTAGAATATTAACTCGAAGAGGATGGGAGAATTGGTAGATTTTAGTGTATATTGTTTTTATCGTAAACATGACATACTCTTCTATTTTACATTGTCTTGACTTTTTGAGATTAGAAAACAAATAAAATTGAATACAAAATTGTTATCTAATAAGTGTTGGATCCTATTATCTCATTTCCATTACTTCAATGAAAGTATGGTAGCAAATACACCTAAGCCATAAAAAGTGACAATGCAACTATTCATAAGACGACTTACTTTCGAATTTTGTTAATATTATGAAATATATGAGAAAGAAAACAATATTTATCATTTGCGAACAAAATTCAATTATATGCTCATAGAAAAATATCATCGAATAAGGAAGAAAACCGACAGACTATGATATTAAATCTAATCTTGCCCTTTAAGACTCTATAAACTAAATTGAAAAAAATCGTAGCAAATATTTAGAAAATAGTGTGAGAACTAGGACGCTCTTCCTTACGGCCGAAAGCAAAAATAGCCAAAAAATAGTACTCAAAGTTCATTCTATGATTCAAAATTGAGGAGTCTGTGATTTTTTCCGTTTCTTTTTCCGATGCTCGATTGAAAAAAATTGGCAAAATCAAAAAATAAATAAAGAAAAAGTTTCTTGATATTCTTTTCATCGGAGTTTCAAAAAGAATTCCCTGAAACACCATTTTATCTTGTGACCAGACCAATTTACGAGATTTTAGCAAATATTTCCTCTAATTATTTCTAGCGAGAGAAATATCCTTAAAAATCTAAATAATAGGCAAACTTAAGATATCTCTGGGCATTAATCATCGAGGAAAAAGGAGAAAAGAGTTCAAATATTTGTATTGTAAATTAGGATCCAAAATTGGATCCTAATTTACAATACAAATATTTGAACTCTTTTCTCCTTTTTCCTCAGAAGACTAAGAAGGTATTAAGAGTCAACTCATTAAATGAAGACGAGCTAAAGTTGTGCATATACCAAACATCTTCCCTTCCTCCTTGATACTTTTTGTGATTTTCTGGTGCATTGCTTATATTTGGTTTAGATGAAATCTGCTCTTAAGTTTGATTTTCCTGCTTTTATAATAAAGCGATTAATGGAGTTGGATAGACAAATACATAGATAGATAAAACTCTTCTCATCAAACTCCAACCTTTCTCTGAAATTCGCAGAAGATATTCATTTCTGTTGTGACTCTGAACCAACATTATATTGCCAATAAGTATATGCTAATTCCAAGCTGCTGTAAAACTTAACCTTCCATACGTTACAAGTTATTTTCCTGCAACTTTAGTAAGATGAATCTATCAGGAACTTTTATTTAGTTGGGTCTCCGGAGATCGAAATATGGTCGGGCATCAGTATTCTTTCCCGCCACCATAATCATAGAGGTGACCAACAACAAATTGAGGATTGAATTATTCCTTGTTTAAGCATATCGTTTACATGTTCATCGACCACTGACAATTATGAATTGTAATAGGTTTAACCATCTTGTTCCTAATAAATTTTAAAAGGAAACAAATTAAGGTACTCTAAAGGATCTCCATAAAGAGCGATTGCGTTATTGTTTTGAGAAAAAGCGGGGTTTGGAGTTTGAGACACTCTCGACGCGAGTCAAGGAGACATTCTTTGTTTCTTTGTCTTAGTTTTGAAGAATCTTGAGTGCGAGCCTCACTCACCATATTATCTAAAACTGCGCAGAAAGTTTTTGTTTGTTCTATAGGTAACGGGTTTTTTGCTCTTCTTTAGGCAAGGATTCGGAATCGCTGAATAAATAACAATTGGTAATAACTCAGCTAAAAGAATATTCCAGGTTTCGTAATATTTTTTAGTTGTGAGAAGACAAAGGTTTTGTACCCTTTTTTATTTTTTTAAAAAATGAGAGCCTTTGAACAAATTTTCTCACTCTGTCTAATTAGCATTGCATCTTACGATAAAAGTGAAAAATAGGCCTATATTAAAAACTGAAATTCAGTTGCTAGCATATGAAAGGAGGATTTGGGGCGTATCCTATTAGTAAATCATTATTATGGAAACTTACATCCATAGGCAATTCTTTAGGGTTATCTTTATATAGATTTATAACGGCTAATACGTGAGTAGCATTTGGCTTTCGCTGAAAGAGCAAATTACAGAATACATCATAATTTTTATAAGGAAATTCTGAGTAGCTGAGATTAGGCCTTAAGGAAATAAGGTCTGCTGACCAAAAGTCACGTGGTCTCACTTATTCTGATTTATGTCCTTACGACATTCAAAACTTTCAAAAATTCCAGGAATAACCTTGAGAGGACCTTGACAATTCTATCATTCGAAAGAAAATATAAAACTACCTAAGGGTTTCAAATTTTGTTAGAATCGGCCGAATAGTTATGATATTATTGCCAAAACAAAATAATTCTCGGGATAACCTTCGGAGGATTTTGGTAATCATCATCATTTCATCATTAATTCTATAATTTAAGAACGGGATTTTTGGGAGTATTTGAATAATTATTTCATCTTAGTTTGGTTATGACTTAAGTATATTTAAATTTTTATCAAAGTAGTTTCTAAGAATTTCTTTAGAGTTTGAAAAAACAAAATAGTTTAGTTCAGGAAAAATAAATATGATTATCCAATGATTTATAATGTTTTTTAAAAAAAATGAATTACAATTAGTGAAGTTCAGAAAATTTATTAAAATTTAAGTAAGGCGGCTTTTTTATTTTATCTATAACGATATTTTAGCAACGTGATTTTTTGAAAGGGGAGAAATAGTTTAGAGTTCCTTTTTAAAATTATTATGATTGGCAAAGTTCCGAAAATTTATAAAAAATTAACCATGGCTGCTTTTTTAGATTTTAGATTTTAATCTTAGTAGCAAAGCGCAAGCTCCCCCTTTAGGGGAAAGTGGTGAAGCCATTCATTACCTGGTTATATTATACGAAAGAGAATGTAAAACAATATAAGAGTTTAAAATTTCGCTAGCATCGGCCAATAGTTATGATATTATTGCCAAACCAAAATAATTCTAGTGCTAACTTTGGGACGACCGTTTATCCTTTATTCTTTATTATTTAGTAATTTTCTGCACTTCTAATCAGTTATATTATTTATTATTTTAATTTTAGTTTTATGTTTAGTTTACCTATTTCATTTGAATACAAAAGTGTCAGCTTTGCCCTTTCCAAATGTAACAATAAACCATTATTTTCACCCACTGGCAACTGTTAATTCGCACTTAATTCACACATTGGCAACTTGCCACGAGTCGAGGTTTTGGCGCTTTTCGCGCCAAAACCAGTTTGTTAAACGTTGTTAATGCAGTTATGTGTTTTTTGCATATTTACATTTAATCTTTAATAATACTTCTGATAATTCCTCAATAAATTTAATAGACTCTTGTTGAAATTATAGCCTCATTTTGAAAGCGAAACGTTGCGACAGGTACGCCTTAATTATAATATCCCCAACACTAAATAGTAAGTTTGTTTTGTCTTTGAATTCGAACCTAATGCTAGGCTTTCATATTAATACTACTAAGTGTTTTAGATAGGGTTTCGTTGTACATACTTGTTCCCCAGGCGCGAGCGAAGCGAGTGGGCTTCTAGTAACCAAACACATATACGAATAATCTATAAATAAATAGTAAGTACGTAAAAAACAGTACTGATGGTGTTTTTTAGACATTTTAATCATCAGTAACGGCTTCGTTTTCGCGCTACTCGTAGTATCTTAAAAATAAGTGCTTTCCGCGCCTACTCGAAGCCTTAAATGATGACTAATATGCCTACAAACACCATTAGTACGGTTTTTACTACAAAAACACGCCGTAGGTTTTCTGAAGTTTCACAAACACACATTAATTGTAGCCCAGAAATAGCGCCTCCTATCATGCATCCCTATTACCTTAGAAAAGTTTTATTTAAACTTTGTGTGGGAATATTTGCTCAAAAAAAGTGTTCAAATGTACATAGGTCTGGTTCTGTATGCGATCAACTGATTCTTATTTCTTTGTAGATTTTCACATGTACCTAAAATTGCTTTACATTATAAAGCATCAATAAAAACATTTTAACGAGCTAAGTAGCTACCTCGGTTTCACTAGTTGGCTATAAATGTTAGGTATTGCCAATGGTTGGTTCGTTTTAGAGACCCTACTGGGACTATTATTGGTTTGTCTGTACTTGAAGTTCGTATGCATAGTGACGTTCGTCCTTTAGCTATGATTTCCACCCTTACAGGGTCCTCGAATAGATCCTGGGTGTCTTTCCTGGTTCGTAATTTCGGAACGGTCCTACAGTGTCGTCCAAAAAGATCAGGACCCCTCTATTTCTACCACATTTTCCATATCTTTTGTCAGCGAAAATTAAAACTTTTCCAGATTTGGTGTACGATAATCTACAGGTATAAACTAAGTATGGGTAAAAGGTATGGAAATTTGGAGGGATTAAACGAAAGTTATCAGCAGATAAGAAATTTACTAGAAAATATTAGTGTCCAAAATGATCCGAACGACAGAGCAAAGAATTCTTTTGGAATATAACGATTAAATTATAAGTAGAAAACATTTCTACAAGTTATGAGCAATTAGTATTAAAGATGGAAGCATCATTAAGACGGTCGGAAGGCTTTGTCTTCTCAAGATTACATATACAAGGGTGAGCTCGACTGCCAGAACATCGGATGCACATGCGGGTCAAGCTACCGAGGGCACGGTCCACTAGCCACATTCTTCGGAACCTTCTCGAGTCTGTTAACAGGAGACATGAGCCAACACATCCTGGCCATTAATCTAAGCACTTCTATAAAAATCTTCGGCCCATGGCAGCTTACTTATGCCTACTTGCCATCTGACTAAGTATATTTTCAATATATAAGCTTCAAGATAAATCCAAGGACCCAAAATCAGGCAGTGTTCATAATCATTATAATTAGTTTATAACTTTGTTTCACTCACATGCTATATTAGGCTTAGAACAAAAAGTTTAGTTATCGATTAAAATTTACACCACCATATTAAGGTATCTAAATGAACATAATCTTAATGAAAGTTACATTTTTTTTAAGATAGCTCAGGCATTAAATGTAGAACAGTAGAATGCAAGGGTATAAGTATCGAGCTGAATAGTAGTTATTGAAAAATAGGAATTATTAATACTGCTTTATTTCTTGCCCTAAGATTAATCATGAAGGTTTCGGTGAAAAAGTGACCTTTACCTAATCTATCACAGAGTAAACGAAGCTCAAAGGTAGCATATAGTTGGATTCCTGATACATATGTAAAGTGGTCAAAGAAATGATATAATTTCACGGCTTATCGGCAAGAGTAGCTTACGTAAAACTAAGAGTCTCTAAGCAGTACACTCTTGAAAATGTCTAAGTGTACTCAACAAAATTTGCTAGTACGCAAGCAGAATTAGATAAATTATATGATGACATCAGGACAAGCCTTAACTAAAACAAAGCCCATTTTAACATCGTCCGTCACGGGAAAATAACAAAAAAGTGGGGCAAGGTAATTATTAGTCATGGATGTGAAAGTTCTCAATGGGGAAACGAAATTAAAGAGGAGAAGATCTGCTTGACTTTATACTGAATCAAGACCTCATAATTACTGACACTGTTCAAAATCGAGCAGAAGCAAAGATGGACTATGAGATATGAATGAAATTACTGATTGAACCTGAATGGGAACAGGATCTAATTGACACTTACAGGGTTCTATACTGGGCCCACTTCTAGTTTTAATTTTTCTTAATGATGGAAACTGTTGTAAGTTAACTTCGTACACCTTACACCAGATTAACATAGATGTCGAAGGTTAACCCTACATACTTTACACCAGTTTAATATAGATGTCGTAGAATAGGGTGAATTTCACCCTTTCTGCTTTACGAGTAACACGAATCGAGATTGAGCGTGCCGCGTTCGAGGAGTGGGGAAGGCGGATCGAAGTAGACTCACGTGAATTAACGAGAATATCGGGAGTTTGAGGGATTCTGCGAGAATTGTGCAGAGTCCAAAGGAACGCGAATATCGGGTACCGATGGGGGTGGACAGAGGATACTAATGGGGCAGGGAGGACGGCGTATACTCGGTGGATACTGCCTTCCAACTCTGGTGCCAGAGGATTTATAGGGGTCGAATGGGGTTTTCCCCCCTGGACGAAGGGGAGGGTTCTAGGATCAGACGCATCGCTAGACGAGAATAAACTGTGCCTTTTAACGCGAGGGCGAGAAGGTTCTTAAGCCGGCGAGTCAGACTTTGTCCGATTTCAATGGGACCTTCTGGGCTCACACACTTGTCGCAGGTTTCTGTGAAGGCGGCATTTCAAGTCAACGCGGCGTCTCACGGCGTCTGATTATTTAGCACCTCCATTAGCGCAGACGAAAAGGGTCGCCCAGGTGTCTGTTGTCTCTCTCTCTATTGAAGGGCGAAGCGGCAACGTATCTTCATCTCTCTCTCTGTGATCACTGACAGGAACGATGAACTTTTCTGTATAATTTACTCAGTATAGAGAACTGGGATGAAAAGCTGTAACAGTTTCATTCCGATAGAAAATCCAAACAGATTTCAACAAAACTATAGGGTGATCGGTAAAGATTCGTTTTAACACATTTACGATTTTATACTTTTCAAAGACAAAAACGTTTTAATTTTATAAATGATGCCCATCGATGTCATCTTTAACTTCCGGAACATAATAATAATGTTAATTTTATCGAAAATATATTGCTATTTTGCTAACTTCGAATCTTTCTGCGTCATTTTCGACCTAGCTTCTTCAACTTTTGCCTTGATTCAATCACCTAGACTTGATCATTTTAGATCCAGAGGCGATTTTAGCATGCATCTTTTGGCGATATTCAGCCAATACCATGTTTTTTTAGATCAGCAGGCGATTTGCGCATGCGTTCTTTGCCAATGAACCAATAGCATTTCGTGTTACATTCCTGTGTATTTCGAACGATTTACGGCTGTATTTTTTTCTTAGTTTATATAGTATAATGGCGTGAGGAGGCTGTGGACGGCCGGGATTAAAGGATTCGAAAGGGCGAAAAACCCAGTGCAAATTTTTGGTTAGTGCGCTTAAGGGCACATGGGTTTCTAATGCCGGCATTCGAAAAAGTGCTAACCTTTTATTTATAAACTGTTTCCTGCGCAAAGCTTTGATTCAAACTAGAGACCTAACGACATTTAGCAATCGACTTTTGCATTCAAATCTGAAGGTAGGCTTTCGAATCATTAAAATTACGAGTTTTTTTTTTAAGTATCGGGGGTGCAACCCCACTTTAGCGCAAATCGCCTAAAGTAGGAGGCATTATCGTCTTAAATTAACAGGTTAGGTCCAGTCTGGTTTTAGGTCTTTTAGATGATTTTGATAATGTATTTTTCTTATGCAGTTTTATTTGTAGTTTTCAGATGTGAAACTCGTTTTCGATGGAAATGCATACTTTTCCTAATATGACTTCGGTCAATTATGGGAAAAGTATGCATTTCCGGGAAAAAAAACGAGTGTCAGATCTGAAAAGTACTCCTAAAACTGCATAAGAAAAACATATTTTTAAATTCATTTGCGAAAATGTATTAAAACAACTCTTTACAAGGTGTTCAATTAATGGGTGATGACGTTTGGAACATGCATGGATAATTTTTAATATACTGGACCTGGCAAGAAAACTTTCAACTATACCATAAGAGAATTTCCTCATGTAAGCTGGTTACTGAATTTTTTCTACGTGTATATCTACAACGACATACATTTTTCAAAACAATACGTGGAAGGAAGCAAAATCGCTAACAACGATTTAAAGTTAACCATACAAGTCATTCTTCCACTCTAAAAGTCATTTTTTGGAGAGGGAGAATCTCCTCCATTGTATAAAGTTTAGGTATGGTTGTGTTCAAGGTGGGGCCCCTGTGGTTTGCGCCTCTTCCTCTGGCACCGAGCATGATTATATTTTCGGTTTGGTTTGTTTTGTGTGGGTTATTGGTTTGTTGTTTTTTTATCGATTTTTTCTCTTACCAGGATTATCAATGCAGCCTAAAAAATTGGCTGAACTATGTTTTTTGGCGGCTATGCCCTTGAAGGCAGGCGTCTCATGAGATCACTTAAATTAAAAATAAAACTCTGTAAAAATATATCGTAAAAGGGGTTTTTGAAATATTCTGTGGATCTCCGATATTCTGTTCTGCGATAGGAAGAAGAAATAAAGATTTAAGCATATCGCTAAAGAAAGAATGGTTAGTTTTCACTATTATGAACCTAAATATCTACGGTTTATTGATAATAACTGGAATCACATATCTTTGATAGTTTGTATATCAGGGAGCTCTTGAAGGCGTTCAAATAGATCACCCTTTGGGCAATCAAAGAATTCAGCCTGAGAACATGTTTGAGAAGAGTTCCTGTATAACTTCCGGTGTTATGGTGCAGGTATTTTCTCGGATCAAATCTTGTCTACTTTACAAAAACTATACTGGTTATCACGATGAGAAAGGAGGGAAATTCCATCAAGTTGTTCTAATGATGGAAGAGAGATACAATGGCCAATGGGATGTGAACATGCTTTCAGATTCTTACTGATTGATCAAGAGACATTCCAGAAGTGAAGTTCAAAATGAAACCCTTAAAAAAGTTGTCTTCTTTACTGTTTGTAATTCTGGCGTCATTCATATATATTTCCGATATCTTTTGTCTAAGTAAGTCTACTTTCTTTAAAGAAATGTGCTAGCTTCCTGTTATCTCCATATTCCTTTCATTTTTTTAAATTTATGTGAAACAAAGTAGAGTTGATTAAAGCAAAATAATTTTTTAAAATTTAGTATCTCAAAATTAAAAGTTATTAGCTAACAAATCCCTATACTGCATCCAAAAAGAATTAAACAGCAGTCCTAAATAATTATTATTAGATTTTCATTGCTATAGATAACAAAAAACCCTGAGCTATTAAATTTTTATTCCATTATAATAAAACCAGAGATTTTGGTTCTCGTCTACCACCGGCTTCTGTCATCTGGCTTAAAATGGAACCCAAAACCAACAGAAACCTTAACGGAGAGACCAAATGTTTTCCCACTAAGTTTTAGGTTGTTTAAACAGCGAGTGGGAAAATTTCTTGTGGTGTAATATTCCTCCTAACCACAACAAACATAACACCAACTTGCTAATATCTTATTTGCTAATTATACAATATGGATGAATGAGTTAATATACATCCAACATCCAAGGAGGGCGGAAAGCCAAATACAGATGAAATGAAGAAACCCTCGAGATCTTTGTCTCCAAATCTAAGAACTCAGGACTTCATTTTCCTTTACCAAAATGAATGCATATTTAAGGTTTATATTTTTTTATATTTTAAGTTCAAAGTAAATTAAATGATACCAAAATAACAAAAAATACTTTAAAAAATTATGCTTTAAAATACTTTAAAAAATTATATCCTCTGTGACATATGTCTGCTAATGCATATTCTCTAATTTTTACATTTTTCACTTTTCCTTCGAAACACTTATTGAGTTTCATTATTTATTCAAAACTCGATTAAAAAATGAGTATTTTTTATGTTTAGGAATAAAATAACAACGCTGTTAAATACATATGGCGCAAGGTTATTGACAATTTGTTTTTGAGAATTTCCCGGCCTGAGTTTCTCTATTAATATTCATATATCAACAAAGAAAATCCACAGAAGGTAACTCCCGCATTTCCCAAAAGAACGTGGAAGCAAAGGATCCTGAATTGAGCGAGCAAATTTGCGAAGATGAAACTCCGGAAATGCGTTGGGTGAAATATTATATGGCAGCAACCCCAATTGGGGAAAATATAATCAAATGTTGTGAAAGACAGAATGCCTTGATCAACCGAGAATAAAGAAAAATTGGGCATTCGGAAATCGGAATGATAGTGAGGCGTACGTACAGAAACCCCTCTTTCTTACACGGTGTGCGCCCCCCCGCGAAACAGGCCGTAGACCCAAGAGATTAAGCCTAACAATGAAGGCAATTTGAGGCGAGATGGAATTGCCCAATTTGCATTTTGGCACTCGAAAGCAATAAAAGTGACAAGAATATGAATAATTTGCATGAAAATGTTATGATAAAAAGTTCCATTAATACCTTGAATTTCAAACTGGAGAAAAAGAATTAGGGTCTGGGCTTCTATTTCTCCTATATTTGTCTATATTTAAGTCTGCGGCTCCCTATGTACTAAAATCACTTTATCATCCATCCTATGCAATTCTATCTCGAATTATTGTTTCTATACTTTTTTTATCTATTCGCCATTTGTCTTATTGTTTCTCTGCTCCTTTTGTCTCTTGGCGCATACGCATTTAAAGGAAACTGCAATGTACGCAGTGATCGTATGAGGTTAGTAGAGCAATGACTACCCTTATACTGCATCAGGCACGTCTTCGAGATGCTCTTCATCCACACCAATAAGTGACTGTATCCATTAGACCAATCTGACAGGCAATTAAAGAAGTGTATCAATTGGAAATTTGTTACAGTCACTTGCTTAACGTGGATGAAGAGCGCCCTCGAGGCGTGCCTGATTCGGTCTGAAGGTGGGTATTCATTGCTCTACCAACCGTATATGTATGTATTTATGTCCGTACTTTATTTGTATATTAAATTTAAAATTCTCCATATTTGCCACGATGGATTAGCTCCTAACTTCATGTTAATTCCCTCGATTAAGTTTAGCATAATTTTCTGCATTGGAATTCATAGTTTTGAGATTTTCGTTGCTTTAACTTTGGTTTCTTTGATGTATTTCCATTAGATTCTGGGCGGAGGATAAATATATAATTACAATTAATCACATGAAATGGTAATAAAATTAATGTCGAATATATATATATATATATATATATATATATATATATATATATATATATATATATATATATATATATATATTGTTTCATTTGGAAAACAAACGAGGGAATACTCAATGAGTGAGAAGGAAGTGAGAGGAGGAGCAATAGAAAAAGAAAAGGCAATAATTTAAAAGGACAAAGGATAAGGATTAAAAGGGTTAAAAGGTAAATGCGGATGAAGAGATATAATCTCGAGGGTATAATGCCTATTTAAAGCACATATACTTGAAGTTTTCTCCTCCTACCCACCTGCTGATCATGAGACCTTCTCGAAGGGTAACGAAAATTCGTTTCCTTGTCTAAGGGCCTTTTTAACGCTATATATATATAAATATATATATATATATATATATATATATATATATATATATATATATATATATATATATATATATATATATATATATATATATATCCCGCAAAGGCTTTTTCTTTGGTTCTAGAGAAAGGACAGACTATCAAGGTTGTGCAATTTAATAACCTCGAGGAAGCCAGGAAGTCTCTTCTCTGGTTAAACATTTCACTCATTTATTTTAGGAATCTCTACCGCACTCTTCACATATTCTTTCCCAATACTTTCTTTAGGATGTCCGACGAAACAGACCATATGTTCCATTAACTCGTTCGTCCACTGTCCTAAACTAAAACATCTTGCGAGAGGTTTCACACATCCTCATAATATGAGGCTCTTTCAAAATGGGATATCATCTCTTTTTAAGTTTATCGTAGTCGCTTTAATTATTGGTTATTTTTTTTTGTCTTAGCGTTATGGTGATTCATTTCCTTTCCTACTATGTCATTATAATCACCAAAATTTTTAGAATTGAATATTTAGAAGATTTGATTCATCTTCAAACTCTGCTAATTGACTGAAGATTCTTTGGTCAAAGTAATTTGGAATGGTAAATAAAATCTTACCATATTTATGAATTACCGTTATCCAATACATTGGGGTGGGAGGGGGTTCTTAGTGTTTTATAAAACGAAGCAGAGGAAAAGGTGAGAAATGAAAAGATAGGCTAAGACTACTCATAAGAATATTTTCAGGTATCAGAGAGAGAGAGAAAAAAAGATGCGCTATGCTGCACCATCAATGGAGAGAGAGACAACAGACACCTGGTCGACCCTTTTTGTCTGCGGGAATGGAAGTGCAAAATCATGAGACGCCGTGGTGGCCTGAAAGGCCGCCATCGCAGAAAGCCGCGACAAGCTTGAAAGCCCAAAAGGTCCCATCTGGAGTTGGACAAAGTTTCGCCTCGCTGACTTAGGAACCTTCTTGCGATCGTGCTAAAAGGGCGAGACTACTCTCGCTTGCCGATGCGTCGGACCCTGGAACTCTCCCCTTCGGAAGTTAGGGGGAAAACCCCATTCACCCGCTATAAATCCCCTAGCGCCAGGTTGGAAGGCAGTATCCGCCGTCTGCCCGCCCTGTCAGTATCCTCTGCCCGCCACCATCAGTACCCGCTATTAGCGTCCCATTAGACCCTACACACTTCTCGCAGAACCCCTCAAGCTCCGGGTATTCTCGATTAGTTCGCGTGAGTCTACCTCTTACTCGTTCTACCCACTCCTAGAAAGCAATGCGCCCAGTCTCGATTCGTGTCTAACTCCAAAGCCAGATCTAAGTTCATCCGGTAATAGTCATTATCAAGAGACCATTATTTGAATTTCACGCCAAGGCGCAACTCTCCTGTGCAAGTGCTCTCTCTACTACCCCCCTCCCCCCTCCCCAGCGTAAGCCTTCATCGTCGGTTTTGTACGTATACGTTCAAGGTCATTCGAGCGACCCTTGGTCAATACTGTTCGTTTGTTTGTATGGCGACCGTCCCCGCCAAGTCTCCCCTCCCCTTTTTAGCCGCTGAGACTGGTGTACGTCTAATGTGTATATAGCTTGTTTTAAAACCCTTTTAACCTTGTAAAAGAATATTAATTTGCATACTAGTAATGTTATTTTTGTACCCGTTTTTCTATTGTCCCGGAACCTCCAAGATAGTCGACTATTTTGCCAACCTACATTTAGTTAATTCGCACTCTGCTTGTATTATAAATCTCTCACGCACATAGCCGTCACCCCCCTCGGCTGAGAAACGCAGAAAGGGTTAACTTGACCCTATTCTACGACAAATATCTAGAGGAAAAAGATAAATGCAAAACAGAAGCGACCGAACAAGTGACGCTTCCAGAACACCGAAACGCACATCCGCCTCCCTAGATATACAGGTTGTCTCTAAAGTGACAATAAATATCTAATAGGTAAACCATAAAAACCAACAGTTTTCATAGGGCATTGATACAAGTGTGTTGCGTGTAACCAGATCATAAACTCAGCTCTATGGATATGACTGATAAAAATATATAGTTCAATAAATTGAGTGGTTTTAGTGTTGGGTATCGTAACAGAAACACGACCTAATTATTAAAAAAATTATTGCAATTTTTAATTCAAAATGCAAAAAGTAGAAAATAAAAGACGAAAAAACGACCTCACTAATGATGCAAGCCTGTGTTCCATATAATTACGTTCAAAAACCAAAATTATATTAAATATTTCCTTTATTTTGATGGTATATAATATAGATATGCGTACCCTACTGCAAAAACTGGTTAAATGTCATGTGAAGAGAGGAAAACAAAAAAGAATAATATATTTGAAATATGTTTTGCTATAATATAAATATTAATAAAAGTTAGCTAATAGAGAGAAGTGTTAGGATTATCTATAATACGAATAGAATGATCGAACTAATTAAAAGAAACGTAGTTTACACGTTGATTCTTTAATGGTAATAGAAGCTTTATTTTAATTGAATCCACTTTAATTGATTCAATCCCTAATTTCAATCACTTGAAAGGGAATTTTCGGTTTAATCCTGTGATTAGATCTTTAATCACATAAAAACTAGGAATCACTTGATCTTAGTATTTTAGTAATCCTTCCGGTAACCTTAGTTTTTTAATACTTCTTATTTATATAAAAAAAAATGTTTCCAGTTTCATTACATCTGAAAGATGTAGCGAAATGCTCTAAAACATTTTCTGTAGAAGGGGAATTAAAAGTCTTATTCTTAAGTTAAAGTATTTATTACCATTTATTTAATATAAATAATTGAAGGAAAATTTAGGATGATTGGGGACTCTCATTCAATTTGCTTTGTGATATTCATTAAAGGGAATTGTTAAATAACACTTAATCTACCTTATTCAATTTCTCACCCTGCCTGAATATACAGGTCCTTGGTTCCCAAGGGGAAAGTTTTAAATCTACCGTTGGGATCATTTAGAGGGGGGGAGGGGTAAAATAAAAAAAAAATAATTGTCTTTTTATTTAAGATTTAAGGATTACTGCGTTTTTCAATTGACTAGTGTTCTCTATTCTCCAGTCCTTCTTAATTTCCATCGATCTTCCTATGACTATAATTCCTTGAACACTTGAACTTAATATGGTGCTTCATTTTGCCACTGGTCACTCCAGTCTGGTGTATAAGACCTACCGAGAGCCTGATTTGGTCTAGTCCCTTCACGGCTGATTTCGAAGCTTTCTTTGGTCTACGGTTGGAGCACATTCTGGATTCATCATCAGAAACTTCATGAAATCTCTATTTGGATGATTTGCCAGCCTCACATTTCTCTGAAGGGTTCTTCCACAGTCAGGTATTCAAAATGGATTTGGACTGTCGGGCGGCAGCATAAGAACCAATTTCTTTCATATTTCTTCGTGAGTTATACATTCAGTGTTAATTGGCTTGAGACCAAAGTTGTGATAAAGATAACACTGTCAATTGTGTTCTCTCCGAACCGTTTTTGCTATTATCAGGGGTGCCTCGTTATGGTGTCGTTAGATTTGCAACATTGGATTCTTTAGGGTTCCAATTAGTGAGGAAAAGGGTACAGGAGTTTCGACTTTATACTGGCTGTATAACTCTTTTTGGTAAACTAGAAGCAAAGATAGGGTTTTCAGCTAACTGGTTAGTGATTCGCATCTGATAGTCTTTTGTAGTTATATGTAATTTGAATATAGTGCTCTCAGTACCATACAGGTAAATGATATTACCCATTCTTAGGTCTAACAGTTTAGACATATTGAGATGGATAATGGTGAATTTAGTAGGGATGATCGAAATTTGCCATCTCATTTCCTAATGAATCATGTTATTGAATTTAATTTTGACATCCCTGAGGACGAGGTCAACATAATTTTCCAAAGATTCAATTCTAGCTAGCTCCTCTGGCATGCCCTAAGTGCGGTATCTGTGACTCGCTACGTCGAAAACAGAATACAATGTTTTTAGATGTCTTATAATTAATGGTATCACGGAATATATGAATGACGTTGAAATTAATTTTTTAAAACAATTTAACAACAAATTCCAAAAAGTGCCATAAGTTTTTCGGTTTTTCCTGTGCATTGCCGGTCTTAGGAATTAAGATATTTTGGATATCTTCTAATCGGCTGAGAAATTACTTACGTTCAGAGAGGGGTTTGCATGGGTAATAACTGGATTAGACAGTAACGATAGAAGTTATTTGCCGCAAAAGGAAATATAATGTAGTGTAGTATACAAATGAAAAGCGAAATCCATCAAATACTGTGATTCTCGTTAAAAACAGCAAATTATTTCAATAGTGAAAACATAATGAATTGAGGCCTTCGAGGAATCTTATGGAAGAGAATTACAATAAATGAATTATTTTTATTTGTAATGTGAATAAAGGATTCAATGATTTTTTATACTTCACACCAGGAAGTGGTGCTCCGTGTATACTATTACACCCGGTGCCTGAAGGAGCGTTACGCCCTACTGGCCTCAGTGCCGTTAGCCTCAAATTAGTTTGAGCCTAACACTTTCCTTAACATTCTCTTCTAACCTAATTTAATGGTTGACCTATAATTTTGCAGGTGAGTCGCCGACCAGCTTTCGTCCATTCCTCACTGCTCGAAACAGAATATGGGTTATGGTCCACCCCTTTCTTTAGACTTCAGTTTACTGGTAACTTTTAATATGTCTGCACTCTTACTAGCCTCTCTACTACCTCCCACTCCCACCTTATCGCAATGGTATGTCAGTTGTAACACGGACAACCTTGTATGTAGGGTTACACTTAAAGGAAGGGGAAACTAATATTGTGGTGGTTTGATATTTTGACTATCAGTCATAGTTTAGGTCGGTAGATGAGGCCGTTGAGTTCTTCTCCGGCACCCTCATCGCCGTGGGCCTGACTACTATTCCTAGGACGTCTGGCCGTTTTGCACGCCAACCACTCCCATGGTGGTCGGCCGAATGTAAGACGGCCCTCAAACAGAAGCGTTATGCCTACATGCGCTATAAGCGCCGCCCGAACGATTTCACTGTCGCTGAATTTCGTCGGGCTAGGGCTAGGTTCCGGTATATTTCGAAGCACGCGCACCGCTCTTCTTGGCGGGCATACGTGTGTTCACTTAACGGGAAGACCCCTTTAGCTGAGGTGTGGAAGCAAGTCAAAAGGATTCAGGGCAAGTTCTTGCAGGACCCCCCCTCCCGTTCTCTAGGAGAATGGGACCGCAATCTCGGACCCCGCGTCCGTGCGAGATCGTAGATTTCGCGTAAGGGTGGGGGGAGTCCTCTCCGGCCCAAAGGAGCAGGAAGAGGGTGTCCCGCAGAAAAGTGTCCTCAGTGTCACACTCTTTGCCCTGAGCATCAACGGCATCACCTCGGTGCTGCCGGAAGATGTTCTTGCTACGCTCTACGTGGACGACCTTTCGAACTCTCTTTTGGCGTGGCCCAGATGCCAACTCTGGAGCGTCGACTCCAACAGGCATTGAACCGCGTCTCTCGCTATGCCGAAGTGCACAGGTTTCGGTTTTCTTTGGCCAAGACAAAGGTGGTGCACTTCTGCCGCCATCCACGGCTTCACCCCGACCCAGATTTGTTTCTTAATGGGGTGCGCCTGAATGTGGTTGAGTCGCACCGTTTCCTTGGTCTTGTATTCGACCGACGCCTCACCTGGGAGGCTCATATTCACGGCCCTAGGGTCTCCTGTTCGCGCCATGGACATTCTCCGTTCCGTGACGTTCAGCACTTGTGGCGCTTATAGGACTACTGCCCTACTTTTTTATTGATCTTTTGTTCGTTCGAAGCTCGACTACGGACGCGAGTTTTATGCATTCGCAGCCTAGCGTTTATTGCGGAAGGTGGATTCGATCCACCACACCGGCCTTCACCTTGCGACCGGTGCCTTCCACACTTTCCCCATTGAGAGCCTGTTGGTCGATGCTGGGGAGATGCCACTTGCTCTGCGCCGCGTGCAGTGCATCACCCGCCTGTATGCACGAGCCCGGCGCCTCCCTCAGTCGCCAACAGCTCTCACTGCTTCCGCAGCTGATCTCGATGGTGCCTATGCCACCGCGAGACGCCAGTCATACCCTAAGCCCTTTGGGTTTACGGCCAGGGAACTCCTTCGAGAGGTAGATATAGCTCTCGTTCCGGTGGCGCCCCTGGTTCTGCCCAGGACGCCACCCTGGAGGGTACCACATTTGGCTATTTGTCGCTACGCCTCTGCTCCCAAAGCTTGTACAGCGCCGGTAGTATAGCGTTCGACCTTTTTGGAGCACACCTCGTGTCACGCTGGAACCGTGCTAGTGTATACGGATGGCTCCAAGTCCCAAGAGGGGGTCGGCTTCCACGCCGTATCCCCTCTGTTTGAAGTCAGCGGGGCTCTACCAGGTGCTGCGTCTGTCTTCACGGCTTAGCTGGTGGCAATACACCACTCAGGACGGGAGATTACGCAACGTGCCTGGTTCGCAGACCGGATTGTGATCTATAGCGACTCACAAAGTGCCCTGAGTGCTCTCGGGGCATTGGAATCTCCGCATCCCCTGGTTCGCAATATCCGTGACGCCACGGTTTTGGCGAGCCGGGTGGATGTCGAGATTATCTTCTGCTGGGTTTCAGGACATGTAGGAATTGCGGGGAATGAGCGCGCCGATTAGGGCGCCAAAGAGTCCGCGAGGACTCTGCGACCGGACCAGCGTTTTTCTCTTCCTCACACCGACTACATGGCAGGAATACGGGCAGCTCTTCGGACTGCTTGGCAAAAAAGATGGGAGACGGTCGAAGGGAACTTAAAGTTGCGTGCCATTGCGCCGCGACTGTTCCTATGGACCTATCCCCCAATGCCGCAGCGGCTTCAGGTTGCTTTCTGTCGTCTCCGAATCGGACACGCTCGTGTGACTCATCGCTATTTAGTGGAGCGCTCGCCTGCGCCCTATTGCAACGACTGCGTAGTCCCCGAAGACTGTTCGGCACATTCTTCTCGAATTTAACAGTTTTGGTGATCTTCGCGCCCCATACCTGTCCCGGTACCGGGATGGGCGGGGTCGGTACCGACTGTCCTTTGTACTCGGGACGAGTGCGTGCACATTGACTGGTGGACTTGTTGACTTTTTTGGGGAGGCCGGCCTTTCCCCTTTCATTTAACCAGGTTTAATTGTTGTTTTTGTTATTGTTTTTGTTATTGTTATTGTTATTGTTATTTCTTTTTATTGTTGTTTTCTGTTCAATTTTTTAAAGTAGCCTAAAAATAGGCTGTTTGTTTACGGCGACTTATGCCTAAGTCGGCAGTCGCCAGATAGCCCCTTAAATAATAAAAAAAAATGACTATCACTCAACTATTACTGACTCTAGTCACACCAGGGTAGACGAAATCACCCCATTTTCAAAACATGATTTATTAAATTATAAAAATAAACTGTTCGGAAGGTCAATCACAAATTCGTTATGAGTTTAATGGTGATTTGAATGCTTGACGCTTGTCTGTGCTTGCTTGCGTTTCATCTACATTCTATATGATTTGCTTGTGCAAATCCTACTTAAAATGTCTTCGGGAGGGGAAGGGGAAGGGGGAAAAACGACGGAGTCAAAATTTAATGAAAGCTCCCTCAAAACGAATCACTTTACAATTTGGTGGGGGCTCGATATTTTCAAGAGTGATAAACGAAAATACTCCGTTTTCACAAATTTATTATAAAACTAAACTTTTCAGCAGAACATTCTTCTTGCTTGATAATGCTTTGAGTTGTTGCACAAGCTCGTTCTGAATTTAATGAAAGCCTACAACATAAAGTAGGCTGTGGACAGAGGGGTGGGCCTAAAATCGATTCTAAGAGTCCTGTACCATACGCGAATCCAAATTCGAATTACAAGCAGAATGGACTACGTCTAAGTAAGACGAAATAATTTCTCTAAATCAAATTTTTATATGTTTAGTTCTGCTTAAAGTTGCTAACATTCCATCTGAAAATTTTGCCGTGCCTCAATCTTTCACTAATCGGTAGGCAAAGATCAGTTTGCGGGAGGAGCTAAATGTTTTTAGAAGTTTGGATTGGATCGTATCTGATAATAGTATAAAGTATGGTTTATTCATATGGCGTGTGTGTATTATAACCAGTTTCAATATTTGATTAGGTTACTGGCGTTCGGAAGATACCTGCTGTGGAAAGTAATACGTTAAGGCTATCTGTGTATTTACTTTTGCTAGCGTCTAAGTGATAGGAATTTTTTTTAATATCTGTGTTTGAATGCTTTTCGGTTTCATAAGTCGAATTTGAGGAGGAAAACTTAAGAAGATTTTGAATTTGTTATTTTTGTGGCATGCTGAGACGATGGCACTTTGATAGTGCCTCTATAATTGCATTGTACTGGCACTGCGTGGCTTTTCAATACATTTTTATTTTCTTATCTTTATCACTGATTACAGATCTCTCCTTATAGCTTTTCTATTGCTTTAAATTCGAGATAAATAAATTGTCAATCAATTGCTATCTCGACGTTTGACCTTTTTTTATTCGTAAGACTTCATTATTTAAAAGAAAATAATCATTAAAATTATTGTAGAATAAAATTTAATTAATAGTAAGATGCATTCATACTATTGTACAGATCTTAAATCACTGTTTTTAAAATTAAGGAATATGAATATGAAATTAAGGATTTGTAACTTAAGACGAAGCAAGAAGTGAATTAATTGGAGTCAGAAAAATATATGTTATAATAGGTAGAGGTGGATGGGTGAGCTTTGGGAAAGACAGTCAAATACGGTAAGAGGGGCTAGGGAGAAGAACCGACAAGGGTAAATATGATAAATATTCCTGAAGAGCTTACGAAAACTGTCGACAAGAAAATGAAAAAGTTACGCCCTTTGATCTTTTTGTTACAAGAGCAATCGCACCTGTAGATTTAAGAATGTGAGAACAAAGAAAAAAATTTCAGAGAAGAGGTTCGATCCGACGTGTGGGGTTTTAAGGAAGTGGCTTAGTGGCACACATAGCGAGGAGTCCTGAATCTAATTTGGCGTGAGTCAAAAATCTTTGAATAACTGAGTCGCTTACTCGTATTGACTCTGAATTGACTGTATGGTTCACTCTACGAGAACAACCTAGCATTTCTTAAGATCAAAATAGCAATTGTCGATGTAAAATTGCAAACTTTAATGTAACTTTAATCTAGAGAAAGTATATAAAACATTCAATAAATACAATTCATTGAAAAAGCCTTGTTACTTATAATACAACAATGGTCACTGAAGATAAATGGGCGTATTAAAAATTGAACAAATTTAACATGCTTAATCCCAATTCTGATCGTAAAAAGCTTATATTAAAACTTAAAACAACATAAAGAGCCCATAAACGCATTATGAAGGGGATAACTTGGCATGACAGAAAATCAACCATTTGGATACGTGGACAAATCAAACTTAAGGAAATATCTGAAGGTATGAGTAACCTGAAATAGAGCTACATAGGTAGGTCCTGTGGCAAGATTCAATGACGATAGATAGATAGACCACAAAAATTACCGATTGTGACTCGACTTCATAAAAGATGACAGGAAGATCAAAAACAAGATGGAGAGATGCTCTTCAAAAATATGCTAAAAAATGGAATCAAATTGCAAAACATCGTCAAAAATTCATAAAGATGAGAAGGTTTCTCCCAACAGTGGGAAGCAAATGCCTAAAATAATGATGATTAACCATTCAGGGTAGCACAGAAAATAGGGTTGGCGGATTTAGGCCAAAACGGTAGTGAATGGGGCTTTTCCATTATTGCAATGACTAAAGGAGAATTTTAATGATGATGTGTTGGTAAATACAAAATAATGGAATTTAAACAAGCATGGAAATAAATAGACTCCCGAGATACAATACTATTCAAAGATAGACAGACTATCGAAGGGAATAAATTTTTGCTTCAAAAGAAGAGATGTTTGTATAGGTTAAGACGGAAAAGCGTTAACAAACGATGTACATACGCAAAACGTAGAATAGATGTGTTAAGAACGAGGAAAAAGTTGAGACACATCGCTTTATGTAATTTAGATGTGGGATCGAGATGTATGTGCATGTGTGTTTATTTGTTTGTGTGTAAGATTTAGTTTGTTCGCGTGAAGTGAAAGAAAAGTAAACCTTTTTAGAGTGTCGAAAGAAAAATGTGTTTGCAGGCATACCCACAGTCTGTGGAACTATTGCGAGTGTGAGAGAATTGACCGGATTGAAGGAGGAGAACGCGAGAGCGTAGAGTCAGGAAGACCCCTCTGAGTTGTGTTTGGGGGTAAGGTAAGTGATGTGCAATTGTGGCATTTTGGCTGGTTTGATAAATTTAAAATTAATGTACTTTAATTTTACTCTGTGTTTCCCCGTTTCACCGATGTAGAAAGAAACAATGAATCCATATTTAAATTTAGGAGTTAATTAAAAATTGGGTAGAAATATATACCTGCTGAGTGTGATGGATAAAGGCGGAGTGTAAGCAATAAGTGCAAGAAAATATTATGGCTTGCGGCTGTTCATACACTTTATAATTGCCGTTCAAAATGAGTTATGAGAAAAGGTTAATCTTCCCCCCAATAATATACCTGGGGGCCTCTTGAAAGCCAGAGAGCAGTTCCTGAGCGAGCCTTCAACTTTTCAAGGGATCCTACATCCCCTGTGGTGATAGGTTGCTTCAAAGGATTAGTCTGAGTTTCGTGAGGGTGAAGTCAGCTCCCGATGACCTGCAAAGTTAACGCAACAGGGTGGAGTAGGAAAGATGATGTTGCACTTTAACTTGATTCATCTTTGTTGATAAAAGGGTGATTGATGTCTTGAGATGAAGAATTTCAGCATCTCGTTCGTCCTGTTCTCCATTGCTACTTTAAATAGGGAATCCATCAGGTCTAATAGGGTCGCAGGCAGTTTTGTGTAGGCCAGGCGGGATAGTTATGGTCGCATATCCCCCCCCGCCCTTGGCTACATGACTTCTGGTCCCACAGACCGCTTGCGAGATTAAAAGAAAGTCTTTGATCTTACAGCTTGTGCTGTAGACCACTATCAATAGGGGACAATGGGGGGATTGTCCTGAGTGGCCAGGTTAGGTTGGAGGGAGGCTGTTGCATGCTGTGGGAATCTTATAGCACCCCCCGACCCTGTGTTTGTGGTCCATGCAACAATTGAGAAGTGGAAGTTCAAGTGCAACTTAACTCCATCCATGATTGCATCCAAGTTGGGTTGTCCCGCACGAGGATTGCATCCGGGTCGAGTGGTCGTGTCTTATCCACTTGGAAGGCGTGATAAAGCTTTGGAGGACGTGACGCGGTGTGTTTGTAATATGATGTCGCACACCACTTACTTCCATCACAGAGTAAAACCTGACATCGGGAATAAAACTTCCGCCTACCGGGTTTGTGATGGAAGCTGGATACGTGGCCTCGACGCAGTTGGAGGTTTGTAAATCGCTTGCAATTTCGGATAAATTTAATGTAGAAATATTGATTGTTAAAAAGGTCCCACGACCTATGTATGTTAGTGTAAGACAAATGGAACTGCAAAAGGAACATGGAATTTTGCTTCCTTTGTTATATTTATTACAAGCGAGGTTGCACCGGTAGGCCTAAGATCTTAGGGCTAGGAGAAAAGGCCTACCAAACGTTTAGGTGTGAAGTTTAATGAAATTGTGCGCTGCCACACATAATAATGCGTTCAGACTCACTGACTGAATTAACTCTAGGCTTAGCTGTATGAGATAACCATGGAAGAACTAAATTGAATCATTTAGAAAGGGTCTTTCACCGCTTCATGGAGTGTGTGGGAGGAAGGGGTGGCACAGATAGCCGAGTATTTTTGCCTTCCTCATAACCCTCAAAATTTAGAGCAGTGTATCTCTTTCCCCAGTCCTTAAAGTACGAGGAACTGGCCTAAGTTGCAAAATACTTTGTGCTGTGTTCACAAGTTTTGTCCATAGAAACTTGGAGTTTCTGAGATAATGCGTATGAAAGTGCAGAAAAATGATCACTTGCAAATACTTCAATAATTTTACTTTTTTGTATATAAAATGGGGTTGAGATACTTCAAGTATCCTGTACTCCAGATTCCAAGAATGAGGTTGAGATACTTCAAGTATCCTGTACTCCACATTCCAAGAATGGGGTTGAGATACTTCAAGTATCCTGTACTCCACATTACAAGAATAGGGTTGAGATACTTCAAGTATGCTGTACTCCAAATTCCAAAAATGGGGTTGAGATACTTCAAGTATCCTGTACTCCACATTCCAAGAATGGGGTTGAGATACTTCAAGTATGCTGTACTCCACATTCCGAAAATGGGGTTGAGATACTTCAAGTATCCTGTACTCCACATTACAAGAATGAGGTTGAGATACTTCGAGTATGCTGTACTCCACATTCCAAAAATGGGGTTGAGATACTTCAAGTATCCTGTACTCCACATTACAAGAATGGGGTTGAGATACTTCAAGTATGCTGTACTCCACATTCCAAAAATGGGGTTGAGATACTTCAAGTATCCTGTACTCCACATTCCAAGAATGGGGTTGAGATACTTCAAGTATCCTGTACTCCAGATTCCAAGAATGGGGTTGAGATACTTCAAGTATCCTGTACTCCACATTCCAAGAATGGGGTTAAGATACTTCAAGTATCCTGTACTCCAGATTCCAAGAATGGGGTTGAGATACTTCAAGTATCCTGTACTCCACATTCCAAGAATGGGGTTGAGATACTTCAAGTATGCTGTACTCCAGATTCCAAGAATGGGGTTGAGATACTTCAAGTATGCTGTACTCCACATTCCAAGAATGGGGTTAAGATACTTCAAGTATGCTGTACTCCAGATTCCAAGAATGGGGTTGAGATACTTCAAGTATGCTGTACTCCAGATTCCAAGAATGGGGTTAAGATACTTCAAGTATGCTGTACTCCAGATTCCAAGAATGTGGTTGAGATACTTCAAGTATGCTGTACTCCAGATTCACAGTACCTTAGAGAATTTAGAGCGAGCGAACGCAATGTAGATTGTGAGAAAGGTATAATTTGCTATTATGTTTCTGAATTTGAGTAATAAATATGTGTAATTGGACAATTTAGTTTGAACTTAATTTTTATGATGGTATGATGTGAGTTTATTACAAAATTACAGACCGGGAAAGACAATAGGTTTCCTTCGAGGGCATTCCAGGAAAGCATGAGAAGGGAGGAGAGAATTACAGAGTGGACGGAAATGGAAATATGAATTATATATAAATTATGCGCAATATCATTCTTTATAGTACTTTTATATACTAAAGTAATATTTATCAGCGTTTTGATTTAACATAGTGATTGACGTGCTATAAATGACTCGCGAGGGATGGAACTTAATTTTATTTCAGTGCAAATTAGCATTTGCACATTCAGCTCATCCAATTCTTTTAAAATAATAAAGGGTTTGACTAATTAACAGAACTGCTATTATAAATGACGTCATCAAGCTTATTGACAAAAGATTTAACAGTGCGAGAGAACAGACCTTTTTCTTGGATAAAATTACTCAGATATGTGAAGACTAAGGATGCCCACTTTATTGATTTGTTTAACAGGCTACAACTGACTTCTAAGTGTAGGTTAGGTGGTCTTCTGCTGTCACTTATGATTATATAGACTGACATTACGGAGGTTAATTATATTTTGAGGAATTTTCATACATATCCTGAGGTATTTCCTTTCTCGCTGAAATTGTTCTCGTTATAACCCGAACTTATTAAGGTTATGGCATTTTAATCTAGAATATTATAGTATTCATGACGTAGAAAGATCAATTACACAACAATTTTTTTTTAAGAGCTCATCTGGCGACTGTATACATGGATATTAGTTGCCGTATTAAAAAACTGCCTAGTACTAGACTACGATAAAATCAAATTCGAAAACAGAAAAAAAACAAACCCAACACCGAAAATTAAAAAAAAGAGAAAAGGCAACGAGCAGGAAGCAAGCTCCTTTGTTGGGAGGAGGTCCCCCCGGCGCACGAACGTGTGACCTATAAAGGTGGGAAAAACAAAAACAAAAAACAAACAAAACAAAACAAAATACTGGTTGAATAAAAGGGAGAAGGCCGGTCTCCCACAAAAGGTCTACAAGTCCACCAGTCAATCTGCACGCACTCGTCCCGAGTACAAGTGACAGGCGGTAGCAACCCCGCCCATCCTGGTACCGGGACAGATAACGTGCGCGAAGATCGACCAGACTAGGACATTCAACAAGAATGTGGCGAAAAGTCTGGAGGACAAAGCAGTTTTCATAGTAGGGCGCTGGCGAGCGCTCCATCAAATTGCGGTGCGTCCCGCAAGTGTGCCCAATTCAGAGACGACAGAAAGCAATCTGAAGCCTTCGTGGCATTCGGGGGTAGGTCCATGGGAAGAGTCGCGGCGCAATGGCATGCAACTTTAAGTTCCCTTCGACCGTCTCCTATCTTCTTTGCCAAGCAGCCCGAAGAGATACCCGTATTTCTGCCATGTATTCGGTGTGAGGAAGAGCGAAATGCTGATCCGGTCGCAGAGTCCTCGCGGACTCTTTGGCGCCCTCATCGGCGCCCTCATTGGCGCGTTCATTCACCGCAATTCCTACATGCTCAGGAACCCAGCAGAAGATAATGTCGACATCCGCCCACTCGCCAAAACCGTGGCGTCACAGATATCGCGAACCAGGGAATGCGAAGATTCCAATGCTCCGAGGGCACTCAGGGCGCTTTGTGAGTCGTTATAGATTTCAATCCGGTCTCCAAAGCGGGCACGTCGCGTAATCTCCCATACCGAGAGTTGTATTGCCACCTGCTCGGCTGTGAAGACAGACGCAGCGCCTGACAGAGCCCCGCTGAATTCAAACAGAGGGGATACGGCGTGGAAGTCGATCCTCTCTTGGGACTTGGAGCAATCCGTATACACTGCCATGGTTCCAGCGTGACACGAGGTGTGCTCCAAAAAGTCGAACGCAATACTCCCGGCGCTGTATAAGCTTTAGGAGCAGAGGCATGGCGACAAATAGCCAAATGTGGTACCCTCCAGGGTGGTGTCATGGGCAGAACCAGGCGTGCCACCGTCTGAGAGCTATACCAAGCTCTCCTAGGAGATACCGGGCGATAAACTCAAAGGGCTTAGGGTATGACTGGCGTATCTCAGCGGCATAGGCACCGTCGAAGTCAGCTGAGGATGCGGGGAGAGCTGTTGGCGACTGAGGGAGACGCCGGGCTTGTGCGTATAGGCGAGTGATACACTGCACGCGGCGTAGAACGAGTGACATCTCCCCAGCATCGAATAGTAGGCTCTCAAAGGGTGAAGTGCGGAAGGCACCGGTCGCCAGGCGAAGGCCGATGTGGTGGATCGAGTCCACCTTCCGCAATACACACTCGGCTGCGGATGCATAAAAATGGATTCCGTAGTCGAGCTTCGAGTGAAAAAAAGATCGATAAAAAAGTAAGGCAGTAACCCTATCAGCGCGCCAAGCGCTGAACGTCACAGGACGGAGAATATCCATGGCACGGGTACAAGAGACCCTAATGCTGCGAATATGCTTCCCAGGTGAGGCGTCGGTCAAATACAAGACCAAGGAGACTTTACGATTCAACCACGTCAACGCGTAACCCATTAAGAAATAAGTCTTGGTCTGGGTGAAGCCGTAGATGGCGGCCAAAGTGCACCACCTTAGTCTTGACCAAAGCAAACCGAAACCTGTGTGCTTCGGCATAGCGAAAGACGCGGTTCAATGCCTGTTGGAGTCGACGCTCCAGAGTTGGCATCTGCTCGCGCCAAAAGAGATCGAAAGGTCATCCACGTAGAGCATAGCAAGAACATCTTCCGGCAGCCCCTACGTTATGCCGTTGATGCTCAGGGCAAAGAGTGTGACTGAGGACACTTCCCTGCGGGACAACCTCTTCCTGCTCCATTTGGCTGGAGAGGGCTCCCCCAATCCGTACGCAAAATTGACGATCTCGCAAAAATTTGGATATAAAGATTGAGAGGCGTCCCCTTGCCCCCATCGTGTGGAGAGTCTCCATGATACCGCATCGCCATGCGGTATCATAGGTCTTCTCTAGATCAAAAAACACCGTGGCGTAGTGCTGTCTATGGACGAAGGCCTTGCAGACAGCTTTTTCCAGTCAGAGCAGAGCATCCGACGTGGAATGGAACTTGTAGAAGCCGCACTGTGCAGAAGACAGATGTCCTCCGCTGTCCAGAAAAAAGGCTAATTTAACAGTTACCAATTTCTCCATCATCAACTTGCACACGAAAGAGGTTAGCGAGATTGGTCGGAAACCGGCCGGATTAGAGTGATCTCTCCCCGGTTTGCGAAAGGCGAGCACAGTAGCGATTCGCCAGGAATCTGGGAGGAGACCCTCCACTCAGATCCAGTTAAACAAATCTAAGAGAAACGCCATGCCTTGCTCACCCAGGTGTCGAGGCATGGCGTACGGGACATCGTCCGGACCATGGGCTGTGTGCGCACACGAAGCAAGAACGGAATGTTAACCCACTCAGAGTAAACCTGTCTTCGAACGGTCACATTAATCTGGAGAACGGGAGGGAGGTCCTGCGAGAAC
Source organism: Ceratothoa steindachneri (assembly GCA_963969495.1). Classification (NCBI taxonomy): domain Eukaryota; kingdom Metazoa; phylum Arthropoda; class Malacostraca; order Isopoda; family Cymothoidae; genus Ceratothoa; species Ceratothoa steindachneri. The sequence goes on along the minus strand of OZ018318.1, from coordinate 25,632,274 downwards.
TTGCACCGAATCCTTTTTACTCGTTTCCACACCCTTTGCTAGAGAGCTCTTCCCATTAAGTGAACACACGTATGCCCGCCAAGAAGAGCAGTGTGCGTGCTTCGAAATATACCGGAACCTAGCCCTAGCTCGACGAAATTCAGCGATAGTAAAATCGTTCGGGCGGCGCTTATAGCGCATGTAGGCATAGCGATTCTGTTTGAGGGCCGTCTCACACTTGGCTGACCACCACGGGAGTGGTCGGCGTGGAAAATTGCCACACGTTCTGGAAATAGTAGTCAGGCCCGCGGCGATGAGGTTACCGGAGAAGAACTCAACGGCCTCATCTACCGACCTAAACTCTTCGAATGAGATAGAGAATTCAGTCATTTCCTGAAATGCAGGCCACCGTGCACGCACAAAGCACCACAGAGGTGGGCTCTCAGGCAACAGTTGCCATAAAAATAATATTTGAATAGGAAAGTGATCACTACCATGGAGGTCATCAACCACTCCTCAATCAAAATCAGGGGTTTGAATCCGAAGATCACAAAGATAGATCAAGGCAAGAAAATGAAGCGATTCTTGGGTAGTAATGTGTAAACTCTTCCACATTTAGGACACCTATATCAAGCTCTTCTATCAAATCAGCAAGGACTTGTCCCCTGGGATTAATGGAGTAATCCTTCCACAGATAGAATGTCTGCCGTTCAGATCTCTAAGCAAGAGTAAGGGCCTGGGCAACCGTGCCACGACGCGGGGGAAGTCCCCCTCGTCGAAGTCAGCTGACGGTGGAATGTACGCAGAAATGATAGTATACCTCCTATCCAGTTGAAGCTGCAAAGCCACTGCCTCAAAGGAGGTATCTAAAGTGAAAAGAAGAACGGAGACATCATGCCGGGTGTAAACCGCGCATTCCCCAGCCCGGCCCCCATCTTGTTGTGGTGAGATTGCAAAATCCTTATACCCTTGGAGGGCGGGTTAGGAGCACGCGCCCTACATGGTCTTCTGCGGAAAAATAGCTGACGAAGAACGGGACGGGACGAATCCCCGCAGTTTCTCCCTGTTTTACCGGAGTCCACGGCAATTCCATTGAAGGAATATGCCCTCCAGGCCTAGCTCGGAGGAGACGCGGGGACCTTCTTCGAACAGAATACCCTCACGTGAATGGCCGTACGCTTCCCGGAGGCAGAACCCCGGCCGCTATTGGTAAGAAAATGCACTGAGGGCGCTGTCGCCTTCGAGGACTTATTGCGAGTCTTTTTCTCCTTCCGCCTCGAAACCTTATGCGGGCGTTGTGGCTTCGGAGGCGGAGGGCCCTCTTTTCAAGGATCCAACGTCTCTGAGCCACTCAGCCCACCACTAGGCGTGGGCGAAGGAGCCGAAGCTCCTTTGTTATTGTCCTTCTTTCGGCGGACAGTTTTAGAAACCCCGACAGATGGCCTGGCGACCAACTTCAGGGGTGCTGTCTCCTGTGAGTCTAACCACTCTGTAGAGGTGCTCGGCCGTTTCGCCTTACAAGAAACGGTCACGCTGGGGGAAGGGGAAGCCCTGGTTTTAGCCGGGGCTGGGTTTGAACCCTTTGTCCCGTCAGCTTTATCAGGGGATCGCCCGGGTTGAGTAGAACCCGCAGAGGGGCTCCGAATAGGCGCGGAAACAACCGTGCTCGTTGGCCTGGATGGGCCAGGAGCTGAGGGTGTCTTTCTAACCATTGAGGCATAAGATGTCCCAGGCAGAGCCGGGCGCGCCAGGACCAAGTCCTCACCCTCGCGGAATGAGAGTCGATCCTGGGCCTGAACGGCCAGGATTTATTTCTCAAGGAGATATGCTCCACATTGCTTCGAAGAAACAGGGTGCGGCTCTTCACAATTGACACACTTGGCCACACACGATTTCGACTTATCGTGTGCAGCCTTTGAGCAATTTACACATACTTCCGGTGACCCCGACTTTGCACGTCTACATGAGCGAGTGATTCGTATAGCGGAAGCGGTGACAGTAATAGCACCTCCGCGGCAGTGAACGAATGCCTTCACGCGGTAGCGGTACCAACCGGCACGCTCCGACTCAGGGAGCTTGTCACAGTCGAACGTGACGAAGAGTGTAGGGGTGGGCCTTGAGGCCCATTCCTGTTTTCTCATCACACGTTCGACCTTGACCGCCTCATGGTCGGCCAGCTCTAAGGTGATGTCATCTATGGAGTATTAAACGAGTTACCTCGCATAAACTACTCCTTTCAATAAATGTTCATGGTAGAGTGTGGCGTCACATTCACCTTGGTGCCGTCAAGTGTCCGAAGAGCACTTATCTTGGCCACCTCCGGAGGCATCCACCGCATTCGCCAGAAGGCTCCCGTCCGAGAAATGGGTCACCTTCGACCCTCTACCAATTACATTAGCTAATGCTCTCTTCTGATGGATCATGTTACCCTTAGCCAATACGCTACCATAAGTGGAGCGAATAACGAGGAAGCGTTTGAAGCCAACGGGCTTAAAAACGCCAGATAACCTCTGAATGAGGGGCCCAGATGTTATCGAGGCTCCGCCCTGCGCACTCTTCGTCTTAGTCTGGGACTCCACACCCGTTGCAGAGGGGCCGGATGTGCCGATCTTGACTTGGTCGCTTACCGAAGTGGCAGCAGACCCATCCACCCACGCGACCCCCGCGAATGTAGAGGAGCCCCGAGTCTTCTTAGTCTTTTTCCTATTTTTTACTTTTTAGGAGAGGAGGGCGAGAAATGAACCCGCTTCTTCCCTCCGCCGGCAGGAGCTCCCAGGCCAGATGCACCGGCCTCAGCCAGGTCCTTCTCCGAGATGGAAAAGGGCCTGGCAGTCGTAGGGGCACCAGTTGGAGGAGATCCTTCCCTTCTTGTACTGCCTTGGAAACCCTGGCCGTTTGAGGAGGACCTTGCATAGGGGCGGATTCGGGCTCGGTGCTTGGCGCCGAGCCCGGATTCGCTTCCATAGAAGGCTCTACCGTTTGAGGCTGGGTTGCCTCAAGGACCATGTCTATCACAGGTGGGGGGGGGCTCCAGTTGGCCATCCCCCAAGGACATCGCAGGTCTCGTTTCCCGTTGGCAGCGTTGTTACAAGTCACGTCTGGGGAGGCACAGGCCTTGACCCCAGCAAGGTTCAATATTCTTACCAGCAGGTCTTTTGAGGGAAGCGACCGAAGGGGCCTGGCTTCCCTCTGACCCTTAAGGGAGTTTGCACTACCGAGCCACTTCAATGGGGAGCGATCGTCTATGGGCTGCCTGCTGGCTTTCTTGGCAGTCTCCTTGGAAAGAAAAGGGAGGACTGTGACTGGAAAGAGGGAGGTACCCGAAAGCACCTCTAGATAAGGAGGTGAGGGGGAGTCCCCTATACCCGTAGGAGAAGGAGAGGAGTAAGCCTCCTCTCCGGTTTGAGAAATTTGGAGGGTCCCCTGCGCAAGCATATGGGGGGGCTCCAATTTTTCTGTGGAGCTGCCCAAGGGCGGAAACGACGATGGAACAGGGAAAATTAAGGAGATTTTTAATTTCAACATCATTGGGCATGGTGACCCTCTTTTTCTTATGGGAAGAAATAGATTATCACCCCTCGCAGTAGCCCCTTCTGCAAGGGGTGCGTACGGGCCTGGCAGAGCCAGGTGCTGCCATTCAATGCCACCCCTCCCGCCTGGTGACCTGGCAGCCCTTCACCATGGCGGCTCCACCGTGGGCACGGCGTAAAATTGATAGGGTGTGAAGAGAAAAGGAAAAGGGATGTCAAGAAGGTATTGGTGGGGATGAAGCAGGTTGTTAAAAAACCACCATCTAAAACCGGAGCTCAGGGATAAGGAAACATTGTCCCCTTCCCCCTTAGCCCCGATCCGGGACGGTTGGCTGAGAAGAAGGTCAGCATCTACCCTGTGAAATTAGAGGCTGATCAGAGAAAGTTGTGGGAGAGGATGTATGAATAGTCCAAGGTTCTGACCTGGCGTATGCTATACTCAATGGCAACTTAATTGAATTTGAATTGATTTAAATCAAAATATTACTCCCTACTTGCTAACTATTGCATAATCCATTACGGATGTTTGTTGGATCAATTCATACCTGATCTGTTTCTCGCCTACCATTACCGATTTATTTGTCCAAAGATTTACATGGAACAGAAGGATTACAAATTCATTGTTATTTATTTGCATTAAAATATTGCAGTAAATTATTTTTAAACCTGTGCAGGGAAATAGTGATGAATTATTCTTTTTTCTAATCAAACCTGTTCATTGTTTTCACCATTAGAAACAACTTGATTTAGATTGAATGCAATTTGAAATTTCTTGTCATTTTTATTTATGAAAATTTTCCAAACTTCTTCCTCCTTTGCGAAATCACTTGAATTACATCTTGGTTTAAATCCCATCTCAATGATCGAGATCTTTCGCATAAGACGCTTTATTGGATCCCGTTTCTCCTATTCAATATCACTTTTTCCCTTCTTTTATTAAAATATTTATAAAAGTAGAATTTTTATAAGCAAACTTAGGAAAAAATAAGTGGATTTGACTAGATTTTATTAATTTAGAAAGTTATTTCGTAGTCCATTTTCCAGCGAAGAAATTATGAATTAGCAAAGAAAACTGTTAGCATTTCATTATATTACCATTACAAAGCTCTTTTAAACATTTTGATTGTTACTCTAGCCATCTTTAAACCCTTTAAAGAAGGCTTAAAATTCTTACATTTTTCATAAAATATAATCCATCTTGATAATGGGGAGAAATTATAAGAAAAAGCCATTTTCTCAAAGAACCACACCCAAAGTTTGGTAATGAATTCTTGCTCTCCCCCCCAAGGAAATTAATTTAATTTAAAAAGCCTCTCACTCTTTGCTGAATGCCACACTTCCAACTTTTCATCTTATGATGAACAAACAAACTTATCTAAATCGGTCACTTGATAAACTTAGTAAAACTTGGAAAAATATTTCCTTCATCAAAAATAACTACTTGCTTTTGCCCGAGTAGAAACATGATTTATGGAATATGTGTTTTTAAAGGATCTGAGAAGGCTAGTGAAGATAATTGATGCTGGATTAAAGGTTAGCATACTCTTTGTTGTATGGAAAGATGTTATGATATCCGTTTAAAGTTTTCAGCAAGATTGTACGTCTTCTCAAACAACCAGAAAAAATAAATATCAGCCAAATCCCCAGAATTCTCTCGTGTTCTCTAATTTCTTTCTAGATTCCTCAAAAAAAGGGTATTCAAGAGGAACCATCTTAATCAACGAGTTGAAGAACGCGATTCTATTAACCATTGCTTCTCTCTGAGCAGATATTTTGAAAAATTTCAGTGGCATAGACAAGTGATCAATTTGAAAATATTTTTTGGATAAATGTAACATCAGAATTTCTTATTAATAATTTTTTATATTTCTTACTTCTAGTTATAAATGCTCTCTTAGCTCTCACATCTGAAACAACACCCGGTATAAAAAGTACCAGTATATTTGAAATTGAAAAAGTAAGGCGTGTAAAAATATTTTCAGCGTCGTATTTGGGATTTCAAGAGTTTTGTCATTCAATAAAAGTCAACATAGTTAGAAAAAGACCACTATTCAATAATTATGTCAGTCCATCCCATGACTAATATCCAAATTTCCGGTAACTGCAAAAGCAAACTGAATTTCATATATATTTGAATTTATCCTTTAACACAGATCCTTTCACAATCATTAAATCCTTCATATGATTCACATCCTTCAAATATTTTTAAAAATCAGGTAACCAAACCTGTTAACGCTTTTTTTGAAACCGATTAAAGAGAATCGAAAATTGCACGAAAACATCCCTCCTTAAGATGATAAAAGACCTACATTAAAAGGACTAATTTTAGTTGTATTTTTTAATCGGATCAAGTGAGGTTGTCCTGGCGAATTAGAGAAATTCCAATTGATGGTATGAAATTCTCTGACAAATGAAAACAAACAGAGGGATCCTCCCCTCCTAGTGACTCTTGAATCGGAGTTGTTCTTTGCCCGAGTAATCAAATGGAGTCATGCTCAAAGTAATCTTGTCCCTATTTCTTGTATTCATTAGTTAAGTATTTTCTTGCAATTTGTTTGTTTATTTAGAAAAAAGGTTTCTATGACAAAAGATAAATAAATAATTAAATATTCACTTTATCCCTATTACCAATTTATAATGATTGCTTTATTATTTTATTTTTTTATAGTTTTATAAATCTTTTGCCATTATAAACCTTTAAAGAGCAATACTGAGAGAATTCCACGTTTAGCCGGAGTACTGATTGAAGCCAATAAATTTAAGCGGCTTTGCTGAGGAGATGGAGATATAACTTCATCTGTTTATGATTGTCTGATCTTTGGCACGACCCTTGATATTTGGCATAATGGTGGTATTTGGCACGAAGGTGGATACTTTTCGAGAAGGGTGGATATTCGACACGAAGTTGGGTAATTAGCACGATGGTGGATATTTGGCAGGAAACTCGATTTTTGGCACGAAAATCTAACTGTAGAAGCACTGGTCAAAGATTCTGTTTAGGATAATTTGTCTTCCCGACGATGCACCCACAGTTACGAGAAATTCTACAAACCAGCATCATAAATTTTGGTATCACGGCGTTACCAATAATTAAGCAGCTTAGGCAGCTAACTTGTGTTCAATTATACTATCGACTCGTGCAAATGAATCTTACGAAAGTAAGATTCAATTGCTTGTTTTTCCTCTAAATTTTCACAAACAGACCAAAGTTTTTAACTTAGTTTACAAGGTTTTGACGTTACAATCTGAAAGGATTACCGTTTTATCAGATATATCTTCATTTATACGTATAGTCGCTTTTATCAGTTTCAGTTCACAACAATTAATATTATGACAAAATCAAAGAGAATTTTTTTCTGGGGAAATATTTATTTACAAATTTTTAAACCCATAATCCCAATATTTGAATACATAGGGAACTAGTATGTAATTGAGAGATTTACGCGAGAACTAGGCAGCGTAGCGTTTGCGGAAAATATATCTCTGCCCCTTCCTATTGTTTTTTACAACTCTATGAGATCTCAGTAAAGCCTGCAATGAAAGCAGATTTAAAAGACTGTTTTAAGCAGAATTTATGTAAGATGTTAAATATGAAATTTACCTCAGATATACGAGTATATGCCTAAAGATTAACCACTTCTAATTAGTCTTACTCAGTTACGAAATCGTCAACGAACCTAAAAAAATGATTAATTTGTTGCAGTCTTGACTAAATAGAGTAGATAACGCAATATAAATATTTATAGCTTAATATTGATGCTAGTAAACAGGCACGATCCCGTACAGTATTCAGGTAAATAAAAGGTCACTAATGAAATGCTAACTTCTAAGAACTCAAACACGCATACGAATATTAAAATGTAAATTTGGTAAGCAAACAAACTTTCGATGGAGTGTAGGAGATAAAATTGTTATATTTCTTTAACAAGAGGTCAATGTGTGACCTCAACTTTTAACCAACATTACTCCTATTATCACCGGATTTAAAATTACCCTGACCAAAAAAGGAAAGAGACCGCACTCTTATACTGAGTTATCAGTGCTAACAATTTATTGGGAAACACCAAGGATAGTTGGACCATGGACAAAAATGGCGATTCTTGGTTATGATCTTGGAGAATAATAATTTTTGAAATTTTAAAGTTCAATCACTTTAGAATGGAATATTGGGAAAACTTTGAGGAATCAGCAATTCTTACGCTGACGCTAAAACAGATTTTACTTTTAAAGAGATTTTCATAACTTTAAGTTTAGAAAGGACTTTCGAATAACTCACTATATTAATAGATTAATGAAACACATTTGCAAAGCTTTAATTGTAACCATAAATAAGGCAACTTACTTGGCAACACGGGCATCTATTCTTTGATGCTATTGTTTCTCGCTCCCATGAGCTTTTCAATTACCACCCCAGGATCCAATCTTGGTTCAAGCTAGAATGACTTGGACAAATGATAGAGTGACAGCAATGAATCTTCTTATTCGGAACGAAGTCAAGAAAAGAAGAGCCCATACTTCTGTCTCGAACTAAAATATAGTACAACGAACGGGCGCAGCGCCATCTTTTTTTGCCTAGCAGGTTAGGTCTAAATGATTCCAACCCTATATAAAGGGTAAAATAAATCTCAAATTATTATTCAATACATAATTTATTTGAAAGTAGCTTTTATAATTTTTTGCGGTATTAATATGAACTAATGTTACTTGAGCTCAATTTAATTTAAAATCAATATCTATGGAACTTCCTTCAAAGTAAACCGCAGGAAAACGAGTTTGGGAAGCAAATAAGGAGATTTTTAATAGTTTCTGTTCTAATTAGCCAAAGTTATCATCTGGATGCCGGATGTTGAAAAAACAAGGTCAAATTACTGGGTACCAAGTTGAAGAAAATTTTATTCCCTTTCCCAAGAACACACCTCAAACAAACACTGGTAGTCGAAACCTCAAATCTCAAACCTTTTACAACAGTAGTCATATATCTCACCTTCTTGCCATTCCTTCAGCTCTCGTTACAAAAGTTCGATTACAAACACACAATGCCTGAACAATCCAAATATTCCCCAATTAAGCGTCTTTTAGAATCCCCCATTTCTTTAAATTTTCAAGACTCTACTTGCAAAATTCTCCTGTCTCACGACAAGTTTACATCGGATCAGACTTTGGTTCATTCAGTCACATATTTGTATAAAATTGACCAAAGTTCTTCAATCGCACATGTTCTTTAAATCCGAATCTATACCCATCCCCAACTCCACGTAGCAGAGTTCCCCTCTTAAATTCTGACCTCTTTTCTCACGTCCTCAAATATCTCTACGAGATGGAGAGAACTTTCTGCTAAAATCTCCCTTTTTGACCAAATAAAATTGTTCACTGCAATTTCGTTTTAAGCTAAACGGCCAATAAGTACCTTTTACCAAACACACAGAGGTGCGCATTTATCTCGAACACACATCTGAATTGGATAATATGTGTCTCATCTTTACTTCTTGGGTATGTACATCGTTTGTTGATTCTTTTTGTATTTAAATTATAGATATTTGTGGTGATCTATTTACACAAAAATTACACGCACTCTTGTACACGGTGTTCCGACCGGACCAACGGTTGAGTTTGTTTGCCTTTGGTCACATTATCTTCCTTTAGGTCACAAAACAACTTCCATTCCCAGAGAACGGCCATTTGACTATTTCGTTTTATTTTTTTATCAACGCCAATCTGCTAGACTTAATCCTATAAACATTCCTTTTGTCAACATCTATCTATAACTTCCTTTGTTAGACACTCTCTGCTCTCTCTCTCTCTCGAACACATCAACAAACATTCACTTCAGACAAACCACATTGGTCACGCCCACCTTCTCTACACATATAAAACAATCGGAAATTAAATACAGACTCACATTATCCACACAGTCGATCAAATCTCTTCGTTTTCGTTGTGCTCCATCCACCTCGGTGGATAGGATTCTCAAGCTCCAGCCATTCATTTTATTAACCGTCCAGTTCAAAATAAACTTATTGATATCAACTTGTTTGTAAATGCAAATACAAACTTATTTGGTGTACACCCTCAAACGAACTCGAATCCAGAACTTGAATTCATTTAGCAGAGAAGAAATATTTGTTCAAACTTGGAACTGGTGACCCCGCCACAATCAAGAATCGACCCCTTCTCTCGCTTTTCACATTTAAAGCAAAAGTTGATTGCCATTTATCGGCTCTGTAATTTTATGATTGAATTTTCTTTCAGCTCATTTGTGTTCTACGCGTTTTAATAATTTTTTTTATTCATTGTACTGTTTTAAATGCATCAATGAGAATTGTATTTGTGAAAACGGTATTTCGTGCAAGTCTTTTAAGTCTTTTATTATCTCCCTTGATTAATTTTAGTGGGCGATAGTTATTGCGATTAGAGCAAACAATATGATCCTTTGGTTTGTGGGAAAAGTAGATTCTGATCATCTCTCACCTTTAACTTAGAGAGGGATCACCAAAATTATATCGCCTAAATTCCCTAAAGTCCAGCTTGGGAATTAAACCTGCAATCAGTAGAGACGAGAATTAACTAGAAGGACGCTAATACAGGCGTTTTAAATTTTAAAAACCTTCAAACATAATAAATAGGAAAACGTTTTCTTAATGGGAACAAAAGAAAGAAAACCAATGGACAGAAACCTCGCACACAATGCTTCGAATCATGAATTACAGCGATGGGCTTTCCATCATGGCCGTTATTGCTTCTGTAAATAAAATTTTTATATATAGCTGCCGTTATTTTATACTGTAAAACGCTATTTATACTCCGACTGCGAAACATGTAAAGAAGCTCGCAAAGAACGTTATATAGATTTAATTGAGACAAGGGAACGTTTGGAAATAATAATTACCACTTGGGTTTTGTATAAAAATTCAGGTCACCTTTCAGATATAGCTATCAAACAATTCCACAGTCGTTAAGTGGCTGAATTTGTGGGATAAAGAAATTTAATTCTTTTACCAAAAGGGAAAAGTCCCACTGGAAATTTTGAAGCCCAACCAATTTTTTCATTTGTTTTTATTAAAAAAGCAAAACGAAAGCTCATTTAAGCTCACAGAGCCTCCAATACTTTTTTAATATAAGACAGAAAACTCATAAAATTCGCCTAATTTGTTTTCTTTTCCGAGAAATTTATATAAGAACAATTTCTTCACAATTTTGAAAACTTTATTATTAAACTGACTCCATTATTACCACAAACCCCCTCCGACATCAGACTTCCCCGCTCAGAGACCACAAGAGGTCATTTGATAACAGGCATGACCACGATTATTATTCCACAACCTCCTATACAAATGGAAGACGGAGGATATTAAATTATTTTGAAAGACGAGCCATTGTTTTAATTAATTCAATAGTTTTATCATTAATTCAGTTTGGAGACGCGTTTGATGGAAATGAATGTAGAGAAAAAATCAAAACGAAATGCATCCATATTCATTTGAGAATCTCGAAAAAAAATAATGAGCTGAACTATATCAGTAAAGGCGTGGTAATAGGCAAATATTCATACTGTCATTAATTGTAGTACATAAGTACATAATGATTATTGTATCTTTCACGTAATAGTTATATACTAGTGTAATCGACGACTTGGCACTATAAACTCCGTTATTATCTACCTAATTATGAGATTTGGCTGCTTCTTCCATATTCAATAAGATCACTCTAAATCTTTCGTTTGGAATTTCTGCCTAGTTAATAGGTAGACTCTTTATTAGTTAGATGAGGCTTAAATATGACTCTTTATTAGGCAAATATAGCTTAAATATGACTCTTTACTAAGTAAATTGGTCTTAAATATGACTCTTACGAATATAAGACTGTTTATTAAGTAAATAGAGTTCTATATTAGGTAAATAATACTCTTTATTTGGTAAATAGGTCACATTGTTAAGTAAATAAAACTCTCATTTAGGTAAAAAGTACTCTTTATTAGGTAAATGAGAGTCATTATTAGGTAAATAAGACTCTTGATTAGGTGAATAAGAATCTTGATTAAGTAAATAGGACAAAGATGGAGTGCGACAATTAAATCTGTATTTGACTGGTGTTTGCTATTTTCAAACCCTTTTAAAAGTTATAGCCCCAAACCTAAGCAGAAATACCATATGAGCAAACAGTTTGAGTTTTTGAGTGAATATGAGTTACAAGATTTAGTAATGATTTTTAAAGCATATTAGAAGAAAGTTAGGTGATGAAGTAAGGTACAGGGCACTAAAAAATATTTAATGTAGGAGAAAAGGATTTTATAAAAAGTGCCATTCTCTTTTTTAATATAATTTTTTACAACGTATAAAAAATACGTCCACAATATTTTAATTACAATATTTTAAATCTCACTAAACCACCTTGTTTCCTTCTTTCCCACCCTTATATTTTCCAAATATTTATCAAATCAATTAGGAATCTTATAAAATATTCTTGTGGTGGCAGGAGCATCGTCTTTCCTTTGTCTCTGGCGTTGATTTGTTCACCAAAATTAGTCAAATAAATCATCTTAATTTTCCCTTAAGGTGGGGAACAATGTATTTCATGAATTGACAAAAGTACATTTTCCTACCTAATTCGAGCATACTGAATTGAAATCTGAAATCAGACTCTCTCTAAATGCTACAGATTTTTTTTAATATCAATAACTAATATTATACAATAATTTTCACTTTATCACGCCTATCATCATGCCCTGAAATAATTTTGAATCATCCTTTTGCGTTATTTATAGTAAAGCAAGTTTTTTTGCACAAACATTTTATTGCATATGAGAAGAAACTTGAATTACACATTAGGATTACAAATACTGTTATCAAATAGATGCTAATTTATTAATGACCGTACATTAGGCTGGAGGACCTTTTCTTGATTTCAATCGGGCAAAAATTTGCGTTTGTAACTCTTTTTCTTGTAAATATTCTCCTGCTGATCTCTTCTAATCGCCCAGCAGTAGTCCGCCATCATATGGTAGCGCTCTTCCATCGACATCAAATCCTGATGGAAGCGTTCCCCTTGTTCGTCGCTCACGGCTCCCTTATTCTCTGGGAATTGGTCGAGGTGACTATTTAGGAAATGCAGCTCCACACTCATGTTGCATCTCCCAGATCATGATATGCTAAAAGCATATTAGTAACCAGATCCTCGTAGTTATGCGCTTTTTTGTTTCCCAAGACGTTACGAACAACGGCAGAAAATGAGAGCCAGGCTGCCTTCTCTTTTTCATTCATGGTATTCGCAAATCTAGAATCACTCAGAAGTCTTCGGATTTGCGGACCATCAAATACTCCTGCTTTTATTTTTTCGTATGGCAAAGCAGGAAACGCCGATACTATGTACTGAAAACAATTATTGTCAGTGCTCAATGCCTTGACATACTGCTTCATCAACCCCAGTTTGAGATGAAGTAGAGGGAAAACGATCTTCCCTCGACTTACGATTGGCTCATTAACAATATTTGGCATTCCTGCTTCCAAAGTTTCCCGAACTGGCCAATCTTTTTGGGACCAGTGTTTGTCACGGGCTCGACTGTCCCACATACAAATATAGCATGGAAACTTTGTATATCACTTCTGCTGGCCAAAGAGAAGGTTGACCATTTTAAGGTCTACACATATGATCCAATTATGTTCATGGTACTTAAATTAATACATGAACATTCTTATGTCATCTTGAGTTTCTCGCAGCTGGACAGAGTGACCGAGAGAAACTGCACCAAAGTCATTGCCATTATGCAAAAGGACACACTTGAGGCTACGCTTGGAGCTATCCAAAATAAGTCTCCACTCAGCAGGGCTATAGGTGCCAAGTCCCAACTCGGTAAACAGACTAGGAACATCGTGGCAGTATACATATTGGTTTTCCTCAGAGAAATACTCGTACTTAACAAATGTACTCTCTTTCGTTCGGTAATATGATACCCGTACTGACTTTTCAAGCATATGACTTTCACTTAACCTGGAGGCTAAAAGTTCTGCAGCTTTTCTTGGAGAGCGCCAAATCACGTATCAAGTCATTCAAATCCTCTTGATTGAAACAGTGAGGAGCTAATGACTGTTCAGCATTTGATGATGAATCTGCAGACTCTGAATCCATTCCATGGACGTCCATATCAGGTACATCATTTTCATCCTCGGAGGAAGCATATCCACTGAAAATCGGAACTGTTAAAGACTCAGAATGAGCTACTGGTCGGATCGCTGAGGGAATATTGAGGTAGTTGACCTTGTGTCGACTTTTCTTGCTAATCCCTTTAGTATTCACCAGACAGAAATAACAGTCCGATACATGATCCTTTAGCTCTCGCCACACCATGGGGATTCCAAAAGGAGGACCATTTCTCTTTACTTTCGCCCACTCACGAAGATGTTCCACACAACTATGGCAAAAAGCATGTGGGGCCCACTTCTTATCTTGATCGCCAAGAGGAACATCAAAATATGCCTTATAAGTACAGATCACAAAGTTTGATATATTGCGCCTTTGACGAATTAGCATGTAACAGCCACATATGTAGCAGAAGGTATCTGGATCATTAACGCACTTTCCTCTAGACGAAGCCATCACTCTAACATGAGACCTGGAAAAAGAAACAATAATGTCAATATTTGCACAATAACACTTATTACTATCTTACTACTATGTACTATGACGTATTTGCTCTTTACAAGCACACTCTCTGTCCGTCCGGAGGGCAGTTTTCGGGAAAACGAGAAAATAGAAATTATAGAAAAACTATAGCATGTAGGTAAAAATGGATTATATATTTGAAATCAGCATGAAAGAGCAAATTAAAATTGGCAGATAAATCTAAGTCATCAGAAAATGTGACTAAAATTCTTCCACGGTGTTATCTGCAACGGATTTTCACATCTTTATCTATTTATGTAAATAGAATTCTTCATACACCTCAAAGAACTCTTTGTTCCAAAATGTTTGAAGCTATTTTCTTTCCTTCCTGCACTGTATTATTTCCCACAAACTGATCTCAAACATAGTTCTATTGAATGTTTCCATCCTAGATGCAAAAAATTAGAAAAATTACTTCGTCATCCATGCTGGATAGAAGGGAGGTCACCAAAATTAAATTTTAACTTTCCCATCCCTTGAAGAATGTTTCAGCCAACTGGAACCCCTTAAAAGCTACCTACACAGGATAGTGAGCGTAAACATCTTCTGGAAGGTGAGTCGCTCTCCTTTGGGTTTATCCTTAGAATTACAAGATTAATATATTCTCAAGTGAAGAAGGAAGTAATGATATCAGAGCACGAGTGAAAAGAAGGGCTATAAAAATAATTTCATTGCATTGCAAACGTTCCCGTTAGCTTCTACAATAATACAACAAGAAAGATAACATAATAAAGGGTATGGAACCGCCTTACAATGAAATAGAACTGCGAATGGTCATAGTGTAGACATAAAAACCCACCCGAGTAAAGCGAAGAATTGAAGCGACGAGAAGAAAATTTCCTGAAATTAACATATTTCCTTATAATTAGATGTAGAAATTACATTTGTATTTTCCTTCGTAAAACTCGTTAAAAGAGGTACGGGGATTAGAAATAAGAACAAATAGATGAAAGTTCTATAATAAAATAACATAAATACTGCAGACTAAAGCAACCATTGAAATAACGGGAAAAAGATTTTAATACTAAATTGCAATATAGCCACATATGTAAATATGAGTTTCTTTTAAAGATAAATGAAAATTACGATGGGACGAAATTATTTTTCAAAAATTTAATCTTTTAAGTATTTTGAGACCCAAAATTACCCACTAAGAAGCCTATATAAATTTATCAGGCTCATTCCTTTCTCCATAGGTAAAACCATTCAAAATAAACATTATAAATACATGAACAAGCTGCTAGATAGATAAATTATTTTTGTGATTCCTAGACTTTCCTAATTTAGGATGTTTATGTATTAATGGTGAATTACACAAAGGCATTTAATGGAATGCTAAAGCTTTTTGCATGCAGCAACTGGGGCGGAGCTTCAACGACCAAGGTAATCCAAGAGAGGTGAGCCACCCCTATTGATCTGACATCACTGATCTTTTTATGCCTCCAAGTTATTCGTTTTGTTTGATCATATATCATTTAAGTTTGTGTGTTTATGTGTGTATGTATGCACGTGTGGCATCTCAGGAGAAGTGAGGGAATCTCCATGAATTATCTCCACCAAATCATCTTTCTTTGTATCCCTCTACCCAAGTCTCGTTCGTTCTGCCTCTGTTTTATTTTGACGTAAATGTTCATAGTTATATATCAATGGTATATCCGTTTTTCTTCATATTACTTTTTATGTTGTGGCGGCGTGTGGTGGTCGTGATTAAGGTGCTATAAATATATTGTTTATATACTTGCGAATTATAATATATTCCTGAGCTGCATATCAATTATCTGTAAAAAAAAACTATATATCAGTTTTTTGTAGGTCCAAAACGGTATATTCAGAAGTTGTCCTGAGGAAATTTGTGCAAGTGGCGGCTGCTTTGAATTTAAACAGTCATAGTGGGAGTGATGGTAGAGATGTAGTTTGTGGCAAATGCAATAAAAAAGTGACTAGTACTGATCTAGCACTGGGATGTGAAATATGTGAAGTGTAAGGAAATTCCTAAAATGGGGTATTCTTTTATGGTAAACTCTGAGGCGGGTCGGCAGTTCAATTGGAACTGTACTTATTGTAAGAGAGGATGCGCAAAAGTATACACTAGAATGAAGAAATTAGATAAGCAAGTGAATTAAATGTTAGGTAAGCACAGTGCATTGATTCATCCAATGAAGGATATGAAGGAGTGCATTGCTGCGAACCTGGAAAAACAAAAGGAATTCGAAGACAGACTAACTCATGTGGAGGTCGGAACATTAAAGGTGAATGGAAAAATGGAGAATAATGTTGATAAAACTAAAAATGTGATGGACAGATTAGGGACTTTGGAGGCAAGAGTATGTAGCCTGGAATATCAGAGAAGTGATTATTTTAAAAACTGACTCAAACCTGGAGAGTTATCAGCTAGATCTAGGTCGGATCATGGTGGTGAGAGTGGTAACAATATTGATGCTTTTTTGTCAGAAATTTGGGAAAGAAAAAAAAGAGAATCCAACCTGGTAATCCATGGGGTGCTTGAATCAAAGTCAAATGTGGTAGAGGAGCGTATTAGTCAGGGCAGCAGGTTTTCTGAGGATATATTAAAAACATGTGGATTCTCTGTCCCTGGAAATAGTATTCGGAAAGTGAACAGATTAGGGAGGTTGCAAAATGGTAAATGTAGGTCAAACTTTCTGATCTAAAATTAAACAAAATGTTTTTCTGAACCCCCCAAAATATCCAGGGACTCAAACAATATCAGGGAATAAGAGTAGCTTATGACTTAACCAAAAAGGAAAGAGAGCATGATAAAATTATCTACAAGGAGGAAAAAACCTGGAGGACAGAGGAAGAGGACGTCACAAGGTAGTGGACTCATATTGGAGGAGGAAAATTATCAAGGTGGACGAGGACACACAAAACAGGAAGCGAAAACATCCAAAAGAGTCCTAAAGGTTGGAATAGCAACGCAGGCGGTGACGGCGCAATGCGTATTTGTGTGAATAGTACTAGTTCTAGTTGTCCTTTAATATGGACAAGAAATTAGAATTATGTGCAAGATTGGGTCTGATGGACCATACTCCACATATAATAGCACTACAATAAGTGAAGCCAAACAATTGTAGATATAATACAGCAATTCAAGAATATAATATTGAAGGTTATGAAGTTTTTTATCATAATCTGAGTGAAAAGAATGGGGGAGGGCGGGTTAATATTGGATGCCAAAAATGGAATTCATTGCAATAATATAGAATTACAGTCGAATTATAATGAGTACTGTGGCATTAAGTTGATATGTGGTCATCAAAGTGTACTGATTATATCGATATATAGGACTCCAAACAGTTGTGTTGATAACAACACAAGATTACTTAAACTTTTACAAGAAGTAAGTGACAGGGGGGGGGGATACAAACTAGTTGTTGGGGACTTCAATATCCCTTATATAAACTGGACCAACTCTCTCTACTACGGCTCTTGATACCAAGGTCTGCCTCATTTATTTGTAGAAAAAATAAGCAACTGTTACTTCTCGCAGTGCATGACTGAGGTGACAAGGATAAAGGGGACTGATGTTGATAATACCTTAGACTTAGTATTAAGTAATGCTGAATCTATTATTGAAGAAATGCGGATTAATAGTCCATTGGGAAGGAGTGAACATGCATTTATCCATATCAGATGTGATCTAAGTGGAATGGACTAAAGGAACAAGGTGACCTACATGTATGAAATAGCAGACTATAACCTGATGAAGGAACCACTTACCATAGATTGGGAACAAAATTTGACTAGTGACCTCTCTATGGAGTTTGCATTGGAAAAGATTTCTGTCAAACTAAAGGAGACAATTGAGGAGTGTGTTCCTAAAAGGAAATTTAACAAAAAAGGTAATAGGATAAAAAATAACAAACATTTACCTATGTCCAGGAAGTTGTGGGCTAAGGCGATGAGGAAGCAAAGGCTCTGGGAAACATTGAAGGTGATGAATGAAGATATAGGGGCACAGACAACCAGAGGATATTCTGAGGTGGAGATGGAATATAGGGAGGTTAAATAACCAAATAAAGTGGGAAATAAGAAATGTTGTAAGAAACAAAGGAAAAGAAATTGCCAAGCATGTTAAGGAGAACCCCAAACTATTCTGGAGATACATGTCTTCCAAAACAAGATACAAAGCCAGGATTGCTGACTTGTACATGGATGAGGAAAAACTGTGCAAGAGGTACCCTGATAAGGAGAAAGCAGAGGTATTATTTGAAAAATTCAGTACTGTATTTATTTCTGAACCTGAAGGTGAGCTAATACAAGCTCAAGTAAGAAATGTACCTACTTTGGGGAATATAGACATAACTCATAAGAAAATCAAGAAAGTAATTCAGAAGATTAAGAGAAATAAATCCCCGAGCCCTGGTGGAATATATTCCAGAGTTATTAAGGAAATGCAGGAGGCACTATTAGAAACCCTGAAGAGAATCTTTGAAAAATCTTTAAATGAGGGTAGAGTACCAGATGAGTGGAAAATAGTTAAGATCAGCCAAATAGTTAAGAAAGGAAGCAGTGTTGAGAGAAGAAATTATGAATCATATGAAATTAATAAGCTTTTTAGTGACAGGCAGTTTGGATTTATATTTGGTCTATCCACAGTGCTACAGTGTTAGATAAGTGGACATTGGTTTTCGATGAAGGTGACCCTGTGAATGTCATTTACCTTGATATCATAGAGGCCTTTGACAGGGTGCCACATAAGAAACTGATGATTAAGGCCAAGAGTTACAGAATAAATGACAAAACTTTAATGTGGATAAAGGACTTTTTGACAAATGAGAAACAAAGAGTGTTGTAAATGAGGAATCATCTCAATGGAAGGACATCACCAGCGGAGTTCCTGTTGTTTGCGCTTTTCATAAATGACTTGCCTGACTCAACCAAACATAATCGTGATGTGTATACGTATACTGATGACACAAAGGTATTCAGAAGAATTGGTAGCAACTAGGAAAGCAGGAAATTGCAGGAAGACCTGGATTAAATTAGAACGTGGTTAGAAAAATGGATGTTGGACTTTCATCCTGAAAAGAGTAAATTTATGAGAGTGGGTAGATCCAACGACGAGGCTCCTGATTATAAAATGTTGAACTCCAAAACAGGAGCTGAGGAACAAAAAGCTATTGGGGTTGTGATCGATGAAAAACTGTACTTCTTAGAGCACTTAGCGGAAAAGATTAATAAAACCAACCAGATGGTAGGTATAATGCGAAGGTATTTTGTATATTTAGACATAGAAATTTTTAAATCATTATACGCTGCAATCGTAAGACCACATATTGAATACGCTAATCCGATCTAGCGCCCATATCTGGTGAAGAATATCGAGGCGATCGAAAACGTATAACGCCGCTACAAAATTGGTACCCAGTCTCAAAGAACTACACTATGAAGAGAGGTTAAGAGAATTAGATTTTCCAACTCTGGCATATATGTAGAAGATCCAGGGGAGACCAGATCGAAGCTTACAAGATCGGCAGTAACAGGTACGGCGAGGAATCCACTGGGGGCATCTTTAAGTTGAGAGATGACCTATTGACCCAGGGTATCTCCAGGAAAATATTTAAGCCAAGAGGGAGACTAAATGTGAGAAAAAAATCCTTCTCACATAGGGGAGTCAATAATTAGAATGGGTTACCTGAGTAGGTGGTAAATTCAGAAAATGCCCTGCAGTTCGAGTCACATCTCAACAAGTTTTGGAAAGGCCAGGAAAGAAAATTTAATTATAAAGCACAAATTGATACCACCACACGCAGCCAAAGTGTTGACAGAGACACGGATGCATAGCTGGAGACACAGGCCTATTGCCTCTTCCAGAAGGTCAACTGTGAGTAGTAGTAAGTATGTTCGAGAGTCTAGAGATAACTAACTAGTACTCTAAACTGCTATAATAGTTTCTATCGATCCCTGAGGTCTCTCATTCTCAAAATAAAACACAAAGGTTAGGTTTTTCTATTTATTTGCTCGTTGTTGTCGTTATTAAACTACAAAGTCTGAATCAAAAACAAAGTATATCACCCGAGTAGTCTTTTCTCCATGTCGATTATATTCCACTGATAGCTTTCGTCGTTACCACTTTCAGTAGTATTGTACATAACCTGACTAAACAATAAACTGAAAATTCATTTTCTTTGAATCAACAATAATTGTAAATCTCTTGTGTCATTCAAACTTGATGATACATTAATATATAAACAAAAGTAATCTCATGAAGACAAAACAATGAAAGCATTCTTGATATTGAATCTCGAAATAAACTATCGAAAACCATCTCTAAATTAAGAAAACCCCAAATCAGTGAATATTTTATTCAATTCGGGCAGATGATTATTACAATCTCTACTCGGGTTTAAGCCAATGACGCAGCAAGCGACCGCTGGCAAACAAAGAGAGCGACATCTTGCAACCTCAGATCATTTTGGGTCTATATATCTTACACGCACGGGAAAGGAAGATTATTGTCATTTCCCACAACTCTCACTGCTATCCTCGCTCAACCGCATAGGCCAGCCTTCATATAAATTTCCCAAGAAAGCTCTCCATCCAAGCGAGCTGCAAACTTTCTGACTAGAAGCAAATAAGAAGACTTCTAACCAAAAACATTATTATAAAGGAAAAATGTCACCATAATTACTTAACCAACCAGTTTCAATTCCCTTGAATAATTGATTAATTATCAATCAATAATTCCTAAAGCAAAATACATCCCAATCATGCACCTTTCTTCTTTTTAAACAATTAGATCCGCTTTAATGGATTCTAATATTTTAAAACTTTCTTTCAGAAATTGAGACTTTGACCCTAATTCTTAATTGAATTGGATAATATATTTTTTTCATCTAGCCTCTTATAAATATTCAAACCTTATTACTCTAAATTATCATCACATTTTGATCCTCTTCTATAGGGAAGTTTCTAGCATAAATCTCTATCTTCATCATCATCATTATCATATACCACGGATCCAAAAATTTTAGGCGCGCGCCTTGACGCAACATTAATTATCCCGCTTCTCTCAGAATTCTCTGCTCTATTAAGCACAATGCTATTCAACGATATTTTTCGGCTCATTTGCATCTCAGAGCGACGAGACGCTTATATTTTGCACCTCGGCTGCAATCCGGGTTCATCCTGGGTCAGAATCTGCCAGTAATGCTCCCTTCCTACCTCCATATACACACACATCATGCACATTATTCTCAAGTTGATGATATGTTAAGCTTCTTTTGAGTAAACACTCTCCTACACAATTCATCCATCATTTAGGCAGTTTTCTGAAATTATACGCGCTCATTTTCACCTCGCCACCCCTCATTTGCGTTCAAATCAACACACGTTGATGTAAATTTGAAAGACATTTAAATCGACCTCTTCACTTGCGTTGATGCTTTTATCGTTTCTGATACCTCCCTCTTCCCCGCCTCCCTCCTCTCCCAGTTCGCACCATGTTTGTAAGGCTGGAGGGAGAAGGAAGGCAGGGCCAAAGAAGAAGAAGGAGAGGAAAGAGTGTGAAATGAAAAGTACAGTAAGAAATAAGTTATGTCCCTATATCGTAGGCACATAAAAAAAAACAAGATTATCGGCGCAAATGTAATAGAATTGTTTTTTGTTCTATCTCTTATTTACCATCAACCAAGTTTAAAAAATAAATAAGCAAAAATAAATAAGCACAAAGAAGATTTGAAAGGATTTCATTGAGAATCTGATATTTTATTGGCCAAATTGTTTAAGCGTTTTAACATTCTTCGACAAAACTACAGCTGCTCTTTTCTAGCTCTCCTTTAAGCAATTGAACCAGAATATTGGCTCGTGTTTTCCCAGAAATTCCAAAAAGGAATGATTTGACTCGTATTTGGAGGTTATTTTGGCGCCTCTCTTGTGTGAAGAATGAAATAATTTGCTCAAATATATAAACTGCGTTCTGAGTCCTTATTATTCCTATGATTTTCAATCAAGTTCTATATCAAGATTTGATTTAAATTTCAGATAACATAAAAATGCTACACCTAGTAAAGTGAAAAGGGAATGAGGCTATGATAGCAGATTTGAGAGACGGAGCAAGAAAGATTTAAAAGATGAAATTCGGCCTGAAGAGTAAAACGAATATCCAAATACACCGGGATAATTCAATTTATTTAACATAAAAAGAATCCAGAAAACGCAATTTCCACCCACTATTTTGCATACCTCGGAAATGCAGAAAATATTCTCAGCTCAAATATTATAATATCACTAGATAATTTATAAGAGCAACTTCAGCCAAGTATTTGGGTTTTGAGAAAGCGAATAACAATAACATAGGAAGAAGGTAAATCACAAAGCATCGCAGTTTTGTAATAGAGAAAGAAACAAAGCTGCATTAAGAAAATGAGTGCTGCAGATTAACAACAACAACAAGGAGTAACAACAACAAGGAAAGAAGGTACCCTAGGAGACCTTACGGTGTATTCAAAGAGGGTACCTTTGGACTAGCAATCGAGCGGGCACAAGGCTGCTCAATTGTTTTGCGTCCCTAAACGGCCACTTTTCAAGACTTTGTCTAGTCTTGACTTGAACTGGTCAACAGATTCACTGTTGACAACTTCCACTGGAAGTGCGTTCCACATACCGCAGATACTGTAAGTGAAAAAATTTCCAACAGATTGCGGTTGTAACGCTTATATTCAAGTTTGAAGCCGTGATTGCGCGTTCTGTTCTCACTCAGTGTGAAAATATCCCGGTAGTCAACATTGTCGAACCCTCGAAGTATTTTGAAAACTTCGATGAGCTGACCAAGATGTCTACGGGTTTCCAGCGAGAACAGATCTAATTCCCTTAGTCTATCCTCATAACTTTTATGTCGGATAGAGGGAATCAGCTTGGTTGCCCTGGCTTGTACGCGTTCCAATCTCGCGATGTCCTTTCGCAATGAAGGACTCCAAAATTGTACAGCATACTCCAGGTGCGGTCGGACAAGTGAGTTGTACAGGCACAGTACAATCTCCTGGTTCCGATAACCAAACTGGCGCTTAATATAGCCTAGCATCCTTTGGGCCTTTTTCTCCGCCTCAATGCACTGTTTCGAGAACTTGAGGTCACTAGTGATAGTAATACCCAAGTCCTTCTCAGTGTCACTCGATTCAAGAGCAGTGCCCTTAAGGATATACTGAGATTGGGGGTTTCTGTGGCCGATATGCATCACTTTGCATTTGCCCACGTTAAAAGGCATTTGCCACGTGTCCGACCACTTCCCAATCTTCCCAAGATCTTCCTGCAGGCGGGCAGTATTTCCATCCTTTGCAACGTTCATACCAAGCTTAGTATCGTTGGCAAATTTGGAAATCTTGGCAACCATGTCACCGTCCATGTCGTTGACGTAGATGATGAATAGTAGTGGTCCCAGGACAGAACCTTTAGGCACCCCGCTAGTAACGGGCACCCCCTCAGAAGACTGTCCATTCACCACCACCCGTTGCCGTCTGCCACTTAGCCAGTTCTCGATCCAGCCGGCTACCTTTCCGTCTATGCCAAGCGCTCGCACTTTCCGGAGAAGGCGGCGGTGTGGTACCTTATCAAAGGCTTTCTGAAAGTCTAGGTAGACCACATCCACCGCCTTGTCCCGATCGTGCTCACTGAAAACGAAGTGGAAGAATTCTACAAGGTTCGTCAGGCATGCCTGTTGCCTTCGGAAGCCGTGCTGGGAACTCCTCAGTAGCAGGTTTGACTCAAAATACGACGTCACTTTGTCCACCATGATGCTTTCCATGAGTTTACCGACTATCGAAGTCAGACTGATAGGTCGGTAGTTCGACGGTTGGTTACGGTCTCCTTTCTTGAAGATAGGAGTCACCTTCGCCTCACGCCAGTCTCTAGGAACGCATTTGGTCCGGATTGACATGTTAAAGATAGCGCACAGATGTCGTGATACTTCATCGCAAACTTCCTTCAACACTTTAGGTAGAAACCCATCCGGTCCAGGGGACTTATTCGTCTTTAGGTCAGCGATCTTTTTCTTTATTTCTCCTTCGGTGAAGTCCATTGCCTCCAGCTTTTCCCCCGAGTAGGAATCCGTCGGCTGGGGAATGGGACCACACTCTTCAGTAAACACTGAAGAGAAGTAGTCGTTGAGGAGGTTGGCATTTTCTGCATCTGAATGCTTTAATGTCCCCTCCTCATTCCTCAAAGGGCCAATCGTTCGACGGATTGGTTTACGGCTGTTTACATATCCAAAAAACTCCTTGGGATTCTCTTTACAGAGTCTCGCCACTCAGAGTTCCTCAGACCGCTTAGCCGCCCTTATGCTGGACTTCACTCTCCTGGCTAGCCTCCGGTATTCGTCAAAGTCACCCGAGATCTTCGATTGCCGGTACACATTTCTCTTCTCCCTAAGCAGTTGCCCGATTTCTCGATTAAACCACTTTGGTTGAACAGAAGACCGACGGGGGCATTTCAGAGGGATAAAACGCGATTGAAGACTCATGAATGTGGTTTTTAAACTGTTCCAAGAGTCTTCAACAGCATCGCACTCCTCTAGCCTCGCGTCAGTCAGTCCCGCGCGTAGACCTGCAAAGTCTGCTCTTCTCAAATCCAGTTTCCTTGATTTACTAGTTGCAGGCTTTGCCTTGGGGACTTTGACTACAAATCTAATTAGTCGGTGGTCACTGCCACCGAGCTCTTCGCCAACAGAGAGGTCCTCAACGATGTCATCCTCAGAGGTGAAAACCAAGTCGAGGATATTGTCTCCTCTCGTTGGCTCTCTCACCCATTGAGTGAGGAACTCGTTGTTCGTGAACTCCAGGAGTAGTGCGTTTTCGCCACAGGGTTCTCTGGTTTCCCAGTCAACTTGTGTGTTAAAATCACCCATGACGATACACACTCTGTCTTTCACAAGTTCTCCTAGTAGCTGGTACAGAACTCTGTCCTTTTCAACGAGTTGGGCAGGAGGTCTATAAAGCACCAGGGTCCTGTATTTGGCAGGACCTATCTCTAGGTCAACACCTAGTAGTTCATTGTCGGATAAGATGTTGCAATCCGTCGAGTTGAGAGTATCCTTGACATACAACATCACACCGCCACCCTCTCTGTCTGGCCTATCTTTCTGGAAGAGCTGGTAACCGGGAATCGTGAATTCACCTTCAAAATCTCGGCTTGAGGTTTTAATCCACGTCTCCGTTATGGCCACCATCTCCGGTTCTTCTGTTGCTACGAGGCCACGAAGTTCTAGAAACTTGTTTTTGATAGACCTCGCATTAAACAGAAGAACTTTGAGGGAGTCCCCGACTGTAGGACTCGCTACGCTCTTCCGTTTCCCGCTTTCTTTCTCTGTGGCGGGATCACTCCACTCTTTGTGACTTCAGTAAAGGTCGTTCCTGGAGTAACACGGGTGTACTGGCGTACGTCCTCCTTTACTCGGGGTCTGACACTTCTTTGGGTCCGCTCCACAACATCCTGGATCATGTTTGCGAGTGCAGCTTTCCCTTTAAAGGAAAGATGCACTCCGTTCCTTTTGTACAGGTCATTTCTCCCGTAAGAGGTGCGGTAGGGGTCTACAAAAAAGACTCCTTCCGCCGTACAAAGATCTCCCAGGCGTTGGTTTATGGAGACGTTCCTCGCGTGAGCATTGCGGGATGGACCTCGTCTTGGGAGTATCCCGACCAAGACACGTCTGCGGGTTTTTAGCCCACAGTCGTCAACTCCTCCCATAACCGTGGTCAGGATCTTCCCGCTGGCGCCTACATTGCCTCCTCGTAGGTAGAGATCGTTGCCACTTGCCATGAGGGCAACTACTGAGTTCTCAGAGATCTGAGATTTCTCAGCCTCCACCCTTATTTCTCCGTTCCCCTTTCCTGGAAGACAGCTTACCTTCACACTGGTGCGAAGGCGGGCCGCTAGCAAGGGTTGTAGATCCCGCGCTTGGGAGTCACCGATCACGATGACCCTCGCGCATTTGGGTTCAGAGGACAGAGGCTTCCCTTTCAGTATGAGCTCTTTCGATTCCTCTTTCTTCCCCACTTTTTGGGGGTTTTTCTTCTTTTTCTTCCTTGTTTTTTCTTCCGTTTCTACTTTCTCTTCTGTTTTTACTTTCTTACTCTTCCTTTTCTCCTTTTTGACGCCCTTAGTAACCCCAGCAGCTGCTGGCTCTGGGACGTCGGATGGTTGGCCTATCTCTATCGACGCGGTGCATGAGGGCCCAACAGAGGAGCCATCCGCGTCGTTGGGAGTTTCTTGTTGCTGTTGCTGTCCATTGGTGGCTTTAATCTCTGAAATGATGGCTTCGAGATGACGGATTTGAGTCACATGCTCAGACTCGAGGATTTTCACCTTTTCTTCCAGCCGTCGTGTTTTTTCCTCAGAAGATTTAAAAAGTTCCTTAAGCTCCTGAAGTTCTGCCCTAAGGACGCAGTCCGTGCAGATACTTCCAGGGTGGCATTTTGAGAAACACCCCTCCGGAAAATCTACGCACCACTTGTCCTTTTGGCATGTCGAGCAGGTATACTTTAACGCACCAGGTCCTTTCTTTCCAGTCATGCTGAACACTTTATAACTCTGAATACTTTGTGACCACTCAATAAAAAAGAAAGGGGGTGGTGAGTTCGCCCCGCGTGAGTCGCTCCCGCCTATCGATCAGAGAGGTTTCGGATCTTTCAGAAGGCACGCTCCTTGTGCTGCTGTTCGTCCGACCGAGTCGTCCAACCTCGGCGTGCCGTGGCTCCCAACCAAGCAGCACTGACGGTCCCCGAAGGGGCCATCGATTTCTCACCAGGTGAACAACGGAGCACACCACGTACTAAACTCCTACTAGTTCCCTTCACGACGGCCAAGATCTCGGAGCAGCGCTCAGTGGATATCCCGCCACACCAAGAGACTCGACCCAAGGCTTTTTATTGGCCTGGCAACCAACATGGGAACAAAGGGCCGTCACCACGGACCAATGCTACCAGAGGCACCCGTCAACGGTCACTGGGAATGGTCAATAATTATGCGCCAGGAAAGGGGTTACCGGGGCACTACCCTCATCCCATTCATCGTGCCCCAACGCCTAAGACCCCTCAAGTCCTAGTCTCTCGCAACCAGTGAGCGTCGATTGGCGTTGTTTATAGAGGTTCCAAAGCCTCTCTTCTGACGCGTGAGGTACCTGCCAGGTCCTTATATGTAGATAGATGAAAAAAGGGTAAGAGTGACATGATAGGTATAGGGGTTGTTTTTTTGTTTTTTTCTTTTTCTATAAGTAGAAGAAATAGGATTAATTTTTAAAGAAAGAAGAAGGATAGAGTAGGATAAAAAAAAAGAAAAGACGCACTTAGTCTGGAACCTAATTTCCGATCAAATCGACAAGGGAAACCCTGCCAGGGGTGCCAGAAGATAGGTACCCCCGCCGACATAGCTCGAAAAGTCAAGGGTACGCACAAGCTCTCTTCCCGCGACAAGGGGGCGTCACCTCTCTCTACTTTCTTTATGAGAGAGAGAGAGAGAGAGAGACCAGGGAATAATATTAGTAGTTAGGGATAGGTGTGAAAGCCTCTTCAAGTACTTTTAATTTATCTTTTTTGGGATAGTAGGAGGAAAAAGATTCATTGCTGACACAGGTACCTCCTCACCCTCCTCTCACAAGTGGGAGAGGAGGATGGAAGTGGTCCCAGATTGATCCTTCATCTAACTCCCTTAGCTCCCCAAAGGGAAAAAGCGGAACCAGATGGGAAAGCGTCGGCGGGAGCCAATAAAAATAGAGAGGAGAAGGTGTAAAAAATTAGTAGTGAAAAGAGAGTAAGAGAATCAAACTTTATCTATTTTTAGCTTCTTCATATACTGGATAGATTTGATAGAATGGGACTACTCCATTGTGTGGACCTACTAATTTTATCGTCGATTCCGAACCACGCGTTCGTCTTTTGCTCAGTTCCTTCCATCAAAAATAGCTGTTTTATTCCACTTTTACATTTACAACTCCATAAAGTTAGTGGATAACCGCTTTATCTCTGTTAACAATATAAAACTAGCAGCTAAGAGGCACCTAGGTATGGGGAAGAAGGTACACAGTAAATGCCAGAGAAAGACAATGAATAACATTAGAACACCGTAAAACCCGAAGTTCTATGCACCGTATCGCCCTAGAATTTAATCGAATTTCGGGACACGAAAAGTTAAAACTGCGCTAAATAAACTTGAGAAAGATAAAGGTTGATAAACAACAATGTTTATGAGGACAAAATTGACAAAAAGAAATTCTATATATTTTTGGCAGTTGGAGAGAAATCCTTATTATAGAGGGTTAAGAAGAGTCACTTTATCAGAAGAGGTCTGCAACTTGGCAATCAATAAAACGAGTGGCCACAGTTGATTAAACCTCCTCTATCAAACTTATTGGGCGAAGAGTTATAAGGCGAAAATAAAGGAACTCATTAAGATGAAGGGGGAATTATTTTTCAAGTTTACGATTGCTGAGGTTTAGGTTTGTTCCTTTCATTCTCACTTAGATAATTTATATATTTCTTAATAGTTTCTAGTATATTGATTCCATTTTTCATTGTTTCTCACATTTTATAATGCATTTACTCTCACCGTTTCTCTTCCATTTTATCACCTTCTCAGGTAATTAGAAAACAAAACCCACCTCGAATCAAAGGGTCCTCATTTATCAAACTTCTCGCTTGTTTTGTTGTTTCTAAAACAAAAATCTGACAATTATTTGTCTAAATAATTCTTCATCATTTATAGAAAGTTAAAAAAAAGAGAAAAATGAACGAGTACGACATACCCAGAATTTTGGGGGGGTTTAAAAGAGAACTACATTTAGGAACTGATTTCTGAATAATATTTAATAGTCTTTTAAATTACCTTCCCCAAAGAAAAGGATAGATTAATTATAGGTTTAAATTACAAGGAATTTGAATCTAATTTTACATTTCAGCGATGGAGAGTGGGTAGATAAATGATCATTTATTAAATTTTGTTGAAAATAAAAAAAAAGTAATATTAAGAATTTTAAAGAATTCCGTATCACATTTAACGTTCCCATTTTACAGCTTATGCATATTTATGTAGTGCTAATAAGCAACGACTCTTATTAGTGCGCATACATACCTCATACTACTTATAATAGAAGATAATCGAATATGAACAAGTTAAAAAAATGGTCATCAATTGAAATAAAATAATTTGGTGAGGATTTTAGTACGCGGGAGAGCAATAGTGGTAGTATTGTAACACCAAACTCGAGTCCACCATTTTGTAACACTCACCCCGTGTCCCTGATTGGTTAGGTCAGTGGCCTTTTTTTTGAGTGAAGCTGATGATTGGTTTTGACATCATAAGGGCTCCACCCGCCTCACTTGTACTCCATCCCCCTCTCCCAACTCTCTTGTTATTTCCCCTAATTTGTTCGAAATCGTGAGGGGCTTCAAACCCGTTTCCCCTCACCTGATTGGCTAGGTCAGTGGCCTTTTTTTCCAAGTGAAGCTGATGATTGGTTTTGATGTCATAAGGGTTCCACCTAACTCACTTGTACCCCCCTAAGCCCTTCACAAATCTCTTGTTAAATTTTTCCTCATCTGTACGAACTTGCGAGCGAGCTTCAAACCAGTTTCTCCCCCAGAAGTACGCATTTACGAACGTCTGAGCCGTTCGAACTCATTTCCTCTTGTTATATATTTCATTTTTCTGACACAAAAGTCCCTTTCATTCCACATTTAATCTTTACTAATATTATATTTGATTTTAGTAAATGAGATATGTCTAGACCTTGTTTCTGAGCTTGGGAAATAGTAAAGTGGCAAATATCCCGGCATAATAAACCGCAAATGTTTTTACTCACTTGTCGCTAAACCTCTTTGTGTGTCCCACATTATAAGATGAGCCTCCATACACACCGTGACACCCAGACTTGAAGCTATTTTACACCGAAGATATGTGCAGATTGGGTCCTAAACTTAGCCCAGACTATTCATCTACGATTGATTTTTTCTACCACCTTCTTCGACTTAATCATGATTACCCAATTGATCGGATTGAAGTTATGGATAGTGGGTCAGCCCAACCACCTGTCATCTACAATAGTGGAAAATAAGTACTAAAAAATCTCCAATTTATGGATTAAGAAGATTTAATCATTGGTGAAAAATGTAAAATATCGAGCTTATGGATCAGTTTTTCTCCGTAGGAGGCTTATCCGATCGTTACAATACATGGGCGGATTTTTTTCTGCATATTACATTCTAATATGGTGAATGATAGTGATAAACTAGTGAACATTGTTATATTTGATATAAAACACCTGTTATTTCAGTTTCTCTCATGGTATTCACACCAGCTCACTGATACAATGAAACCCAAGATTGAAGAGGTAAGGATAAAACAATTCTCATTATCTTTGCTTGCTTTGGGAAGTCCATCAAGGTTGATGATGACGGATGCCCTCATATATGAGCCCCCACCACCAGACAGTCATCGCCGCAGGACTTGGTTAGGGTCGGTTTGTTGAGGGCATCAAACCTGCACTAGGTTTAAACGGGTAGGAATGTGTGCAGTCTTCGAAACCGTATCTTGACCGATGTTAGAAGGACCCTGGTGGCAGGAGAGGCTCGAGATGACCAGGCTTCATCCTCGGCCGCAGGAAGCTGCCGAGACACCGGTCTGTTGGTCTTATTTTGTAGACAAATTAAAAAGTTGGTAGTATATAATTATTATTATACCTACATATATGGGATATATGAAACTAGTATCATCTTTATTTTATTCATATTAAACGGAGAATATTATAAATGATAAAAAATTATATACCTAAAGAGGTCATAATAATTGAGAAAGATTTGGTGTATACTAACTATATTTTTAAATGGTATGTAAGTTCCCTTTGAAACCGAAAGGTATGGTTCCACAACTCCCTGGGATCTCGACTCTTTTTCGAAGTCTTTCTGAAAACCTTTTCCACTCTCACTTCTTTCACTTCACCGTGTTCCTTGGCTCTGAAACCCATAAATGGTACAAAAATATTTTCTTTCCACCCCTATCAGCTCCAATTAATCGTTTCATAGTATCGTAGGTGATTATATCCTTTGTTTGAGGGTTAATAGTTAATCCTTTAGCACGAAGTATAGCTCTGAAACCCATAAATGGTACAGATATATTTTCTTTCCACCCCCATCAGCTCCAACTAGGCGTTTCATATTGTCGTAGGTGATTATATCCTTTGTTTTATGGTTAGTGGTTAATCCTTTAGCACGAAGTATATACTTCACCTCACTCATCGTTTGGATACGTACCGAATAAGATTTGGGACCCGTAGAGCAAAATGAATCTTCATATTGATTGGCACCGTACACATCTTTGATCTCATCGGTGAGATAACCTAGGAATTCTCCAAGTCGAGGTTGTGGGTCATCTTCCATAGCGATTAAGATAGCACTCTTTGTGTCACAGAATAACAACTGTTCACCCAACGAATTTAAGAGGCCGTAGAGGTTGTGTCGAGCATAGGCTATTGTGAATGCTGCAATTGGAATTCGTTACGTGGGAGTTAGCTTCCTTATGTTCAGCATTCTCCACTTTTGCTATGTACGCATCGCCAACTGCATCCGAGGAGTTTACGATATAATCGTCGTTTTTGATTAGCTCTATAACAGCATTTTCCGAACAGCAGATGACCGTTTTCAAACCGTGAATCCTCTGAGCGAACTTTCCTCAGAGACTGTAAGGAAAGAGATTATTATTATTATTATAACTATTCTTCTTCTTCTTATTATTATTAGTTTCGCATTCAAGTTTTAGAACAGTACTGACTTCATATTCGTTGTACAATGTGTTAATACTTCTAAAATCACATTTTGAATGTAATATATCAACTAATTAAGATCAATGAAGCGAACTAATTGCCGGACGAAATCCTTACCTGTTTAGACCAAGGTTTGCTCTAAAATGCTTTCCAGGCTTCTTTTCGGTGCTGTCTATTTGTATATTGATCCCTTCAGCCTCGTTTACCCCCTTCACATATGCAATTTTCTCCTTCTCTCCATCCACTCCTCGTGAGAATCCAGAAGCCTCTATTTTTTCTTTCAGAAAAGTTTTTATGTACTCTACAAACAACCCATCCCTCTTTTCAAATTCAGCAAACTCGTAAATTTTCATGATCTTATACATCTTTTTCAGTGCAAGTTTGAGTTCTGGGGTTGTGTACACCCTGCAAATCATACGTTGGTTTCAGAATCATCACACTCGCGTGAGTTTTGCTGGGCACATGTGGCGTAGAGTGGGAAGTAAGTTTACCATCTATGGATTAGGGGATAACTGAAATGTACAGATCGTTAGGAGGTAGAACATCAACTTCCACCATACCCAAATATGTCTTATTCACGCCGTCGGGGAATTCTTGAATTGACGGAATTTCTTGCACAGATACGTAACGTCAAGGTTATCATACGGGATATGGAATGTTTTTCATGCAGTAAGGATATAAGGATAAAAAATTGACGTAATTGATTTTTACGCCATCGGTTGGTGGATAGTATCAGTGGCGTGCAGTCAATGGAAGCAAGGGAAGCAATACATCCCCTATTTAATAAAAGAAAAATAAATTACACCCCAATAATTAATATGACAGTATAATCAATTATATTCTCACATTTATGCTTGCCTATACTTGTATACGCCATACGATACCGTTCACTTGCAATCGAATTGGCGACTGCAATTAAAAAAATGCATCCTTTTCGTTAAGATGTCTACTCTTTTTTTTCTCTCTTAATTTCAATAATAGTGCTGCTTATCGGTGCTTTGGAATGACTAGTTTAAAAGATGTTTTCTTTTTTTAGCAATAATATACAGTCACTAGAGTTTTATGACTTTTATATAGATATTTCAACGCCGTGTTAGAAATAAGAAAAAAAATAACCTATTTGTATACGGAAAAGGACGAAAATTTAGCTTTGAAGTCATCTGCCTCATCTGGCAACGTTGCCATGACGTCAGGATCTAGGAACACATTGACGTAACTATTATTATGCTCTAAAGTTTAAAAAGATTTTTAGGTTATATTTAAATACTTGTTCTGAGAAAGAAAGCAGCTAAATAGCAAAAACTCTAGTATGGTTAAGCTCTTCTATCTTAAGCATTTTTTTTAATATTTCGGGGATTCTGGCGGGCCTAGTACCATAGTCACCATTCGTATCTGTGAGATCAGTAGCCCTGTTGCGGTGTTTAAATAAGTGTGGCGTATTGTTGATTCATTTTTTTTTAAAGTGATAATTCCCTTTCTAAACAAAACGGATGTCAATGAAGTTGGGAGAAAATGCGATTGCATTATTGAAAAATATTAAAAAGTAAGTTCAGTGCAATGATATATAATGAAAGAGAAACTCTTATTAAAATATGTAGGCCTGTTGCACTCGCAAATACAATGGAAGCCAATATGAACATCTTGGCTAGCTGTTTGTGCCTACTTACAGAAGCTATATTAAAAGTTAACTAAAGTTTAAAAAAATAACATAAAAATAAAGTGATTAGTTTACAATTTCATAGTTATTTTTAATGAACAACCTATTTAGTTCAATTAACATATTTATTTTTGTAAAACTTAAATTTCTTCCTCATTTAAAAAATCACCGCACGCCACTGGATAGTATAATATAAATGTTATATCTGCCGCAGAAAAGTGCAATTTCCACATCCAATACACTATTGACTACATCGGCGGATATTCCATTAACTTTCTCACGTTGTCCTGGAATGGTTTACATCATGATATCAAATTCACACTGCCAGAGAGTGATAACCTTGTGATTGCTACCGAGAATTCCCTCACTCTCTATTTTCTGGTAGTAGCGTTGCAAAGATCCACGCCCATATATGGAAACATGTTGTTTGAGAGTGCATTCATGTTGCTGATATCCATACCAATAGCAACCATGAAAGAGAAAAACGGTTTCTCCTCCTGATGGTGAAAATCCATCAGGGAAAAATACTCTTCCTCTATCGGAAAGATATTACGATTCAAACAGTCAATACATGTATTGGCTTGGAAGCCAGGTTATATACGTACAAAGAAAAAAAAATCAACGTGGAGGATCGTTTCTACCTATCTTATTTTCTGCACTAACATTTATCCTTTCAAGCCTTCTAAGATGCAAAAAATATTGTTTATCACGAAAAAGTGAGAGAAGCTCCCTCAAACTTTATCCTAGCACAAGAAAGACTTTTAGCTTTAGAGAGAGAATTGAATAATATGCTAAAAAATGCCCACACCCCATCAGACAGACGCGTTATACTTTACCAGAAGACGTTGGAACACTATTTTAAACAGAAAGATAAGGTTGTGTAACCTCCTGCCGTTAAAGTTAATGAGAGTGGGATGGATAAAATAAACGATTACAAAGATGAAGTACTGGGAACACTGGAAGCTATTGTTCGAGAAAGAGGTAGATAAATTTATCATACACTAAAATATATACAAAAATTCAGTTGGGATAATGATGGAGTGATTACCTTCAATGGTAAAAGACTTCCACAGTCTAACATTATCGACCTACTCAATGATTTAGCTAGAACTGGGAAAATGCCACGACCCACCTTCTGGGGAGAAGTAAGGATAAAATAAATATCTTCTAATTTGGCTAAATCTATCATAAAAACTAGCAACATCGTAAAGAGTTAGAAAATATTAATCGCACGACTTCGTCTGCATCAAACTCAGTGGTTCGCTCAAACACATGGCGTACTACTCTTTTTCCCCCAAAGCAAAACTTAAGGAAGTGGTTCCACCCGAACGCTGTTTGGTGTCAAAACACAATACTTCCTGGCACCTCCCTCCAAAGAGTACCGGTCAATGGTGCCTTCGGCCTCACCAGCGATTGTCATACTGACCTCTATGTCCATTTCATTATCTTGTCGGGAATTCTCCTGGATAAAGGAAGTTTGGCGAACCGAAATGAAACGAAACGAAACAACGAATATGAAGTCAATACTTTTCTGAAGCTTGAAAGAGAGTTTCATCAAAGTTTCGTCAGATAAAGTGTTTGCAGAAGGCGGTTAATGCTTATTATTTTGCATTCAACGATGAACTCAATGAATGTCTAAAACTTATTCCCGCCATCACAGAAGCTGTGTATATAAAAAATGTGTCGTTTGACGAGTTTCATATTTTCTCAACAAGAGAGGGAGCACTATCGAAATTGTGAAAGAATTTTCCTCAGGGATCTTTACAACTACGTCACCATTACGTGTTAAGAAAATTTAATAGAATATCTATCTATCAATCAGTCTCACCATGGTTTTTAACATAGGATGTTCTTTATTGAATAGTTTTATAAGAATGTAAATGTATCACCAGCTTGAGTCATCAAGACTTGGAAGAAGAAAGTTTAAGTTCACCCTAGATAAAAATAATTTTTTATTGGAACATGATTCATAAATAAATATGTTTATTCGAATTCTAGATCATATAAAAAACCCATCTGATATTCATTCTCAAAACTATAAATTTGGATTAAAAATATACATTGATCATTTTTATGAATTGCATATCGAACACCGTTTTCCTAACCGGATTAACCCAACTTTTTTGATTCAGAGAATCCTTAAATGTGTACAAAGTAATAAGGTTGCGAATATCCATAAAATTCTAATTGAAATTATGTTTTTTAGCCTGGATCCAAAATGAAATTGTATTTTAACATAGGATGTCTTTTATTGAATCGTTTTATAAGAATGTAAACGTATCACATAATCACTTTAAAATGAACTGCCGATTGTTACGCCTATATACATCTCCGAGTCTACCAACATCTGGTGGGGTTATATCAATGCCCTCTGGGCATTCCTATAATAAAATCCTCCTTGGAAACTTAGATATATATATTATGTATAAAATTCAAATCATTCATTAATTTTAATTAACTTTTGTCAATTAAATCATTCATGCAATTTTTGTACAAGTTAATAATTCAATCATTTATTTTACTTAGCTTTTGTCAATTCAATCTTTCAATTATTTTATGCATAACTCTTTGCAATTCATTTATTTTATGTAATCTTTAATAATTCAATTATCCCGTGACAAGAAACTGATTTCATTTAATGCACTGGTTCAAACAACATCTCTTAGAATTTCATGCACATACAAACACACGCATTTCACCACTTGTGAAATATCGCGAATTGACTCTCTCTCATATGTGTTCGCGTCACCATCCATTCGTGCTCGACTTTACTTCGAATCAAGGTCAGTTATAAATCCTCTCACACTTATTCTCTGCAAACTGCCATACGAGAGTAGGTCCTAATTTTCGTTACTTCTCTCATTGCAGATTCCAATTCACAGTCCAACATAGTCTCTTTACATCTTAGTCACTTTACATCATGGTCACTTTAAATCTTATTTACTTTACATACCTTACATTCACTCTACTTTTCATTACTTTCATACATTGCATTACGTGGTATTCCTAATTCAATTCTCTCATTTTGCATTCGTTGATTTTGTAAATATATTTATTTTGTTTATTTTCTGTTTGTTTTTACAAACCTATTTCAGAAGTTTCTAAATTCATTTTAAATCAGTCGTTAGGCCTAAATATTAGCAGACGACTATTCCATCTTAATTCAACAAATTTATGGTAATGGTTTTCAATTGGCGATCTAGGCTGATTTATTAACTAAAATCAATCCCACTAATAACCAAACACCATAGGGTAAATCGACTATTTCAAACTGTAAAAAAGATTGCTTAAAGTTCTGTTGGGGAAAGCTTTCTCTCAAGTTTCGATAGTTATACTCTACACAAATTCGTGCGAAAAAGATTCAAGACAAAACATGTAAAAGGACAAGGTTACAATGAGATTTGGCAGGTTGATCTTACTGTTATGAATAAGTTTCAAAGTTTTAATTATGGTGTACGCTACATACTCTTTGAAATTGACGTATATTCTATATATCTATGGTTAATTCTTTTAAATATGAAGACGGATCAAGTAGTATCACTTCTATACGATATCTCATGGAAGAACCTGGATGGATTCCAGGTTATATATATTCTGATGATGGAGGTGAGTTTAAAGAAAAGAAGGCCTATTGAGCGAATATAATAACGGAGTATATCATGTTCAATCAATAAATAAAGCTAGTCTTGTAGAGCGCATACAAAGAACAATAAATGAAGACTTTTCAGCTATTTTACCTCTAATAATACATGGAAAAATATTGAGGTGTTAGATGAGCTTGCAAGCGCTCATAATACTCGTAATTCTAGATATAGAATGATAAGGAACACTCCGTTCAAAGTTATGCATGATGTTGCTATACCGAATCAGAGAATCGAAGTTACAAAAAGAAGTTTTTATATAAGATCGGTGATTATGTTCGGATCTCACTCGCTTCCATCAATTTTCAAAAAGGATTCGAGGCCGAGTGGAGTGAAGAAATAATTTACAAGATATCTAGAGTTTCAAATTTATTTAAGCACGCATTACTTTGAAGATTTAAATAGAGAACATATTGAAAGTGGGATTTATGAAGAAGAACTACAGAAAATATAGTTTGACTCTCATAAATAATATGTAGTGGACAGTATAGTTAAAACGAAAGGGCATGAAAAAAAACAAGCTATATCTAGTAAAAGGGAGGGGGATACGTCAAAGCATGTGATAGCACCCACCACCTTGTGACCATGCATTCATGAAATTATATATAAAAGTAGGAGAAGAGGAAGGTTTTTATCAGTTATGAAGATTGAATCAGAGAATTTCTATCTCACCTTTCCTTCTTCATCATAACCTGATGTTTAACCTCAAAATAACATTTCTGACTATAAAGTTGAATTACATAAATCCATCATAACAGACCACAGTCAGGGA
Source organism: Ceratothoa steindachneri (assembly GCA_963969495.1). NCBI lineage: Eukaryota > Metazoa > Arthropoda > Malacostraca > Isopoda > Cymothoidae > Ceratothoa > Ceratothoa steindachneri. The sequence continues at coordinate 25,594,275 of OZ018318.1, read as the reverse complement.
GAAATAGGGCTTTGTTAGTTTTAATTTACAGGAAATATATATATATATATATATATATATATATATATATATATATATATATATATATATATATATATATATATATATTCACAGTCTATCGGAAAATTACAGAATTATCTGATTCTAAAATCTGGAGAATTGAGATCAATTTCTATCTTTATAGAAACGGTTGAAGGTGAAAAGTTTTCATTCTTTTTGCCAATTGATGATAAAGCTACCTAATAGGAGTAGACATTAAAAATAATTAAAAAAATGTTGAATGGACCACGCGTGTATAAAGGGTTAAGAGCTCAAAGGAGACATAGCCTTGGATCCCTATTCTCCACTCTCTTTTGAAATTCAGCACCATATCTAAAGAGTGGTGATCGCTAACTAGGAGAGAAGGCCATTTCTGTCAGTTTCGACACCGTTTAGGATATTATGCATGGGAAGACCGCGAAGCAAACTTAAGCTTAAAGGAGACGTGGCCTTGAATTCCTATTCTCCCTTCTCTTCCGAAATACGACTTCATATCTAAAGAGAGGTGCTCGCTATATAGGAAAGAAGGCGGTTTCTGTCAGGTTTGACACTGTTCAGGATATTATGCATGGGGAGCCTGCGAAGCAAACTAAAGCTCAAAGGAGACATGACCTTGGATCCCTATTCTTAGCCCTCTTTTGAAATTCAGCACCATATCTAAAGAGTGGTGCTCGCTATCTAGGAAAGAAGACCATTTCTGTCAGTTTCAACACCGTTTAGGATATTAGGCATGAGAAGCCCGCCAAGCAAACCAAAGCTTAAAGGTGACGTGGCCTTGGATCCATATACTGCCTCCCTTCCGAAATACGACACCATTTCTGTCAGTTTCGACACCGTTCAGGATATTATGCATGGGAAGACCGCGAAGCCAACTAAGGCTTAAAGGGGACATGGCCATGGATCCCTATTCTCCACTCTTTTTTGAAATACAGAACCATATCTAAAGAGTGGTGCTCGCTATCTATGAAAGAAGGCCATTTCTGCCAGTTTTGACACCGTTCAGGATATTATGCATGGGAAAACCGCGAAGCAAACTAAAGCTCAAAGGGAACATGGCCTTGGATCCCTATTCTCCACTCTCTTCTGAAATTCAGCACCATATATAAAGAGTGGTTCTCGCTATATAGGAAAAAAAGGCCATTTCTGTCAGTTTCAACACCGTTCAGGATATTATGCATGGGAAAACCGCAAAGCAAACTAAAGCTCAAAGAGGACATGGCCCTGGATCCCTATTCTCCACTCTCTTCCGAAATTCAGCACCATATATAAAGAGTGGTGCTCGCTATATAGGAAAAAAGGCCATTTCTCTCAATTTCGACACTGTTCAGGATATTATGCATGATAAGACCGCGAAGCAAACTAAAGCTCAAAGGGAACATGGCCTTGGATCCCTATTCTCCACTCTCTTCTGAAATTCAGCACCAAATCTAACGAGTGGTGCTCGCTATTTAGGAAAGAAGGCCATTTCTGCTTGCTTCGACACTGTTTAGGATATTATGCATGAGAAAACCGCAAAGCAAACTAAAGCTCAAAGGGGACATAGCCTTGGATCCATATTCTTCCCTCTCTTCCGAAATTCATCACTCTATCTAAATGGAGGTGCTCGCTATTTAGGAAAGAAGGTCATTTCTGGCAGTTTCGACACCGTTCAGGATATTATGCATGAAAAGACCGCAAAGCAAACTTTGAAAGATCAACTGGAAAGAACGAAAAAAAATATTACTAAAGATAATAGAAGATAAATTAGAAGAAAGTTAAAGCCCGTGACTGATAATGGGAGGAAATCCCCCCAAAATGGTAGAATAAATAACCGAAAATAGCTGAATAACAAGTTGAAAAATAGGAAAAAGTTTAAGGCACACACTTTATAGATGTTTTAATAAAATTATCAACGATATAAAGTATACATGTATAAAAATGAATGCTCTTCATCTATCAAGTTATGTATGTTCGAAGAGAGAACTCGATTTATTTTGCGTTCCACCGACCCAAACCTCCATCGTTGAGAGTAATTATCAATCTTACTCTTCACTTAGCAATATATCCTCCCACCTCACTCCGGTTGAATATTATGTATCTGGTAGCGGACAGTATTATATAAACACTATTGAGGTTTATCTTTATATAAAGCAATAATTTTGAGGGTCTACGGTAACAAAATTAAAGATGCAAATATATTTTTCAGAAAATAATATTCTTCACACTTTGATCAGCAATGTTGACATTTATTTAAATGAAAAATCTGTGAGCTCCATTAGATCTAATTACCCCTATTGTGCATATTTAGAGACCATGTTGAACTATTCTGAAGAAGAAAAATCTACACCTCTTTCCAGTGCAGGTTATTTCTCTAGTAAAGAAAGTATAGAATCTAAGTATCGTAAATTGAAGAAAAACTAATTGATGTATATGGAAAACAACACGCCGATTTTCTCTCGCAACATAAGCTGTCAATGTATGGAGTCGCACTAAAGATAAAGTTATCCCGAGCACCACATTCATTTATATTATTTAGAACCCAAACTAGTTTATAAGCAAAAGTAGAATTATTAGAGGGTTTCCTTAACCCTGAGAAAGGTCCGCCTTTCATCATCTACTCATCTGGAGATGGAAAATAGGTTTCTTACCTCGAACGCTAAGTACCTATCACACAATTAGTACGCGAAATTTTACAATCTATTAAGAGTGTGGATAATATTTTCATGAGGAGAATACCTACGAGGATGGTGATTGCTATGGTTGACCCTTCATCATTTTCTGGTAGTTATGATGCTTCACCTTTTAAATTTAAACCTTATAATGTGAATCGCATAACTACCTATATTAACGGAAATAAAGTTGAAAGACCATTTCAATTAGACTACTCGGATGATGCAAATCCAGTTGCTTCAAGGGCTTTTTACTCGTTATATAATGGTATAGGGTGTATTGGAGGTGGGCAGAGTATTAGACTTACGTATGAATAATTTCTAAAAGGTAAAAATATTTATTGCATCAACCTAAATCAGGACAAGACTAGTACTTGTTTTGGCGAATGCTCCAATCCTATACAACAGAGAATATTATCAATACAACTTAGATCTCCATTAATTGAGCCAGTCTCCCTTGTTATATATGGAGAGTTTCAGTCTCTTTTTGAGATAGATAGGTCTGGAAATGTACTGGTTTATTCTTAATAAAATAAATGCAATAGAAATTGAAAAACGCTTGCATCAAAATAAAACTATTAAATTAGTTTTCATGTATTTTTTACGAAAGACATTCATCTATGTCTGCCTTTGATACTACCAGCAGCTTATATGATTAACTTGGACAGCAGCCATCGACCTGGGTCACATTGGGTAGCTGTGTTTTTAGAAAAAAAAATTTGTGTGTTGTTTTGATAGTCTATATTGTATTATATATTTGTGGGATTCGGATGAAATTGATATTAATCAAGAAATCGGCCAAATTTAATTTTTACAAGAGAAAAAAAAAAAGGAAAAATCAGAAATATTTATTTGATTATTGTTGATTTCCTTGTGTCTCTAGGGTGGGACAAGGAAAATAAGTGGGGCACCTCGTTACGTTTCAATCTGATACCTAAGTTATCTATACTGAAAATTGAAACGAAATAATCATAAACTCTATAAAACCAACCTAATTCAGCCAACTCTTTGTTAAAAGCCTGCAAATAACTTTTCATTGATAGTAATGCAGTGTTAGAGTTTAATGTAACACCGTCACAAAAAATCAGAATGCCTGCCTGTATTTCCATCACAATATGTTTCATAAATTTGCCAGGGATATTCCAAGGTTTTTAAAGAATTATGTACCGTGACCTACAGGTATAAACTACCTTAGGGTAAAGGTAATGCAAATTGCAGAAAATAAAACAAAAGTCATCAGAGGATAAGCAAGTTACTAGAAAAATTGAGGTCTCAAAAATGATGTGGACGACAGTGGAAACAAATTCTATCGGAATATTATGATTAAGTTAATAGTGGAAATTATTTATACAAGTTATAAGTGACTATTATTCAGCGTGGAGACCTCTATTCTCCATGATGCTTTGACATTTCTTGCTATGGGAACGAACCAACTGTTGATACTAATGAGCTACTTTGCTCTAAATGTCGTGAAAAATTTCTTCACTTGTGACGTCTATTCAAATATCTCCAAACATTTCTAATTCCGTTCTCTGTGTGGGCCACTTCATAACAGTGATTTGCTCGTCATCCAGGAAGGTCTTTACCAATTTAATCGTGTGGGAGGAGTCGTTATTCTGCTTCGAATTTGCAGGTTGGGCTTCGAAGGTCGCAAATTGAGCATAGCAGTCTGTCGCAGCATTTCCTTCTACAGTTATTCATTCAAATAGCTTCCTAAGCGCCTAAGTGGCCAAGTGCCTTTTATCAAATTTATGGATAATACCATTACACCTCTATCACCAAAATTCACATTGTTTTTGGTGCAATTGACAATCTTTGCGCCTGCTCTGGAACGGAAAATCGTCCTGCTATCGCATCTGAACATATTCACCTCAGATTTGTCACTGAAGTGGATTTAGCTTCATTGGTCATGCATCCACATAACTTGATCAGTGATGAATGCAAGACGAGCATTATTGTTCTTCAGACTGATCAATGGTTTGATTGGAGGTGTGCGAGCGTGAAAAGTCTCTTCCTACAGTCGACGTGAGACAGTCTGCCTAGACACAATGATGGGAAAAATCTTACTAATCTCTCGAAAAACTGCTGCAGCTGTCTTGCAAGGTTCATTCTTTACAAAGTGCGTAATGGATCGGTTTCCCTTTCAGAGGTCTTTCTTTGCCTATCCGTTTATTTACCAGACTTATATAAACTTGTTTGTCATTGGTTGAGAGATTATTATGGACTATACCTTCGAAGCGATTAATGGTATTTGCAATAGCTCAAATTGAAATACCATATTACTATATTGCTGGCAGAGCTTTATGCTCAGAACTCAGACAGAGAGAACCGTGACACATTTTTTAGGCATGTTATCTGGACGACAACAAACAATGCATTTCTCTCTACAAGAAAAATAATCGTAGGGATCATCTTGAAAACCAATTTTATATAAAATTACTTATCCGATGATATCTATCGTTTTATTTATACAAATTTTCATAACTATTACCCATACGTATTTTATACTAGTAGGAAATCGGATACCACTTTTGCAAAGCATCTATTTTATGCGGAAAATTTTAAGGAAGTTTATTATTATTTTTATTATCATTCTTCTTCTTCTTCTCATTATTATTATTATTATTATAGAAACCATTAAGCTCCCAAACAGGGTTAAGGTCACACATGGCAACCCCACAAAACACCCAAAGACACTATAGAGGAGCATTAAAAGCATAAGAAATGACTAAAATACACTAAGTTAAGACAAGAATTCACTAAAATATAATAAAAAGAATCATTTAAAATTAAACTAAGAATATAAATTACAATGTGTCTGCCTGTCCCAATTAATCCCTCAGACAAGCATATAAATTATGAAATAAAGCATTAACAGCAGATATAAAAGCATTCACGAAGCACAATGAACAATTTCATTTGGAAGATCGTTGCATTAATAGCATAAGAAATGACTAAAATACACTAAGTTAAGACAAGAATTCACTAAAATATAATAAAAAGAATCATTTAAAATTAAACTAAGAATATAAATTACAATGTGTCTGCCTGTCCCAATTAATCCCTCAGACAAGCATATAAATTATGAAATAAAGCATTAACAGCAGATATAAAAGCATTCACGAAGCACAATGAACAATTTCATTTGGAAGATCGTTGCATAATTTGCATTAATATGGAACAAAACCTTTGGAAAACTGATTAGTTCTGAAGTTAATATTGGAAAATGCATAGTCATTCAGAGCAAAGGTAGGTCTAATAGGTCTATTATGGATTAAAAGAGCAGGTAGTCTCAAGAACAAGGGAGGGTTAACATTATGGAAAATCTTGTACAAGAGAGGCAAACCACCAATTTTTGACAGATATATAGCCGTTCTGATCTACTTGAACGGGACTCTTGGTTACTCTGTTTAGTTTTTAAGGATTAAACAAAAATTGAACTAATATGAACCATAAGCTCCTTGGATTTCATTAAAAACGAACGAGCGCAATTAAAGCCATCTCAGGACATTTAAAAATGAATTTGAAATTCAATTATTATTTTCAGTTTAATATTACTTTTATAAATTTTATGCGTAAGTAAAATGATGTAAATAACTTATAATTATCATATAAAAGTAATAAAACCAACTAACATAAACTTAAATTAAATAACTCCAATAAGCAAATAATAACAACCACACGAACCTGTAAACAAACCAAACCGTAAGGGTTGGTGTGGGAATGCACAATAAATTTTAAAGGTAGAGTGTAGTGCACTTAGGAATGACTCCACCCTTCAGTCAGAGTAAAGTCCTCGGGTCGTAGGTATTACTTCGGACTAGCTATCTTCTAGATGTGTGGCACCGTGAAATATAGCATCTCCTTTTCCGGTATAGTGATCGCCACTATCCGGTTTGCTAAACAGGGCCCACCGCAAATGGCCTATCTTACATTACTGCCCCAGCGAAAGCCTTACACGCTGGTCGTCATGATTCCACAGAGCTTGGTATATTATTGGTCTGACTAAAAACGTCCACCATTATAACTTGATCGGAAGACTGACCTCGATCATCGCTCCTTGACTGGCAGCCGACCTAAGAGTGGTTTAACTCTGATTCCCGAATCGGTCAATACAGCTTCATTTCTCTCTCAGGGAATCCATCAAGAGAAAGAAAACACTGAGGTAACATCTACTTGCCCCAGGACCTCGTCCTTACCGTACCAGCCTGCTCTACATTGGCAGAAGGATCACAGGTACAAATAGTGAAGCCAGTATTATAAACAAAACACTATACATTAAAACTCAATTTTCCTTGGTCAAAGGGCACGCCGAAGTTTAGGATTCTCTTCATCACCTGCAGCATAGGAAGGTAGCTCCCTTCATTCGCGAAGACAAGCCATGAACACCATTGAAAAAGGGATCAACTTATAACCTTAGTTTACCTGATTAATTAATTCCTATAATGAGTTTAGCACTGATTGATAATACATATATATAAATCAGAACTTCTTCCCAGCAAATACCTAGATCCTACTTAAAGAGAGAATATTGAATTTGAGATCAAACAATTCTTTTACAATTTATTTATTTGTAACTGATAATATATATGGATAATAACAATAATAAAGAAGCTCACATTAATCGCGTGAGAACAAGGATGCTCATTACAAGCAATAAAATGGAAATATGGTTCCAAGCGCTTTCGTTTTATGAAATAGTCTTTATTCAGGAAAGGAATAAACAGGAGAAGAAACAATTTAATGTATAAAAAATGAGCTAAGACAGACTTCGTTGTTGGAAGGTGTTTCCGCCTTTTACTTAAAGAATTCGGATACAAGAAAATAATAACACCAAATTGAACAAATAAAAGCCATTTGATGGCTAAGTTCACAAAAGGGTTCGAGGTTAGACCAATAAGGTTGACCTCAGGTTTCCCATTTTTCGCTCTCTCTGTCTCTTCCTCTACACCAGGGTTCTCCAAACTTTTTTCACAGTGATCCAGATAACTGAAAGAATGACGAGCGCGGGCCGCATAACCATTTTGTTCAATACACTATAGTGAATACACAAAAAATAAAGAAAACCAACGTATTTATCTACCAATACGCAAAATACACAAAAATTAAGACAACAAACATATTTATTTACTAAAAAGTTACCAAAGAAGGTGTCGTTATGTGTGAGACTCGCACATATCCAAGTCTCACAAACTAAACAGCAAAAATGGTTAGTGTGATTTGTGAAACTCTCGTTTAGCTTTTAAGTTATCACCAATATTTGCTTTGTAATTGATGCATCCAATGAAGAGAATTGCGTTCAAATGTTCATTTGTGGCACAATGCAGCGGCGGGCCGGATGAACTGACCTCGTGGGCCGGATCTGTCCCGCAGGCCGTAGTTTGGAGACCCCTGCTCTACACTATCCCCTTGAACAGAACGGGCTAAGGTCCCATTTTATACTCACTGTCCTCTTAATACGAAACAGTTCTTGAATAGTTTTAAAACCATTCTCTATTCAAGTCTTTGTCACCCTTGCTTAATTTTTCCTATTTTGCTTTGTAATTTTCATCCACATTATACCTTCATCTCTCTTTCTGTCATATCACCCTATCCAGGAGATGAGGATGCTTTTGTTAGATGATTTTTTTATTTTCTTAAAAGATTTTTTTATTTCCTTCTCTTTTTTATTATTCCTTCGGTGAAAGAAAATACTAGGAGGGTTTATCCTCATTTCTTCTTTTTATTGTCATTTTCTTCTCATTCGTATGTCTTTTCTTCTCTAAGTCGTCTTCAATCGCCCATGGTCTTAGTAACGACCTTAGGCTTCCTTCTCTTTTTCGTCCTCTTCCTCATTTTATCCCCTTTCTCCTTGGATTTTCGGGGATTAGATTTCCTCCTTTTGACTCCCCCATTTTGCCCTCATTACCTTTCATTGGCATATTAATTATGTTCTTTGCCATCTTTTGGTGGACCAAATGGTCCCTGTCACTTCTCATATCACCTTTTAGTCAAGTTGAATTAGATAATTTGTCCTAACCTTACGGGAAGTTAATAGGTTACGATGTGGCAGGAAATTCAATTAAAGACTGATTTATGTGCAAATATGTGCATAAAGAATTGGGCTTTAAATTACGCGGAAAGACTGAAGAATAATGGACTGGAGATGTCCTTAAAGAGCGCGTGGTAATGAAAAAGGAGTTTGACTAAGGCTAACAAAACAACAAGGTAGAAAACTTTTCAGTGTGTGGCTGACAGTTTATACGTTGACTTTCTCATTCAAGGATGGAATAAAAGAGAGGACGTGAGAGGAGAAGTTCCAAGAGGGTTCCTAAAGTGCTTCTTGACAGTGCGCGACTCTAAAAGTTGAAGGAGCAAAATGCAATTAGCTTCTACTTCGTGGAATCTGACTTTGTGAATTTCACGCTTTGAGATAATTACTTTCCAACGGTGTTTCCTATCATGTTATGCTGATTCCCTAATACGTAATGCAAGATAAATGTGCAGTGTAATTTAATTATTTTTTATTTGTATTCAAAAACCATCAAAGAACTCGAGCCCTGGAAGATTTAAATTGATTTTACTGGTTGTGAAAACGTTAATCGTTCGTTTAGTTGGAATTGGACCAGACTTTGGCGACTAAAGTCTGGCATTTAGTTATACTGTATCCTTCTTCCGTACTATATGTAATGCATTTTTTCTACAATTTAGAGAAGCCTGGAGGAATATGAGTTGCAAGACTTTAACTCTTTAAAATTATAAAAGAATTTAAAACTATTAATTATATATTACTGTTCGAGATCGACTATAAGGTAAATAAGCGCTTCATCTTGGCTCTAGCCACAAATTACCTCAGTTTTTAAATCTCAAGCATGGAATAAGCAAATCACCGTAGAGTAGAAAGCATGTAATTTACTATGTTTAAAATCCGATTCGACGAGTATTTTACGAGTGTTAAAATGTATGGAAAATGGCACAGTTGAAGATATCCTATATTACAAAACGTTGAGGAATATAAGTAGGAAGGAGAAAGAAGAATGTTACCAGAGTCTTTCACCTGTATAGAGTGTGTCTGAATCAGATTTACCATTTTTTTAAGATCTTACCTGTGTCAATATCCCACCCTGGCGCATGACTGCTATATGACACGAATCTTCAAACTCAACACAAAAGGCGAATGGAAAAAAATACTCGACTTTTCTTTAAAAATAAACGACCTATAAAGTTTCCCTTTCGCTGGAGTTCGGAATCAAGCATTGTTTGGATCGTTGCTGTTTTATATTGTAATGTAACCCATTTGAGTTTATAATCTAGGTTTTTATTCTATTTTTCGTACTGCCTCGATCTCGAGCAGATGAATAGTTTATCAACTTATTTCTGAAAATTCCGAATGTTTTCTCTAGCACCTCAATGGTTGTGCGTCGTATTTTTATGGTTTAAGGTTATCCGATACTTGAAGGTTATTAAAATGGTTTAACTTTATTAAATTAAAAAAAACCACTTCTGTACCTGTTTATTTTTTACTCGGGCGTGAATGAGAGGAGAATCATATGATATTAGTTGTAGAGAAAAAGAAAAGCAGTGTAAAAAACTATATTTCCTTTTAGTTCAATTTAAATCTGATATATTGTGACATAAGCATTAAAGGAACAGAAATGTTTAAGTTGGGGTAATTTCACGAGTGTTAAATTTTTCTGTGTGAACTATATTTTAGGTGGTGCTTTAATTGTTTGTAATACATGACATCATAGCCAAGTGATGGGAGTGTGCATATGACCCTATGGATTCATGTACAATAAAAAAAATCAAGTTGTCTTGTAACTTTCGACTTATACAGTTCACGTCGTTCCTTGCCTTCGCCCGACTTATAATTTATGAAGTCCTTTCATAGCTAATTCATTTAGCTGAAGAGATATCAGGCAATTTTACTCGTCAAGAATTCCGCTCACGACATTATAGCCTGATTAACATCACTCTTACATAAATGAATGCTTTTGAAAATTTAACCACGTTGATGTGAAGTAATAAGTAATTTTTCCCTTTTTCTTTTTCTTGTAATTGCAAGATTAGGCTGTTTACTTGTCTTAAAAAAAAATATAAAATATGTTTTATATATCAGAAACATAGAATTAAATGGTTTGTTAGTGAAACGTATCATCTAAATTTTAAAATTACATAAATGTAGGAATGTAATTCTTAGATTTTCAAGGCACCATTTTTAAGGCACGTTGTAAATGCATCGCGCATGACTGGGACGCGCTTCTCAAAAAGCGCTTTAACTCAGATTTAGCCCCAAATTACCTGAGTTTTAAAATCACAAGCGTGGAATATCATTCATCACCACCTAGTGGAAAGCACGTAAGTTAATATGTTTGAAAACTGAGTTGATGAGTATTTCACTCTTGTAAACATCGCATAGCAAATGCCACAAGCGAAAAACTCCTATATCAGAAGAGTTGATGAATATAAGTAGAAACGAGAAATAAGAAAGATGCCAGAGACTTGTACCTGTATATCATCTGTACAAATGACTTTTTATCATTTTATTTTCTGTTTTTCTTTAAGCATAGTTATTTCATTGACATAAGAGGTAAACGTATAATTCAACTAATTAATCATTTTACTAAAGTTTTTTAAAAAATACAGAGACCATTGCTGTAACCAATTCTTGCCACCGTAACCTGGCGTATCCTAATTTACTAATGTTATTATTCTCTTTAATAATTCTCGCATAATAAAACCATATTATTTAATGATCGGAAATAATAAAAAACTAAAATCAATCTTAGGGAGGAGAGAAAAAAACTAACGTCTTTCAATCGCTCGTAAGTCACTCAATTCTCTCGTTTGTTTTGAAAACGATTTAGAGTGGAGGTGCTCGCAACAAGTGGAGGTGCTCGCAACAAGTGGTGTCAGAAGTGCCCAAACACATGTATCTCTTGTGTCATTCTTTTAAAAATAATCGATGAGAACGTCATAGTTTTCGTTCATCAGAGAAGCAATTTGACCTTTAGTTCGTCAGTTATGACGATGACTAAGTCCTTTTTTCGATGCTGAGCTCACAATGTTGGCTCTCTACTCCCGCGTTAGTCTTGACACTCTTTCCCACTCTCAAATAAGAATTCTGGCTTTCTGAGCTATTTTATTTAGCCCTTAAATTTCTATTCTGCATGGCGACTTCTAATCACCTCAATGACCTAACTGAAGTGTCCCTAATCTTTTGCGGAATACACCTGTCTTCTTGGCTCAATTTATTTGAATATAAGCCAATTTTTTCGAGCAAACGAGATTCAGATGATTAATAATCCTTGCTTTCTGCACTTACTTTTTACAATCCGAGACTAAACGAGGGGCCAAATTTATTAACCGCATAAAAAAGGTTTTTGAGCAGAAGAGACGATTCCTTTCCTCATAATTTTCAATCTTTACGACTCCGCAGGACTTAAGTGTCGAAAAATATCCATAAATATCAGATGGTTTCCGTCTTGCCAGGAGAATGAAAACATAGTTCGGTTTAATGGGTTTCTTTTTTTATGCCACCAAACAAAGGCGGAGTCATTTAACCAAAATGTTTTCGTTGTTTATGTCAGAAGAGAGAAAGGGGGAACGGGAGCTTCGTATTTTATGGCATTTTAAAGATTTCGGTTTGATTTGATCAACCATGGTTGTCATACTTTTTCTTGGCAGCAATCTATGGACTTTGTGAACTTGGTTAAAATGTTTGCTACTTCAAAGGAAAACCGAACAACTTATGTTGATTAAACGAAAGCGAGCAACCTAGGGTTTATCGAAAGAAGCAAACTACAGACATTAGGCTGAACAATACAAATTTACCCATTTTGTAAACGCGAGACTAACCTACCACTCGTTAAACAAAGGTAAAACACTTTCCATTTGTGGCGCTAAAGAAAATGAACTACAATTTGTTCAACAAAATTGACCAAACTACCCTCTCTGAACAATATACATATATCTACCCATCTATTGTTGAGCACAAGCAATCCATGAAACAAGTGTTGAAAAAAACTATCCTATCTTTTATTTTGTTGAGCACAAACGCAACTCGTTTGTTGTAAATGCGACCCATCTACCAATTATTTTGATAAATTGACTCTCCTATTCTTTATCGAAGTAAAGCGATATACTAATTGATTATACAAGTAAAACGGCAAACCTACCTATCTGAGTAAAGAAATAGACTTAATGATTTCCGACTAAAATGACCCACTTACGTTAGTTCGTCTCACTAAAGCAACTCGTTTTCGTCGGATATCAGCGACTCGGCTTTTCTTTTCTGTTTTATCCTCAAACAAGAAGAGATTTGCTTAGCGAATGAGAGGCCTAGAGTTGATGAGAACACCATTCTTATAAGGCAGGAAGTGCGTCACAGGCACACGGCACACGATTGGTGTGGATGTGGTTTAAGAAGACATTTATTCAGGATTTATAGTGAGGAAGGAGGGTACTATTAAGGAAATATATCAAATTTCTTCCTGACATACGAGTATATATAAAAAATAATAAAATAAAATACAATGAAAACGAAAGCGTTTGCCAGGCAACCTGGAATAATTCACTATATCATTATCATGTTCACCAAATCATCACCATATATCACCTGACATTCATAACCATCTCATAAACACACAACACACAATATCTCTACCTTTCTACCTCTCTTCTAAACCTTCACCTCTTATATGATCACAATCCAAATTCGTGCCATAATCCCTGAGAAACTTGTATTATATAAATCTTTGCGTTGTTCTTCCGGATGTTAACTGCAGCATGCGCAAGGAGATTTTTTTTTATAGAGCCCATCTGGCAACTGCCCACTTATGCATAAGTAGCCGAAAACACGACAGCCTAGAACTAGGCTACTATAAAAAAAAATATGAAAACATAACAATGATATAAATTGGAAAACTTAACAATCAGGAAGCAATCTCCGGGAAGCAGGGAGAGGTCCACCTCACCCTGGTGCAGGAGCGTGTAACCTACTAAGAAAACAACAACAAAGCAAAAAACAGAACCTTCTTAAATAAAGGGGAGAAGCTGGGCCTGCCCCCCAAAGTCAACAAGTCCACAAGTCAATGTGCACGAACTCGTCCCGAGTAAAAGGGACAGGCGGTAGAGACCCCGCCCATCCCGGTACCAGGACAGGTATCGTGCTCGAAGATCACGCAGACTGGGACATTCGACAAGAATGTGCCGAACAGTCTGGGGGACGACGCAGTCGTTGCAATAGGGCGCAGGCAAGCGCTCCATCAAAAAGCGATGCCTCACACGAGTGTGCCCGATTCGGAGACGACAGAAAGCGACCTGAAGCCGTCGCGGCATTGGAGGATAGGTCCATGGGAACAGTCGCGGCGCAATGGCACGCAACTTTAAATTCCCTTCGAACGTCTCCCATCTTCTTTGCCAAGCAGTCCGAAGAGCTGCCTGTATTCCTGCCATGAAGTCAATGTGAGGAAGAGCAAACGCTGGTCCGGTCGCAGAGTCCTCGCGGACTCTTTGGCGCCCTCATCGGCGCGCTCATTCCCCGCAATTCCTACGTGTCCAGGAACTCAGTAGAATATAATCTCGACATCTGCCTGGCTTGCCATAACCGTGGCGTCACGGATATCGCGAACCAGGGGATTTGGAGATTCAATGCCCCGAGAGCACTCAGGGTGCTTTGTGAGTCGCTATAGATCACAATCCGGCCTCCGAACCGGGCACGTCGCGTAATCTCCCGTACAGAGTGGTGTATTGCCACCAGCTCGGCCGTAAAGACAGACGCAGCGACAGGTAAAGCCCCGCTGACTTCAAACAGAGGGGATACGGCGTGGAAGCCGACCCCCGCCCCTTTTGACTTGGAGCCATCCGTATACACTGGCACGGTTCCAGCGTGACACGAGGTGTGCTCCAAAAAGGTTGAACGTAATACTCCCGGCGCTGTACAAGCTTTGGGAGCAGAGGCTTGGCGACAAATAGCCAAATGTGTTATCCTCCAGGGTGGCGTCCTGGGCAGAACCAGGGGCGCCACCGGCCCGAGAGCTATATCTAGCTCTCGAAGGAGTTTCTTGGCCCTAAACCTAAAGGGCTTAGGGTATGACTGGCGTCTGTCGGCGGCATAGGCACCGTCGAGATCAGCTGCGGATGCAGTGAGAGCTGTTGGCGACTGAGGGAGGCGCCGGGCTCGCGCGGACAGGCGAGTGATGAACTGTACGCAGCGCAGAGCGAGTGGCACCTCCCCAGCATCAACGTAACAGGCTCTCAATGGTGGAAGTGCGGAAGGCACCGGTCACAAGATGAAGGCCGTGGTGTTGGATCGAATCTACCTTCCGCAATAAACGCTTGGCTGCGGATGCATAAAACTCACATCCGTAGTCTAGCTTCGAACGAACAAAGGATCAATAAAAGAGTAGGGCAGTAGCCCTATCAGCGCCCCAAGCGCTGAACGTCACGGAACGGAGAATATCCATAGCACCTGTACAAGAGACCTTAAGGCTGCGAATATGAGCCTCCCAGGTGAGGCGTCGGTTGAATACAAGACCAAGGAATCAGTGCGACTCAACCACATCCAGGCACACCCCATTAAGAAACAAAGCTGGGTCGGGGTGGAGCCGTGGATGGCGGCAGAAGTGCACCACCTTAGTCTTGGCCAAAGAAAACCGAAACCTGTGCGCTTCGGCATAGCGAGAGACGCGGTTTAATGCCTGTTGGAGTCGACGCTGCAGAGTTGGCATCTGGGCCGCGCCAAAAGAGATCGAAAGGACGTCCATTTAGAGCGTAGCGAGAACATCTTCTGGCAGCCTGAGGTGATGCCGTTGATGCTCAGGCCAAAGAGTGTGACACTGAGGACACTTCCCTGCGGGACACACTCTTCCTGCTCCTTTGTGCCGGAGAGGGGATCCCCTACCCATACGCCGAATCAACGATCTCGTCAAAATTCAGATATAAACATTGGGAGGCGTCCCCTCACCCCCATCGTATGTAGAGTCTCCATGATACCGCATCGCCATGCGGTATCATAGGCATTCTCTAGATCGAAAAACACCGTGGCGTAGTGCTGTCTACGAAGGAAGGCCTCGCAGACGGCATTTTCTAGTCGGAGCAGAGCATCCGACATGAAGTGGAACTTGCGGAAGCCGCACTGTACAGAAGACAGATGGCCTCCGCTGTCCAGGAAAAAGGCTAGTCTAACATTTATCAATTTCTCTATCAACTTGCACACGTAAGAGGTTAGAGAGATTGGGCGGAAACCGGTTGGAGTAGAGTGATCTCCTCCCGGTTTGACAAAGGCAAGCACAGTAGCGAATTGCCAGCATTCTGGTAGAAGACCCTCCACCCAGATCCTGTTGAACAAATCTAAGAGAAAGGACATGCCTCGCTTACCCAAGTGTCGAAGCATGGCGTACGGGACATTGTCGGACCATTGGCGGTGTCCACCCACGAAGCAAGAGGTAAGCGCAACTCACTCCCAGAAGGGTTTTCCGCCTCTGGAGGTAGAGTCCAGCCGGTGGCCTTCTGCGACCTGACGACGTGCATTGAATGCTGGCGGAGCAGCATGCCGGCTAGAGAATGTGGAAAAAGGGGTCACGAAGGATTTCGCCACGGACGCGGGGTCCAAGATTGCGGTCCCATTTTCCTGGAGAACGGGAGGGGGGGGGGGTCCTGCGAGAACTTGCCCCGAATCCTTTTGACTCGCTTCCTTCCCCTTGCTAAGGAGGTCTTCCCGTTAAGTGAAGACACGTATGCCCGCCAAAAAGAGCGGCGGACGTGCTTCGAAATATACCGGAACCTAGCCGTAGCCTGACGAAATTTACCGACAGTGAAATAATTTTGGCGGCACTTATAGCGAATGTAGGCATAACGCTTCTGTTTGAGGGTCGTATCACACTCGGCCTACTACGATGGGAGTGGTCGGCGTGCAAAACGGTCAGCCGTTCTAGGAATAGCAATCAGGCTTTCGGCGATGAGGTTGCCGGAAGAGAACTCAACGGCCTCATCTACCGACCTAAACTCCTCGACTGAGATAGAGAATTCAGTCATTTCCTGAAATGCAGGCCACCGCACCTGCACCAAGCACAACCGAGGTGGGCTCTCAGGCAGCAGTTACCTTGAAAATGATATATGAATTGGAAAGTGATCACTACCATGTAGGTCATCGACCATTCTCCAATCAAAATCAGCTGTGCATCCGAAGAGCACAAATATAGATCAAGGCAAGAATATGAAGCGCTTCTCGGACAGTGATGCGTAAACTCATCCGTGTTTAGGACACCCATCTTAAGCTTTTCGATCAGATCGGCAAGGACATGTCCCCTGGGATTTATTGAGTAATCTCCCCAGAGAGTATGCCTGCCGTTCAGATCTCCAAGCAAGAGAAAGGGCCTCGGCAACCATGCCACGACGCGGCGGAAGTCCCCCGCGTCGAAGTCAGCTGACGGTGGAATGTAGGCAGAAATGATAGCATACCTCCTATCCAGGTGCAGCTGCACAGCCACTGCCTGAAAGGAGGTATCTAAAGAGAAAGGAAGAACGAAGACATCATGCCGGGTGTAAACCTCGCATCCCTAGCCGTGCCACCCCGCGGTGGTGGGGTGTCGCAAGACTTTTATACCTTGGGAGGGCGGGAAGGGGGCACGCGCCTAGCATGGTCTCCTGCAAAAAGATAGCTAACATGGAACAGGAGGAGACGAGCCTCCGCAGCTCCTCCCAGTTGGCTTGGAGTCCACGGCAATTCCATTGATGGAATATGTCCTTCAGGCCTAGCTCGGAGAAGACGCGGGGGCCCTCCTCAAAAAGAAGACCCTCACGGGAATGGCCGTACGCTTCCCGGAGACAGAACCCTAGGCGCATTTGGCCGGACAAAGCGCTGAGGCGCTGAGTCCTTCAAGGACTTATTGGGGTAGGTTGGGCTTGCCATGCGAGTCTTTTACTCTCTCCGCCTCGAAACCTTAAGTGTGTGTTGCGGCTTCGGAGGCGGGGGGGGGGGGCCTTCTTTTCGAGGAACCACCGTCTCTGAGCCACTCGCTCCACTACTAGGCATGGGCGACTGAGCCGAAGCTCCTTTGTTTCTGTTCTGCTTTCGGGGGACAGCTTTAGGAACCCCGGATGATAGCCTAGCGACCAACTTCAAGGGTGTTGCCTCCTGTGAGTCTAACGACTCGGTGGAGGCGTGAGGCCGTTTCGCCTTACGGGAAACGGTCACGCTGTGGGAAGAGGGGGGAGCGCTGGTTTTAGCCGGGCTGGGTATGAACCCTTTTTGCCGCCAGCTTTACCAGGGGAGCGCCCAGGTTGAGTAGAGCTCGCAAAAGGGCTCCAAATGGGCGCGAAAACAACCGTGTTCGTTGGTCTGGATGGTTCAGGAGCAGAGGGTGCCT
Source organism: Ceratothoa steindachneri (assembly GCA_963969495.1). Taxonomy (NCBI): domain Eukaryota; kingdom Metazoa; phylum Arthropoda; class Malacostraca; order Isopoda; family Cymothoidae; genus Ceratothoa; species Ceratothoa steindachneri. The sequence continues at coordinate 25,576,238 of OZ018318.1, read as the reverse complement.
TTCTAACTATTGAGGCATATGACGTCCCAGGCAGAGCCGGGCGCGCCAGAACCAAGTCCTTAGCCTCGCGGAATGAGAGTCGATCCTGGGCCTGAACGGCCAGGATTTTTTTCTCAAGTAGATATGCACCACATTGCTTCGAAGAAGAGGGGTGCGGCTCTCCACAATTGACACACTTGTCCACACACGATTTAGATTTATCGTGTGCAGCATTAGATCAATTTACACAGACTTTGGGTGACCCCGACTTTGCACGTCTACAAGAACGATTCGTATGGCCGAAGCGGTGACAGTAATAGCACCGCCGCGGCAGTGGCACGAATGCCTCCACGCGGTAGCGGTACCAACCAGCACGCACCGACTCAGGGAGCTTGTCACAGTCGAACGTGACCAAGAGTGTAGGGGTGGGTCTCGAGGCCTCTCCCTTTTTTCTCATCACACGTTCTACCTTGACCGCCCCATAGTCGGCCAGATCTAGGTTGATGTGTTCTATTCAGTAGTCAACGAGTTTCCTCGCATAAACTACTCCTTTCCCAAAGTTTATGGTAGAGTGTGGCGTCACACTCACCGGGGTACCATGAAGTGTTTGAAGAGCACTCATCTTGGCCGCCTCGGCGGGATTCGGCGCATTCGCCAGAAGGCTCTTGTCCGAGAAACGAGTCTCCTTCGGCTCTCTACCAATTGCACTAGCTCATCCTCTCCTCTGATGGATCATGTTGCTTTTGGACAACATGGTGCCATCAGTGGAGTGAATAACGAGGAATCGTTTGAAGCCAGCGGGATCAAAAACGCCAGGTAACCTCTGAATCAGGGGCCCCGATGTTATCGAGGCTCCTTCCTGTGCACTTTTGTTCTTAGTCAGGGGCTCCACACTCGAAAGGGCAGAGGGGCCGGATGTGCCGATCTTGGCTTGGTCGCTTACCGTAGCAGCAGACCCATCCGTCCCTGCAGCCCCTGCAGATGGAGAGGAGCCCTGAGTCTTCTTTGTTTTTTTCTTGTTCCTTTTCTTTTTCCGAGAGGAGGGCGGGGAATGAACCCGCTTCTCACTTCCGCCGGAAAGAGCCCCCAGGCCAGATGGGCCGGACTCAGCCAGGTTCTTTTCCGAAATGGAGAAGGCCCTGGTAGTCGTAGGGGCACCGGTCGGAGGAGATCCCTCCCCTCCTTGTACTACCTCAGAAACCATAGCCGTTTGCGGAGGACCTTGCATAGGGGCGGATTCCTGTTCGGTGCTTGGCGCCGAGCCAGGATTCCCCCCCATGGAAGGCTCTACCGTCTGAGGCTGGGTTGCCTCAAGAACCATGTCTACCTCAGGTGGGGCCTCCAGTTGGCCATCCCTCTCCAAGACATCGCAGGTCCCGTTGGCAGTATTGTCATTAGTCATCTGGTGTGGGGAGGCACAGGCCTTGATCCCGCTAAGGTTAAGTATTCTTGCCAGCAGGTCTTTTGAGGGAAGCGACCGAAGGGGCCTGGCTTCCCTCTCCCCTCTAAGGGGGTTTGCATAACCGAGCCGCTTACACGAGGGGCGGTCGGCAATGGGCTGCCTGCTGGCTTTCTTGTCAGTCCCCTTAGAAAAAAAAGGAGAGACTGCCGCTGGAAATAGGGAAGTGCCTGAAAGCACCTTCAGGGAAGGGGGTGAGGGGAAGTCCCCTTAACCCGTAGGCGTAGGAGAGGAGTAAGCATCCTCTCCGGTTTAAGAAATCTGGAAAGTCCCCTGCGCTAGCACAGGGGAAAGGGACCTCCATTTTTTCGGTGGAGCTGCCCAAGGGCGGCTCCGTCGATGTAACAAGGAAAGTTGAGGGTTGTTTTTTTTTTGGTTGTTCATCATTGGGCATGGTGACCCTATTTGTTTTACGGGATGCAATCGCTCATCACCTCTCGCAGTTGCCTGCACTGCAAAAAGTGCTTACAGGCCTGGCAGAGCCAGGCGCTGCCATTTTGGGCCACCCCTCCCGCCTGGTGGCCTGGCAGACCATATGCATGGCGGCTCCACCTTAGACGCGGCATAAAACTGATAGAGTGTGAAGAGGAAAGGAAAAGGGATGTGAGGATGGTATGGGTGGCGCATAAAGCAGGTTGTTAAAAAAAAACATTCCGAACCGGAGCTCAGAGGTTAGGGAACGTTGTTCCTTCCCCCCTCAGCCCCAAGAAGTAGGTCAGCATCTACCCTGTGAAATTAGACGGTGACCCGAGAAAGTTGTGGGAGAGGTTGTATGAAAAGCGACGATGTAGGGGAGAAATATAAGCTATCTGAAGGATGGAAGAGAGGATAATCTGGGGCCGGAAGAAGCGCTAGATCCTGTCAGCATGGCAGCCAGGATGGCAAACCGCCGCGCCCCTTACGGGGTGCGCAAGGAGATAGAGCTGAAACTTTGGTTTATCAGGAATTATTTTATTAAATAAAAGGACTAAAGCAAGACGGAAGTAAAAAGGACATATAAGATACATTGTTCTATTATTTTTTTTAATCAAATCTAAAGAAAAAAACAACGAGGGAATTTCCCGTACAAATTTGTGAAGAGATATGTACTGGTGAAGTAAGAGGAAGTGAAAATGTATGGAGAAGATATAGCCGTGGCTCCTATGTGGGCATTTGGGATGGGAGGGCTCGTAACCCTCCAGATGTCAGCTGCGGCATAGTGGTACATTCATCATCTCACATTCTCTTGCAAGGTATACACTGGGGTCGGGAGGGCACGTCATTCCTCAAGGTGTCAAAAATAGCAGTAGATTTACAGCTTCTCCACATCCTCTCACTTAAGCGTCATTGTCTGACGCGTAAGAGATCATTCCATACCGACCATTATTGGTCTTACCAATCAATTCATGGTAGTTAACTTGACTCAAATAAAACCGAGGTTTTTCAAGGGTGACACTACCGACTGGGAAATCACACCTCACTCTATTATGACCTCTCAAATAATATTACCTTACTCTTCTCTGCACTAAATTTTAGCCCCATAATCTTGAATAGACATTGAAGTTGTGTATAGTAGTGGTGTGAACACTTAAGCAATTGGATCATCAAACTTGTTACTACAACATTGTGAAAAGACGACATTCAAAAGTGAATCCTGTGTATGAGTGTAAATCAAACCTATGTTCATTCAGTAAGCTTCAAATGCCCATACCAGCAAGTTCAAGCACATCACTGCATACTGTCACGCGGAAGATATGATTTCAAGCAGCAACTCGACTGAAACCGCAATGAGAGGGTAGCCAACCGTTTCTTTTCGTCTCCCTGTGCCTAATAACACACTGAACCTGTGACCATGACATGCCATTCTCATGAGAAAGGGTACCGATGCATATAGTCGCAAACCACACAAGCAAGTTGATTTGCCTGTGGTGGCCAGTGTCTTGTAAGTAATTTAGAGACAATAACGTCCAAATTCTAATCGACACAACTATACAGGAACCTGGACTAGAATTTCCCGCCCGACCAAATTCATCGAGAGAATCGCACTTCTCTCTTGTAGGTTTTAGCTCCAAACCGTCTGTGAGATGACCTATCCACTTCTAGCTTATTTCATTCAATTTTATTGCTCATAAGTGCCCTTTTATTGGGGGTAAATTATGTCTTCAATGGAACTGTCAAGGAATTTGCTCAGAAACAAAGGCGCGAGAAAATAACAGCCCACAATCTGCGCCGTCTGTGCATACCACAAGTTCCATCTGGAGACGACTTCTCTTTAATATAAGTGTTGGTATAAACGCACATTCAATCATTCAGTCCGAATGTGTGTTATCGCTTACAAGGTTGGATCTGGGTGACACAATCATCCCATATTCACATAAGCCGTTGGTGTACTGTAGGGTCCAAAGCAATGCGTCCTCGTCCGATAATACACCACAGGATTGGACTTCATGTTTGGCAGTGGTTACATACTTTATCATTTCTATTCTACAAGACTTTAAATAACATAATATCTTAATACTGGATCAGGCTAGCCAATTCCAATTTATTCCCCAAATTCCCCTCAATAAAACCAGACCATACTGTTTCATGGCTAATGTTAAATTCAGATGTCAGCCACTCTAACTTAAGAGACGTTTTTCTGCAATATTCTTCACTTATCCTTGGTCTGAGAAGACGTACTCTCAAAATAACTTGTGAACAGAGGCTTTATCTATGGTACTTCAACTTTCCAATCCCTGGTCTGAAACACAATAAGAAAAAATTAAGTTATATAACTATAAATTCGTCTAGTATATTCATAATAGTGCAGTTGAATTGATTCGACATTTAGTATGTCCTGCGTCACGTATCCAAAACGTTTGACTAGCTCAGTGATCTTAAAATGTCTGTTTTAATTTTTTAGCTAGATTCAACAAATCAAGGAACAAAAAAATATACTTTTCAAATTTCTCGCTCACAATCTCACTCCTTAGGTTAATTAGAATAAAGTCAAGATGTTGTAACTATGGTCGTTATTTCACCGATTAGCGATGAAATTAGGGAAAGGAAAAGGAAAATAAAATAAATATTTATATAAACTTAGAGAATAGTAAACTATAACACTTCAAAATATCGGATCCAAAGTTCATATATATTATAAGCAGATGGATCCAATTATGAACAAAGATTACAAGTAGTAAAAAAACTTGAGAAATTTTATTTTTTAAATTTCTCCATTTATTTAGTATAATTAAAAAAATTCTTGGCTATCGAGTAATTGATTCTTGAAATCGTGGTGAAATGATCTAAGTTCTGCTGAGAATTTGATACTTGCGAAAATTCAAGGGTGCGTTCAGAATCCTCACCTCAGTATATTAAAATTAATTCAAATTTGGATTTGCTTAAAACTTTAATTTTCCTGAAAAGGTCAAACAAAGCAGTGTTTTTTTGTGAATCTTCACCATTGGCACTGAGCCAATTTAAGAAATTTAAAGACAAATGATTTAAATACTAAATATATCAAAGAAACATAAAATAAATATTTGTCTATTGACTTTATATCCTAAACCTATGAATTATTTATGGTTACCTGAATAGTGTTATTTTATAATAGTAATTATTGGAGAAATAAATGAATGGAATATTTCAATACTCTTTTGACTAAATCAAACAGGATTTCATAAATACTCCTGTTTCTCCTTGAATCTTTACATGAGTGAGTCGCATTTCAGGTATGTACATTCATATATGCAACAAAAAGACGGAAATATTAAATAATTAAAAAAAAAAAAATTATTTATAAAATAAGCAATATTTCTTTGAAAATTCGATGACTTATAGGGAAAAGAGGTCTAGTTTCCATTCGGTGCTTCTGGAGGATTAGATTTTTTTCTAGCTCGTTTGTCCACTACTCCACCCCAGAGGATTGTCAGTTTTTCTAAGTGAATCTAATTAAAATTTAAAATTGGATTCTCTAACCTCTTTGTAGCTGCATCGAGTTCTTTATTTTGTCTATTGAACTAAATGTAATTATTGAGAAGGGTCTGGGCAGAAAGCTATGAAAATGAAGTTGGCGAGGGATGTAAAGCTGTAAAGTGGAGTAAAAATAGATGGAAGATACAGAGTTCGTTTATCCGAGAAAGAGGGACCGTACGCCGGGGGCAAGGGAACCGGAGAGAGGACTTTTTTATGAACCGATATGATACAATTTCATCTTTAGAATAAATCTGTCAGCGATTTTTATCGCTTTTGTCTACTTTTGTTACTCCAATTTTTAAACAACTTTTTTCCATCAATCAAAACAAAGAAAAGTTTAATGCACCATCAAAACGCAATTAATACAATTTTGCATTCAGATTAAATTACAAAATTCCTTATATAAACGGTAATTAAATGTTCTAATATTTTGCCACCAAAAGGAGACCAAAACCTACCTCTAGCCCGAAAACCATTCGAATGGTTTCCAGACGCGTCGTCTGATCACGAAATATTTGTCCTTTGGGGACAATTTTTACGTAAAATTCGGTATATTTTCAAATAGGTTTTTCCTACGACTCGTGTCGTATTTTCTCTTTAACTTTTAAAACATGATATCTTTTATATGATAAAAGTTTATTTTAATTAAGTTTAGGTAAATGGTTACTAGTTAATATTATAATGAAATTGAATCTAATGAAATTTTTATGGTTATTTTTCCCATAAAGTATTAACGAGCAGAGTTTCCATTCTTCTAATTAATTAGGGAAAATTGCATATAAGGAACTTGAAATGTCTCCTTCATGGTTAGATTTTTGATTCCGACAATTAGGTTGGAAGGTTAGAAATAATTCTAGGCGATAATATATTTACAGGGTGTTTCAAAAAAGCTGGCCCTCTCCTTTCAAAAATGTTAATGTATCCGGCGAAATAGCAGCTGTTACCAAAGCCTGGCGGAATATATTTTGCTTGTGAGAAGCAAGCGTGGCTTTGTCTTCAGTATGAGAGCTTCAAAGGATCGATGAGTGTGCGAAAAAGTCATTTTACTTGTAAGGTTTTGGAGTTACGGAAGTTGCCTTTCTTCAAAATGCTGTGAAATGAAAATGCTGGGATTTAATTAAGGTTTTTTGCATTTCTTCCGCAAAACTTCCGCAAACAATGAATTTCCTTTTTCTATTAAGTAATAAATCGATATGTATCCGTAATTGTTGTATACTACTTAGCTAAATATATAATAATTTTTTAGCATAAAAATGCTTTATGTAAGAGAATTACATAAAGTAAAAGGAGAAAATATACTAGTATTATATCCAAATTTTAAAGAAAATAACGTAAGAAACCAATACTACGATTGTGATAAATTTAACACTACATTTTCATTTGAAAAAACAGACCTGTCCATTTTAAATCTTAACATTCGATCTTTGCGCGCAAACTTTGATGAATTTTCAATATTTTTGTCAACACTTAATTATAAATTTTCCGTTTTGGCATTCACCGAGAGCTGGCTGACAAATAATAATAAACACCTTATCAGTGTCCCAAACTATAGCTCTTTTCATTCACAACGCGACGTAAACAAGATAGGGGGAGGTATAAGCGTGTATGTATCTGACAGACTCAATACTAAAAAAGTTGAAAAAATTAGTATTTCCTATAACTATATTGAAACTTTATTTATCGAAGTAAAATCAAATGATAAAACAATAATCATTGGAACTGTATATAGACTTCCTTCTGGTGACCCAAAGATGTTTATAGATAAGATTACTGAATTAATCAATTACTTCAATGTTACAAACTATGACGACATAATAATTACAGGAGATTTTAATTTAGATCTATTAAACTTACAAAAACCACGCATCAACTCAGTCCTTCCTCAATACTTTTTATTATCATTCCTTACTTCCAATTATAACAAAACCGACAAGAATAACCCAAAACTCAGCAACACTAATTGACAATATTTTCAGAGTTCACCCCGAAAATTACTCTTCCGCTATTCTTCTTTGTGACATATCGGACGATCTTCGTATATTCATGATCCAAAAGTTTTTTTTCAACTCGAACAATATTCATCAAAACCGTACATAACCTACCGCATACTTAACGAAAATACCTTATCAAACTTCTATTACTATGTTCTAAATCAGAATCTATATGAAATTTCCTATATAAATGACATCGATTCTGCTACCGAAGAGTTAATCTCAAGGCTAGACGATGCTTTTAAACTTAATTGTCCTCTAAAATCTAAAACCATATCATATAAACACAAAACAATACCTTGGATAACAAACGCAATTATAAATAACATCAAAAAACGTCAAAAATACTTTTCTCTTTATAAGCTTAGTCAAATTCCAGAACACACATATAAAAATTTTCGGAATCAAGTTACTAACCAAATTAAAATCGCCAAGAAAAATTATTACCATGAACGATTTAATCAAACGAAAAACAATATAAAACAAACTTGGAAATTAATCAATTCTGTGATAAAACCTGAAATTACTAAAGGAACAAACCAAATTAAACAAATTATCATTGACGGTAAGCCAGTTGATGGCAATAAGGAAAAAGCAAATGAATTCAATAAATTTTTTGTCAACGTAGGTAAAAAAATCTCAAACTCCTGCAAAATAGTCGATAAATCTTTTCTTTCGTATTTTAATGAGATTAATGTACCAAATTCCTTATTCTTTTCTCCTGTAAGCGTAGCTGATATAAAAAAAATCATTAGTTCACTAAAAAAGAAAAAATCAGGTATTAATTCAATTTCCACTGAAATCTTAAAATACATCTCTGATATAGTTGCTCCAATTTTAGCATCAATAATTAATAAATCATTTACGCAGGGTATATTCCCAAGTGTATTAAAAGTTGCTCGGGTAACACCGTTACCAAAGGCCGGAGACCTCACGAACGTCACCAATTACCGCCCTATTTCATGTCTTACAATGTTCAGTAAAATATTTGAAAAAATAGCATTCAATAAACTTTATAAATTTCTGGAATCTAATTCACTGTTGTATAAACACGAATATGGTTTTAGACGTCAGAAATCAACGATTCACGCCATAATTAACCACCTTCAATATTTATATGATAACATTGAAAAGGGCCACATTGTATTCCCAATTTTTCTCGATTTTAAAAAAGCTTTCGATTGTGTCAACCATAATATTCTACTGTCAAAATTAGCTATGTACGGAATTAGAGGCAACTGTCAAAATTGGCTCAAATTATATTTAACTGAAAGAAAGCAATTTGTCTCCGTCAATGGTCATGACTCATCCCACCTTAATATTACAACTGGGGTCCTAAAATGCTCTGTGCTAGGGCCAATGTTATTTTTAATCTATATTAATGATATTGTTAAATCATCTCTGTTTAAATTTATATTATTCGCGGATGATAGTGCCTTATCAACTCCCTTGTCATATGACAAACCGAGCAACATTCCATCTACAATAAATAAAGAACTCGAAAATGTCTTCAGGTTGCTTAATGTTAATAAACTATCAATAAATGTAGATAAAACCAAATATATTCTTTTCTCTTACAAAAAATCTATTGAATTGCCCCATATTAAAATAGGCGACGGAATAATCTATGAAACTACTCATATCAAATTCCTAGGTATCTTTATTGACAAAAATCTGAGTTTTATACAACATATTACGCATATCTCGACAAAACTATCAAAATCGATTGGAATATTATATAAATTAAATAAGTTTCTTCCTAAATCTATCCTCCTTCTTTATATATGACAATGGTGCAACCTTACTTGACCTATGGCATAGAGAGTTGGTATCGAAAATATCAAAATTATCTCAATAAATTAATCATATTACAGAAAAAAGCAATTCGAGCCATCCATCAACTTGACTACAATGAGCACACTAATCATTATTTTTAAGGAATCCAGAACTCTAAAATTAAATGATCTCTTTGTTTTTCAAACATCCTTATTCCTTTACAAAACAATAAAGTTTTCCTATAATAGCTATATATTTAATATGTTACAAACAGCTAATAATACCCATAATCACCAAACCCGCAAAAGAACAAAATTTATTTCACCCTTGTATTCCGAATCAAAATCATAATGTAGCTATCAAAATATATAATGGCTTGGACGATAATATCAAATCCCAAACCAATTTAGCTCAATTCAAAAAAGCTCTTAAAAACAATATTATTTCGGCTTACTAAATTTCTATTCAGCTTTTGTTATTGTGTATTTATTTGTTACTGTACACTATTATACTGTGTACTACTACTTTGATTTATACATTATAAATATGTTATTATTTATATAAGACTGTTGACTATGTTAACTACATATCTCTTGAAATAATAGCTGGAAAAAAATTAGTTTTTTAATTTATCTCTAAATTTAAATAATATAATTATTCGTTATTTGCAATCTTTACAATGGTTAGGTTCTCAAATGTATATTAAGTTGTTTATATTTGTATAAACATAAAGGGATTTTTATTCTTGATAATTTTATGCTTAGTCTTAAGTTTCTGTTCTAAAAGTCACTGACTTATTTTGGGCCCATAACTAATATTTGTATGTATAAGTACTTATTGTAACTTGTCATTAAGATTAAAAATGTAATATGTTTATACTGTACATTGGATTAGTATGGAATAAATAAATAAATAAATAAATAAATAAACAGTCAAGCCTCAATTGAAAAGTTCAGCGCAACTAGCAACGAAACCTTTAAGATTAAACCAATAATTCCCCATTCCATGCCATGTCTGAGTGAAGGAGAATCCCGACCTGGCGATACATTTTACAGAAACAATTTTAGAGGAATCATCCGTTTTACACCTACTTGTGATGAATTGGAATACCCTAATAATTAGAATTAGATAGATTGGGTTCAATTTCACTACAGTTTCCTGTTTATCAACTGAATCCCAGAAGTATTTCTATGAAGCTATCGGACTCTAACAACTATTTATTTATCTTTCCTCTTATCTCTCTATCCTCACCAGCTTTCGTCTGAATGGTGTTGTTCTTTTGGGGTAATCTGGTTTGCTCTTTCTCAAAGAGATACTTGCTCATTTTGCTGAAACAAACATTATTTTGATATATATCGAATGTAATCCTAAGGTTTTATTAACGATAGCAACTGTAATCAGTCAAATTGATTGCCCCAGCATTAATTAATAGGAAGGAAGAAATAAAGACATTCAAATTTAAATATAACTATGGTAAATTAAATATTGGTCAATGAAGTGAATTGTGTTGGAAAATACTTCACCTGTTCTTAAATATCCAAAAACTACATTGTAAAAGTAGAAAGAATCAAAATTAAAAAAAAATCATACATAAAAGCCTGTTTATGAAGTTAGCAAAAATGGTATGCACGGATGGTTTTAGTTTAGGAAAAACTGATTAAGTGTATTTATCCAAAGCGTTTTGCGAAAAATGTGTATGATTTGAGACCGCTGATTTTACTAATCAGAGTTAAATTTTCGCTATTAAATTATTATGAAATCAACAAAATTATAGTTAACAAAATACTTTCCAGGCCAAATATATGGTGGATTTCTTTACTCGATTTCTTTGACAAGTAAACATCCACTCAGAATCGTCTATTGATGAATATATATATATATATATATATATATATATATATATATATATATATATATATATATATATATATAAATATATATATTTTGATGTGAAAAAACTTTGGTTTTTAGGTGTAGCAAAAATTCAAGGATCATTAAATAGTAAGGGAAACAAAAAGTCATATGAAGGGATTAACTGAATTTTTATTAGATTTGAATCGCAACATTCTTGGTGTTACATCAGATAGCAGCTTTGTCATGATTAAATTTGATGGATTTATTCATCAATTCAGTCTAACTTATATAATCATCTGTTGTGTTTTTTTTACGAAAAGCATAAGCCTGAAGACAATGCTGATGCCATTAATTCAGAAGTAGAAGAGGAAAATACACAAGAACTCACTGAAGATTGGGACTCTGCCAAATCAAATGAGGTAGAATTATACCCTTATAATGACCCATTTAAGGGTAGGTAAAAGAAGAAGGGAAATGATGGAAATCAGATGTTCAGGATAGGTAAAGGAAGAAAGGATATGGATAAGGAAATAGTTTGACCATTCTTAATTCTACAAAATATTATTTTAAGTTAACTTTTAAGGATTCCTTTCTTAAACTGATAAACTGTGAGACTTTCAAAGACATTATTATGCAAGCCATTTCAAGGCTGTTACATTAAATTATTTTTTATTTATTAGGTGAAAACTGTTTTTGCACATTGCCTTTCAAATATTGAGTTAACATTAATATTAGTAAGCCCGTTTTGTATTATCAATGCTTCAATAAAAAGGTCGCGCAGAAGCAGGTCTTCTGTTAAAGTATATTGAGGTGGCTCAGTCTTTCTTTGTGACATCAATTGCTAAGTTCAGGAATTAATTTCACTGCTCGATCCTGGACGTACATGTATGGAGTGCAAAATTATACCGCATACTCCAACTAACCTATTACAAGCGTGGTATCTAAGAAAAGAATGGTATATATAGTATATATATATATATATATATATATATATATATATATATATATATATATTAAATACAAGTTCTGCAGGCGGTAACAACTACCACAGCGCTTTCCCCATATTTAATTTCTGCCTTTTAAAACCATTTTGAAGAGAGAAAGCTAAGATGCAGAAACCTTGTATTGCAGACTATATAACAATATAGTATATATATATATATATATATATATATATATATATATTAAAAAATCAACTATCCGAGAACAGATCCCTTAGAAACGCCACTATTGACTGATGCCGAGGATTAACTATTAACAACTCTGTGCTTACAACTTTTCATACATTATTCGATCTCTTTTATTAGGTTGCCTCCATTCCGTGCTATTTTAGTTCAATTAAGAGTCCTTTGTGTGGCCTGGTGTCAAAAGTTTTTTTTAAATCGGAATAAAATACAGCTTTCTAATGATTAAGCGTTGCAATTATTCTGGAAAAAATAAAATAACCTAGTTAAGCATTAGCGTCCATATTGAAAGCTGAGTTATGTCATTTCCTCCCAGACGCTCCAAGATCTTATCTTGAACGATGATCTCTGAGTTTACCAACGACAGAAGAAAAGGAGATGGTGCCATAAGTTCCAGGATGAGTCTTTATGCATTTTTGAACTTTGGTCTTTTACTTACCTTTTGTAAACTCTTTAGAATCTATTACTCGCTAAAGTAGACTCTGAAAATTGTAAAGGCGGATTTTAACAGTTTGCCTTATAATTCTTTAGGGGGGATCGGAGAGATTTGGAGGGATCCAGCGCTTTGGAAATGTTAAGTTTCTTAATACAAAACTGATTTAATTTCCGGTTATGGCAATATGTTATAGACTAGAGTCTTTAGCAAACTTTATCTTCTCTTGTTGGTAGGTGATACATTTGTTACTTTGAAAGTGAAAGCATTCAGAAAATATTCATTAAATATCTTCACTATGTAGTCCGGATAGTCACTAAGGGCACATTTGGCACGCTGAATGAGTTTGGCTTACATTTATTTACATACATATCTATATAAACACTTTAGCTTGTATTTTGCCAGGACACTAGTTCTTTTCATTCTTCCTTTTTCTCTTTTTGACACTAGCTCTTGTTTTAGAAATTTTATACAATCATTTTCATTTCCTCATAAAGTTTTTAATTACACTAATTATCCACGGTACCAATTTGGACCAATTACAAATTCCTGGTTTATAGCGCAATATTCGTTATTTACAGTAAAAATAGAACGCTGGGATCATTATACATTATCTGGAGGTTATTGGCACTTAAAAGTTAATTTAAACTTATTTAACCTTATTATGATCGCCGTTCCAAAGTGTTTGCGCCAGCTTGTATTTCCTTAATTAGTTTTTCTTTATTTGTTAAAATTAATTTCAAGCTCTTTCATTCGCGTATTGGCTCGTCTACTTTTTGATACAGGTAATTATTACTTATGAATTTTAGAAGTAGATTCGCAAAATTTAATTCACAAAATTTACATTCGCAAAATTTAATTCACCACATATAATCGCTACTTTTTCTATCACTTGGCCGAAAGCGTTTCATAGAAAATAATATCGTAGTTTTCTCTTTGCCTTGATGGCCTATATACAGAGAAGAAATTTATTTTATTACTATTTATTCTCAACTCAATAGCTAAAATTTCAGATTTAATATCATTGTTGGGATTCACCAATATAAATATTACGCTAGGAATTTTACCTATCGAGCTTGTGATATATAATTTTAAAATAAATTTCGTTGTGGTATCAAGACCACGATATCAGTTTTTGTAATATTCAAGGGAGTTTGGGTGAGATTATTTCAAAGGTCAACGAAATTTTTCAAAACTTTTCAAAAATTGCCATTGAATAATGATTATCTACAAAAATGTTCAAAGAGAGATTCAAAGGGAAAAGAATAGAAACTTGTGTTAGACGCCTATACAAAATGGAACAACATGATTAAAATGATTTCAAGATTCAGAGAACTGAAATTTTGAAATGATATCCAACCACGAATGGGTAGGTATTTTTGGATGCTCTTTCAAGATGTATTTCGTCCATTCTAAATAGCAATCAAGGGATTTTACTTTAGGGATGATTCATTGTTAGAAGAAGAAAGTTCAATATAAATCATTTTAAAAGAATTAGAGAATTATACTGAAGAAAACTTTGATTAAAATCTACTTAGCACGAAGATTGAATTACCTCTTTGAATATGTCTTAGGATTATTATATAATATGATCCTATACAATCCTAAAGATTGCTAAATTGTAAAAGATATTAGATTATAATGAAACTTTTTATGAAAGTTTTAAAAAGTTCATTGCCATAACACTCTAAGTCCTTAAACCCCGGTCTTGAGCAGGAAGGTTACAGTTCTTATGTTCGAGTCGATCGATTGTTTATTTCTATCACGAGATTCATATGTCAGGCCAGGTTTCATGGGTAAACCAAGTTTTATAATCAAAGGCTTTTCTTTTTATTCACTGATCCTTGACCTTGTACTATAATTTGGTGGCATGACTTTGGCCTGCAATGAGCTGCTTTATATAAACATCGTAATCTTTCTGAAACTTGAAGAGAGTTCCATTGAATTTCCTGATCGTGTTGTGATAGCTTCCTGTGCCCAGACTCTAAATGGTTGTTTGTTCTATCTTGATCGCTCATAGCTGCTTCGTAAACACTCTACATCTCGCAAGGAAACGAAGTTTTTTCAAATGCCGCACTTATTATAATTCCTACATAATTGCATTCAAGCTAATTTAGAATTAGTCCTAATTATTTCGGGAAAATATTTTTCCAAGGCTTCAATTTAATAGTTAATGGCTGCGGGTGGTATACGAGTGAGAGAAATAATCTTTTTGGCTCTTTTTGAAAGGGCTAAATCTGGTTATACTCTGTTGAATCTCCACTCGTGGTAATATGGCTTCGCTTGTTCTAAACTAAATGTACTGGAAATGCATTGATTAATAAAACGACACGCAGAAATCACGGATAGAAATATTCCAATAATCAGCGCTTGGAAATATCGAAATTCTTGACATTATTAAGGATGTGCTGAAACTCTTCCTGGAATAAAATGGTGCAAAATATTATGTTCCACCCTTCTACTCGTTCAATAATCCAAAGACATAATACATTTTCAATTTAAAGTAAAAAAAAAGCAAAAAACTCGAAAGACCAAATCCCACCCTAAAAAGATGAATGTCCGCAACTGATCCACTAAAAGATGATAACAGTAAACTCGTCTGCAAGTCACACGTGGACGTGGAAGCGACATCCAACTCCCAAGTAAACGCCCACCTACTGATCATCACGCCCAAATCACTAATTGGAAAAAGATTTCACATAAGATGGATTTAAATTGGAATAGGTTTATTGGCCGACCCCTTGCACAAGTTACCTGCCGATAAAAAGGATCACGAAATAGTTGTAGGTCTAATTAACAACAAGTTTATTTGGATCTTCGCTGCCCAGTACGACAAGAAAGAGGTATACAAAGCACTCCTTCACCTAAACACACACGGTCTCGAAGACAAATATAACAGTGAATGTGGATACCTAAAAATCGAATTGTAGCAGCCAGCATATTCGTAACAAAGAAAAATTGGAACTAAACAAGTAATAATAATTTAATGAGAATTAATATAAGTAATAGTGGAAAGTGAATAATTATAGAAATATAAAGTGATGATTAAATTAATAGTAGTGTATTATTAGTATCAGTGAAATACCATCAAAAAGAAGATATAACACTATCTACCATGGTCAGATGAGAAGAATTGTGCAAACTTATAATTCTGAAAATATAAAGTAGAAAACATGCGATTATAAAGTTAATGATAATGCATTTAATATTAAGATGGATTCAGTAGAAAACATGTGATTATAAAGTTAATGATAATGCATTTAATATTAAGATCGATTCAATAGAAAACATATAATTATAAAGTTAATGATAATGCATTTAATATTAAGATGGATTCAGTAGAAAACATGTGATTATAAAGTTAATGATAATGTATTTTATATTAAGATGGATTCAGTAGAAAACATGTGATTATAAAGTTAATGATAATGCATTTAATATAAAGATGGATTCAGTAGAAAACATGTGATTATAAAGTTAATGATAATGAATTTAATATTAAGATGGATTCAGTAGAAAACATGTGATTATAAAGTTAATGATAATGCATTTAATATTAAGATGGATTCAGTAGAAAACATTTGATTATAAAGTTAATGATAATGCAATTAATATTAAGATGGATTCAGTAGAAATCATGTGATTATAAAGTTAATGATAATGCATTCAATATTAAAATTAGGTGAATAAAACCATATATTCGGCCAAATTAATGAAGGTACTAATGTAATTAGATCTTCAAAATTAAAATTTTGAAATCTCCCATAACTATTAATAATAATTTGTTAATAAAGATTCTTGCAATAATGTAGTAAATAATAAACATAATAAAAGTAGTAGTTATTATTGAGAGTGAATAATTATATAAATATACAATGACAAAAGGTGATAATTAAATTAATTATTATTATTATTACACAAGATGAGACAGGTAGAGCGGGAAGAGTGCAAGCACTATAGATTGCAATTAGCAATCCCCGCACACCTGCAACGTCGAAGAGGGAACGATGGTAAGAAGAAAAGGAAGTAGGATAGAAGAACAAACTGGGAAAAGATAGGTGAGGAAAAACCTCAAGGCTTCCAGTCATCTATGGATTCAGTTAAATTAAATTGAGGGATAAAATTAAATAAAATTTTAAAAACCGTATATAACAACATTCAAACAAAACAAGATATACTGTAAATAGAATATTTAAACAAGAAAAAAACATAAATAATAAAATAACAGGATAATGGCTCATGATGAACACAAGATCCTATTAGCTTTCTTTTTGTAGGCAGCTGCACTATTCGATGCACAAGTCTCTTCGTCCAAGGAATTCCAAAGATGGACAACACTTGACAGAAAGCAACGCTGAAACTGGCTAGTACGGCATCTGATAGATAGAAAACAAAGAGGATGACCGGGCCAAAGCCTGACGAGTGTTTCTCCTTGCTGCAAAGCGATTTTGCAAGGAAATATACAGCGAGTGATGCAGATTGGATTGTATCTTATAGATCATGCACACATTGCTGATCTTCCTGCCATGCGCAAGGTTCCATTGGATATTACCACCACAAAGAAAGCTGGCAGTATAAGAGACTCTGTCAATGAGATGCAAGTGTGAGGTAGCAGCAGACGACCAGACAGGGGCACAATATTTCAAAGCTGGAAGAATAAAGCTTCGGAAGCAAGTAGCGGACACGCAAGCATTATTGAAGGTGGCATAGGCCTTTCTCATGATTCCCAATTTATGCGAAGCAGTAGTCACAAGAGATCTGATGTGACACTCGAAAGTTAATTTGGAATCAAATTTAACGCCCAAAATGTCCAGTTCGTCCACATCGTTCAATGCTAAACCATCAACATGGAGAGGTTCATGTTGAGGAAAAGGGCTACGAGATCGTGAGATACAGATACATTTAGATTTAGCGATGTTAGTCTTCATGTTCCATGTATGGCACCATATAGAAATGCATGGAAGATCTACATTGAGGGAATTAGATGCAAAGCTGCGAGAGTGAGGGGAATCAATAGTCGCGAGCAGAGCTACATCGTCTGCATAACCATACGTAATATTTTTGTGATGCTAAAGAGGTCAGCAGTGTAAATATTGAAGAGCAGAGGTCCGAGAATACTGCCCTGCGGAACGCCCAAGTGGACAGGATGCAGTCACTGAAGTTGGCATCAACACAAACCCTGTTGGTGCGAACCACCAGGAATTGCTCTAAAATAGATAAAATCCGTCCACCAACACCAATATCTCTTAACTTCTTCAGCAAGCCATTATAATTTACTTTATCAAAGGCAGCTGAGAGATCCAGTTGAACTATGCAGGCCTCATGCCCCTGGTCCAGTGCTAACTGGATCTTGTGAGAGATCGTAAGAAGTGCATCCGTTGTACCAAGCTTTTTTCGATAAGCAAATTAATTACAAGGGAGAACACCTGATCTTTCAAGAAAGCGGGAAAGGCGAGCTGCAACGTGGTGCTCAAAAAATTAAGAAAGTATTGGTGTAATAGAGATTGGATGATAATTGGAGGGATCAGGGAAAGGAGTTCCCTTAGGAATAGGCGTAATGTGAGCCACCCTCCAGCACTCGGCGAACAATCTTACAGTCTCTTACAATCTTTGTTTTAGTCTTCTTCCTTATAATACTGTCCTTTTTACCTATCATTTAAAAAAGTGTCCTCACTTTTGAATTATTGTATTCTTCTCTTTTAATGCTATCTTTAAACAGTAAACATTAGGACCGTTCTCCTCCATGAACTCACGCAGTGAAAACCTCTAGAAAGGACTTTGTTTAAAAGGAAACGCCAAAAAAATACACATCTTAAGCCTAGTTGGTCTTTAAAATCAGCATTCCGTTCCCTCAGCTTTGGCCAAGTATTCCGGAAAAATGTGAAACTGCCTCATTTTTCCTTGTGCTGCTAAAATGCATCACTACAAATAAAACATATTGTTTAAAATAAACGTTTAGAAAACATTTTATTTTAGTAAAATGTACAACACTTATATGAGTGAGTAGAAACTTTTCTTCTCATCTATACTGCATTTAAAGTACCTTCGTAAATTACAGGACACTGCATTGTTCATTCTTGTTATTGAAGTTCTTTGCAGTGAGATCACGATTTATTATGGCCAGAAATCATGATGGTTGGTGTTTTGAGGTGCTTTTGCTAGCTTTTGTGTCTCTCAGAATTTGCTTATTTTCTTAGGGGCTCTTGGAGTTGAGGGTTTCCTCTCTTTAACTACTATTATGTAATTTTTAATAAAAAGTAATTGTTAATTTGGATTAAATCTTAATTCCTATTTTTAGTGCTCTGAAGACAAGTGTCATACATATGTAGGTTTGATCCCATTATAAGGGCGGCTAAGTTGTCTGAGGAACTCTGAGTGGCGAGACTCTATAAAGAGAATCCCAAGGAGAATTTTAGATATGTAAACAGCCGTAAACCAATCCGTCGAACGATTGGCCCTTTGAGGAAAGAAAAGGGCATATTAAAACACTCAGATGCAGAAAATGCTAACCTCCTCAACAACTACTTCTCTTCAGTGTTTACTGAAGAGTGTGGTTCCATCCCCCAGCCAACGGATTCCTACTCGGGTGAAAAGCTGAAGGATTTGGACTTCACCGAAGGAGAAATGAAAAAAAGAAGATCACTGACCTAATAAAGAATAAGTCACCTGGGCAAGATAGGTTTCTACCTAAAGTGTTGAAAGAAGTGTGAGATCAAGTGTCACGACACCTGAGCTCAATCTTCAACATGTCAATCCGGACCGAATGCGTTCCTAGAGACTGGGGTGAAGCAAAGGTGACTCCTATCTTCAAGAAAGGAAACCGTAGCCACCCATCGAACTACCGACCTATCAGTCTGACTTCGATGGTCAGTAAACTCATGGAAAGCATGATGGTGGACAAAATGACGTCGCATTTAGAGTCAAACCTGCTACTGAGGAGTTCCCAGCACTACTTCCGAAGGCAAAGGTCATGCCTGACGAACCTTGTGGAATTCTTCCACTTCGTGTTCAGTGAGCACGATCGGGACAAGGCGGTGGATGTGGCATACTTAGACTTTCAGAAAGTCTTTGATAAGGTACCACACCGCCGCCTTTTTCGAAAAGTGCGAGCGCTGGGCATAGACGGAAAAGTAGCCGGCTGGATAGAGAACTGGCTAAGTGGCAGACGGCAACGGGTGGTGGTGAATGAACAGGCTTCTGAGTTGGTGCACGTTAGTAGCGGAGTGCCTCAAGGTTCTGTCCTGGAACCACTACTATTCATAATCTACGTCAACGACATGGACGGTGACATGTTTGCCAAGATTTCCAATTTTGACGACGATACCAAGATTGGTATAAACGTTGTAAAAAGGATGGAAATACTTCCCGCCTTCAGGAAGATCTTGGGAAGATTGGAGAGTGGTCTGATACGTGGCAAATGCCTTTCAACGTAAACAAATGCAAAGTGATGCATATCAGCCACCGAAATCTCCAATCACCCTATATCCTTAAGGGCACTGCTCTTGAATCCACTGACACTGAAAAGGACTTGGGTGTAACTATCACCAATGACCTCAAGTTCTCGAAACAGTGTATTGAGGGGGAGAAGAAAGCTCAAAGGATGTTAGGTTATATAAAGCGCCAGTTTGGATATCAGAACAAGGAGATAGTACTGTGTATGTACAACTCCCTCGTCCGACCGCACCTGGAGTATGCCGTACAATTTTGGAGTCCTTCATTTAGAAAGGACATCGCGAGATTGGAACTCGTGCAAGCCAGGGCAACCAAACTGATTCTCTCTTTCAGACATAAAAGTTATGACGATAGATTAAGGGAATTAGATATGTTCTCGATGAAGACCCGGAGACTTCGTGGTCAGCTTATTGAAGTGTTTAAAATACTTCGAGGCTTTGACAGACTGGATACGGGGATATTTTCCAGCTCAGCGAGGGGAGAACAATAAATCACGGCTACAAACTTGAACTGAAGCGATACCAACGTGGTCTGTGTTGCCATTTCTTCACATACAGTTAGAACGCACTTCCGACGGAAGTTGTTAACAGTGAATCTTTTGACCAGTTCAAGTCAAGACTAGATAAAGTGTTGCGAAATCACCTTTAAGATCCTCGCGAGTGATCTTCGAGGTTGTCAATGGAGAACTTCGAGGATTTCGCCAAAAGTACCCTCCTTGTATGGACCATAAGGTCTTCTAGGGTACTTATTTTCCTTTTCCTTTTCCTTGTTAGCTCCACGGGTAATATTATTTCTAACTCTAAGTAAATTGATCTCCTCCTCATTTGTTTATAATGAAAGGAAGATTGACAAGAAAAACTTTTGCACTTGGTATATTTGATATTATCTTGGATTTTGAAATTCAGTAAAGGCATGATTGTATAACTTCTAAAGATGCTTTGAGGAAAAGTGACGTTAATTATTTATCTTTAACTTGATCCATTCGTACAAGAAGTCGAGTCTCTATTCTCCTGAAGAATTTGCCTGAAAAACACAAGAATAATTATAAGTTTCGCTCAAACATAGAAATGAGTCATTAAACTTGCTCACGATGGCTTAAATACTGAACGTATAGTCGAATCATTTGATGGATATATCTACACGGGAGTAAGACTAATAAAGTCCAGGTTTATTTATGTCATATTTAACGTGTCAGGTGTCGCTAATATCTATCATCTATCAATTTTTCCGGCTTCTTTTAGTCGTTGTATGAATAATGCGTTTAATAATCAAGAAAAGGTCAATGAGCGTCTCAATTTTCCGGTGCAATCTAACGCGGGGGCCAAAGCAAGTAGCCAATGTTATAAGATGCTATCATTATTAAAAATGCAAAATAGGGCTCAAATATGAAGAAACTTCCTTAAAATGGGAAGTAGCCTTAGCCGAAGAATATTGGAGATACCAACTTGGATAAAAAAAAAACAAACACTATTCTCATCTTACTTCCTCACCAAATGTTCAAGGAAGAGGTGAAATGCTATTATTATTGTCGATAAAGATAAGTCAATATAGGCCATAATTTAAAGTTAATTCATGAGTGTATTTATGTTTCTCTGCTCAATGGAGGTCAGCCAGATAAAGGCAGAAACAATTAAAATAATTGGAGCAGTTTTTGGATTTGAGCAACGCACCAGGCGTAAATTCTATTTTTAACCTTAGTTGTTTGACCTGGTCTATTGATTATGTCTCTATCAAGAGAGTTGGCTTCAGTATAGAATGCAGGAATGTCTCGAAGAGTTGCGCATCCATTTTGTTCAGAGCTTTATTCCAAAGCAGGGCAGCATTCTTGCCTTCTTCTGTTTTTAGTTTCCACAGAAATAAAACGTTTTATATTAAGGTAAAAAAAAGTTTTTGCAATTTATCCCTGCATAGGGTATATTTCTGATGTGGACTGTGAACTTAAGCTCTTGAGATCATCATTCAGTATTAGTTGGTTTTCTAATATCTAAAGACTCAGGGAAAATTTCGAGACTTTCATACACGAGCCATGAAAAATTATAAGTGATCGTCACTTAATACATAATTTAAAAAAGAAATGTAAATTAAAACAATTGTATTTCATATAAATGGACACAATCAACTTAAAATCATCTTTGTCCATTCCACTTGTATAAAAAGAAACTCCCATTTTTGTTTCATTTTCACGTCTACACTTTTAGCTAGAGTTTGAAGGAAATAAATGAGACCACAGAATTATGACAAATAAAGTAACACTCCTCTTAAAACTATCAAAATTTTACTCTCATAGCAATCACACCATTACAAAAGAACTTTTTACATATCACACTCAACTGTGATTCTCACGCTTTGAATAAACGTTTTGCTCATGTAAAGGATTTAGGTCTGAATGGGAACGGATAGGGAAATTATTCACATTTTTCCCTTCCTGTCCTTATACATTTCACTGATTGCAGAGCAGCCTCATTTCTTTCCGATGTCACTCTCCTACACACTTGTTAAAGAGAACCTTTTAATCTTTTCGTTCTGCGACGCCCCAACATTTCTACATTTTATAACAGAAATCACGAGTGTTTTTGCATTAGTGTGGACACTTCAGTGTGATGAAAGGTAAAACTTTTTGAATTCCATTGTCTCTCTGAATGGAATAACAATGTATGACTGGCGGATTATACTACATATTTCTTTTCATATTACTGGAGAGAGGTGATATAATAATATATTTTGGTGTGCAGAAAACAAAATTGAAGAAATATTGAATTTTCATAACCTTAACCGACATCAATTCACAATTGTATATTATTGAATTGTTGGTAATTTTGATCTTGATTTGCCTCAATATATGTCTTTTTTATCAGTTCTGATATGTGTTTTGTCTCATAGAGTATTGTGCAATCTAATTCTTCTTAGAATATATAAGAACTAAATATGCAAAGATAAATTTGTCTCATTCCACATAAGTGTAATTATCATAGTTTGGTATATGCTGCCATTAACAGTCATAGCAATATATTTTTTGAAACTAACATATAGTTTTATTTTTTTAATTCTATTATGAAAATTACGTTATAGGAATAATTAATTTATTATTTAAATTATCACAGATTTATTATAAAGTCAGCATTTGAAAAATAATAACAAAATAATACATTCCCTAACTCAGTCTAAAATCGCGCTCTGGTCTTGTTCATGTAGAATGTGTGTTTCAGTCCCTGGAGCTTTGCTATTTGATAAAAAGTATAAAATTATGTAAATATGGGTTAAATAAATAATGCTTGTAATTTTAACCTATTTTATAATATTTTATTCAATATATATATGGGGATCTTTTACAATTCCAGAAATAATTCTTTCCAAAAAAGCGTGACATCATTGTTACTCTTCACCAAAATGACTTGAAATGAAAGGAAAGGGTTGCTAAGAGTATCGCATCAAGGAGCACCATCTTTAAAATCATTAAGCACATTAAAAAGACTGGTTATACTCCTGCGAAGAAGTATTTTGGACGCCCAAGAGCCTCCAGTAACAAGCCTGCTCACGATGGAAAAGTAGCAGGTGTTAACGCTTCAGCATTCACAGTGAGGCCAAGACTTTTAGATAAAGGTTGAAAGGCGAGAAGGGCTGCGAAAAATCCTCATCTACCCAAGAACTTTACAGATATTCTGCGCATTTTTAGGAAATATAAAGAATGGATTGTTAAAGACTGGTGCAAAGTGATATTCTGTAATGAAAGTTCTTTCGGTATGGTTGGAGCTTTTTTTATATATCCCTCGTTAGGAGGAGGAAGGTTTAGCGCTTTCATGAGCACTGTGTCGTGCCTACGGTGAATTATCTGCATATTCTTTATGTCTGGGTCTTTTTCTCATCCAAAAGAAATGGATCACTAATAATTTTGCCCATGAACACAGCCATAAACTCAAAATGATACAAAACTTGCTTCATTAGCCCCCTTTTTCCCATCGGTTCAGTAAATATTTGGGAAAGATAACTACGAGGGGCGGTAAATAAGTTTTGCGAATCGGTAGGGCAAAACAGAGGAAGGGGAATGGCTGTTTGTTGGGGTGTTAGGACAAGTTATGACAAGTCAGGACTTGCAGCCGCACGCTCCTGCCTCGTCTATTTAAAAGCAGTAGCTGATCGCAAATCGTCTGTCACAAATTTTTCAACAATGAAGAAGGTTGAGCACCGCGCACTGATCAAATTTTTGACCAAGAAAGGCAAGGATGCAAAAGAGATCCATGAACGCATGGTTGCAGTGTACACCGACACCACCCCTTTCTAGGAAAACCATTCCTCGCTGGAATAGGGAGTTCCGCCATGGTCGTGAGTCCCTTGAAGATGAACCCCGTCCAGGACGCCCGTCAGACGTAACCAACGAGAACAATGTGGCCCGTATGGAGAGGATGATCCTCGAAAATCGACGGTTGAAGGTCTTAGAAATCGAGTGAGAACTTGGAATATCACATGGAAGTGTTATCAACATCATTCACGACAATTTAGCTAGCCATGACCAAGGACTCTGCCCGTTGGATACCTAGAAGCCTCACGCCCCATGATCGACTTCAACGTCGTCAAAGTCCACAAGGCGAGAGTTGCACAAGCTGCCCTGCGCGAGTGCGGATTCGAGGAGCTCAACCATCCCTCCTACAGGCTAGATCTGGCTTCTAACGACTACTTTTTATTCCGCCAGCTCAAGGCTGCCCTGCGTGGACGCCAGTTTAGGGACGATGAAGATGTCCATCTCGCCGTCCAGGAGTGGATTGAACAGCAGTGGGGAGATTTCTGGTTGTCGGGAATTCTAAGCCTCAGGGACAAGTGGTGCCAGTGCATTGAAGTCGAGGGTAGTTATATTGAAAAATAATAAAACACTTTTCCTCATATCTCGTATCCTTATATCCGAATTGCAAAATTTATTGACCGCCCCTCGTATATTTTCAGCTTGATGGCACCTTTTCACAAAGCAAAAGCAATAACTAAGTTCTTGGCTAAAAACAATACTGAACTTTTAGGCACCTTTTTCCGGGCATTTACAAGATTTGAACCCCCAAAAGAATTTGTGGGCGATAATCAAACTGGCGCTTGATAAGATAAGCCATCAAATTTAGATCAGTTGTGAGATTTTTTCAAACAAAAATGGTGAAATATCAGTCAAATTATGATACATGCAGGGTGATTCCACCCCCAAAACGGGCCTGCACACACTTTTTGTGATATGTCCTTTATTCATCCACTAATCACCCTTACTTTGCAGGACATGACAGAAGAAACGCCTGTGAACACAAGTAAATCTCAAGGGGAGCTCGAGCAAAGAATATACTGCGTCAAACATTACTACAAGGCAGGCTCGTTCAAGAAAGTGTAGGACACTTTCGTGCATCAGTTGGAATGTGAAAAAGCACCATCCACTAGCAGAATTTAGGACTGAATGGACCACTTCGAGAACTATGGGATAGTGGAGAACCTCAATGAAGCCAGTGATAACCGTCCAAGCCATTTAGGACCCTCCACAAAGCGTACAGCTGAGCTGGTATAGAGTGTGAGAGAGTCAGTTCAGCAGAGTCTAAAACGCCCTGTGCGCAAGCGAAGTCAGTCCTTTGGTATATCGCGAGAGATTTTCATGAGAGTGCTAGTAATGGATGTAAAGGCCTACCCATACAGAATACAGGAGAAGCAGAACATTACAGCTTTAGGCAAGGAGCAGAGGAAGGCTATGGCAGTCAAGACACTGGAGAAGATTCAGGAGACACCAACTTTCCTTAACCTACTTTGGACCTCAGATGAAGCTCAATTCCATCTTGGAGGAAAGGTAAACTCGAAAATAAATGTCTTCTGGGGGACCTCCAGGCCAAACGAGGTAGCCACCTTGCTCCTACACTTCCTGAAGTGCACGGTATTGACTGCAATCTCAGCCAGAGGCAGCATCGGTATGTTAAGGTCCTCAAAACCTTCAAGAGGGAGCTGAAGACCCTGTTCTCGTCGCTTATGGGGAAGTTCTAGTTCCAGAAAGATGGAGAAAGCTCTCATAACTCAAACCTGTCCAGAGATTGGCTGAAAGAGAACTTTGGTAGCCGTATGATCAGTCTCAAGAATGATTTGGAGTGGGCACCTCACATCCAAGACCTTGCCCTCCAGATTTCTTTCTCTGGGGCTACATTAAAGAAAGAGTGTATGCAGGGAGACCAAAGACCATCACGGAACTCAAGGAAGCAATCAGAGAGGAGATCAGAGACACTAGTCAGCCGGTTTTTAAGGACGTCATGGAAAACTTTGTCCTGCGCCTCAAGAAATGCACAGAGCTAAATGGAGGTGATCTCGAACACGTGCTCTAGAATAAAGAAGAAAAGTTCAAAGACTCCATGGAAATGTACTAAAACTTGTGCTTGAGCAATGGGATGCATCACTGCTCTATTTTCAATCTGAATCTAAGGTTGACGAGATTGATGGGGCAAATGCTCTTTACGAAACTATGAAAAATAGGGGAAAAAGCACTTACTTCTCTTTTTAAGTTATATATTAGAAAAAGTTAACTCCTTGAATATTGAATTTCAATCTGAACACTTCAGACTCCATGTGCTGAATTCAATGGTGTATTCTTTCCTTAAGGAAGAAGTCAGTAATTCTGCAATAATATCTGAAATTGACCCAAGTGACTAACAGTTACATAAACGATTGAACGATTTATATTTGGGTGGACTTTGCACGAGGCTATTGTCTTTGACGTCAATTGGTTGCCTTATGCATGCAAATTAAAAAATGATTTCCATTAGAGGAAGAAGGAATAATTGCCAGTTTAGGAGTTTTAGATCCCCGCTGCAGCAAAAGATATGACATAATCTCCTAGTTCAATAATGAACGTAGCAGTACATTTTTCCCACCTTGTTCCCGAAGATCAACGAGAAAGTTTGAATGATCAATGGAGGCTATTTCGACAGTTCAAAGATGCGTCACTGTTCTATAAATCTATTCCTGATTTCTGGCATTCTCTGCGTAACATCAAAGACGGCTTTAAAGGAATCTAGTTAAAAATTGACAGAAAAAACGAAAATTTTGATTGCTCAAATTTATATCTATAATGTTTGATTTATAAAAAATGAAACAGTATGACAGCTTACAATTATAGATTAATTACCTCAGGTTCTTGGTTCCTGTTTACTATCTTATTGAACTGTTTTAGAATTATCTTGACCAACGGTAGAGAGAGAATCAACGAAAAAAGCAGAGATGCTATGTGACAGTTTATTTGAATTAAATTCCACAAGAATATTTGGTTTCTTTGATGAGTTAAAAATTAAAAGTTATTGATCCATAAATCTGTACTTTTTGCTATGTCCCAAAATTATGATTATAAATGATCCATAATAAGTCTACTGTTTCATCTAATATTGATAATTTGTAATGGTTATAATTTTGACAGGTGTTAGTATTTATGGCCGGTAGTGTATTTTAGTTCCCATTCATGCTTTCGATATAGAAAACTAAGGAGACAAGTTTCAACATTTTGTGGGGTTTTAACATTAATAAATTTCAATTTGAGACAACCAACAGAAGTAACAAAAGATTTAAAATGCTCGTACCTGGATTTCAAATAAATATTTCGAGAACCTTTATCCAATATTAAGTTGGCCCTATTAAATCCTACAAAAATTGTGGCTAATACAGAAAAATAAACATTCAAAATTTAAATTTGGTTTAAAAAGAATATGGCTCTGACTGGACGTGTTGGTATTTTATATGCTCAGCCTACATTACCTTAAACTACCGTTAAATATAGGAGCAGAGTGTTCACGTTCACAAAATTCAGAGACATTGCATGGTTGATATGGTTTCAAATTTTGTAGAATACACCACATTCTAAATGATTCTCAAGTTTCATATTTCTAAAGTATGTCGGAGAGCTACGGAAAACATCCATCGACATCCAGTCGTATGCATAAGAAAAAAAAGCTAAACTCCAGAATCGAGATTCGTTGCGAGGCAAAAAAGTTCAGACTTAAATTGCCAATCTTTTGGTATAAAGGGAGATAAACTCAAGTTCTTAAATGGATTTCACAAGTTTCTCTATAAAAAGCAAAAAAATGTCGGTTTATAATTGCCAATATTAAGTTTTCACTTATGTATAGGTGATTATTCAGTATTATATACGTATTTCTATGGATGTATGTCGGGAATATTTTCGTTTTCTGTTCCTATTGCTATATAGTACATAGTCCTAAATATATATAATTTTATGTGAACTGTTTTTCTACGGTATAAGGTTTACCATATATTTAGCGTTGTAGCATGACTTTTCAACACTTCTTCGTACACATCTACCATACACACAAGAACGAAACACTTCTGACTTCGTTAGCGACATTCCAATGTAAAAATATAGTCTTTTGGTGAAAAACAACTTGCAGTGAATTTAATCATTTCAGCCGTTGGTTGAGAGAAATTAACAAAGGGTTGAGAAAGGCAAAGTTGATGGATTGAATTAAATTGAGTTGAGTGTGACCTGAAAATGAGACTGAATTAAAATCAGTGATAAAACTATGAATGATAAAAAAATAACAATTGTTGCAGTTATAGTTTTAATGTTTTTTTTTATTATTTGCATGAAAATGGACGCAAGTCCACAAAGGAACTGCAACGTTGACAGAATTAACGTCTTGTCCCCTGAGTACATGCCCATCATTGGCAAATACTTGATTGAAGAATGGCCTGGTTGTTGATCTCCATGATAAATAACATAAATCATCACCCACCAACCTGGTATGACTTGTTTGAAGTTTAACGATAACTTCTAAAGTAGATCAACAATCTTGTTTGATTCAGTGAGTCTTGGAAGTTCTTTGAATGTGATGTCTCTGAGAATATGTTTAGCAAAGCGATAATCTATTATTGCAAGCTTTGACTCCTGTACAATATTCAGTTATGCCATCTTATGTCTGGGGACAGTCAGGCCTGTCTTCTGTCTTGGTGTCACAGTGGCTATCATGCCCATCTCATGAAAAATTCCTTTTCCATCAGTTGTGAGAATGTTATGATTTACGTCGTCTGCAGCAAATAACACGGTCATGTTCAACTCATCAATATCCTTACCAAGCATGTTTGGTACTGAACAATTTGTTGCATTCGTTTCAAACATCTGCATTCACTATGGAGGAGCAGAATCCAATTTACTCAAAGTATCCACAAGAAACTTAGACCTATTTAAGTGATGCATTTGCACTGCAAGGCTAATTTGCAAAGGGGCAAGGATGGTTCGTGGTCTGACCTGCCTGAATGATAGCATGGCCAATGTTAGGAATTTTTCCTCCCTCCATGTCTTTACCAACAGACAATGGATGAAGAAATGCGGAGTGATTCTGGAGTATAATCAAGAGTTGTCTGAAGTTTGAGTGACTCTGTAGTTGGGTACTGGTCATTAATGTGTGGAGACTTTCTCTTGATGTCACTTTTTATTAGCCCTGCAGCTGTCTTGACTATTTCTTCCTTCTGTGTCTTTTCATCACCATCTTGGTTTGTGTCGAAATATGATCTCAGGAAGCGTGATGCTGTTTTTGTCATTGTCACTATATCATCTTCACCTTCTTTTTCTGCAAAATATATGATGTCCCGATACAGTGCCTTTAGCTGAAGTTTTAGGTATCTAGTACTATATGAAAAAGAATTGGCTGAGTATTCTTGCATTTTCAACCTGAAGTCAGAAACAGTCAGCCCTTATTTATTATTCATTTCAAGTTATGCACACATGTTTGAAAAGGTTTGTTCTTGGTCTTCATCGCTTGGCTTTCTCGATTTCATCCTCTTTGGATCTGGGTCATTTTGAAACTGTAGAGGTACATCACGGCCACTTATGAAATTGCTGCCTCAAACCTGATGGTACACGCCGTCTGCAGCGTGAAGATCACTATTGTAGAATTTAATTCTACCTTTAACTTTGAAAGACCATTCATCGCATCGGCTATCACAGCATTATAATATTGTTTTTGCAAAGATGTCCATTTTCACATAGCTATAGTCTGCACTTTCTTCCTGAACATTAGTGATGCAGAAAAGGCAATGGGTTTGGATACCAATAAAAGACGGAGATGAGATTATTGAGGATCCAGAGTCTCTCGAAATAAGATTCAGGACACACTGGAGAAGGTTTTCGCTATAACCTCTGAGGAGAACGACGACTTCGACCAGGACTTCGAAGACCAACTGCTCGATGACCTCAGCACAGTGATACATAGAACCCACCCCCACCCACAAGTATCTCAGGAAAGAGAGATGGTTGGCCACGGGTGCACAATCACATTTGAAGAGACCATGAACACCATGAAGTCCTTTAATCAAAGGGTACCAGACTGGTCTGGGATCACGAGAAACAACCTCGTGAATGCCCCGAGGCAAATCATACAGGGACTGGTTAATATCATGAATGCCGCCCTGAATACAGGCTACCATCCTGACGGGTACAAGATGGCTAAAATCATCTTCATCGCGAAAGAACACAAGCCCCCAGACCAGGTGGCTAACTATCGCCCGATCTCTCTTCTGGAGATGCACGGCAAGATCTTTGAAAAGATTATAGCGAATAGGCTACAAGCTCAACTGAGCGCATAACCCCCAACAACACGCTTCCACAGAAAAAAGGGGCACAGAAACAGGGCAACAAAAGACAGTAGCCTTTTTCCAAGCCAATGGGCACTATGTAGACATTGTGTTGAGGGACGTACAGAAGGCCTTCGATAAAGTCTAGCTGGAAGGACTTCAATACAAGATCCTGAACCTCCAGCTAGACCGAATCGTGGAAACGATCCTTTGTGATTTTGTCAGCGACAGAAGGGCAAGTCTCATGATCAAAGGACACAGAAGACCTGAATTCGAACTCAAGGCCAGCGTTTCCCAGGGAAGTTGCCTGAGCCCACTGCTTTAATTGGTCTTTAACATCGATCTCCAAACTCCGGTGCACAGGGACACGATGTATCTGCAATTCACATATGACATCACCCAGATCGTTCCGTACCCGAAGAAGAAAGCAAGGGATCCGACAATGCACACAATAGCAGAAATTAATAACACCAACCGGTACGAGAGACGTTGGAAGATTAGAACAAATAGGGACAAGTTCAAAATCGTCCCACTGAGCCGCATCTTGACGTGGCCCATCATCATCGATTCGAGGAGATACGGATACTCCGCCAAAAGCACTATCTTAGGCCTAAAGATCTCCGAACACGGATACCCGAGACACAACACGGAGAGGTGGATCCTGGCAAAAGAGAGAAATCTCCAAGCTATTCAGGTTTAGAGATCTTATCTTGGCTAAAATTAGGAAAAAATACCTAATGTACGTCCGGGCTAAGCTTATCTACCGCGCAGTAGTGACTCAAGCGGCCAGCAAAATCCGCAATAAGGAAATTTCGACGTGTCCAAAACTCCGCGTCCCCAATAATTAACAAAGCCAGAAGGCGTGACCATCTTCGGAAAAGGGATCTTAATGGGAGGAATAGACTGGACCCTATCAACATCTTCACTTCAAAATTGGGAAGAAAAGTATGGTCAACCCTTACAAATGTTGTCATTCCGGAACTACAGGGAACTAACTGGTGGTCGTAGTAAGTTCCCAAGTACTAAGATTAGCTCTCAGGAAAACATTACATCACTATACACATAACAGGAACACTAGAACCTAACGCAGTACAACCAAAACTAATATAAATAAAATAAATAAAAATACACTGAAACAACATAGGGTAAATTGCTGAGCTAAAAGCTATTAAAGGCTTGAATGTTCAAAGAAATTAACTCAAAAATAAGTACACAAATATTGAGACACAAAAAATAAGAAGAACACGCTAACAACACATAGGGAAACAAACATATAAAAACACAACTTATCAAAAATAAGACAAAAATGAAAATATAAAGTAAATGAATTAAGGGTAGCCACCGAACCAATTGAAAACGAAGAATATATCTCCATCGAGAGCTGCTTTAAATGCTACGCGGTTGAGCAGCACCAAACCAGAGAATGCCCCGCCAAGGAGATGGTGTGTTCCAATTATGCCGGATTCGGATACGGGTGGAAAGAATGTAGAGACGTAAAAACGAAATGCATCAACTGCGGTGGTAAACACAAAGCCATGGCAATGAGATGTCCCATCCGAAAAAAGTGATTCAGGAAAAGAAAGAGAAGCAGAAAAATGGAAAGGAGGCCAGGGCAAAGTTCTACTTCGATGCAGCCACACCAAGGAACACCGAAACCGCGACAAAACTGGTCATGCCAAAGGAAGGAACCGAAATAATGGCCATGATAATGTCGGCCCACCTAGCAAAGCTGATTCGCCCGGCACGTTTGCAAACGAGTTAAATCAGCTTCTGCAAATGGATGGCGTAAAAAGTAACTATGGTTCTCGCCGAACTCTGCCTCCAACGAAATACACAAAATACAATTCAGCGACGAGCAGCAAGAAGAAATGAAAAAGGAAACGACAGAAAAAGAGGAATCGACAGAAGAAGGAGAAAGTAAAAAAATGAAAACCCAAAGGAGAAAAAGAAAACTGAAGAAGACGAAGAAAAAGAAAACCCTACAACAGAAGAAGAGTACGAAGAAATCCTAAAGTACCCAGAAGTTCCCCTCATAGAAAAGAAGGAAATAATGGAGATGGGAGACTTTTTTAACGCAGAAGAAGTGTCCCTCAAGGTCTTTGGATCACCAGTAAGTAGACCGCCGAAAGGAAACATCGAACAACTCACGGAAAGAATATGGATGGGCAAATTCAAGTGGACCCACGAGGGACCCTACTCACCAAAGGAAATAACAGGACTGCTGGAGGAAGGCGCATTTTACATACCGGACTCGTGCATCCATACAGTGAACCTGAATGTGTTCAAGATAATTAAGAATGGACAAAAGTCCTCTCAGATAGACAAATAAGTGACCGATGAAAGGGAATAATAAACGAAAAGTGAAAATTTGATAAGTGAATCAAACGATGGTAATAAATTAAAGTGAAAGTGAAAATATGATAAGTGAATAAATTAAAGTGAAAATGAATTACTAATGTAAAATAATATAAATAGAATAAGGCAAAAGATAAAATTGGGAAATATAGAATAAGGTAGAAATAAATAAAATAATCGAAAAAACATGAATAGATTAATAAGAACGTAAAGTATTTAAAAATAATAAAGTGCATAAAATATCTGTACTAATGTGAAATAATATAAATAGAATATGATAAATGAACGTAAATTATGTAAAATTAAAAATGAATAAGCAAAAGGATATAAAGTAGCAATAAATATTATAAATGTTATGTTAAAGAAATGTAACAAAGAGAATAAAATAACGGTATTAATCGAAAGCCAAAGCAAATGAGTAATAAGAGATAATGCAATATAAAATAGAGTAATAATAATTAAATCACTCAAAATTATATTTTTAAATGTATAAATAAGAAATAAAATATAAGATATAACAAAATAAATAATATGTAACCTTTCGATATGATAATTTGTTTATAAATGAAATATATATAATAACTATGTAAATAGAATAAAAAGGATAGATGACTTCCACAGTTCCTGGAGTTTCGCTCTTCTTATTTTCGATGACAACTTTTCCTTCTCTACTCACCTTTTTTGTGTGTATATTCATCACTATTAATCTAAATTGGTTTGCTTGTATGTAAATTTATATCCTTATATGTAAAATACTCAAATCTATAAATAATAATAATAAATACGAAGAACAATGGTCCCCGAAGGAGATATGTGGACTATTGATGGAGCGCGCGATGTACATCCCGGACTCGTGTGTACACACCGTCAATTTGTCTACCTTTAAGAAGATAGAAACTGGCCAAAAGTCTTCAGAAATTGAATAAGTGTAAAAAGTGATAGCGATAAGTGAATAAATAAATAAGTGAACAAATCAAAGTGACCAGAACAAGTAATCGAAAGTGCGAATAAATAAATAAGTGAACAAATTAAAGTGACTAGAATAAGTAATAAAAAATGCGAAAAGTGAATGAATCGAGAAAATAATAATTAAAAAGTGCTAACAATGAAAAAATATAGAGAATAATAATTTAGTGAATAAGCTAAAAGTGAGTAGATTAAAACAAACTATTATAATTAATCTAAAATGAGAGAAACGTAAATAATTGACATAAGTCAGTTAACAATTAATTGCCATAATAATAAGTGAACTACGAGAATCAAAATGTTAATACAGTTAGTTAACAGATAAGATAATAGTTTAACTCGAGTGTGGGAATAATAATAACATAAAGTGTCAAACGAAACTAGAAGAAATAATAAAACCAAAATAATTAATATAGTATCTAGATATTACTAAAAGAACAACTCAATTAAATTTTCAAGTGCTAAAATAAATTAAATCGAATTATCAATGTAATGGGGTTTTTTTTTTAAATTTACTTTGAAAAATTATTCCTAAAAATCTGTATTAAGTTTATGTAACTCTAGAGGAATTGCAACATAAAGCCTCCCTGAGGGCCAGGCGGACATATACATTAATGCACCCCCCACCCCCACCTATTGTGGAGAAAGCCGGAGAATCGAGCCCCTATGAGGAGACTCGTGGAGCCGGTAGCCGGCGAACAACAGTCTAACTGCCTACCCTGTTTGATCTCCCTGCCGCATAGGTAGTTGGAGCGACCATCTGTGTTAAGGTAACCACCAAAGGCCCTTAAACGACGCGCAAAAGATCCAATTACCTACGAGATCCATAGGCCCGTGGTTATATCACCAAAAAGCGGTGCCAAGCAAAAGGCACGCCAAGGAGGGTGGCGGTTAGTGGGCTCTCTAATTAACAAGCCGACTTGGGCACCTCAGTGCCAACCTCTACACTCCTCGCTCTCTTAGATGCGACCTCACCACTCGCGCTTCCCTCTGCGGACTCGTCCCTTCCCTCTTAGATGGGGCGGTGGTCCGCCTATAAATAAACCCTTCAAGAAAAGAGAAAGAATTATTATTCGGTGAGAACGACATAGGATCAGTTCGTGAAAATCGATCCTTCAGCCAGTCAAGATTATTCGGTGAGAACAACATAGGATCAGTTCGTGAAGATCGATCCTTCAGTCAGTCAAGATTATTCGAGAAGACCGATCCCCCCCCCCTTCAGTGCTGAATCAACATAAAACATCAAGTTTTGTTTCGGTGCCATACCAAAAAATCCTCTACAGACTTAGAAGTCTGACTGGAGAAAAGAAAACCCGCTCACACTCGAGTGACTCTCACAGCTCAAGATCCGTAAGAGTGAGAGGAGAAGAACCAGGCCCCAACGAGCTTCCATTTGTTAAGTACTGTAGAAATCTCATCGTATACCCCAAAAGTAGTTGGGCACCCGGAATTAAAGAATAGGACACAGAGAGGCTTCAAGATTATCCAGAAGAGGACTCTTTGAGCAAGGAGTACCGTAACCCTCTCAGTCGTCTTAACGTACCAGGAGGCAAAGTTGCAATAAGAAGTTGACATTGCCCACCCTCTCTTCCTCCATCCCATCTCGACGAAATTCTACCATCGGCCACTCCAAATCTCCGAAGCGTGAGATAAGCCCTCCAGCGACATCTGGCAACCCCTGAACCCCTCTGTCACGTAATTTGGAAGAACATTTATATTCATATGGCGATAGTATGAGTTTATTACGTTTCACGATTTAACGGAAGTAGAAACAATTGTGCGTGAACCCCTGTCATATTTACTAGTAGAAACTAATTTAATTTAATGTTTAACGCTAATCTAAAAGGGGCGCGATACAATAACTAATCTGCAATTGGTGTGTTTACGTGCAGCCTATTTGTTTATTTTTGTCTTTAAGAGATATTGTAATAGGCCCAGTTTCCAACCGGTTTGGCCTCGGTTAGCTTAGGAGGAGGATATAAAGGTGTTTACTGTTTTTTTTGTCATAAGTAATTGTTAAATTTAAAATATATGTTTCTTATCGGGATAATTCCTGTGCGTTTCTCTTTATCTTTACGTGTTGAAGCGGGTCTTCCTTAAAAACAACAAAAAAATAGCTTTCTTAGACGAAAGTATACTTCAAAAAAATGAAAAACTTATTGTATTTATCACT
The DNA here is from genome assembly GCA_963969495.1 of Ceratothoa steindachneri. NCBI lineage: Eukaryota > Metazoa > Arthropoda > Malacostraca > Isopoda > Cymothoidae > Ceratothoa > Ceratothoa steindachneri. The sequence continues at coordinate 25,540,105 of OZ018318.1, read as the reverse complement.
CTATTAAATATTGAATCGTGAATCTTTCCGAATTTTTAAGCGCTCAATCAGAGCTCGAATCCAGCTACGATACTGAATGTCTATTCTCCGTAAAGAAGGAAAGGTTTCAGGCTGGGCCTAATGACGCCTTTCTCAAGAAAACTTCTAAGAAGTAATACATACCGGGAAGTTTGTCTTCCTATTTATATGGTTCAATGTGTGAACCGTTCAAATTTTTCTTTCGAATGTTTTACTTGGTTCGACCCCCACAGTACAGCTGGAACAAGCCGCGAAATGGCGAACGGATATGACAACTTCTTTTTTCTTGAATAATAATGATAGCGGAAAATAGACAGGTGGAGAAAAGAGAAAGAAGTGTGGAAGGGCGCAAAGAGATGCTAAGAGCCTGGTGATTAGGCCTATTGCTTTTTAAATATTTTTTTGTTGGTTCCTTTGTTGTCTTTGAGTTAGTTTATGTAATATGGCGTTCAAGCCATTTGTTTTTAAAAAAATTAATGTTCTTGGGTATGATATGCTAATTAGCTGTTGTGGTATAAATTATTTTAATCACTTTAGTGTTGTGCTTAGTGTCTTTGTTTTTTTGTATATTATGTATTGAACGGTGTAAATCAAGTAGAGAGTGGGGGACAGGCACCCCCTCTGCGGGAGGCCCGCAGTGAGCGGAAACTTTGGTCCGTCCGTGCACCCTAGACTGATGTACACCGCTCTCTCCATGGCATAGTCACAAAGAGTTCTTTCTAAGTTTTCACTTAGGCCCAGTCGTAAGATGTTTACTGCATTCTCCGTTGCCACACGTTATCAAACGCTTTTGATACATCCCGACAAACAATGTCCACGTAACTTCTTTCCCGTTTTGCTTGGGCTAGCTATTCTGTACTTCACTTCCTCCTAAACGCGAATTTATGTGGATATTAGAGGGAGTTCTCCTCCAGATGAGACACACTAGTCTTAGGTTGAAGATCTTCTCGAACAGCTTCCCGCCAAATTCTAGAAGTAAAATTGGCCGGTAGCTCTCCTTCAACGTTGGGTCCTTTCCGTGCTTAGGCAAGAAAATCATCTTAGCCGTTTTATAAGCATCTGAGAAGTATCCCGTGTTCAGACAGGCGTTATATATTCTTCTCATCCGTTCGATGACATTGGCTGGTGCCTTTTCAACGTTTAACTTTGTAAGTTCCCATTGTCCTGGGGCTTTTTGTCGGAATGAGCGGAGCGCGCCTAATAGTTCTTTTTCGGTAATCTCGGCGTCTTTGTTGCGCTGTCTATCCACCTGGTGGTGAGGGTGCGTCTTGTGTATTTGTTCATTAAGCTTATCTATGATGTTGCTTTCAAACTCTGGGTCATAGTCTTCGTTTTCCTCCTCAGTTATGCTGAAGATTTTTTCTCAATAACTTCGGAATATCTCTTCAATTCTTCTTTCTTCCATTTTGATGTTTCCATCTTCTTTTTGTAACTCGATCTTCTTCTTCCCAGTCGATCCTTTGAGATTTCTCATTTTTTTCTAGAAATCTTTGGGAGTTCCTTCGTGATTGAGGCTATCGATCGCATCATCCTATCGTCTCCATTATTGTTCGAGGATCAACTGGTTGAGTTCTTCTTTGATTTCTTTACTTCGTTGCATCGAGTGAACTGATGCATTCCTGATGTTAATTTCATACAATAATTTCAGCCCACGCTATAAATCCTTCATGTATTCGGTCTTTCTGTAGGTAGAGATGGTCATATACTCGGATTTAGGGATACAAGCCCTATCTGCGCTTATGACATGGTTATTGAGGTCGTCGAATGCCTCGTTGATCTCCTCGAGAATTGCTTCGTCCAAGTTAGGCGGATCGTAGGCCTCCAGAAGGCGCGCATACAGTGTTCAGTTTGTTTATCTGTAGTTCTTTCTGAGTACAGCTTAAACTTGTATAGGTTCCTGTTGATAGTGAGTATGATCCCTATATGGTCACTACATGGTACCTGAATTGGTTCCACTTAGTAATTGAACGGCAGCTGACGATTCGCTAGACAGATGTCTGGTTTTGTGGCACTTCCTGCTCTGACAAAGGTGGAGAAGTCGGGGCCTATTCGCTGGGCAATATTTCTGTCCAGCAATAGGTCCAGACTTGTTCGTATACCGTTGAAGGTCCTGTAACCGGATTCTCGGCATCTGGCGTTCAGATTCCCCATTAATATAATTGGAGCTCTTCTGCCAAATATGCCAGTGAGAGTGTGAATTGGTAACACGTCTCTCCTTGGCGGTTGATATCTGGTAGGAATGATCAACTTTCCTATGTCGAGTTCGACCTCAATCGTGAGATAGGAATCTTCTAGCTTTATTATTTGCTTGTATTTAATCCCTTTCTTTATTGCAATAGCGGCACCGTCGAACCGCTCCTGCGAATAATTCGTGATCAACACGTCATAGATACAGATTTTCATTTCTTCACTACGCGTGTCGATCCCATGTTCCGAAATTAAGATGATGTCTGCATCAATTTCTCTGAATACATTTCCGTAAAGAATCCTTTTCGTCGTCAAGCTGTTGGTATTAATTTCCAGTATCTTCAGTGCGTTCCGTAATATGGTAAATTGTTTTTACCTATGCTTCTTCTTATTTTTCTTTTTCTTTGGGGGGACTGGTTGGGCGGATTTACTGTGCCCAGGGTTTTCCTTCTTCATAGGTGGACTTGGAGTTTTGGACCTGCTCTTCGTAGCTCGTGTACGGGTGCAAGGGCCCGAATCATTGTCAGAAGAGTAGGATCCCTCCTCATTTTCAGCCTTTTCATCTTCCTCTTCATCGTCCTCTTCGGATTCCTCCGATGAGAGAGCTTCTACGATCTCCTCCAGTCCAGATTTGACATTGTTGTTTCTGAAGCCTGATTACTTGAATAACTTGGATCTGCAGGCATGATTACTGCCGGGAGATTGTTGGATTTTAAGAGTGCATTGAGTACCTCGTTGTAGCAGCCAGGCTTCACTGCAGTAGCCACATTTGCGTAAGTAATGCAGATAAGTATATTTGCACTTGGATCTCCTGCCATATTTACCTGTGCAGGTGCAAGTGCAGTTTATATTTCTCCATTCTTCTTGGCGGCGTTCGCCTAGGACAACTCCTTGGCTTTCTTCTCTTCTCCCTCTTTCCTTTTGATGATGTCTCGGCGCTTTGGGCAATTCAGGCCAATGGTCGTGTGGTCCACTTTACAATTGAGACATTTCTTTCTAGTGCTCTTGCACTTATCGAATCGGTGTCCCTCTGTGGCGCATACAAAGCACATTTGTATGCTATTAAATCACTCTTGTTTGATGTTATCTCTTTGAATTCTCATATTGAAAACTAGAATTCCGTCCGTCGTCGCTTTTCTGGCCATGTCGGTGGTAGTGAACGTATTTTGAACACGTGGGTGTGTTGACGGAATTTGATGACCTCCCGGACTTTCGCCCACGGGTTGCTTTTCTAGGTGTCCTCTTTTAGGTCTTCGGTCGAGTTTTCACCGACCCAACTCTCCACTTTGCGGCAAATAACGCTGCGGTTCTCTGCCACTTGTGGAGGGTGATGGATGGGTGATGGATGGATGGGGTGGATCTTGAGTAGGAATCTCAAGAGGGATGAATTATGGTCGACTTAATGCAGTAGCGGTTGAATCAACGCCCGCTAAAGTATTGCGACCCCCTCTCGGGTACTTGCACCATAACTGCATTCAACTACATAGAGACGGGTGTTACTTCCCTCTATGATTCTGGCCGGGTCTCGCGGGCGATGAGGATCTGACCTCCATCCGGAACTCGCAGTTATGACATAGTTTTGAGATGATTCCTGACTTATGCTTCCGTTGTGGGCTATTCCTCAAACCAGTTTTCAAATAAGTCCTTAATTATGTCAGTCCAAGTGGCCGACATAGTTAAGACGAAATCAATGAAGACATCCAAGCAGGTTCTCACGCAGGGCGATGGACGGGAGCAGTGAGGTACTTAAGCCCTCATTGAATTATGAATCCTCGTCGAAAAAAAGTATTCTCTCTTTTTGAAGGGTGAAGCGAAATTCACCAAAAGACTTCCAGAATAGGCTCTTTTCTATGCAGGCGGTGCTCAAATTCTGTGAAAACTTATTGCAAATAACTTCTTCGACGTCACTGCAACCAATATAGATGCGTGCTTAGTCTGATTAGAGAGACCTGCTATGGATAATAGACGACATCCAGAAAAGGCCCCTGCCCCATCCACCAACCCCCCTGAATAAAAATTCCTTTATTTCCATGGCTCGTCATAGCGATATGACGTGATAAACCCTCCCCATCCCTGCCCTGCCGTGAGTTGGCTCCGTGAATATGACCCTACAACTATGCCGTTCTACTTAGAAAGGGCATAATTGCAAACTTTGGGGAAAGGAAGTCTGAGGCCTAGCCAGCTGCGGAACCCAAAGGCAGGAGCAAACCTGGATTGTAACTCAGTTACCAACGCGGGAGGATTAATACACTACTTTCTGGCACCGTCTAAGACTCCAATGGAGATACTACCGTTTATGTGAGAAGTCGGACGTAACTGAGAAATACCCAAAACCCAATAGAGGGGTTTTGGGTATAGTTGATTCGGGCTTCAGTCATCATTAAGTCCGCCATGTTTTCACACCCTCTGAGGAGCCCAACCAGATCCATACTCACTAATCATCACATCTGAGTTATTTTCACGGGGTTGTTATCGGCAGGGTGGGGGACTTCCTCTAAAGAAAGGAAAGTAAGTTTTAAAACCAATCCTCAATGATACATAACAATATATCCACACTCACACTCCTACACATAACAGAAAAAATACCTACTACCAACAATGAACACATACTTCTCAACCTAGCCGCTACATATGATACACCCATCACAAACATAATAAAGAATCACACAGGCCACAAACTCGTCTTCCGCTCACAGGAGGACGCAGTCAAGTTCCACGAATTCACGTCTGACACACTCGCTGCACAAGATATTCACACAAAACTAGCCGACGGTGTACAAATGAAACACCAAATACGAGTCCTCAAGTCCAACCCCATATGGTTGGCTTTCTCCACAGATTACCTTCACACACACCTCTTACATAAGTATGTGGAGGAGGTCATCTGAGACATATATTACAACCGTACAAAACATTGGGCAGTAATTACACAGTCCGATGAAAAAAACAAAATACTGCTGATAGACCAAGGCATCAACGTCAGCGGCACATTAACATATCCACATAACATTTAGCCACAGCTGAACATATAACCCACACAGTGCCACCGGTGTTACAAAACCGGACACGAGACACAAAACTACCAAGTAGACCTGGTCTGCTAAAGGTGTAGTGTAGTGGGCCATCATTACCACCTGCACAGCCACCTCACCCCTCTGCACAGACTGCCGCGTCGCCGTCAACCCTAAATGCCCTTACCTAAGTAAGTCTCGCTCTGATGCCATAGCAGCAATACGACGTCCACAACCCACCAACACAACCACAAACTCCACCCTTGCCCCTTCTCCCCTTACAAAAACATTTGCTGCTGCTGCCGGCGCACCGCTGTCCACACCACCTGTCCTACCCCAGACACACCCTACCCTAGCAGCAACCCAGACTCACCCACATGTTCCGACACCCGCTCCCCCCCCCAAACACCCAAACCCAGGGACCCCCACTAGTCCCGACACCCACCCCTACCTCGCACCACACACCCAAAGCTACACCTGGTCGCCTTGCTTTCAACGGTGGCAAACGACATGTCGAGGGGTCACGCCCGACTATACGCAAACGAACTTAACACACTGTTTGCCTCGCACGTTCTAGAACAGATCACCTTTCCCGAGAAGGTGTTCACTCTAATCAACAAGCATACGCACAGGACACCCGTACTCTTCCCCACTTCGGTGGGCACGAACACCTTCCCCTGAACCTACCGCCCCTTCACGCCCCACTGCCTACCTTCACTACGCTCCTACCTTCTCCCGCCCTTCTGTCCCATCCCCTCACAGCTATCATCCAACTCAAGGTACACTTTTGCGAAACAGACAAATCACTCACATTCGCTCTACTCTCAGCAGATATACCAGAAACCCCTTCAACTGGTTCTCATCAGAAACCAGAAAAGTCAGTCACCTCCTCATTCTCCACATCAAACTCACCTCTACCCTTACTATTTGCAAAACCAGAAAAATCATCCGCACTAGGTTCATTCTGCTCAAACACACTATCATTCATACTGTTCCCAAAACCAAAAAAATCAGCCACAAGCAGCTCACTCACTCGTCTACTTACATCAGTCAAATCACTCACCTGCTTATGCAAACACTCAATATCTCTTTCAAGCTCCCCGATACCAAAAAGACTCTGCTCAGACCTACTTTCATTCGTACTTGCATTTCTTCCTTTCACTCTTCATTGTATGCTTTCAACTCCTCGAGACCAAGACAAGCTCTTTCCCAGAAAGATCCATACTATCACACTCCATCTCATCATCTTACACCTTATCTCTCTCTTCACAGTTCATACACCGGATAGCTCACCAGGTAGCCAGGAGGTTCTCTCCACCTCCTCAACTGACTCTTATAAGCCTGCACTTTCTCAATCACACCTTCATTCAAACTCTCCAAAACATACGTCACACCATTCTCCAAGACTCTCGCAACTCTATACGTCCTTCAAACTTTTCACTCATCTTCGACACATTTAACCTACCTTGTACTTCTTTTACCTTCAAAACTTTTGCAGAAATTTCAAACGAACGAAACCTTTCATGAGCCTCAAGCCATACACTCTGCTCACTTTCACTCAAACGAAAATTATCTTTTACTCGCCTTTCAAAATTCATAACAAACTGACACGGGGACATCCCAGTTGCACTATGCACCGTCGAATTATACGCCCATAACACTACTTAACCATTCATCCCAGTCATTCAAAGTTGTACTCATCATTCTTAACATCTCAACAAGGTCCTGATTGTACGTTCAGCTAACCCATTCGAAGGTGGTATGTACGGAGTCGTACTCAGATGCTCCACACCATTCTCTCTGAACATTTGCTCAAACACTTCACTTGCAAACTCAGTCCCATTATCACTCAGACATCTCCTAGGCTTCCATACACTCATAGGAAAAAACAACTGCTCAACCACACGCGCAACAGTCACACTCCTTTTATCTCTCACAGGCGCCGCATACACAAACTTGCTTTAATGATCAACCAATACAACCATACTAACATTCCCAGCACTTGTACGCGATAAAGAGACACAATCAATCACTACCAATTCGAACGGCTCTTTCGCATCAACTTTCAACATAAGCGGCTTTACTTACACACCATGCACCTTTTGCTTCTGACACTTTCACACGTAGTCACATCATTCACAACAGTTTTCAGAAATGGATGGAACATATGTTCCTTCATACACTCCCACAACTTAAACTTAATTATCATGCACAATTTTCACCAGACCAATCATACCAACCAAGGACATCACAGGTACATACATATCATCCCCATCCTCCATATGCCTCACAAAATATACAACATCCATGCAAATAACAAAATCCTTAGAATACCTTTTAAAATCACTCAAACACTTAGGTCATTCATTCAAATCAACAGGCATCATCACACACCTCTTCAACTCACTAACAAAAGGACAAATCTCTTGCATCTCTAGAATATCATCATCACTTAAAATCTCATTCTCATCATCCATGAATAATTCGATCATACCACAAAATTTAACAAAATTCTTCGCACACTCATTTAACCTCTTTACCTCACATTCAGCTTTCATTACACAATCATTATCAGCATCCAAAGACGAATTATTCCATTTCATAAAGTCTACACCAAGAAAGAAACAATACGTCATTTGCTCATCTTTCAGAATCACAAAGCCATGCTTCACATTCACACCACTACCCAAGCTCACTCTAAGACTAACCAGTTCCCATGCCACTATCATTCCTTTCTCCAATCCACTGATCCGTAAGTTCACAGGTTTCTGTTCACAACATCTAAAGTCATCATACTTACTCAGAATCCTCTCGTTCACTAACGACACTTGCGCTCCAGTATCAATCAAACCACAGAAGAACCTTTCACCAACTTTCACTCTCGCTTCCATCATATCAGGTACTCCATGTTTGCAATACACAGAAGGAACAATCACACCAGCATCAGAATTGATATCCACACCGTCATCAACTCCTAAATCATCACTCACCACACACTCATCTTCATCCAGACAATCATTATTTCCACTCATATACGAACACTTTTCAATCACCTAATTGTAATGCACACCGCTCAAACACTTCAGATGGTCGACATCAGTTTCGAACCCTCCACTTTCTCATCCTTATACACAATCGGCCTCTCACCACCAAAGTGCTCATAAACAATCGCTCCATACAAACGACTCACTACAATTAACACTTCCTGAAACGGCGGGACCCCTGGGATACACATGGCTCTCAATTCCTTCATAAAGTTCCGCACCCTTGCCATACAAATATTTTCAGGCTTCCTACATACTTTACTCATTATCTCCTTCCTTAAGTCATCCACACTATCAGGCACTCTCACATCTACTCCATCACTCTTCAAATATTGCTAACCATTCCATACACTCTCAAACAAGGAATCACCACCACCCTTACTCTCCCTTGCATTCATAATCCCTTTCGGTAAAGACTCATAATCACTCACTCTACACACATTTTCATCATTCGTACAAGGATACCTTGACATCAAATCAGCCACCCCATTCCTTTCACCAGGCACGTACTCAATCACATAGTCAAAATCACTCAAATCTGTCAAAGTCTTCGCAATCCTACTATCACCCCATTTCATACGTTGCAAATGCACAAGAGGTTGATGATCTGTTTTGATCACAAACTTCACACCATACAAAAACGGACGCAGCACTTTCAAAATATACCTTATCGCAGCCAACTCTCGCTCCACAGTCGAATATTTTCGATCTGTCACATTCATAGCCTTGGATACATACACAATTATTCGCCTGACATTCTCTCCATCCAAACGCTGCTCTTGCATTAGAAAACCTCCCATACAGTACCTACTCGCATCCGTATACAATTTAAGCATCTTAGCATTCACACTATAGTCCGGGTATGCCAATTCAACATCTTCAGTCGCTGCCTATTTCATTCTCTCATACGCTTCATTAATCTTATCATTCCACCAAAAATTGTACTTCCTTTCTTGCCCATCCACTCAGGCAGAGGCTTACTCACACCCGAACAATCTCGTACAAACTTTCGTTGAAACTCACTCAAACTCAGAAACGACTTCAGCTGCTTCACAGTCACCGGTTTCGGAAACATTCGCACTTTCTCAACATGTCCTGGTGACTTACGTAACCCATTCTCACTCACCATATGCCCAAGGAATTTCACTTCTTTCACAATCCATTCACACTTCCCTACTTTTACCTTCACACCAACACTTTCCAACGTTCTTAACACATCATTCACCAATCTCATATGCTCCTCAAAACTCTCAGTCATAATCAAAATATCACTAATAAACACAATCCCATTCTTACTCGCAAACTTACTCAACACATCTTTCATTGCCCGCTGGAAGGCGCCGGGAGCATTAGCCAACCCAAAGCTGAGGTTCCGGAACTAGTAATGCCTCTTTGTGGAAGAGAAGGCAGTTACCGGCCGGCTCTCCTCAGCAATAGGCATCTGGTAATACTCCCATACCAAATCCAGATTAGTAAACCAGTTCATCCCATGCATACTATACACACACTCAGATACCACACACATCGAAAACCTCTCTTTCACAGTCCTTTCGTTCACCTTTCGATAATTCACACACAGACGCAATCTTCCATCCGGCTTACGTACAGGCACAATCGGACTATTCCATGCACTCTCACTTTCTTCAATCGTTCCCAATCGTTCTAATTCCACACACTGCTCCTCAATCTCATCAGCAACCGGACGCGGGACATGTCTCGTCCGCTGATAGATTGGGGAGTCCTCCTTGAGGACAATCTTGAATTCCGGGAGGTTTGTTACCCAGAAATCAAGATCGCCCTTACTGAGGACACCCTTTCGCTCAAATAGCATTCGATACACATCCTCATCTTCATACTCAGTCAAACATTCATCAAATTTCACCATCCTTTCCACTTCATTATACGTCCATTCACACGTCTTTTCATTCGCAACATTTACCTTCACATCCATGCTATCATCCATCCTTACCTTACTGACAGTGGAGAGCTTACCCAGTACATCTCCGACATGGATCCCTCTCACCTGCCCTATCACTCTGGGGTCCGCCTGCACATATGCAAAAGGATCATTCGTTTTCTCCAAGCCATCAAACACACAAGCAACACGCCTTACCTTATAATACGCAGCCTTTTCCTCCAATAACACAGTGTTCTCACCCACATTTAAATTCACATCCCTACTCCAATTCACTCTAACTGACACCCTTTCACCCTTCACAAGCCTTATACTCTCCATAGCAGTCACCTCAATACCGCTCTAAACACACTTCTCAAAACACTACCATCTTTCCCTACATACAACTTATACACTCTATTTTTACCAATCTTTATCTCAATCTGATCACTCGCAGGATGCACAACCATATGGTTCACTTTCATAAAATCATAGCCCAAAATCACACCATACTAACTACTCACCTTTTCAATCACAGAGAATTCACACTCATTCATCAACATACCATACATTCGAACAGCTTACCTTATCATTCCAATCACAGGTACTTTTATACAACCAATTCATACCAAGCTACCTTTACACTCTGACAGGAGGGCTTTATCACTCAGCTTGTCATACACGTCCTTATATACCAAGCTCGTCCAGCACCAAGAATCTATCAAAGCCAAACACTCAATCCCGTTTAATTCCACCTTCACACTCGGAACCTCATACTTCCGACCAGACAGCACTTTCACAATAGACAGACTCACCAACATATTACTCGCACTCATGCGCCCAGAGGATACTTCACCAGGTACCCTCTTACAATTTGGTTTCCCGTTTCAGACTTTACATTCACACCTTGCGCTCTCAGTCTAATCCAACACTTTTCACTCGAATATCCTTCCCTCGCACAATAACTACATACATTCATCTGGTCACGACACATCCTCGCATAATGACCAGCCTCTCTGCAATTACCACAAGCATACTTCATATTCTCCCCAGCAGTCGCTCCACCATTCAACCTCCTACAGTCTCTCTTCAAATGTCCCTTTACATTCGAAACACTCTTTCACACTTTCCTGGCAATCCTTTATCATATGCCCCTTCTTACCACACCCAAAACACGCACCATACGTCTACCTACATTCCGCCAACATATGCCCCTGCCTTCCACACTTACGACATTACGCGATCATTTTCACACCATTCGGCCTCTTATTTGCTGGAAAATACCTCGGTTGCTCCCTCATATACCCATTCACGCGCTTACCAGCCATCTGTTCACTTCCATTCGCCCATCCTCCATTCGCCCATCCTCCATTCGCCCATCCTCCATTCGCCTATCCAGTCTCTTGGCCCAGGAAGCTCGACATCAACCCAGCTGGCGCAGCCCTCAGGGCTTCCCGATAGCTGACAAACTGCTACGGTGGAGGAAAGCTCCTGGGCTTCTTACCAATAACATTTACACTATACCTTCCATCCTCATCTAAATCCCCCTCTTCATCAAATCGCCCATCTTCAAGAAGCTCCAACACATCCTCCCACACCAACCGTTCACCTGTCAGTCCCATCCTCTCCTTTCTACTCCCATTCAACCATTCACTCATCTTTAGTTGGATCGTGTCCAGGAACTTCCTCAACAGTTGTTTACACTCATTCACTCTATCATCGCCATACCTCCTTCTCACCATACTCTCAAGCCTATATGCATAAATGTTCACCACTTCGTTCTTTCCCATACGAGCTTTTTCAAATTCATTCACACTTTTATACTTGAAGCTCTCTTACATTCGTTCATTAACAAAAACTCTTTAGTCGCGTTTTTGTTCTCACATGGGAATTAGCCATAGAACTGGTAAAACATTAAGTAACAAAGAGTTTTCTCCCATCAGGAAACATGCTATTGATTGCAAAACAGACGTGTCCTTAAATGATTTTTCTGTCTTAGAATTTGCTGAACTATTTCATATCTCCGCATTAAAGAATCACTCTGTATTAAATAAAACCACCTAAATTTAAATGAGGACTCGTCATCCTTTCCTCTGTTTATAACTTAACAACCAACCAAGCTGTATTCATTCTCTGAATTCTTTCCTGTTTTCACTCGTCATTGTGATCCGACCATGTAAGGTGATGTTCCGGTTTCTATATTATAGTTTACCTTCTGTTTGTATCCAATTCTCTATTTTTACATTTCAATTGTTTAATTTTGAAATATTACGTTTACTTTGTTTGTCCTTAATTGATAGTATTTTTTTACAAATATTTTTCTGCTGTTCTTTATCTCACTATTTTGTTTGTTCATTAACGTAACGTTCATTTTATATTTTTAACGTCGTTTTCGTGATTTTCTCTGATCTGTGGTTGTTAACTTTAAACTTGTGCTATTATTTATGTTTTTAGGCTTAGATTATTCCTTTAGAATTTGTTTCTAGCTCCTGAAGATGGGTTTTGTAATAACCCGAAACGTTGAAATTAAAGATGGGACCCGCTTTCTTCGTTTTGTCCTTCTTATTGAATATAAGACTCAAGCTTTGTAGAAGAAATGTAGGTGAATATATATATATATATATATATATATATATATATATATATATATATATATAAACATTTTCCAATCACACACACATTCTTACAGAGGGAGGGAGAGGGTATTGGAAAATGGGTGGAAGAATGGCTCCTTAAGCACTCACATTCGCTCCACCACAACTCCACTTCCTCATTCAAACACGCGATGACTCTTCTTTAGCCTGCAAGATACAGACAGGCTCCGACCCCATCCTAGTGGCCATGCACTACAGACCACCACGCCTACAATTAAACATAGAAATCCTACTCCGGGCTCTATCAAACCACAACCTACTTATCCTCTTTGCTGGGGACCTCAACGCTTTCCACCCAACACTCCTTTCTAATACCACGAATGATGCAAGAAGGTACCTGACGGTGCTCTGCCGCGTTATCGCTGCGAGCACATCGGCCCGGCCTTCACCACATTTTTCGGTACTCGCGAAGAAACCAGGTCTCCGGACGTGGGCTTCCGCAACGACCATGCTACACTCTTCTACACTCACATTTCACCAGGTCTTCACGTACTCTCTGACCACATACCGATATGCCTTATCATATCCATATCTCCTATACTCATACCCACACCACCTCTCTTCGAATTCAAAAACAGGAACTGGGAAGAGTTCAAGAGACACATAACAGAAAACACGCCACAAACCTCTACCTAGACCACACCAATCTAGATCTGTTAGACAACCACGGGTGCTCAATCTTGGACACTATAACAGCAGCACGAAACCTATACACACCACACAAAACCTAAACATGTATAAAACACTTCACATATTCCATACACGCTCAGAGCCTCATCATACAGTACAACTATCACTACACCAGAGGCCCACACAAACACAACATCACTCACCTACTTTCCCGCATTCTACAGTGCGTGCAACTAGATAGGAACCGACAGTGGAGAGAGGGAGCACTGACCCCTCCTTCTTCTAGGGGCGCGTAAAAAGGATGCTAGGCACCGATCCACCCGAACCCATCGCCCTCCAAGTAAATAACCAAATACTCACAGACACCAACGTCATCTTCGACGCATTTAGGTCCTACTGGGACACAATACACACACACATCCCACCCAAACCTCACGGGCAAGAGCACTTCTAGAAAATCCCGGAGTGGTGTCGGGGCCACGCTCACTAGCTAACACTAGCCTCCCTGATACGAATGGAGCTACTCGACAACACATCTACACTGACCACTCCCATCACCGTCAAGTAAACAAAACACTACATTAAAACAACACCAAAATGCGCACCAGCCCCTCCGAACTACCAGCCGCATTAATACACAACCTTTCTGCAAACATATACCCTACACATACACACCTATTCAATGCCTCACTAGCCTCAGGCCACTTCTATAAAATATTCAGTCTTTCACAACATACTTCTACACAAAATGTTCTGCCTGGCGGCAGAACATATAAGAGGATTCGGAACACCAAGGGAAGCATACAACGCATTCAGGAGACAGAGAAGAGAACTAATAGCACTAATTTATGAAAAAAAGAAAGAGAAATGGGATCAGCACATCGAGAAAATAGATGTAGAAACATCACCAAGGGAATTTAGGAAACATAACAGATTAAAGAAACAGACAGCAAGGGATAAAATAAAAATTAAGGATTCATGGAACAACATTTTAGAAGATGAGGAAGAAATAGAGGCATTATTTAGAGAACACTGAAGAAATGTATTAAAAATTAGCGAAAAAGAGAACGAGGACTATGACATTGAATTCGAACATTGGGGAGATCGACAGGACATACCGCTTCCACTTAGTTGAGGAAAGGAGAAACAACAACGACGGAATGGACGCAATCATTACATCTGAGGAATTAAAAGAAACGATAAAGAACTTTCCGACAGAGAGCACCAGGCAAATCGGGACTCACGAGATTGAATTACATTAAAGCTCCCCCAAACATACTAGGGCTAGTGAGAAAAGCCTTCACTGCGTGCTTGAACACGTGATACTTTCCTGATGAACTGAAAGTGGCGAAGAAGATATTCATACCCAAGGCGGGAAAACACCCAGAACAAGTAGGTAACTACCGCCCCGTCTCGCTACTAGATTTCATTGGTAAGGTATTGCAAAAATAATTAATAACAGACTGTCCAAATTCCTCGATGATAATGGCCGAAGAAACGCTGCTAATTTGGCTTCAGAAAAAACAGAAGCACGGAGATGGCCCTTGGAGTCATCCTTGAAAAAATAGCGAAAGCAAAGAGAGAAAAATGAGCGTAGACATTGTATGCCGGGACGTGTCCAAGGCATTCGACAAAGTATGGCAGAGGGGTATGTAACACAAGATACTCAGATTAGGAATGAACAACAAAATCGAAAGGATTTTATGCGATTATGGAATGGAGAGACGTGATTATGTAATGAGGGACGTGCTTAGGTGAAAATAGAACGATATCGAGAATAAATATTCGTGCTCACTGTGGGTTTGCCCCAAGGTGGATGTCTGAGTCCGTCTCTCTATTCAATCTACACAAAAGATATACCAACACTAAAAAATGAGGGCTGCCTGAACATCCAATTTACCAACGTATGACCCAGATCATAGGTTGACCCTACAGGAAAGGACCAATGCAATCTAGGATGACTGCAGAAGAGATAAGAAGAATTAATAGATACGCAGAAAAATGGAAAAATAACGCCAACAAGGATAAATTTAAAATGGTACCTGCGTACAGGAGGAGCATCTCAGATTTATATGTAGAAGGACAGAGCTACAGATAAGACAAAGAATGTAAGGTGCTTGGACTAACCATTACGAAATCAGGTTATAAAAAGCACGTAACTGAGAGGGTAAATCGAGGGAAGAGCGGCTTGGCATTACTGTACAAGTTAGTTAACCTAAGTATGAAAACCAGGAGAGAATATTTATCAAGCCATAGTACAGTACGCGATTATTTATCTAACCATCTCGATGTAGACGATCTCGAGAAGTAACCTATTAAGACTCCAAAAAGTCCAAAACAAAGCTATATACTTAATAACAAACACTAGAAGATGAGAAAGAAGAAGACTAAGAGACCTGCATAGGGATGCAAAGATAAAGCCACTTAACAGAATAATTGCAAAAAGAGCAAGGAGAGACATAGAAAAGACAAAGAATGAAGCAGGAGTTGAATTAACCAACCTAATTACCCAAGGAGAAGGATGGAGATCATACAGATTATTTCCAAGTTTCACAAGGATAGTAGAAGGGGGAGAAGAGGAAAAAGAAAAAAATAACACCTAGAGAAAGAGAATAATACTTGACGACGACTGAGAGTAATTAAATAACCGAAGCATCACCAGAGAATAGAATATAGTCAATTATAACTAGGATAGGAATACGAAAGAATAGATAGAGAGATAGAAACCTACACAAATCTTTAGTAAGAATAATTACTAATAACGGTCTGAAAGCCTCATAAATACCAACGCTACTTAGACATATTAAAAATAGATAAAAAATAACAGAGCCAGACGGGACACTCACGCAAATATAAATTTTCTCAGGCTAGCTATAACTACCTATAGTGGACAGAGATAAGCCTGATCTCCAGGCTACTAGCATCTCTTTGCAAACCTCTTACTTCCTTCAGCCTTCAAATCTAGTATTTTTTTTTACTATCACATTCGCACACGGGGCTCACAGTAGATACTTGGGACAGGGGTCGCGATAAACTCCAAAGTTATAGTTAGAGACAAGCAACACATCTTGGTTCGGATTCTACGTTAAGCTGTAGGTCCTATGACTAACTAAGTCTACTTTTGTCTTCTACTATTTTCTTCGCTGTCCTATCCTAAAACTTTCCTCTTCCTCTCCCTCTCACTCCTAATCGCCGAACTTACAGTGCTTGGAGCCTACTTTGGCTCTAGGCAGTGTGACTCTGGGGGTCTATAAAGGAGGACCGAGCCTCCCCCCTCCCTCCTTGGCCGTTCCATAAGAGCCAAGGGGGGCCAAGGGGAGAGTCGAAAGAGTTTTCCTTGCCTCCCACTTCTCTTTTCATTTCATTTCATTTCCGAATTTTTAAGCGCTCAATCAGAGCTCGGATCCAGCTATGATACTGAATATGTATTCTCGCTAAAGGAAGAAAAGTTTTAGGGAGGACCAAATAACGCCTTTCTCAAGAAAACTTTTAAGAAGAAATACATACCGGGAGGTTTGTCTTCCAATTTATAAGGTTCAATGTGTGAACCGTTTAAATTTTTCATTCAAATGTTTTACTTGGTTCGACCCCCACAGAAGACTCGAGAGACAGCGCCTCTTTCTCATAGGAGGTCTGGGGTAAGGAGGTTACAGATTTGGTGTTGATGCTCACGTTTTAATTATTTTTAGGCAAAAATCTGCAAAAACGCAGATGTCTGTAATTAATCTTACCATTTTGGCCATGGTTAATAACATACCTAGGAAAATTTAGTTTGGGGAAAGGCCTAATTTTTAAGATGGCATCCAAAATGGCCACTAGGAGCTTAAAATGGCCATATCTCAGTCAAGATTCACGTCACAAAGGTAGTTTTGTTGTCTAACCTGAGATTTTAAAGGCTAATGAATGCAATGAAACATATTAAATTACCATTAGTCAATTATTTATTAACATATAAGATGGAGTTAGTTACACTATTGAAATCAATATCAATATACACAGTAGTTAGCTAGCTACTGTACATTCCTACTGATTTCAGTGCTAGTTCCACTTCATGAATGTTAGTGCAAGTGTTACAGCAAGCTTTAATGTTGCTGATTGATATGCTATACTGTTAGCAACCAAGCACCTGATCAGCAAACTAATTTTTACCTCTGAAATGAATGTAAATCGCCCGTACTAACTACCTAGCCAACTTGGTAAACCTTTACAATTAGGGTACGTAAATTAATCCACATTAGTTAATGCATTACTAATCATTAGTTAGATATTGATGTTTAGTAAGGTATTAGCAAACATATTTAAAACACTAGTAACATCACTAGTTATTTGTAAATTGGATGATGGAAGTTATTTGATCAAGATTCGAGAGAAAGGTGCTATTGGGATCAAAGAATCTACTCTTCGGAAAGGTAACACGATTGTTTTGACTGCTCGCTGGTTAGTACGTGAGGTATGTCGTAAAATCGACACAAATTCTATATCAATTTATCTTGATCGAAAAAGGAATAAAAGCGGTGAATCTACTACCTCAACTAAAAGAGTACTAGGGAGTCTGATGGCCCATTCATTAGAAAAACTCATTGCCTTTTTTGCATCACTAATGTTCAAAAATGAAGTGAAGACTATAGCTATGTGAAAATATGAAAATGTACATCCTTGCAAAGACAATATTACAATGCTGTGATAGCAGATGCGATGGATGGTATTTCAAAGTTTGCTCTATCACCTATAGCTTTTTGCTTTCACATACCCCATTTTTATTATACTGCATATAAATTCAAAATATAATGTGTTTATTTCATCTGTTACAAAGGTATATTAGAGAAAAAAACAGCATAGATACAGAACATTAATGGTACTAAATTACTTGGATAACAAAATACACACAAATCACAGTACAGCAGACAGTTAGAAGTGAGTTTATTTTGATGATCTTGTGTACTTTGCCTCCGGGATGTCACGCAAGAGCATCCAGCAAATGTCTCCCCGACCATACGCCAGTTTTGTCCATGGCCTTTACGTAATTCTTTATTAGCCCAGGCTTGATATGAAGAGGAGGAAGAAGCACCTTGTTCGTGTCCACTAGAGGATGTTCTTAGACACTGTGTTCACCAGGCACGAAAGTGCTCCTATATCCCCAGTCCTTCTGCTTATAGTGCTTGGACACAGCCCGACTGTCTCAGAGACAGAGAAAGCAACAATAGTACATTGTGAAGCCCGCTTGCATACCAATAAGGAGCCCAATGGCCTTTAGGTACCCGCAGAGACACCACTTGTACTGGTTGTACTTAAAAGCTTCCAAAAGGAGCTCTATATTGTCATACGACTCCTTCAGATGGATCCTGTGGGCAATGGGAATGCTGGCGTATTTATTCACATTATGCAGGAGCACCACCTTCTATGAAAGGACGCTAATCTGAAGGATTGCGTGGGAAACCAAGGAAAGTGAACAAGCCATAGACATTTCTGCAGTAGAACAACCTGGTTTCCATATCAAAGAATGAAGTGAAGTCCTTGTTCCCTGTCCTAAAACTGGTGACCAGGTTCTACTGCTTAAGATGGGATGCCAGCAGCTGTGCCTGCTGCTTAGATAAAAACAAATCAAGGGTAAGGCCATTCCGGTCTTTCTTTGTGACCCGGTGGGGCGCATTGTTCCTTGCTCCGGAATTAACAGAGACATTGTCTTCCGAAGAGATCGAATTGGCAGAATATCCTCCTGAAGAGATTTCTTCATATGATGAAGAAATAAGATATTTATTTGATGGTAGTCTAGAGACAGAAAGATCATCTGAGTAGAGAACTGGTCTCATAGCTAAGGGAAGGTTGGGATATTTTATCTTCTTTCTAGAACCATTGAAACCAGTTATATTTGTCAGACAAAGAAATCAATCATCTACTTGGATTTTTGGCTCTCTCCAGACTATTGGGACAGCAAAGTTTAAGACTGTTTTCTTGCCATTAAACCATGTAATTAGTCCATTGTAACAGAGCTTATAACATATGTGTGGGGCCCAGGATTTGTCCTGATCTCCAATTTTACACTAAAAATAATGAAAATAAGCATTTCTCAGGAGGGAAGTAATTGTTCGGCGTTGTGCAACTGTCGTGAAATCCCCACACACGTAACAGAATGAATTTGCCTTGTTGATGCATCCTCGGTGTTTTGAAGTGCGTGAAACAATTGTAGATATATGTATCAACTCACAAAAATCTGGAAAAAAAAATATAAAATGGTTGTGTAACATGATGGTCGAACAGCCCTAACCTCACAATCTAAGAATAGGACATTTAATTGTTTTAACTCTTTCACTACCAAAATATTTTTTATTCCAAATAATGTTATAAAAGTTTTTGAAACATTAAAGTTTTGTTAAAGGTGGGTTGAAATTTTGGGCAGCCCATTTGCTTGAATTTAACCATGAAGATATATGATATTGAGTAGAAAGCATAAATATATTAGTGCAAGATATATAATTTCTAATATATATATTTTCTAATATACCTGAAAACTAATTAAACAAATATTTCTCAAAAAATTAATAAAACAAATGCTAATCTTTCAGCACGTGTTCACTTCACTGGTTATCAAAAACAACTGAGGAGTAAAAGAGTGTTGCCAGATATTGAATAATAAGATAATACATTAGACAACCATTGGGATAAAAATATACACTAAGTTAAGCTGAATTCTGCCCACAGGTATTTTTTAAAAGCTTCTGGCATGTATTCTCCCATTGGTAGCCTAAGGGTTTTAAAGAACACAATTCCTAAAATTTCTAATACATGTTTACCTCAAAAACTAGAGACTAGAGGTGGTGAGTAAAAACTGGTTTCGTATCAGAAATCAGCACCCCCAAATTAGGCTTGATCAACTATTCTTTAGCTTGCCTCGATTTCTCTGTAAGCCAGTGTTGAGATCTCTATGTTGGATAGCACGCATAGCCATGCTGTCATCATGTATATTTTTATAAAAGCTACTAAGCCTAGGTAGGAATTTCAGTCGTCCTGGGAATCGAATGGAGCATGGAATGTGTAGGTTGTATGTGGTTTGGGAGTGGTGTGGTGTAGCGTGGAAGTGAGGCGTGTATGCGGTGTGGAGTAGAGAGGAATTTTAGTCATTGTAGTTAAAAGAGGAAGATTGCAGATGCTGGCTCTCTGAAGACAAACATGAAATGGAGTCAAAAGTTTGTGTTGGTTGGAGTAATATTAGTGCGACTAGGTTTATATCAGGGAACTAATAGTAAATAGTGTGTGGTAGTGCATTTTGGAGATTACTGGTATGATGCAATGGTTTGGTATGAATTTAAGAGATGAAGAATTATGTGGGTTCATCACTTTTGTGGTCATTGAGTGTGGTTTTAGTGTATAAACCTTGTAATGTTCAAAGTGAAGATGAGAAGAAAAGATTTTGAAATGACTTTGGAAAAGGGGTAGATGGAATTGAGAATGAGGATCTGTAGATAGTTGTATGACATTTAATTTGATGAATACGTGAAAGAATAAGAAATGAGATAACTGGAGCTTTTGCCACCGCCGGAAAATGATTGGGAGTAGAAGAGAGGAAAAAAGCGAGTATGAGCAAACGTGGAACAAATTGAAAAAGGTGGTAGTAGATAGTTCAAAATCTCTATGTAGGTGTGCCAGAACTAAGGAGAGAAAACAACAATTGAAGCATTTGGAAGAAATATGAATGAGGATCTCGATGGGAACCGGAAGTTATTCTGCAAGGAAGTGAAGAGAGTTCGAAACCAAAAGAGAAGAATAGCTGTGTAAACATTAACGGCATGAGTGACAGGGTACTCATGAGCAATGAAAATGAGGTTAAAAATAGATGGCGAGAAAACTTTGATGGAATATTATGTAAATACTCTTATATATAGCATAGGTTTCGTGGGTGTAAATCGGCTTTGCATCAGGCTATTGAAGAGATAAGCATTCAAGAGGTTGTTAGTACTGGTAAAGGTCTGATAAAGAGGAAGGCTGCTGGAGTGGATGATATAGTCACTAAGATACTAAAGAGTGGAAATTATTGTGTGAGTGTGAGGCTTTTGAAATTGAAAGAGAGCTTGAGGACTAGAGTAGTGGAGTGATAGTCTCTCTGTATAAATGTAAAGTGGATTAAAGAGAATCCACGAACTACAGTTGAGTCTTCTAGATAAACTTTATGGAAAGATTATGAGTGAGCATATAAAAAGAATGTAGGATTGATTAATGTTGAAAGTGGGAGGAGGGAGTAAGATGGATAGGTTGTGTGTTGATCAAGTATCTGCCATGAGAGAGATACTAAAAAAACAAGAGAAAAGTCATGTTAGGGTTATGTTGGACTCATGGACTTAGAGAAGGCCAATGATCCAGTAGAACGAGAAGCATCATAACAAATGTTTGGAAAGTATAGAGTGAATAGCATCCTAATGGATGGTGTGAAGAGTATGTAAATATGTTGCAAGTAAGGCTTGCGTTAGCGTGAAATATAGCCGGAGAGAGTGGTTTGACATACGTGGGGAGTGTAAGATAATATTTTATGTTACCACCATAGCTTTAATAATGGAGTGTTGAGAGAAGCCAGTATGGGAATGAGGAAAAGAGGTCGTAAGATTAATGAAGAATGGTGAAAGCTGAGTTTTAACTATGTCGGTATATACTAATGACGTGGGATTGGTGGCTGAGAATGAGAGAGATTTTGAAATGTTGCTTGTATCTCTTTGCAGAGTTTTCAAGAGGAGCGGTCTAAAGCTGAATGAAGAAAAGAGTAATGTATTTAATTTGCATGTAAAAATGAGTTGAGTGTAAAGTGCAGTAGTAGGTAGAGATGAAGCGAAGTGCGACTATAATATTTTATATGGTAGGAAAGTGTATCGAGCGAACATGACAGGTTTAAGATGTCGAACATGTCATGCCCCATCAATGTGCATGAGTGGATGTTGGTGCTACCTTTGGGGTATGAAAGTGAGACGATAGCGTGAAAAGAGAATGAAAGATCTCGAGAGAAAGAAGTGCAAGCTGAAAATTTAAGATCGATGCTTGGTTGGAAAAAGATGGACAGACTGAGGAACGAATGTGTTGGGGATGTTTATGGCGTGTAGGAAGGTTGTAACTGGGCGTGTTTTGAGGCGGGATGGGCCTATAGGGAAAAGGGATTGAAATGTCGACTTGTAAAGATAATATACGAAAGTGAGTGTGAGAGTGAGAAAGTTGGAAGAGCAAAATATGGTCAGTTGGTTACGCAAATGAGTGTTTGAAAGAAAATTAGGTGACTGAGGAGGAAGGGGATGCTATTGGCAAAGAGAGGTTAAAAGGACTTACAAGGGAAGAAAGTACCCTAGAAGACCTTACGGTCCATTCAAAGAGGGTACCTTTGTACTAGCTATTGAGCGGGCACATTACTGCTCAATTGTTATGCGTCCCTAAACGGCCACTTTTCAAGAATTTGTCTTGACTTGAACTGGTCAGCAGATTCACTGTTAACAACTTCCACTGGAAGTGCGTTCCACTTACCTCAGATACTGTAAGTGAAAATTTTTTCACACATATTGCGGTTGTAACGCTTCAGTTCAAGTTTGAAGCCGTGATTGCGAACCCTCGAAGTATTTTGAAAACTTCGATGAGCTGACCACGCAGTCTACGGGTTTCCAGCGAGAACAGATTTAATTCCCTTAGTCTATCCTCATAACTTTTATGTCGGATAGAGGGAATCAGTTTGGTTGCCCTGGCTTGTACGCGTTCCAATCTCGCGATGTCCTTTCGCAATGAAGGACTCCAAAATTGTACGGCATACTCCAGGTGCGGTCGGACAAGTGAGTTGTACAGGCATAGTACAATCTCCTGGTTCCGATAACCAAACTCGCGCTTAATATAGCCTAGCGTCCTTTGGGCCTTTTTCTCCGCCTCAATGCACTGTTTTGAGAAATTGAGGTCACTAGTGATTGTTACACCCAAGTCCTTCTCAGTGTCGGTGGATTCAATAGCAGTGCCCTTAAGGATATACTGAGATTGGGGGTTTCTGTGGCCAATATGCATCACTTTGCATTTGTTCACGTTAAAAGGCATTTGCCACGTGTCCGACCACTCCCCAATCTTCCCAAGATCTTCCTGCAGGCAGGCAGTATTTCCCTTCTTTGCAACGTTCATGCTAAGCTTGGTATCGTCAGCAAATTTGGAAATCTTGGCAACCATGTCACCGTTCATGTCATTGACGTATATGATGAATAGTAGTGGTCCCAGGACAGAACCTTGAGGCACCCCGCTAGTAACGGGCACCCACTCAGAAGACTGTCCATTCACCACCACCCGTTGCCGTCTGCCACTTAGCCAGTTCTCGATCCAGCCGGCTACCTTTCCGTCTATGCCCAGCGTTCGCACTTTCCGGAGAAGGCGGCGGTGTGGTACCTTATCAAAGGCTTTCTGAAAGTCTAGGTAGACCACATCCATCTCCTTGTCCCGATCCTGCACACTGAAAACGAAGAGAAAGAATTTCACAAGGTTCGTCAGGCATTACCTTTGCTTTCGGAAGCCGTGCTGAGAACTCCTCAGTAGCAGGTTTGACTCTAAATACGACGTCACTTTGTCCACCATGATGCTTTCCATGAGTTTACCGACTATCGAAGTCAGACTGATAGGTCGGTAGTTCGACGGTTGGTTACGGTCTCCTTTCTTGAAAATAGGAGTCACCTCCGCCTCACGCCAGTCTCTAGGAACGCATTTGGTCCGGATTTACATGTTGAAGATTGCGTTCAGGTGTCGTGACACTTGATCGCACACTTCTTTTAACACTTTAGGTAGAAACCCATCCGGGCCAGGTGACTTATTCGTCATTAGGTCAGTGATCTTCTTTTTTATTTCTCCTTCGGTGAAGTCCATATCTTCCAGCTTTCCCCCCCCCCCGAGTAGGAATCCGTCGGCTGGGGGATGGGACCACACTCTTCAGTAAACACTGAAGAGAAGTAGTCGTTGAGCAGGTTAACATTTTCTGCATCTGAATGCTTCAATGCCCCCTCCTCATTCCTCAAAGGGCCAATCGTTCGACGGATTGGCTTACGGCTGTTTACATATCCAAAGAACTCCTTGGGATTCTCTTTACAGAGTCTCGCCACTCGGAGTTCCTCAGACCGCTTAGCCGCCCTTATGCTGGAATTCACTCTCCTGGCTAGCCTCCGGTATTCTTAAAGTCACCCGAGATCTTCGATTGCCGGTACACAGTTCTCTTCTCCCTAAGCAGTTGGCCGATTTCTCTATTAAACCACTTTGGTTGAACAGGAGACCGACGGGAGCATTTCAGAGGGATGAAACGTGATTGAAGACTCATGAATGTGGTTTCGAAACAATACCACGACTCTCCAACAGCATCGCACACTTCTAGCCTCACGTCAGTCAGTCCAGCACGAAGGCTTGCAAAGTCTGCTCTTCTCAAGTCAAGTTTCCTTAATTGACTGGCAACATGGTATGGGTTGGTAAGGGGACGTGCATGGGGCCTTCTGTCTAGGAATTAAGCGCAAGGGACGAAATGCTGCAGTACATACCACCCCATGGCTATGAAAGAGATTCGGCGGGAACAAAGTGTTGGGTAGCCTCATGCCTAATCGGGTATAAGTGATTTGAGAGAGGCGAATAGATTCATGGCGTTGACCCCGACTTTGTGGAAATCTGGTAGATGTTGAAGACTTAAAGTTGATATAATCAATCCGTTTAGATCGTAAAAGAGAGCTTTTCTCTTCCCAGGATCTGTGGTGAGATATGATTTCATATAGTAGAGTCCTATACACTTGTGTATAAAAATCAAAATAATCTGATGACCCCTTGGAGAAAGTAATAGTTTTGATCTATCGGAATGGCTCAGAAATTATCCATACCTATTTCTTACAATTCGAAATTAACTCAACTTGAAATTGATCGATGACCTAAACGAAGATTGTAAAACTCCTGAAAAATGGGTCGATAACCGTATATATGAAATAAATCAAAGCCGAAAGCCTAACTTTTGAATGTTTCAGTGGATATGCACTTTCTAATGGACGCCATAACAAAGAGAAATTTTTGTATATAACGCCAACTAGTTTTAGCCCATAGCGAAAGGTAGTGGGTTTGGAGGATCTTATATAGTGTCTAGCCTGATAGGTCGCAAAACACGGATGAAGCACATTCCTTAGTGATTTCATTTTCACATCACTATAGGTCCTATATCTGGTTCTCTTTTTGAAATTATTTCCGCATGACTTTATAATTATCCCCTCATAGTCTCACTTTCATTTTGTAACCCACTACGCTCAATTTGATGCCATTCCCGCTCTATTTTTTCGCACATGACTAGAAACTTCTAAACAAATTGCTTGATGACCAAATATTTTTGCCTCAATGCCCTGACCTGTTGCTATTGGTGTTAATACCCTTCCCTTAAAAGCACAGAATTAATTGTAACAAAGAAAGTCATCATTAGGAAAGAGGTAAAATGTGGGAATGAAAAAGAAAACACAAAAGAGTAAGAGACAATTCTAAAACATAGAATAAAGGTAGATAAAATTAATCCTCGAAATACCAATAATTATCAAAGCTAAAATTAAATGCAGAAATACAGACAATGTGATGGCAAAAATATTCCTTGTT
Source organism: Ceratothoa steindachneri (assembly GCA_963969495.1). Taxonomy (NCBI): domain Eukaryota; kingdom Metazoa; phylum Arthropoda; class Malacostraca; order Isopoda; family Cymothoidae; genus Ceratothoa; species Ceratothoa steindachneri. Next base: position 25,514,070 of record OZ018318.1, on the reverse strand, counting down.
TTGAAGGATAATTACTGAGTCATTATTACAACTTTATAAATACAATATAATCTTTCGAAAGAGAACGTTTTAAAGTTTTATTTTATTCTACATATGTTCAAAGTGACGTCCTTGGTCATTCTTACATTTGACAAAACGGGAAAGAAAGTTATTTATTACATTCTCCAAATCGCTCCATTCAAGAGAATGTGCACTCTTAACCACCGGGTGCTTTAATTCTTCGCGAGAAGATGGTTCTTTTCTTTATACTTTATCTTTGACAAATCACCAGAGATTGGGAGATCTTGCGAGCCAGGGAAATTGGGAGCGATGAGAATTGAATTTTATAGGTTTGTGAGATATTGCTCCGTCTTGATGAAATCACTTATTACTGCAGTTTTCTTGTTCAATAACAGTGATCAGCATTTGCATATATCTTTCTAAAGTTACTAAATGCTGTTTCCTTGTCTCGGGCTCCTCATAAAAATAAGAGCTATAAACTTTGCGGCTACTCAAAGCACCCTGGACTGTAACTTTTGCGCAATGCTGAGGTTTCTCCACGTGTATATTCGGCTCTTTTATGACCAACCCCGCTAATTCTCTCTGTTGATGACCCTAATGAGATAGATGTGGATTTCATCACTGAATATTATGCTACTTCATCTAAGCTAGTTTTATTCAATTATTGCTTCAATACGTTCATGAAACTTCAAACGACGCTGCTATTCTTGTTTGCTAGGCTGTTACAATCATTTAATTTTGAATGATTTTATTTTCAAATTCAACGTGATTAGTTTCAGAAAGATCTCCCGTTTGATTCCTTTAATGGCTGATATTCGTCTCACAGATTTCTTGTTGTCCATTTCAAGCGACTCAATCAATGTTTTCAGTAGTACGCACACCCTTGCTGTGCTCAGACTTGCCTTTATGAATGTTCTAGACTGAACCATGATCTTTCCCTTTTGTGAAAATCCTGCGAATCGTTTATGAATCTATGGTCATTTGCTGACTGTATTGCTGTCTGAAAGAGGATTGGATGGCAAATACCAAGCCATGTTTAATCAACTCTTCTGCAAAGAAAACACGTTGTATGTCTAATAAGGAACCTATGAGCGTAGTAGAAAAATCTTTCATTTTTTTAATCACAGATTTCGCATCCAAGGTATAAAAAAAAATAAATAGAACTTTGAAACGGTTTTTTATCACACGCCCTTTTATTACCTCCAGACATTCTCAATTTCCTAATGTTTACTTCTCTGGCACCTGTCTGACTTAAGCCCAGATATAAAGAGTACCACTTTATTACAGTAAGAAAATCAAGCCTTTATCTCGACCTTCTAAACTAGCTCTCTCTTTCTTACCTCGGGTTCCGTTGTGTAGCGTATCTACATGTACACCCTTCAGGTGAATGCATGTGTGCCCTATAGTAACACTATATAGAGGGGAAAGGGCCAGGAAAGTAGAAAAATCTTCAGTCAAAGGCAAAAATGTATATACAAATACTAATTAAAGACAAAGTTCCAATATACTTTTAGAAAATAAAGTGGCGAATGTGTAATTTAATTCAATATAAATCACTTGTTAAGTTGATATTCATTGCTCGAAACACGAAACATAATTGTTCCATTACCCCAAATGGAACATCAATTTGCAGTTGTCATTGCGTCGACAATATATCGTTAATCATTTAGGCAAACTTGAACGAAATGAAATCTGCCACTATGCAAAGGAACCATTTAAACGAGACGAGCCAATTAAATAAGTCTCAGACGGTAGAACTCAATCTAAAGCAAATTAACGAAAGTCAAAGCCAATTATTATGAAGAGTGACCGCGCCTCGGAAATTTCTCAATTGATTGCAATTTTGCCTTAACCTAAAGGCGAGCGTTTGTCACTTCAACAGCGCCGGCCAGGATTTGGTGAAGGCGCCGTCCAGTATGTTCCAGGTTTGACCCAATTAAAGAGGTTAGATTTGCACGACGTGAGAGGAGAGTTCGTAGTTGGAACACCCAAGGATTTTTTTAGTGTTTTTTGACAACTGTCTCCTCATTTTCGTGCAATAGGATTAAATAACAATTTATGAGATTTATTTTGAGCAAATGGGGTATTTAGAAAATCCGTATTAAATTAAATTTACCTCTGTATTAATGTTAGCCACCTCAAATATAGTTGTAATATATGTGTTTATCATAGAATTATCGATAAATCGTTATTTATATAAGATATACAAAAATGCTTTATATGAGAAGAGAAATGCGTATAAAATTGTGTAAATTTGATTTATTATCTATAGATGAAAATTAATTTCACACATTAATTTTCAATCTCAATTCATCTTTTGAAAACTTCAGTTTTCTCAAAGATTTAGGGTTTTGTTTTGGAAGATTTAACACCACTTTCACCCAGTGCTGGGTCTAAACAAGCTAAAAAATGATATAAAAGAGATGTAAAAGATGAATATGTAATAAAAAGTCCTGTATGCCGATGAATTAAATCATTGCATTGGAACTAATTTGATATATGTACATCTTATTTTGAGTTTATTGAGTTATGTCGTATACCTTCTCAATTAGGATAAGTTTCCCATTAACCCGAAAGGATGCACTTACCTATAGGGACATACTTCAACAAAAAAATATAACTAATAAAGGACTCATGATTTCAAGGTGTATACAAGTATTAACAATTAAAGATGAAAATGTCAATATTAAACAGCTTAGAAATGCCAAGTGTAAAATGATCTTACCTTTAAGTCACTAGATATCTTCCAATTGTGTGAAGAGTAATTTTTTGCATTCAGCAATTTTTTCATATTTTCATAACTTTCAGTAAGTAATCCAACTTACTGAAAGTTATAAAAATATGAAAAAATTGCTGAATGCAATTGCTGAATGGTATATAGGAACGGAAGCTATCTTGTTCCTAATATTCAGTAACACAGCTTTTAAACTTCTACTAGAGGAATCTATAAAACAGTCTCCATTCTAATAGGTTGTAGGAAATTCCAAGGGCCTCAACAAGTCCTTTAATATTGGCGCAGTATACTAAAGAGCTGGAAGAATGCTGTAAAAAATAGCTTAGAAACTCTTGTTCTCTATTTCTGTACCCCCCAAAATATTGTTTCTTTAGCGAGAAGATTACTTTCACGAATTCGAGAGGCAAGAAGTTGTGCATTCTCCTTTAAAAGCCCCAGATCCCTGGTTAAGTCATTTGACTGAACTTGAGTAAATGGTCTTGCGACCATACCATGTGTGGAAACCTGACAAGACTCAGATGTGTCATAATCTTGATCAACTTCCATATTAATTAATCTCTTGATGGACCTCTATATGTTTAGGGGAAGAAGGTATAGGAATTCCTGGACCATGGGGTAGGGGTTGATGGCAGAAGGAACATCCGGATAGGCCACACTATGTTTATACTTCTTATTTATACCTGTGGAAAATATAATTGCATATTACATAAAGGAATTGATTTGGAGTTGCAGATAGTACATAAATGTTTAGTAAAAGATATGTTCATGCTGAAGTGAACTATGTTAGTTTTTAATTTTATGCTAAGTCTATGCATAATAATGACATTTTAAGGAGCCAGTATAATACAGAAAGCTTAAATACTTGATACAATGCTCACCTTTAAGATTCATCATGGAAAAATAGCAGTCCGTAGTGTGGTCCTTGCCCTCTCTCCACACCATGGGAACATCTAAAGAGAGATACTTCTGTACTTCTGTTCGCTCTGACTCCAGTGTCTTAAACTTATGTAGCATCCCTTGCAGCAGATATGTGGTGCAAAACTTTTATCTTGATCTCTTAGCCTTACTCCAAAATATGCATGATACAAAGATTTAATTAGAGGAGGGATTGTACTTTTCTGCTCGGAAAAAGTCACTTTGCCGCAAACATAGCAAAATCTGTCGGAGCTATTCTTTCATTTTCTGTTGATTTTTAACTTAACCACTATTATTATTATCATTATTCTTATTATTATAATGCTAAGCAATTTCTAACCTGCAAAAATATAAACTTATCAACATAATTACTTAAAATGTACACAAAATATACTGCGAATACAGTAGTGCAAAAACTATTGAAATTTTGATGTAATATAGAACATGTATAAACTCTAAAATTATTATCACCCCCTGTATCGCAAAACCTGGACCTGATAGAGAAAAACGGATGCCAGATTCGGATTTAGTTGGTCAATTTTATTAAGAAACACGACAGAAAACCTAAGGTACATTTTTGACGCAGACCAGTGTAATGATTGCTGACTCTCCCTTTTTCTTTTAACTTTATTATTAGAAAGATGAAAGCTTGGGGAGCCTCCCCCCCAACTCTCTCGTGTGTTAGAGTACTAGAGAATTTGAAGGAAGGAAATTTGTTAAAGGTTAAACACAGCAGAAGGTATACACTTGCACGGAGGTCGGGCTAGTCAACTCTTTACCAAAATTACAATTACTTTTTAGATAAATATTAAATTGATTATTGTATATTATTGTTGGCCCTTTGATTATTAATATCTTTTTACAACGATAATTTACGTTATGTTGTCGTTTTCTTTCTATAAAACTCAGTTTCTACATTTTTTGCACAATTTTAATTTACATTACTATGTTTTTATAAATTTCAGATCTCTTAAGTGTATTGATAACAATATATTCTCATATTTAGTTGTTTTCTTTTTAAATTGTCACTGTTGATTTACATTAAAAAATAGGTATAAATTAAATATAGACTATTATCCTTATAAATATTCACTCTTTTTGCTATCTTATCCACTTTTGCCACCAGTGGAAAAATTTCTTTTTACGATTAACTCTTATGACTCTTGCTTTAAATTGAATTATTTATGCTATTATTCACTATTAGACTTCTTGTTTTTAATTTGAACTTTAACACTTACATATACATATATATATATATATGTGTATATACACGCATATATTTATATACACATATATACACATGCATACATATATATATATATATATATATTATTTTTTTTCACTATTACGAGGGGTTCTTGTATTCGAACATGCTGACGACGCTGATAGATGTATCAGGAACGATGGTTGCGTCATCCCACAACATATCCTTAACTTCCTTTAGAGAGTACGGCCCCTCTAACGTCCATTCGTATTTCCCTTTGTGTATGCCGTCGACTAGAAGCCGAGTGTTACCGCTAGGGAGTACGCAGGCCAGTGTTCCGTACACTCTGAGGGACAGCTCTTCTCCGTCAAAGAAGAAGCCTTGTTCAAGGATTTTCTTTTTTTCGGTAAGTGGGACTCCTTGGCACACTGTGAACATAGTGTTCTCTTTTTGCTTCTTAGTTTGCACTTTTTCCACGATTTTTCTTCATCCACCTCTTCCTCCGTTGTTGCAGCGTCTAGCTCTAATTCTTTGTTTCTTTTTCTTCTTCGAGTTTAATTTGGGTTATTTTGTCCTTGGCGGTTTCTTCGTCTGCGGACTCTTATTTTTCCGTTTGGGCTTGTTCTTCTTTGGGTTTTTTTTTCTTTCACGTGGGTACTGTCGGTGAGCTGAATTTTTAGGACGTATTTGAGGCAAGAGTAGGCGGGAACCCCAGCTTCTTGTTAATCCCGTTCTTCTGCAGGAGGTGGTTCAATTCCTTGCAAAAATGCCGGGATTTGCCAGGTTTGCCAAGTGAGCTAAATGACCATGGTCATTATGTCCCTTACCTCGCTTGGCATCACCAGCTTTGACGCCGTTTCCATGATTATGTTGCGTAGCCGTTGCTTCCCCCTTTTCTATTGCCTTTGCCTCCTTTTCCATTTTGGACTGTTCATTCTTTGCCCAAATCGCTTCCTTGCGGATGGGACACTGCATGGCTAGCGCTCTGTGTTCCAGGACTTTGGACATATAAAGTGAAGAATATAGTAGTAGAGGGTTTGAGTAGGAGAAATAGTGGGGAAAAAGGGGAAATTGATAGAAAAGCGTAAATAAAAAGTAGAATGAAAGACAGGTGCCTGGTTATAGGGCATCTCTGGCTTTCTTTGCGTTTTGGTATATATTTTTTGTTATGTATAAAAAATATATAAAAGGCATTCAAGCCTTTGTAGCAGAGTTTTTTTATCCCTACTGCTTTCAGTGAAGTCTTTATATGTTTTTATCTGGGTTGTTTATACTCTAATTCTGAGTTGTTTTTTATTATTGTGTTTATCTTTTACTTTTTGTTGTTTTTTATATTTTTGGCGAATTAATCGCGCTAAAATCTTTTGAGAAAACTAGAAAATTAGAACTTGACTAATTTAGTCAAAAGGGATTTTGTTTGGCTTTGTGTTAATTGGGTATTGTGAAAATCTAAGTGAACATTGGGTCTGCGTCGTCGTCAATGAGTAGTCTGTTGCTTTTAAAAGGTTTTACGTGTCCTATGTCATCAAAGTCCATGTGCTCTAGTACAAACTCGAGAGGGAGGTGCCGGTGTACTTTGCCCAGATTTTGCTTGCTCTTAGGTGAAGCTCCAAGTTTATGGGGGTTATCCCCAGCTCACTCTGCCTTCTCTGCTCTCTCCTTCGGGTTCTCGTTATAATATAGACAGCCTTATTTTGGACTTTTTGTAGTTTAAGGACTTGGGTCTTTGGAGTTGCGTTTATAGGGACCGGCGCTTACAGGAGTTTTGATCGAATGCATCTATTATAGATCTTTAGTTTGTTGGAAGTACTCAGGTTTAGGAACTTGAAAAGTTCCCTCAAGTCCATTCGCGCATTCGATGTAGTTTTAGCTACATGACTCCCATATCCACGAGTCATAATACGGAGTCCCAGAAACCGTGCCCTCCGTGCGGTATGGGATACGTGCATCCCCTACATGGATATCAGCGAGGGTCCGCCGGAATAGTGGAATTTCACGGAACTTTTACGCATTGGTAGATATCTTCCAACTTCTTTCCAAAGAGTAGATGTTTTCGATTTCTACTGCTGTACTCTGTGCCATGTAATTTACATTCCAATAAGGTTTCATACAGATCATCGTTATATCGTGCGCAAATTGGACGTATAAGAACCTTCTGTCAGAGATTGGAAAAGGTCAATGGTGTATATGTTGTATAGCAAGTTGCTTATACCCCCGCCTTGTGGCACCCTCGCCTCAAGCTCGAACTCGGGGCCATTGAAATCTTTAATGTTTACAAACGCCCTCCTCTCCATTACGTAGTCGCATAGAATCCTTTCAAGTATGAGATTGAGGCCCAGTTGTAAAATTTTGTATTGCAGGCCTCTCTTCCATATTTTGTCATAGGCTTTTTTGACGGCGCGGAGTACCAGATTTGCGTGGCATCTCTCAGCTTTTACCTTTGCCAATTTCTTGGTGATCAGGGCTAGCGCCGTATCTGCTCCACGCTTTCTTTGGAAGCCATGTTGTTGGTTATTGTGAGAATTACTTTCCTCGAGGAACGTATTCACACTGTTGGCCAATATTTTCTCCAAGACTTTCCCTGCAAATTCTAAGAGAGATATAGGCCTGAATTTAGCTGGGTTGTCCGGTGGCTTACCGGCTTTGGGAATGAATATAATTTTTTCTATCTTCCAGTGGTCAGAGAAGTAACCTACGTTCAGGCACGTATTCATGATATTCATGAGCCCTAAAAGGATGTTAAGTGGGGCTCGAATAAAATTTTCCCTTCTCAGTCCTGTACTCTCTGTTGCTCGTTGATGAAAGGATTTTAAGGTTTTCGAGAGTTCTTCGGCAGTAATTCTACCGCCGAATCCCTCCATGTCCCTTTCCTTCGATACATAATGCTGAAGATGGGTTCTGTGTATCTGGTTGTTTAAGTCGTTTATTATTCCTTCTTCGAAGTCTAAATCAAAGTTATCATTCTCTTCTGGGGATATCTTAAATATAGATGCCCAGAATATTCTGAATTCCTCTTCGATTTCTTCCGTGTCTGTAATTTCGGTATTATTACGTGTAAGTTTTATGTTTTTTTGTGTGTCTGTCCGCCTCTTAGTCTTTCTACTGTCTGCCAGAATGTACGTGAGTTGTTCCAAAGTACATTCTCTTGGTCCCTAATAAGAGTCATTAATTCGTCGCATATCTGTCGTGTTCGTCTGTGTGTAGTGATCTTGGGGCCAAAGAGGTTTACTTCTTTGATCTGTTCCCCGTATTTCCTCGCGAGGGATTTCATTCCAGGGGTCCAAGAAGGGGCAGGAAGAGTTTTATATTTAACTCGGGGAATGGCTTTCTTATCGGCTTTTAATAAATTATTATTAATTTTATCCAACTCCTCGTCATCTCTTCTAGAGTTGCATTAATTTAAGGGTTAGAGTTGTAATTTTCGAGGAGTCGTTTATAAGTATCCCAGTTGGCTCGAGCGTAGCTCTTACGTTTTGAGATAGTAACTTGAATGGGGTAGGTTGAGATTTTAATAAGGATAGCCTGGTGGTGGCTGGGGATAGGAGGGTCCAGTTTAATGTTTTTCCTGTACGTTTTTTTTATAAATTCACCGTCCGTTAGAATAATAAAGGTTTCGGGTGCCAGTTTGATCAAGCCTTGGAGCAAAGCCTCCTCGACTTGTTTTTCGCTGCAGTCTTCCGAGGTGAATTCATATTTGTATCTTCCGGATATTACTTCTTCTGATACATCAAGGACATCCATCTCCTTAGGGAAAGGAAACCTTTCGGCAGCAAATACCTTCAAGTTAATTTTTCTCGGATGGTAAGCGTGCTTAGATTCCCTCTTATAAGAAGAGGACGATATCGGACGTCTCTGAGGCTGTGAGGTTTTCCATGACTGGGGCGAGCGTACCCCCGCTCAGGTCTCACTGTCTCAGTCATTGTAACCTCGTTATCCTTCTATGTGTGTGATTGAGTTTGTTTGTTGTATAGTTTGTGTGTCGTTCTGCTTCTCAGTGCATGTTTTGCCTCCTTTGCTGCCTGAGCTTGCATCCTAGGATCCCTGGAGAGAACTGGGGCGCTGCTGGAGATGGGGAGCTTCTGGTAACTAGTCTCACCCTGGGGTTTGAGAGTAACCTTAAGAATCTCCTCCGACCGTGGATTTCGGGGAAACCACATCTCTATTCCATTATGCGTCAGCATTTTATTTAGTTCATCCGCAAATCACCCCGGGGAGGAGAGACTTGCTATGTGAGCATAATAGATGTAACACATAATTTTTGTCGAGTTTTCGTTCTCCCCAGACTCAGCAACAGCAGCTTTAGCAACCTTGGCGTAGGTACTGTTCACCTTGTTTTCCTCTTCCTGTTTCTTTTAAATAGCTTTTCTCTTCAAAAGTCCTTTTTTAACCGGGCAAGCCATAAAGAGCGTTTTATGTTCTCCTGCACAGTTCAGGCACTTCATAGAGGTGCTATTACAGCTTCTCTAATAATGTGCATTTGACGAGCAAATAGAGCACAAAAAAACGTTCCCCCTGGTGCATGGGCATTGGTGTGTTCCTTGTGTACTTATAGCGCTTGAAACACATCTGGAGGTCGATAAACTCCTCACATTCGATCTGCTCAGGGCAGACACGGACGTTAAAGAGCAGCATTCCTCTATCCGTAGCCTTAACCGCCATTTCCGTATCACAGAATACTATTTTGAATACGTGTGTGCACTCATTAAATTTGATATGGTGTGCTTTTTTTCACTTCCGAATGAATCTCTTCAATGGTATGCCCCCAACCTATGGATCGAGGCGGCGAATGATAATGCTTCTGTGTGTCTTGATTTGCGGTGGTGTGTAAGGTTTTAGGTTAAGTGTCTTTAGGCATTCTTCTGCTTTAGGAGAGGTGAGTGCTACGCAATCACCCTCCTTTGAGCAAATAGTCGCGTATCTATTATGGGTATCGATTACACGAGCACAATTCCTAGATCCCCATAAATTTTAGAGAAACCTCTCCCCCGATCAGGCTTGGGGCCATCGGAGAGGGTCTTCAGCGGTATCCACCGGGTCTCCCTATTTATCCTACTATATCCTCATATGTGAGGATTGGAAAAAATAATCTTCAACGGAAATTCCCCACGGAGTAATTGTGTGTGTTTGTATGTGTGCGTGAATGTAGTTTGAGAGACTTTATAACCAGGTTTCAGAGAAAAGAGAGTTTCCAAGAAAGGTGTCCCAGTTCCACAAAATATAGCATTTCAAATGGCACTTTACCTTCCGTGTAGGGCGCTTTTCAAAAGACTACAGGTTGTTGTCCAATCAAAGAGAGAAGAGGTCGCACGAGTGTTTTATATAGGTGTAACTGTAGTTTCTTGCCCGCAGGGTAGAACCTACGCAGAATTTTGTTTCTGCGTGCGTCTATTGCTTTCATTATGTACTGGTGTATATTAAACCTAAGGGACTTGTCAAAAGTTATCCCTAGGATTTTGTTTTTGTTGTGTAGTCGAGCCTTGTTGGGTTTAGGTAGTTCCTGTCTGGTGTGCATGAGAAAATTTGTAGGTTATGCATGTAGTGATCTCTTGTACCAAAGAGTGTCATCTGTGTCTTCTGAGGATTCATAACAATCAGCAATTTATCCTCGTATTCTGTCTTTTCGTCTAGTATTATTTGTGCATAGTGCGCGATCTCGTCTGGTCCGCGGCCGCTGACTAGAATGGTCTCGTCATCGGCGTAGGATTCTTACTGTGTAGGTGTGACGGCAGTTTTCGGGTGGGCGTCGGCGTCGTTTGCGTAAATGATGTAAAGTGTGGGTGCCAGTACGCTTCCTTTGGGAATGCCTGAGCGTGGTGTGAAAGGTTGTGATAGGGTATTGTTGTATTTTATGTAGCATCTTTGTTCAGTTAGGTAGTGCAAGAGGAGCTTTCTGGTGCAGAGAGGTAACTTCGTATTGTTGGCGAGTTTCAAACGGAGTCCCTTTTGCCATACCTTATCAAAGGCCTTCTCCACGTCCTTGCTTAAGGAGAGTGTCTTTTGTCGTACCTAGTTTTTTTTTGTATTCCGTCGTGAACGATGGTCACAGCCGCCTTAGAGGACCGGCACCTCCTAAATCCATATTGGTGGGAAGGGGGAACCAGTCCATCTCTTCCAAGTAGTTTCGTAGTTGACAGTTGATTATACGTTCGAGTATTTTGCCTAGGTGATCTAATAGAGCAATAGGCCTTTAATTGTTTGAGTGTTTGGGGTCTTTGTTCATTTTGTGTAGAAGTATGTTATGAGAGACTTTGAATATTTTGGGGAAGTGGCCTGAGTCTAGTGAGACGTTGAATAGGTGTGTAAGTGTAGGGTATATGTTTGAGGGGAGGTTGTGTATTAATGCGGCTGGTAGTCCGGATAGGCCAAGTGCGCATCTTGGTGTTGTTTTAATGTAATCTTTTGTTTCCTCAACGGTGGTGGGAGTGGTCAGCGTAGAGGTGTTGTTGAGCAGCTCCATTCGTATCAGGGAGGCTGGCCTTAGCTCGTGAGTGTGGGCCCGACATCACCTCCTGGACTTCCTAGAAGTGCTCTTGCGCGTGTGGTTTGGGTGCGTTGTTTGTGTGTACTGTGTCTCAGTGGGATCAAATTAAAAGCATAGTGAAATAAACCCCTAAAGTTACAAAGGGTCCTCAGCAGTGAATATAAGTGTTAAAGTGCAAATTAATAACAAGAAGTCTAACGGTGAATAATACCATAAATAACACTGGCCAACAAATTTGAACTTTTTTTAATCATCAGAGACCTAAGCAAACATTTCTCATGGCATTTATCTCGCTGATTTCAAATCTAATTTTAGTTTTTTTTTAACACATCGGGTTTACGAGATATTCGAAAATGCAATGTGACCGCCATCGCTGATAGAATGTAGTGTTTTACTCTGATTTCTTTGCCGAAACTGGTGATATATGGTTGCATAGCGCCATTGCTAGAAAAAAAATGCCTTCTGTATATCTCCATGTGCATTGACAAGTTGAACTGACACAAAATGTTGCATTTAACATATAGAAACTCGAAAATTTATCATTCTCTTTAGGCGTAAACATATGATAAAGATAAATAGCCATGTTTTGTTTATTCCACAAGCATCATAAAGTTAATGGTACTTATATTGCATGTATAAGAATGGTAAACAATGATTGAAGGGCTAATAAGTCTAAACTCGAATTCATAAACGTTGTGTATGGGATTTACGTTTGAATTTTTTCTCAGGATTATCACGATATAACATTGAACAATGATCTTCCATCATGCTCTAATTCCCAAATCCTTGATAGCGAGTTTCCATGGTTTTGATATCCTGGTGGAAACGTTCATCTTGCTCGTCACTTACGGCTCCAAGATTTTCTGAGAAAAAGTCTAGGTGCGAATGCAGGAAATAGATTTTAAGTGTCATACAGCATCCCATTTCTTTATAAGTTTGAAGAAAGTTTTCCACGCCATCTCTGTATGCAGGTGACTTGTTGATGCCTAGAAGGTTTGCACATAACCATTTGAAGACTAGCTATGCATTTAGTTCGAGGAGTGAGGGTCTTCTCGAAGTTAGGGTCTGCTAAAACCTTCCTGATTTGTGATTCTATAAATATGACTTCTTTAAGTTTGGTCGCGCTCAGTTGTAGAAATTTTTGCACAAATATTGAAATCCCTGAGAATTGTCCTTATTAATTGCTTTCACGAAGTTTTCATTAGACCTAGTTTAAAATGAAGAAGTGGCAGATATATTTTCTGAGGCTCTACCAGGGGGACAGACTGAACACTGCTTATTCCAAACTTATATGTAGATCAAAGTGACTAGTCACGCTTATCATAATGTTTTGCTATGACACGGCTATCCCACAGGCAGAGGAAGCAACAGTACTTCGTGAATCCTCCTTGCATTCCCATTAGGATGCCTATGACTTTTAGATCACCACAGACGTACCACTGATGGACTTGGTAGTTTATGGCTCTAAGAAGAATATCCATATTGTCATATGTCTCCTTAAGGTGGACATAATAGCCAATAGGAATGGAAGGCTTTACATTGCCATTGTGCAAGAGGACAGCTTTCAGACTTGTCTTAGAAGCATCAATAAAGAGACGCCAGTCAGACGCCTCATAAATATGTGACAAGGCTTCGAACAATCCATTAATATCATGGCAGTAGCAGAGAGGTCCATTAACTGTGAAGAATGAAGTTAAATCACGATTGCGCTTTCTAAAGTAACTCACATGCACATTTTTCTCTAGTAAGAGTCTTTCCTGTAGTCGAGATGCTAGAAGTTCTGCTTTCTCCTTTGGCAGTGACAGATCTCTCACAAGATCATTCAAATCTTCCTGAGTAAATAACATTGGCCAAGAGTTAGCATCCTCATATTCAACATCCGCATCTAATGTGCATGCACCTTCAGTACTGCTATCATCACTGATATCATCAGGTGGAACTGGAATTGGCAAAGATACATCATGTGGAACTGGTCTGCAGGACGAATCCATGGTTGGATAAACAATTTGGTGTTTGTTCTTTGCAGAAAACCCCTTTGTTGTCACATTGCAGAAATAGCAAACATCGAGATGATCTCTGGGCTCTCTCCATATCATAGGAACAACGAAGGGTATTGAAGCTTTCTTTTTGTTAATCCAGTCACAAATCCATTAGAGCAGGAAGTACAAATTTGGTGTGGTACCCATGCTTTATCCTGGTCACCCAGAGGGCAACCGAAGTAGAGTTTGTACATTTTCTTTGTATCATTTGCGATAGTACGCTGCTGATATTTTGTTGTAAAATACCCACATACATAGCTGAATTTATCTGGAGGGTTTTCGAACTCTCGAGGCATTGTTACTGCTTTGTGGAAATATTTGGAAGCATCTTATGATCAACGCGGAAGGGGCAGCTGAAAAGCTACACATCACATGAGGAACCTGAAAGCATAAAACAGAATTCTAAATAATTGCGCAAAATATGCATGCGGGTTACAAATGTAAATGAATTCTTCTCTATACCCCTTTGGCCAGAAAGAACTCATGAAGCATCTAGTATTTCTTAATAATATACTACATTTTATAATCGCAGGCGGCCATTTTGAACTTTTGGCATATCTTAAAAACGGTACGCGCTAGAGCAAATCTGCCGTCTTAAGGCAAAAAGCATTAACAGCAAAATTGTCAATTTGGGGAAAACGCAAAAAACGGATTTCGGCCTCAAATAAGGATCTGATAACATTAATCGTAATTTTTTTTTTTGGGGGGGGGTAATTGTAAGCATTCATCTATATGAATCTTGCAATATAATTTGGTTTAATCAGTTAATAACTTCAATATATTCGAATTTGTCCAGTAAATTTTGACTTAATGCTTTTTACCTGAAAACAGTTATAATAATTGGGTCATCTTATAATAAAATGATTTTTGTGGAAAAATGGTATAGGTATACCTATATCTAAATAATTGATAGGTACCTATTATATCATTAGACTCTATTGGTAAATACATATTTTATCATTTTAACTTTTACCAGAAAAGTTTGGAAAGGAAAATAAAAAAGATACATTGTAAAGCAATATTATTACAGAAAACAGAAAGAAAACATTGTAGACAACATAACTAGGTGGTAATTGAAAATATTTTTTCCTTAGTTAATGCAGGAAACCTAAAAATAAAAAAAATCTTTGGTAAAACTTTACTTTTCCTACATACCTAATTGCAGCAAACAAAAGACAACACGATAATGAAAAAGAAATATTTGCCAAAATAATGAAAATTATGGCAAATCTTATAACTGGATAATAGAGCAAAAATAGTTCAAAAGTATACCAAGGTATATGAATAGAGCTACCTACCTATACGTAAGAATATCAATTTAATTTTTTTTCCAACAAACAAAATCTTGCAATTATTGAAACCTCATTGCTGCATACGTAATGTCAGCAATCAAAAGAAAAAAAATTGGGCTTTATACGCTTCCAAGAAGATCTGGGCTGTTCTTGCTTTCTGGTAAATTGATCCAAAAATTTTCCTGTTTTCAGGCATTAAACTTACAAGCTTGTCTAAAATATTTTCTTTCTTTTTTGAAGATAAGCCTCTTGGGCAATCTGACATAGGTTTTTCCAATAATTTTTTTGTGAAATGTAAACTAGCATGAACAAAGTCTGCAACTTTAAAGTCTCCCTTGTAGTTGGTTTTATATTTTAAGATACGGCTACCCTTTTTAAATTTTGCTTCCACAATCTCTGCTAACAATGGAAGGTTTGTTTCTTTTATCCCTTCACGAAGCCGAGTTTTTCTCTTGACCGAAATATCCGGAATATCGTTAAAACAGGCACTAAAATTAATATCTAATACTTTCAAATTTTTAACGGATGCATCAATAACTGATTTCAAATCTTGATAGTCATAGATATTATCCTTTTTCCTAATATTTTTTTCTATGTGGCCGTGGATGCCATCGGCGGCCATGAAGGTGTGCCCAGGCACTAGATACTTAAAGGTGATGCTATTGACTTGTTCACTGGTGTTAACAAGGATTATTATTGCGCTGTAAAGTGCCCAATTCTTATTTTGGGCGGCGCAATTGTCAGCCCAAAAAATGAAATTAGCAGCATCTCTTTCTGTTTTTAGTAAGTCTAAATAAGCATTGGCCACATGTTCCTTGTTTCGGCCAGCAATTGATTCTGTCCAGAGGACTGCATAATGATTATAAGTTGATTTTTCTTTTTGGCCGATACATGCAAATGTCTCATTAAAAATTATCAGGCGTGGAGTAAATACCCAAGTTTTTAAACCTTTCATAATAGGTAAAAGAAGTATCTTTTGCATATCAACAGCAAAAACTTGGGTTGTAAAATCCCATTTTTGAGAGCAATCGTAATCATATGCTCTTCGTGCATCTTTTGCAAGTTCATTATGCATAGTCCATTTTGCTTTCAGTGATTCATCTAATATACCTGAACAATTTTTAAAATATAAACAGGTGTCACAAAGATCAGTAGAGTCAGTTCCAAATCCAATATTTAGTTTGTTAAACACTCTTGAGCATGTAGCGTAGGAGCAAAAATCAGGGTTCTCTTCAATAAAGGTTTTATATAAATCCTTCACTGTTAATTGAGGGGATAAATATCTTCTATTTGGAGCGTGCTCCCTCCTATAATGCGAAATTTGGGGATTTATATTTTCTATGTGATCAATAATGATTTCTTCATTTTTCTTGTTGCTAGGTTCATGTTTTCCCCTCATATCAAAAAACTCAAAATCACTTAAAGAATTAGATCCACCTAAACTAGTAGAAGCTTTTTTAAACACATCCAAAATAATGCGATTACTTGAAAAGCCTATTGTGTGTAAAAACATTGTCTGACACACTTTGAATTCTGACCCTGACTCATTTAAGAAAGTGTATATGAAGGTGCATGACTTTGTAAAGCATGAGGAATTGGAGCGTCTGCGCTCAGTCGTGGGGTTTTTCTTTATTCTTCCTAAAAGCTACTGCTTTTGAACAGATTTGTCCATTTTCCAAAACTCACTATGTATGGTATTCCGCAATTCAGGAGAAGTGGATTTAGTACACTGTTGCTTACACGAATCTTTGCAGGGAGGAAGCAATGGATGTTTTTCTCTTTGAGCTTCTAATTGAGCTTTAGCTGTTCGTAATCTCTTTGATTTTTTTCTTTCATCAGCTGCTGCAGTTTCTTGACTATTTTGTTCAGGGAAAAGAAGTTGAATATTCTGAGAGGGTTCTTGAGGGCTTTGTTCCAGGAGAAGAAGTTGATTATTCTGAGAGGGTTCTTGATGATTTTGTTCAAGGGGAATTTGAATGTTCTGAGAAACTTCTTGATGTTCATTTTCATCTATACTCCTATTTGATTTAGCATCATCATCATTTGGAATTACTCCACTGTAAAGGATAAAAAAAAATTATTAGCTTATTAATTATATAGAAAACGATATAGAAAATTGAGCTATTTATATTATATATGTATATACTATGATATAAGTCTGATCTTATCTGTGTGTGTGTGTGTCACACTCTGCAGAGCCTAAATGGGGGCGTATTGGGAAAAAAAATATATATATCATCTTATGTAATTTGGGGCTGCGGGGTGCTTAAAACTATTTCCAAGTCCGTATGGCCAATGGTTAAAAAGTTATGAACCAAAAACTTGATCTATATATAACTTTTACATGCACAGAAAGACATCCAAAACTCTATTTCACATAAATTTTAGTATATTAACCTGACTAATTTAAAAGAAATTGTACAAAGAATCATGTTGTGCTCAAACAAAGGAAATGATTTCTCGGAAAAGCGCTGTCTTTTGTTAAACAGTTGTACAATTTTTATTTCTTTCATTCTTGAAAAATACAGGGTGGGCCAAAAAAAAGGGGTATTATTAAAAAATTTACTTAAAATTTATTTTTATATTTTTAAAACTAAACCGTAGATAATGTTTAGTTTAAAAATAGGTATAGAAAAATAAAGTTTTAGTCAGTCTTTTAATAATGGCCCCTTTTTTTGGCCCACCCTGTATATTTAAAAACAAACAAAAAAGTTAGGTTGACATTCAACATTAACATTAGCTATAGAATTTAAACATAATATCATCAGTTAAAAGAAGTTACTCACCTTTTCCTCAATTCCCTAAAAACGGCTTGTGCACTGGTAAACATTACGAAACAATTTATTCAGACCTTTCAATTAGAAGGACAGAAGTGAAATGAAATCCCTTTTTCAAATTATGATCGAGATATAGGTACCTGAAATTAATCATGTTTTGCTTTGTTCAAACAGATCAGAACCTGCACAAACATGACGGAATTGCAGCTCAGGCTGAGTTCTCAATGCGAATCATATTGTATAATCTACTTAATGCATTTTGTCTGCAACTTGCTATGGGAATTCACATTGACATTTGCAGGCAAAACGCATTATCTAGCTAAAATTTTGTACTTAATGTTTTCTGCCTGAAAAGAAAGGATTAATGCTTTCTGCCTGAAAAATCCTTTTATTTTAGGTGGAGATAATGCTTTTTGAGCTCTCTTAAAATTTTAATGAATTAAATAGCATAACTGGCAACCTTCTAGTTAGATGCGTCTCGTCAAGACGAATCCAACGGTACCAAAATCTCAAAAATCGCATTTTTGCAGTTAATGCTTTTTGCCTTAAGACGGCAGAAATCCGAAGGCAGATTCGGATTCAACATGGAAAATGCATTTAGAAAAGTATACTAAATTCTCTGATGAAAAGCGTGTCATAAGAGTTAATCGTAAAAAGAAAAATTACCATTGGTGGCAAAAGTGGATAAGATAGCAAAAAGAGTGAATATATATAAGGATAATAGTCTATATTTAATTTATACCTATTTTTTAATGTAAATCAACAGTGACAATTTAAAAAGAAAAACAACTAAATAGGAGAATATATTGTTATCAATACACTTAAGAGATCTGAAATTTATAAAAACATAGTAATGTAAATTAAAATTGTGCAAAAAAATGTAGAAACTGAGTTTTATAGAAATAAAACGACAACATAACGTAAATTATCGTTGTAAAAAGATATTAATAATCAAAGGGCCAAAAATAATATACAATAATCAATTTAATATTTATCTAAAAAGTAATTGTAATTTTTGTAAAGAGTTGACTCGCCCGACTTCCAGGAAAGTGTATACTTCTGCTGTTTTTAACCTTTAACAAATTTCCTTCCTTCCATTTCTCTAGTACTCTAACACACGAGAGAGTTGGGGAGGGGGGGGGTCCCTAAGCTTTCATCAATCTAATAATGAAGTTAAAAGGAAAAGGGAGAGTTAGCAATCATATTATTATTTTAAAAGAAAAAAGTTGTTATATGCGTTCACCATTTCGAGGCTTGTTTTAGCTGGTTACCAAGGAATAAAGAATCCCGCTATATAATTTCCTTCATCCTAAGGAAGCGTTTGATCACATAATCCAGCCAACCAAATAACGAGAGAGAAATCGTTATCGAGCCCCTATACATCTTTTACATCTCTTTTTCTATCATTTTTTAGATTGTTCAAACCCAGGACTATGTGAAAAAGGGTGTTAAATCTTCCAAAACAAAACCCTAAATCTGTGACAATACTGAAGTTTTCAAAAGATGAATTGAGATTGAAAATTGAGGTGTGAAATAAATTTTCATCTATAGATAAGCCATTTATGGATTATCAAGTTAATATATCAAATTTACACAATTTTATACAAATTTCCCTTCTCATATAAAGCATTTTTGTATATCTAATATAAATAACGATTTATCGATAATTCTATCATAAAAACATATATTACAACCATACTTGTGGTGGCTATCATTAATACAGAGGTAAATTTAATTAAATAAAGATTTTCTAAATACCATATTTGCTCAAAATAAATCCCCCAAATTGTCATTTAATTCTATTGCACGAAAATGAGGGGACAGTTGTCAAAAAACACTAAAAAAATCCTTGGGTGTTCCAACTACGAACTCTCCTCTCACGTCGTGCAAATCTAACCTTTTTAATTGGGTCAAACCTGGAACATACTGGACGGCGCCTTCACCAAATCCTGGCCGGCGCTGTTGAAGTGACAAACGCTCGCCTTTAGGTTAAGGCAAAATTGCAATCAATTGAGAAATTTCCGAGGCGCGGTCACTCTTCATAATACTTGGCTTTGACTTTCGTTAATTTGCTTTAGATTGAGTTCTACCGTCTGAGACTTATTTAATTGGCTCGTCTCGTTTAAATAGTTCCTTTGCATAGTGGCAGATTTCATTTCGTTCAAGTTTGCCTAAATGATTAACGATATATTGTCGACGCAATGACAACTGCAAATTGATGTTCCATTCAGGGTAATGGAACAATTATGTTTCGTGTTTCGAGCAATGAATATCAACTTAACAAGTGAATTCTATTGAATTAAATTACACATTCGCCACTTTATTTTCTAAAAGTATATTGGAACTTTGTCTTTAATTAATATTTGTATATACATTTTTGCTTTGACTGGCGCTTTTTTCACTTTTCTGGCTCTTTCCTTTCTATATAGTGCTACTGTAGGGCACACATGCATTCACCTGAAGGGTGTACATGTAGATACGCTACACAACGGAACCCGAGGTAAGAAAGAGAGAGCTAGTTAAGAAGGTCGAGATAAAGGCTTGATTTTCTTACTGTAATAAAGTGGTACTCTTTATATCTGGGCTTAAGTCAGACAGGTGCCAGAGAAGTAAACATTAGGAAACTGAGAATGTCTGGAGGTAATAAAAGGGCGTGTGATAAAAAACCGTTTCAAAGTTCTATTTATTTTTTTTTTTACCTTGGATGCGAAATCTGTGATTAAAAAAATGAAAGATTTTTCTACTACGCTCATAGGTTCCTTATTAGACATACAACGTGTTTTCTTTGCAGAAGAGTTGATTAAACATGGCTTGGTATTTTCCATCCAATCCTCTTTCAGACAGCAATAGAGCCAGCAAAGGACCATAGATCCATAAACGATTCGCAGGATTTTCACAAAAGGGAAAGATCATGGTTAAGTCTAGAACATTCATAAAGGCAAGTCTGAGGACAGCAAGGGTGTGCGTACCACTGAAAACATTGATTCAGTCGCTTGAAATGGACAACAAGAAATCTGTGAGACGAATATCAGCCATTAAAGGAATCAAACAAGAGATCTTTCTGAAACTAATCACGTTGAATTTGAAAATAAAATCATTCAAAATTAAATGATTGTAACAGCCTAGCAAACAAGAATAGCAGCGTCGTTTGAAGTTTCATGAACGTATTGAAGCAATAATTGAATAAAACTAGCTTAGATTAAGTAGCATAATATTCAGTGATGAAATCCACATCTATCTCATTAGGGTCATCAACAGAGAGAATTAGTGGGGTTGGTCATAAAAGAGCCGAATATACACGTGGAGAAACCTCAGCATTGCGCAAAAGTTACAGTCCGGGGTGCTTTGAGTAGCCGCAAAGTTTATAGCTCTTATTTTTATGAGGAGCCAGAGACAAGGAAACAGCATTTAGTAACTTTAGAAAGATATATATAAATGCTGATCACTGTTTTCGAACAAGAAAACTGCAGTAATAAGTGATTTCATCAAGACAGAGCAATATCTCACAAACCTATAAAATTCAATTCTCATCGCTCCCAATTTCCCTGGCTCGCAAGATCTCCCAATCTCTGGTGATTTGTCAAAGATAAAGTATAAAGAAAAGAACCATCTTCTCGCGAAGAATTAAAGCACCCGGTGGTTGAGAGTGCACATTCTCTTGAATGGAGCGTTTTGGAGAATGTAATCAATAACTTTCTTTCCCGTTTTGTCAAATGTAGGAATGACCAAGGACGTCACTTTGAACATATGTAGAATAAAATAAAACTTTAAAACGTTCTCTTTCGAAAGATTATATTGTATTTATAGAGTTGTAATAATGACTCAGTAATTAGGTATTAAAACAGGGAATATTTTTGCCATCACATTGTCTGTATTTCTGCATTTAATTTTAGCTTTGATAATTATTGGTATTTCGAGGATTAATTTTATCTACCTTTATTCCTAGTTTTATAATTGTCTCTTACTCTTTTGTGTATTTTTTTTCATTCCCACATTTTTCCTCTTTCATAATGATGACTTTCTTTGTTACAATTAGTTCTGTGCTTTTAAGGGAAGGGTATTAACACCAATAGCAACAGGTCAGGGCATTGAGGCAAAAATATTTGGTCATCAAGCAATTTGTTTAGAAGTTTCTAGTCATGTGCGAAAAAATAGAGCGGGATTGGCATCAAATTGAACGTAGTGGGTTACAAAATGAAAGTGAGACTATGAGGGGATAATTATAAAGTCATGCGGAAATAATTTCAAAAAGAGAACCAGATATAGGATCTATAGTGATGTGAAAATGAAATCACTAGGGAATGTGCTTCATCCATGTTTTGCGACCTATCAGGCCAGATCACTATATAAGATCCTCCAAACCCACTACCTTTCGCTATGGGCTAAAAGCAGTTGGCGTTATATACAACAAATTCTCTTTGTTATGGCATCCATTAGAAAGTGCATATCCACTGAAACATTCAAAAGTTAGGCTTTTGGCTTTGATTTATATCATATATACGGTTATCGACCCATTTTTCAGGAGTTTTACAATCTTCGTTTAGGTCATCGATCAATTTCAAGTTGAGTTCATCAGATTATTTTTATTTGTATACACAAGTGTATAGGACTCTACTATATGAAATCATATCTCACCAGAATAGGATACGTTGTCGGTACCTTTGAATCCTGGGAAGAGAAAAGCTCTCTTTTACGATCTAAACGGATTGATTATATCAACTTTAAGTCTTCAACATCTACCAGATTCCCACAAAGTCGGGGTCAACGCTATGAATTTATTGGCCTCTCTCAAATCACTTATACCCGATTAGGCATGAGGCTACCCAACACTTTGTTCACGCCTAATCTCTTTTATAGCCATGGGGTGGTATGTACTGCAGCATCTCATCCCTCGTGCTTAATTCCTAGACAGAAGGCCCCATGCACGTCCCCGTACCAACCCATACCATATTGCCAGTCAATCAAGGAAACTTGACTTGAGGAGAGCAGACTTTGCAAGCCTTCGTGCTGGACTGACTGACGTGAGGCTAGAAGTGTGCGATGCTGTTGAAGAGTCGTGGAATAGTTTTAAAACCACATTCATGAGTCTTCAATCGCGTTTCATCCATCTGAAATGCCCCCGTCGGTCTTCTGTTCAACCAAGGTAGTTTGATAGAGAAATCGGCAAACTGCTTAGGGAGAAGAGAACTGTGTACTGGCAATCGAAGATCTCGGGTGACTTTGACGAATACCGAAGGCTAGCCAGGAGAGTGAAGTCCAGCATAAGGGCGGCTAAGCGGTCTGAGGAAATCCGAGTAGCAAGACTCTGTAAAGAGAATCCCAAGGAGTTTTTTGGATATGTAAACAGCCGTAAGCCAATCCGTCGAACGATTGGCCCCTTGCGGAATAAGGAGGGGGCATTAAAGCATTCAGATGCAGAAAAGGCTAACCTCCTCAACGACTACTTCTCTTCAGTGTTAACTGAAGAGTGTGGTCCCATTCCCCAGCCTACAGATTCCTACTCGGGGGAAAAGCTGGAAGATATGGACTTCACCGAAGGAGAAATAAAAAAGAAGATCACTGACCTAATGACGAATAAGTCACCTGGCCCGGATGGGTTTCTACCTAAAGTGTTGAAAGTAGTGCGCAATCAAGTGTCACGACGCCTGAGCGCAATCTTCAACATGTCAATTCGGACTAAATGCGTTCCTAGAGACTGGCGTGAGGCGGAGGTTACTCCTATCTTCAAGA
Source organism: Ceratothoa steindachneri (assembly GCA_963969495.1). NCBI lineage: Eukaryota > Metazoa > Arthropoda > Malacostraca > Isopoda > Cymothoidae > Ceratothoa > Ceratothoa steindachneri. The sequence goes on along the minus strand of OZ018318.1, from coordinate 25,490,898 downwards.
AAGGAGACCGTGACCAACCGTCGAACTACTGACCTATCAATCTGACTTCAATAGTTGGTAAACTCATGGAAAGCATCATGCTGGACAAAGTGACGTCGTATTTAGAGTCAAACCTGCTACTGAGGAGTTCCCAGCACGGCTTCCAAAAGCAAAGGTCATGCCTGATGAACCTTGTGGAATTCTTCCACTTCGTTTTCAGTGACCACGATCGGGACAAGGCGATGGATGTGGTCTACCTAGACTTTCAGAAAGCCTTTGATAAGGTACCACACCGCTGCCTTCTCCGGAAAGTGCGAACGCTGGGCATAGACGGAAAGGTAGCCGGCTGGATCGAGAACTGGCTAAGTGGCAGACGGCAACGGGTGGTGGTGAATGGACAGTCTTCTGAGGGGGTGCCCGTTACTAGCGGGGTGCCTCAAGGTTCTGTCCTGGGACCCCTACTATTTATCATTTACGTCAACGACATGGACGTTGACATGGTTGCCCAGATTTATAAATTTGCCGACGATACCAAGCTTGGTATGAACGTTGCAAAGGATAGAAATACTGCCTGCCTGCAAGAAGATCTTGGGAAGATTGGGGAGTGGTGGGACACGTAGCAAATGCCTTTTAACGTGAACAAATGCAAAGTGATGCATATCGGCCACATAAACCTCCAATCTCAGTATATCTTTAAGGGCACTGCTATTGAATCCACCGACACTCAGAAGGACTTGGGTGTAACAATCACTAGTGACCTCAATTTCTTAAAACAGTGCATTGAGGCGGAGAAAAAGGCTCAAAGGATGCTAGGCTATATTAAGCGCGAGTTTGGTTATCGGAATCAGAAGATTGTACTGTGCCTGTAAAACTCACTTGTCCGACCGCACCTGGAGTATGCCGTACAATTTTGGAGTCCTTAATTGCGAAAGGACATCGCGAGATTGTAACGCGTACAAGCCAGGGCAACCAAACTGATTCCCTCTATCCGACATAAAAGTTATGAGGATAGACTAAGGGAATTAAATCTGTTTTCGCTGGAAACCCGTAGACTGCGTGGTCAGCTCATCGAAGTTTTCAAAATACATCGAGGGTTCAACAATGTTGACTACCGGGATATTTTCACACTGAGTGAGAACAGAACGCGCAATCACGGCTTCAAACTTGAACTGAAGCGTTACAACCGCAATCTGTGTGAAAATCTTTCACTTACAGTATCTGAGGTAAGTGAAACGCACTTTCAGTGGAAGTTGTCGACAGTGAATCTGTTGACCAGTTCAAGTCAAGACAAAGTCTTGAAAAGTGGCCGTTTAGGGACGCAAAACAATTGAGCAGTAATGTGCCCGCTCGATAGCTAGTCCAAAGGTACCCTCTTTGAATGGACCGTAAGGTCTCCTAGGGTACTTTCTTTCCTTGTAACTCCTTGTAACCTCTCTTTGTCAATAGCATCCCCTTCCTCCTCAGTCACCTAATTTTCTTTCAAACACTTATTCGCGTAACCAACTGACCATATTTTGCTCTTCCAACTTTCTCACTCTCGCACTCACTCTCGTATATTCTCTTTACAAGTCTACATTTCAATCCTTTCTCCCTATAGGCCCATCCCGCCTCAAAACATGCCCAGTCACAACCTCCTTACATGCCATAAACATCCCCAACACATTCGTTCCTCAGTCTGTCCATCTTTTTCCAACCAAGCATCGATTTTAACTTTCCAGCTTGCACTTCTTTCTCTCGAGATCTTTCATTCTCTTTCTACGCTATCGTCTCACTCTCATACCCCAAAGGTAGCACCAACATCCACTCATGCACATTGATGGGGCATGAAATGTTTGACATCTTAAACCTGTCATGTTCGCTCGATACACTTTCCTACCATATAAAATATTATAGTCGCACTTCGCTTCATCTCTACCTACTACTGCAGTTTACACTCAACTCATTTTTACATGCAAATTAAATACATTACTCTTTTCTTCATTCAGCTTTAGACCCCTCCTCTCGCACACTCTGCAAAGAGATACAAGCAACATTTCAAAATCTCTCTCATTCTCAGCCACCAATCCCACGTCATTAGTATATACCGACCTAGTTAAAACTCAGCTTTCACCATTCTTCATTAATCTTACGACCTCTTTTCCTCATTCCCATACTGGCTTCTCTCAACACTCCATCATTAAAGCTATGATGGTAACAGAAAATATTATCTTACACTTCTCACGTATGTCAAACCGCTCTCTCTGGCTATATTTCACGCTAACGCAAGCCTTACTTCCAGCATATTTACATACTCTTCACACCATCCATTAGTATGCTATTCACTCTATACTTTCCAAACATTTGTTATGATGCTTCTCGTTCTACTGGATCATTGGCCTTCTCTAAGTCCACGAGTCCAACATAACCCTAACATGCCTTTTCTCTTGTTTTTTCAGTATCTCTCTCATGGCAGATACTTGATCAACACACAACCTATTCATCTTACTCCCTCCTCCCACTTTCATCACTAATCAATCCTACATTCTTTTTATATGCTCACTCATAATCTTTCCATAAAGTTTATCTACAGGACTCAACTGTAGTTCGTGGATTCTCTTTTATACACTTTACATTTATACAGAGAGACTATCACTCCACTACTCTAGTCCTCAAGCTTTCTTTCAATTTCAAAAGCCTCACACTCACACAATAATTTCCACTCTTTAGTATCTTAGTGACTATATCATCCACTCCAGCAGCCTTCCTCTTTATCAGACTTTTACCAGTATTAACAACCTCTTGAATGCTTATCTCTTCAAAAGCCTGATGCAAAGCCGATTTACACCCAGAAACCTATGCTATATATAAGAGTATTTGCATAATATTCCATCAAAGTTTTCTCGCCACTATTTTTAACCTCTTTTTCATTACTCATGAGTACCCTGTCACTCATGCCGTTAATGTTCACACAGCTATTCTTCTCTTTTGGTTTCGAACTCTCTTCACTTCCTTGCAGAATAACTTCCGGTTCCCATCGAGATCCTCATTCATATTTCTTCCAAATGCTTCAATTTCTGTTTTCTCTTCTTAGTTCTGGCACACCTACATAGAGATTTTGAACTATCTACTACCACCTTTTTCAATTTGTTCCACGTTTGCTCATACACGCATTTTTCCTCTCTTCTACTCCCAATCATTTTCCGGCGGTGGCAAAAGCTCCAGTTATCTCATCTCTTATTCTTTCACGTATTCATCAAATTAAATGTCATGCAACTATCTACAGATCCTCATTCTCAATTCCATCTACCACTTTTCCCAAGTCATTTCAAAATCTTTTCTTCTCATCTTCACTTTGAACATTACAGGGTTTATACACTAAAACCACACTCAATGACCACAAAAGTGATAAACCCACATAATTTTTTATCTCTTAAATTCATACCAAACCATTGCATCATGCCACTAATCTCCAAAATGCACTATCACACACTATTTACTATTAGTTCCCTGATATAAACCTAGTTGCACTAACATCACTCCAACCAACACAAACTTTTGACTCCATTCTGAAATCTTCCTCTTTTAACTACAATGACTAAAATTCCTCTCTACTCCACACGGCATACACGCCTCACTTCCACGCTACACCACACCACATACAATCTACACATTCCATCCTCCATTCGATTCCCACCACGACTGAAATTCCTACCTAGGCTTAGTAGCTTTTATAAAAATATACATGATGACAGCATGGCTATGCGTGCTATTCAACATAGAGATCTCTAACACTGGCTTACAGAGAAATCGAGGCAAGCTCAAAAATAGTTGATCAAGCCTAATTTGAGGGTGCTGATTTCTGATACGAAACCAGTTTTTACTCACCACCTCTAGTCTCTAGTTTTTGAGGTAAACATGTATTAGAAATTTTAGGAATTGTGTTCTTTAAAACCCTTAGGCTACCAATGGGAGAATACATCCCAGAAGCTTTTAAAAAATACCTTTGGGCAGAATTCAGCTTAACTTAGTGGATATTTTTATCCCAATGGTTGTCTAATGTATTATCTTATTATTCAATATCTGGCAACACTCTTTTACTCCTCAGTTGTTTTTGATAACCAGTGAAGTGAGGAGAACATGCTGAAATGTTAGCATTTGTTTTATTAATTCTTTGAGAACTATTTGTTTAATTAGTTCTCAGGTATATTAGAAAATATATATATTAGAAAATATATATCTTGCACTAACTATATTTATGCTTTTTACTCAATATCATATATCTACATGGTTAAATTCAAGCAAATGGGCTGCCCAAAATTTCAACCCACCTTTAACAAAACTTTTATAACATTATTTGGAATAAAAAATATTTTGGTAGTGAAAGAGTTAAAACAATTAAATGTCCTATTCTTAGATTGTGAGGTTAAAGCTGTTCGACCATCATGTTACACAACCATTTTATATTTTTTTTCCAGATTTTTGTGAGTTGATACATATATCTACAATTGTTTCACGCACTTCAAAATACCGAGGATGCATCAACAAGGCAAATTCATTCTGTTACGTGTGTGGGGATTTCACGACAGTTACACAGCGCCGAACAATTAACTTCTTTCTGAGAAATGCTTATTTTCATTATTTTTACTGTAAAATTGGAGATAAGGACAAATCCTGGGCCCCACTCATATGTTATAAACTCTGTTACAATGGACTAATTACATGGTTTAATGGCAAGAAAACAGTCTTAAACTTTGCTGTCCCGATAGTCTGGAGAGAGCCAAAAATCCAAGTAGATGATTGATTTCTTTGTCTGACAAATATAACTGGTTTCAATGGTTCTAGAAAGAAGATCAAATATCCCAACCTTTCCTCAGCTTTGAGACCAGTTCTCTACTCAGATGATCTTTCTGTCCCTAGATTACCATCAAATAAATATCTTATTTCTTCATCATATGAAGAAATCTCTTCAGGAGGATATTCTGCCAATTCGATCTCTTCGGAAGACAATGTCTCTGTTAATTCCGGAGCAAGTAACAATGAGCCCCACCGGGTCACAAAGGAAGACCTGAATAGCCTTACCCTTGATTTGTATCTATCTAAGCAGAAGGCACAGCTCCTGGCATCCCGGCTTAAGCAGTGGAACCTGGTCACCAGTTTCAGGACAGGGAACAAGGACTTCACTTCATTCTTTGATATGGAAAACAGGTTGTTCTACTGCAGAAATGTCTATGGCTTGTTCACTTTCCTTGGCTTCCCACGCAATCCTTCAGATTAGCGTCCTTTCATAGAAGGTGGTGCTCCTGCATAATGTGAATAAATACGCCAGCATTCCCATTGCCCACAGGGTCCATCTGAAGGAGTCGTATGACAATATAGAGCTCCTTTTGGAAGCTTTTAATTACAACCAGTACAAGTGGTGTCTCTGCGGGTACCTAAAGGTCATTGGGCTCCTTATTGGTATGCAAGCAGGCTTCACAAGTTACTATTGTTGCTTTCTTTGTCTCTGGGACAGTCGGGCTGTGTCCAAGCACTATAAGCAGAAGGACTGGGGATATAGGAGCACTTTCGTGCCTGGTGAACACAATGTCTAAGAACATCCTCTAGTGGACACGAACAAGGTGCTTCTTCCTCCTCTTAATATCAAGCTTGGGCTAATAAAGAATTCCGTAAAGGCCACGGACAAAAATGACGCATGATGAAAGAAATTTGCTGTATGCTCTTGCGTGACATCCCGGAGGCAAAGTACACAAGATCATCAAAATAAACTCACTTCTAACTGTCTGCTGTACTGTAATTTGTGTGTATTTTGTTATCCAAGTAATTTAGTACCATTAATGTTCTGTATCTATGCTATTTTTTCTCTAATATACCTTTGTAACAGATGTAATAAACACATTATATTTTGAATTTATATGCAGTATAATAAAAATAGGGATGTGAAAGCAAAAAGCTATAGGTGATAGAGCAAACTTTGAAAGACCATTCATCGCATCGGCTATCACAGCATTGTAATATTGTCTTTGCAAAGATATCCATTTTCACATAGCTATAGTCTACACTTCCTTCCTGAACATTAGTGGTGCAGAAAAGGCAATGACTTTGGCTAATAAATGGGCCATCAGACTCCCTAGTACTCCTTTTAATTGTGGTAGTGGCTTCACTGCTCTCATTCCTTTTTAGATCAAGATAAATTGATATAGAATTTGTGTCGATTTTACGACATACCTCATGCACTAAGCAGCCAGCAGTCAAAACAACCGTTTCACCTCGCCGAAGAGTAGCTTCATTGATCCCAATAGCACCTTTCTCGCGAATCTTGACTAAATCACGTCCATCACCCAATTTACAAATCACACAAGTGTAGGCATTCATTTTAATCTTGAATAAAAAAACAATACATTTGTAAACATATGACTAGTGATGTTACTAGTGTTTCTAATATGTTAGCTAATAACTTACTAAAGATGATCATCTAACTAATGATTAGTAAGGAATTAAATAATGTTGATTAATTAATGTACCCTAACTATATAGTGTTACCAAGTTGGCTAGGCAGTTAGTACGGGCGATTTTCACTCATTTCAGAGGTAAAAATCAGTTTACTGATCAGGTGCTCGGTTGCTTACAGTATAGCATATCAATCAGCAACATTAAAGCTTGCTGTAACACTTGCACTAACATTCATGAAGTGGAACTAGCACTGAAATCAGTAGGAATGTACAGTAGCTAGCTAACTACTGTGTATATTGATATTGATTTCAATAGTGTAAACTAACTTCATCTTATATGTTAATAAATAATTGACTAATGGTAATTTAATATGTTTCATTGCATTCATTAGCCTTTAAAATCTCAGGTTAGACAACAAAACTACCTTTGTTACGTGAATCTTGACTGAGATATGGCCATTTTAAGCTCCTAGTGGCCATTTTGGATGCCATCTTAAAAATTAGGCCTTTCCCCAAACTAAATTTTCCTAGGTATGTTATTAACCATGGCCAAAATGGTAAGATTAATTACAGACATCTGCGTTTTTGCAGAGTTTTGCCTAAAAATAATTAAAACGTGAGCATCAACACCAAATCTGTAACCTCCTTACCCCAGACCTCCTATGAGAAAGAGGCGCTGTCTCTCGAGTCTTCTGTGGGGGTCGAACCAAGTAAAACATTCGAATGAAAAATTTAAACGGTTCACACATTGAACCTTATAAATTGGAAGACAAACCTCCCGGTATGTATTTCTTCTTAAAAGTTTTCTTGAGAAAGGCGTTATTTGGTCCTCCCTAAAACTTTTCTTCCTTTAGCGAGAATACATATTCAGTATCATAGCTGATCCGAGCTCTGATTGAGCGCTTAAAAATTCGGAAATGAAATGAAATGAAAAGAGAAGTGGGAGGCAAGGAAAACTCTTTCGACTCTCCCCTTGGCCCCCCTTGGCTCTTATGGAACGGCCAAGGAGGGAGGGGGGAGGCTCGGTCCTCCTTTATAGACCCCCAGAGTCACACTGCCTAGAGCCAAAGTAGGCTCCAAGCACTGTAAGTTCGGCGATTAGGAGTGAGAGGGAGAGGAAGAGGAAAGTTTTAGGATAGGACAGCGAAGAAAATAGTAGAAGACAAAAGTAGACTTAGTTAGTCATAGGACCTACAGCTTAACGTAGAATCCGAACCAAGATGTGTTGCTTGTCTCTAACTATAACTTTGGAGTTTATCGCGACCCCTGTCCCAAGTATCTACTGTGAGCCCCGTGTGCGAATGTGATAGTAAAAAAAAATACTAGATTTGAAGGCTGAAGGAAGTAAGAGGTTTGCAAAGAGATGCTAGTAGCCTGGAGATCAGGCTTATCTCTGTCCACTATAGGTAGTTATAGCTAGCCTGAGAAAATTTATATTTGCGTGAGTGTCCCGTCTGGCTCTGTTATTTTTTATCTATTTTTAATATGTCTAAGTAGCGTTGGTATTTATGAGGCTTTCAGACCGTTATTAGTAATTATTCTTACTAAAGATTTGTGTAGGTTTCTATCTCTCTATCGATTCTTTCGTATTCCTATCCTAGTTATAATTGACTATATTCTATTCTCTGGTGATGCCTCGGTTATTTAATTACTCTTAGTCGTCGTCAAGTATTATTCTCTTTCTCTAGGTGTTGATTTTTTCTTTTTCCTCTTCTCCCCCTTCTACTATCCTTGTGAAACTTGGAAATAATCTGTATGATCTCCATCTTTCTCCTTGGGTAATTAGGTTGGTTAATTCAACTCCTGCTTCATTCTTTGTCTTTTCTATGTCTCTCCTTGCTCTTTTTGCAATTATTCTGTTAAGTGGCTTTATCTTTGCATCCCTATGCAGGTCTCTTAGTCTTCTTCTTTCTCATCTTCTAGTGTTTGTTTTTAAGTATATAGCTTTGTTTTGGACTTTTTGAAGTCTTAATAGGTTACTTCTCGAGATCGTCTACATCGAGATGGTTAGATAAATAATCGCATACTGTACTATGGCTTGATAAATATTCCTCCTGGTTTTCATACTTAGGTTAACTAACTTGTACAGTAATGCTAAGCCGCTCTTCTCTCGATTTACCCTCTCAGTTACGTGCTTTTTATAACCTGATTTCGTAATGGTTAGTCCAAGCACCTTACATTCTTTGTCTTATCTGTAGCTCTCTCCTTCTACATATACATCTGAGATGCTCCTCCTGTACACAGGTTCCATTTTAAATTTATCCTTGTTGGCGTTATTTTTCCATTTTTCTGCGTATCTATTAATTCTTCTTATCTCTTCTGCAGTCATCCTAGATTGCATTGGTCCCTTCCTGTAGAGTCAACCTATGATCTGGGTGACACGTCGGTAAATTGGATGTTCAAGCAGCCCTCATTTCTTAGTGTTGGTATATCTTCTGTGTAGATTCAATAGAGAGACGGACTCACATATCCACCTTGGGGCAAACCCACAGTGAGCTCGAATATTTCTTCCTGATATCGTTCTATTTTCACCTAAGCACGTCCCTCATTACATAATCACGTCTCTCCATTCTATAATCGCATAAAATCCTTTCTATTTTGTTGTTTATTCCTAATCTGAGTATCTTGTGTTACATACCCCTCTGCCATACTTTGTCGAATGCCTTGGACACGTCCCGGCATACAATGTCTACGCTCATTTTTCTCTCTTTGCTTTCGCTATTTTTTCAAGAATGACTCTAAGGGCCATCTCCGTGCTTCTGTTTTTCCTGAAGCCAAATTAGCAGCGTTTCTCCGGCCATTATCATCGAGGAATTTGGACAGTCTGTTGTTAATTATTTTTGCAATACCTTACCAATGAAATCTAGTAGCGAGACGGGGCGGTAGTTACCCACTTGTTCTGGGTGTTTTCCCGCCTCTGGTATGAATATCTTCTTCACCACTTTCAGTTCATCAGGAAAGTATCACGTGTTCAACACGCATTGAAGGCTTTTCTCACTCCCTCCAGTATTTTCGTGGGTGCATCGATGTAATTTAATCTGGTGAGTCCCGATCTGCCTGGTGCTCTCTGTCGGAAGTTCTTTATCGTTTCTTTTAATTCCTCAGATGTAATGATTGCGTCCATTCCGTCGTTGTTGTTTCTCCTTTCCTCAACTAAGTGGAAGGGGTATGTCCTGTCGATCTCCCCAATGTTCGAATTCAATGTCATAGTCCTCGTTCTCTTTTTCGCTAATTTTTAATACATTTCTTCAGTGTTCTCTAAATAATGCCTCTATTTCTTCCTCATCTTCTAAAATGTTGTTCCATGAATCCTTAATTTTTATTTTATCCCTTGCTGTCTGTTTCTTTAATCTGTTATGTTTCCTAAATTCCCTTGGTGATGTTTCTACATCTATTTTCTCGATGTGTTGATCCCATTTCTCTTTCATTTTATCATAAATTAGTGCTACTAGTGCTATTAGTTCTCTTCTCTGTCTCATGAATGCGTTGTATGCTTCCCTTGGTGTTCCGAATCCTCTTATATGTTCTGCCGCCAGGCAGAACATTTTGTGTAGAAGTATGTTGTGAAAGACTGAATATTTTATAGAAGTAGCCTGAGGCTAGTGAGGCGTTGAATAGGTGTGTATGTGTAGGGTATATGTTTGCAGAAAGGTTGTGTATTAATGCGGCTGGTAGTTCGGAGGGGCTGGTGCGCATTTTGGTGTTGTTTTAATGTAGTGTTTTGTTTACTTGACGGTGATGGGAGTGGTCAGTGTAGATGTGTTGTCGAGTAGCTCCATTCGTATCAGGGGGGCTAGTGTTAGCTAGTGAGCGTGGGCCCGACACCACTCCGGGATTTTCTAGAAGTGCTCTTGCCCGTGAGGTTTGGGTGGGATGTGTGTGTGTATTGTGTCCCAGTAGGACCTAAATGCGTCGAAGATGACGTTGTTGTCTGTGAGTATTTGGTTATTTACTTGGAGGGCGATGGGTTCGGCTGGATCGGTGCCTAGCATCCTTTTTACGCGCCCCCAGAAGAAGGAGGGGTCAGTGCTCCCTCTCTCCACTGTCGGTTCCTATCTAGTTGCACGCACTGTAGAATGCGGGAAAGTAGGTGAGTGATGTTGTGTTTGTGTGGGCCTCTGGTGTAGTGATAGTTGTACTGTGTGATGAGGCTCTGAGCGTGTATGGAATATGTGAAGTGTTTTATACATGTGTAGGTTTTGTGTGGTGTGTATAGGTTTCGTGCTGCTGTTATGGTGTCCAAGATTGAGCACCCGTGGTTGTCTAACAGATCTAGATTGGTGTGGTCTAGGTAGAGGTTTGTGGCGCGTTTCCTGTTATGTCTCTCTTGAACTCTTCCCAGTTCCTGTTTTTGAATTCGAAGAGAGGTGGTGTGGGTATGAGTATAGGAGATATGGATATGATAACGCATATCGGTATGTGGTCAGAGAGTACGTGAAGACCCGGTTAGATGTGAGTGTAGAAGAGTGTAGCGTGGTCGTTGCGGAAGCCCACGTCCGGAGACCTGGTTTCTTCGCGAGTACCGAAAAATGTGGTGAAGGCCGGGCCGATGTGCTCGCAGCGATAACGCGGCAGAGCACCGTCAGGTACCTTCCTGCATCATTCGTGGTAGTAGAAAGGAGTGTTGGGTGGAAAGCGTTGAGGTCCCCAGCAAAGAGGATAAGTAGGTTGTGGTTTGATAGAGCCCGGAGTAGGATTTCTATGTTTAATTGTAGGCGTGGTGGTCCGTAGTGCATGGCCACTAGGATGGGGTCGGAGCCTGTCTGTATCTTGCAGGCTAAAGAAGAGTCATCGCGTGTTTGAATGAGGAAGTGGAGTTGTGGTGGAGCAAATGTGAGTTCTCAAGGAGCCATTCTTCCACCCATTTTCCAATACCCTCTCCCTCCCTCTGTAAGAATGTGTGTGTGTGATTGGAAAATGTTTATACATATATATATATATATATATATATATATATATTCACCTACATTTCTATTACAAAGCTTGAGTCTTATATTCAATAAGAAGGACAAAACGAAGAAAGCGGGTCCCATCTTTAATTTCAACGTTTCGGGTTATTACAAAACCCATCTTCAGGAGCTAGAAACAAATTCTAAAGGAATAATCTAAGCCTAAAAACATAAATAATAGCACAAGTTTAAAGTTAACAACCACAGATCAGAGAAAATCACGAAAACGACGTTAAAAATATAAAATGAACGTTACGTTAATGAACAAACAAAATAGTGAGATAAAGAACAGCAGAAAAATATTTGTAAAGAAATACTATCAATTAAGGACAAACAAAGTAAACGTAATATTTCAAAATTAAACAATTGAAATGTAAAAATAGAGAATTGGATACAAACAGAAGGTAAACTATAATATAGAAACCGGAACATCACCTTACATGGTCGGATCACAATGACGAGTGAAAACAGGAAAGAATTCAGAGAATGAATACAGCTTGGTTGGTTGTTAAGTTATAAACAGAGGAAAGGATGACGAGTCCTCATTTAAATTTAGGTGGTTTTATTTAATACAGAGTGATTCTTTAATGCGGAGATATGAAATAGTTCAGCAAATTTTAAGACAGAAAAATCATTTAAGGACACGTCTGTTTTACAATCAATAGCATGTTTCCTGATGAGAGAAAACTCTTTGTTACTTAATGTTTTACCAGTTCTATGGCTAATTCCCATGTGAGAACAAAAACGCGACTAAAGAGTTTTTGTTAATGAACGAATGTAAGAGAGCTTCAAGTATAAAAGTGTGAATGAATTTGAAAAAGCTCGTATGGGAAAGAACGAAGTGGTGAACATTTATGCATATAGGCTTGAGAGTATGGCGAGAAGGAGGTATGGCGATGATAGAGTGAATGAGTGTAAACAACTGTTGAGGAAGTTCCTGGACACGATCCAACTAAAGATGAGTGAATGGTTGAATGGGAATAGAAAGGAGAGGATGAGACTGACAGGTGAACGGTTGGTGTGGGAGGATGTGTTGAAGCTTCTTGAAGATGGGCGATTTGATGAAGAGGGGGATTTAGATGAGGATGGAAGGTATAGTGTAAATGTTATTGGTAAGAAGCCCAGGAGCTTTCCTCCACCGTAGCAGTTTGTCAGCTATCGGGAAGCCCTGAGGGCTGCGCCAGCTGGGTTGATGTCGAGCTTCCTGGGCCGGCAGACTGGATAGGCGAATGGAGGATGGGCGAATGGAGGATGGGCGAATGGAAGTAAACAGATGGCTGGTAAGCGCGTGAATGGGTATATGAGGGAGCAACCGAGGTATTTTCCAGCAAATAAGAGGCCGAATGGTGTGAAAATGATCGCGTAATGTCGTAAGTGTGGAAGGCAGGGGCATATGTTGGCGGAATGTAGGTAGACGTATGGTGCGTGTTTTGGGTGTGGTAAGAAGGGGCATATGATAAAGGATTGCCAGGAAAGTGTGAAAGAGTGTTTCGAATGTAAAGGGACATTTGAAGAGAGACTGTGGGAGGTTGAATGGTGGAGCGACTGCTGGGGAGAATATGAAGTATGCTTGTGGTAATTGCAGAGAGGCTGGTCATTATGCGAGGATGTGTCGTGACCAGATGAATGTATGTAGTTATTGTGCGAGGGAAGGATATTCGAGTGAAAAGTGTTGGATTAGACTGAGAGCGCAAGGTGTGAATGTAAAGTCTGAAACGGGAAACCAAATTGTAAGAGGGTACCTAGTGAAGTATCCTCTGGGCGCATGAGTGCGAGTAATATGTTGGTGAGTCTGTCTATTGTGAAAGTGCTGTCTGGTCGGAAGTATGAGTGTCTGAGTGTGAAGGTGGAATTAAACGGGATTGAGTGTTTGGCTTTGATAGATTCTTGGTGCTAGACGAGCTTGGTATATAAGGACGTGTATGACAAGCTGAGTGATAAAGCCCTCCTGTCAGAGTGTAAAGGTAGTTTGGTATGAATTGGTTGTATAAAAGTACCTGTGATTGGAATGATAAGGTAAGCTGTTCGAATGTATGGTATGTTGATGAATAAGTGTGAATTCTCTGTGATTGATAAGGTGAGTAGTGAGTATGGTGTGATTTTGGGCTATGATTTTATGAAAGTAAACCATATGGTTGTGCATCCTGCGAGTGATCAGATTGAGATAAAGATTGGTAAAAATAGAGTGTATAAGTTGTATGTAGGGAAAGATGGTAGTGTTTTGAGGAGTGTGTTTAGAGCGGTATTGAGGTGACTGCTATGGAGAGTATAAGGCTTGTGAAGGGTGAAAGGGTGTCAGTTAGAGTGAGTTGGAGTAGGGATGTGAATTTAAATGTGGGTGAGAACACTGTGTTATTGGAGGAAAAGGCTGCGTATTATAAGGTAAGGCGTGTTGCTTGTGTGTTTGATGGCTTGGGGAAAACGAATGATCTTTTTGCATATGTGCAGGCGGACCCCAGAGTGATAGGGCAGGTGAGAGGGATCCATGTCGGAGATGTACTGGGTAAGCTCTCCACTGTCAGTAAGGTAAGGATGGATGATAGCACGGATGTGAGGGTAAATGTTGCGAATGAAAAGACGTGTGAATGGACGTATAATGAAGTGGAAAGGATGGTGAAATTTGATGAATGTTTGACTGAGTATGAAAAGGAGGATGTGTATCGAATGCTATTTGAGCGAAAGGGTGTCCTCAGTAAGGGCGATCTTGATTTCTGGGTAACAAACCTCCCGGAATTCAAGATTGTCCTGAAGGAGGACTCCCCAATCTATCAGCGGACGAGACATTTCCCGCGTCCGGTTGCTGATGAGATGGAGGAGCAGTGTGTGGAATTAGAACGATTGGGAACGATGAAAAAAGTGAGAGTGCATGGAATAGTCCGATTGTGCCTGTACGTAAGCCGGATGGAAGATTGCTTCTGTGTGTGGATTATCGAAAGGTGAACGAAAGGACTGTGAAAGAGAGGTTTTCGATGTGTGTGGTATCTGAGTGTGTGTATAGTATGCATGGGATGAACTGGTTTACTAATCTGGATTTGGTATGGGAGTATTACCAGATGCCTATTGCTGAGGAGAGCCGGCCGGTAACTGCCTTCTCTTCCACAAAGAGGCATTACTAGTTCCGGAACCTCAGCTTTGGGTTGGCTAATGCTCCCGGCGCCTTCCAGCGGGCAATGAAAGATGTGTTGAGTAAGTTTGCGAGTAAGAATGGGATTGTGTTTATTAGTGATATTTTGATTATGACTAAGAGTTTTGAGGAGCATATGAGATTGGTGAATGATGTGTTAAGAACGTTGGAAAGTGTTGGTGTGAAGGTAAAAGTAGGGAAGTGTGAATGGATTGTGAAAGAAGTGAAATTCCTTGGGCATATGGTGAGTGAGAATGGGTTACGTAAGTCACCAGGACATGTTGAGAAAGTGCGAATGTTTCCGAAACCGGTGACTGTGAAGCAGCTGAAGTCGTTTCTGAGTTTGAGTGAGTTTCAACGAAAGTTTGTACGAGATTGTTCGGGTGTGAGTAAGCCTCTGCCTGAGTGGATGGGCAAGAAAGGAAGTACAATTTTTGGTGGAATGATAAGATTAATGAAGCGTATGAGAGAATGAAAGAGGCAGCGACTGAAGATGTTGAATTGGCATACCCGGACTATAGTGTGAATGCTAAGATGCTTAAATTGTATACGGATGCGAGTAGGTACTGTATGGGAGGTTTTCTAATGCAAGAGCAGCGTTTGGATGGAGAGAATGTCAGGCGAATAATTGTGTATGTATCCAAGGCTATGAATGTGACAGATCGAAAATATTCGACTGTGGAGCGAGAGTTGGCTGCGATAAGGTATTGTTTGAAAGTGCTGCGTCCGTTTTTGTATGGTGTGAGGTTTGTGATCAAAACAGATCATCAACCTCTTGTGCATTTGCAACGTATGAAATGGGGTGATAGTAGGATTGCGAAGACTTTGACAGATTTGAGTGATTTTGACTATGTGATTGAGTACGTGCCTGGTGAAAGGAATGGGGTGGCTGATTTGATGTCAAGGTATCCTTGTACGAATGATGAAAATGTGTGTAGAGTGAGTGATTATGAGTCTTTACCGAAAGGGATTATGAATGCAAGGGAGAGTAAGGGTGGTGGTGATTCCTTGTTTGAGAGTGTATGGAATGGTTAGCAATATTTGAAGAGTGATGGAGTAGATGTGAGAGTGCCTGATAGTGTGGATGACTTAAGGAAGGAGATAATGAGTAAAGTATGTAGGAAGCCTGAAAATATTGGTATGGCGAGGGTGCGAAACTTTATGAAAGAATTGAGAGCCATGTGTATCCCAGGGGTCCCGCCGTTTCAGGAAGTGTTGATTGTAGTGAGTCGTTTGTATGGAGCGATTGTTTATGAGCACTTTGGTGGTGAGAGGCCGATTGTGTATAAGGATGAGAAAGTGGAGGGTTCGAAACTGATGTCGACCATCTGAAGTGTTTGAGCGGTGTGCATTACAATTAGGTGATTGAAAAGTGTTCGTATATGAGGGGAAATAATGATTGTCTGGATGAAGATGAGTGTGTGGTGAGTGATGATTTGGGAGTTGATGACGGTGTGGATATCAATGCTGATGCTGGTGTGATTGTTCCTTCTGTGTATTGCAAACATGGAGGACCTGATATGATGGAAGCGAGAGTGAAAGTTGGTGAAAGGTTCTTCTGTGGTTTGATTGATACTGGAGCGCAAGTGTCGTTAGTGAACGAGAGGATTCTGAGTAAGTATGATGACTTTAGATGTTGTGAACGGAAGCCTGTGAACTTACGGAAAAGTGGATTGGAGAAAGGAATGATAGTGGCATGGGAACTGGTTAGTCTTAGAGTGAGCTTGGGTAGTGGTGTGAATGTGAAGCATGGCTTTGTGATTCTGAAAGATGAGCAAATGACGTATTGTTTCTTTCTTGGTGTAGACTTTATGAAATGGAATAATTCGTCTTTGGATGCTGATAATGATTGTGTAATGAAAGCTGAATGTGAGGTAAAGAGGTTAAATGAGTGTGCGAAGAATTTTGTTAAATTTTGTGGTATGATCGAATTATTCATGGATGATGAGAATGAGATTTTAAGTGATGATGATATTCTAGAGATGCAAGAGATTTGTCCTTTTGTTAGTGAGTTGAAGAGGTGTGTGATGATGCCTGTTGATTTGAATGAATGACCTAAGTGTTTGAGTGATTTTAAAAGGTATTCTAAGGATTTTGTTATTTGCATGGATGTTGTATATTTTGTGAGGCATATGGAGGATGGGGATGATATGTATGTACCTGTGATGTCCTTGGTTGGTATGATTGGTCTGGTGAAAATTGTGCATGATAATTAAGTTTAAGTTGTGGGAGTGTATGAAGGAACATATGTTCCATCCATTTCTGAAAACTGTTGTGAATGATGTTGTGACTACGTGTGAAAGTGTCAGAAGCAAAAGGTGCATGGTGTGTAAGTAAAGCCGCTTATGTTGAAAGTTGATGCGAAAGAGCCGTTCGAATTGGTAGTGATTGATTGTGTCTCTTTATCGCGTACAAGTGCTGGGAATGTTAGTATGGTTGTATTGGTTGATCATTAAAGCAAGTTTGTGTATACGGCGCCTGTGAGAGATAAAAGGAGTGTGACTGTTGCGCGTGTGGTTGAGCAGTTGTTTTTTCCTATGAGTGTATGGAAGCCTAGGAGATGTCTGAGTGATAATGGGACTGAGTTTGCAAGTGAAGTGTTTGAGCAAATGTTGAAAGAGAATGGTGTGGAGCATGTGAGTACGACTCCGTACATACCACCTTCGAATGGGTTAGCTGAACGTACAATCAGGACCTTGTTGAGATGTTAAGAATGATGAGTACAACTTTGAATGACTGGGATGAATGGTTGAGTAGTGTTATGGGCGTATAATTCGACGGTGCATAGTGCAACTGGGATGTCCCCGTGTCAGTTTGTTATGAATTTTGAAAGGCGAGTAAAAGATAATTTTCGTTTGAGTGAAAGTGAGCAGAGTGTATGGCTTGAGGCTCATGAAAGGTCTCGTTCGTTTGAAATTTCTGCAAAAGTATTGAAGGTAAAAGAAGTACAAGGTAGGTTAAATGTGTCGAAGATGAGTGAAAAGTTTGAAGGACGTATAGAGTTGCGAGAGTCTGGGAGAATGGTGTGACGTATGTTTTGGAGAGTTTGAATGAATGTGTGATTGAGAAAGTGCAGGCTTATCAGAGTCAGTTGAGGAGGTGGAGAGAACCTCCTGGCTACCTGGTGAGCTATCTGGTGTATGAACTGTGAAGAGAGAGATAAGGTGTAAGATGATGAGATGGAGTGTGATAGTATGGATCTTTCTGGGAAAGAGCTTGTCTTGGTCTCGAGGAGTTGAAAGCGTACAATGAAGAGTGAAAGGAAGAAATGCAAGTACGAATGAAAGTATGTCTGAGCAGAGTCTTTTTGGTATCGGGGAGCTTGAAAGAGATATTGAGTGTTTGCATAAGCAGGTGAGTGATTTGACTGATGTAAGTAGACGAGTGAGTGAGCTGCTTGTGGCTGATTTTTTTGGTTTTGGGAACAGTATGGATGATAGTGTGTTTGAGCATGTGATAGAACGAGTTCAGAGCTGCATTCATTTCAACTTCTATCACATTTTATTTAAAACCATGAGGCTACCCACGTGCATCTTCGATTTGAGGCTTGGAGTCTTATCAACAGCTACCGGACGCCAATGTTTAAACAAGGAGGTTATCGTCCCCCCCGTTCGCCCCCATACGCCGACCTCGCCAGATCGAGTTAGGCTTATGGACAGATAAGGCAATGTTCCCCGGCTCGGCTGTGCGTTCCCTCGAAGCTTCCACCCCATTCTCCCCCACGCCAAGGAGATGTCCTGGCTATTTATATGGAAACTTTACCACTAAGATCAGATTGGAGATCCAGATTTTCGTCGCGAAACATCACCACGACCCTCTCTCCCTTTGTGCGCCAAGGGACCTCGACCTCGAGATTCACCATCACTTGTCCAGAAGGAGGACAATATTCCTTGAGTGCCAAAGGTTCGAGCCTTTAGTGACGCCAAGTCCCCAAGGCATCCCCCCCTGTTGTTCAAGGAGAACAGCATTAGAACAGCAATTGTTCGTTTTGAGCCCTTCGCCAAGAAACGGTTCTCATACCCCCCCCTGTTGTTCAAGGAGAACAGCATTAGAACAGCCATTGTTCGTTTTGAGCCCTTCGCCAAGAAACGGTTCTCATCCCCCCCCTGTTGTTCAAGGAGAACAGCATTAGAACAGCCATTGTTCGTTTTGAGCCCTTCGCCAAGAAACGGTTCTCATCCCCCCCTGTTGTTCAAGGAGAACAACATTAGAACAGCCATTGTTCGTCTTGAGCCCTTCGCCAAGAAACGGTTCTCACCCCCCCTGTTGTTCAAAGGAGAACAACATTAGAACAGCCATTGTTCTTGAGCCCGTAGACAAGAGACGGTTCTCATCCCCCCCTTTGTTCAGAAGAGAACAACCTAGAACAGCCATTGTTCGTCAAGCCGTTCGTCGAGTAACGGTTCTCCTTTCCAAGACGCCACGTCAGGATCCTTTTATCCCCCCCCTTCGGCTGGAACTCGCCAGCGGACCGAATATTCCTTCAAGTACCTTCCACTGCACCCTAATGAAGTTACGTAAGCCAAGCGTCACCTTTTGAGTATTGATCCCTTATTTGTCAATTCTATCCTGTGCTTTAAATGGTTTATCGAACCATCCCATCCCTTTAAC
Source organism: Ceratothoa steindachneri (assembly GCA_963969495.1). Classification (NCBI taxonomy): domain Eukaryota; kingdom Metazoa; phylum Arthropoda; class Malacostraca; order Isopoda; family Cymothoidae; genus Ceratothoa; species Ceratothoa steindachneri. The sequence goes on along the minus strand of OZ018318.1, from coordinate 25,471,807 downwards.
TCCATATTTGTTTTACCTTTTTTGATCCCTTAAATCCTTGGATTAGCCCGAGTCTCCACGACCCTTTCCATTCTGTTTGTCAATATTTTCCGTTTTTGTGTTTGCTGATAGTTATTATTAATAAAACTCTATTTTATTAATGATAGCAATATTATTATCCTTGAGCTCAGTTCCACTTCTTAAGCATTTTGAAGATACATAATATCGGCCGCCAGACAGTAAAAACGCACTCTAGAGATAATTAAGGAAGTTCCCTCAACGAATAGTGTTATATGGTATATCGTCGGGAGTCATTCTACGACATATATATATATATATACTATTTTAATTTGGTATCAGGTGTGTAAGGTTTAACGCTATATCTTTGCAAACACTGGTCTCAGTCGAGTAAAGCATAGTGTTATTCGTTATAATAATAGAATATAGTAGTTCCCTTTTGTTTTAACGATTGCTATCCCCTTTTTTTTGAAACTTAAGAAGCTGGAGTAGCTCAAGGAACGGTTATAATAATTTGTTTGGTTTTTTTGTGATTTTAGTCAGTGGTTATTTAGATTGAGAAACCAAGTACGAATAGGTCAGTGCCCATATTTAGGTAGGCTAATTCTATAGAGGCATAATTCTTGTTGCGAGGAATTTTAGTTGGTTGACTAGTGCGCCCCCAAGTGCAAAGATGACTCCGTTCGAAATCTTTAAAGCGCAAGGAGAGTCCTGTGGACTTTCCGGAAAAGAACTAATTAAGTACATTCAAGAGGAGCAAAGAAGAGAAATACAACGAGAAGAAAGAGAAAGAGAGGAACGGATAAGACAAGCTGAGCTTCAGATTGAATTAGCTCGGATTAAAGCAGAAGTTGAAAGAAAAAAGGTAGAAAAAGAAAGAGAAAGAGAGGAACGGGGAAGAGTATTCCAACGAGAAGAACGAGAAGGAAAAATACAACGAGAAGAACGAGAAAAAGAAATCCAACGAGAAGAAAGAAGGACGGATTCGCGCTCCTTCCCAGGAAAGCTGACAAAGTTTCCGAGCCCCGTAAAACCCCCAAACTTCTTTCCCCAAAACCAACAACGGGACTCCAAACCTCCCGTTAAGACTTCTCCTCCATCTCTCTTCCCGAAGCGACCAACCATATGCTTCACCTGTGGTGTAGAAAGCCACATGAGCTGGAATTGCCCCCAAAATTCTAGGCTTAAGAGCGGACCAGCCCACCAAGTTCACCAGATTAATGCAACCCCGGCTCCCCCGGTGGTGCAGACCCAAGCAGAAACTTCTCCCCCTCCGTCAGGCCACCAGGTAAATTTTGTTTTGGTAAAAGTTCATCGGGAACTTTGAAATATGAGGAGGGCAGCGTGGACAGCTGTCGAGTATTGACTCTCGTCAGGGACACAGGATGTACATGCTTCATCGTGTCCGACGAACTCCTCCCAGTGGCCTCTAACCACGAAAAATTTGCGGTGGTACATGACCAACTTGGGCGGGCGAACCGATTCCCCGTCGCTAGATGTTACCTGCAGTGTCAATATTATAATGGCTGGGCTGAAGTCATTGTAGCACCCATAAAATTCTGTTCCGTACTTATAGGACAGAGCCCCCAAGTAAGTTTCGACCCTGTGTTTCAGGCCGCCCTTCCTCAAGGCCGAGATAAGAAAGAAGCCCAGGAGCCCGTCCCCATCAGAACCCCGATACCGTCTGATTTCTCGGAGACCCCTAACCAGGACTTTAGGACGGCAAAAGAGGAGTGTGAATCACTAACACCCTTAGGTGATAAGGCCCCAGACAAGGACACGGAGACTGTCCCTGGACCCCAAGAAATAAAGAACCCCCAACGCGCCCATGGAGATACCTTCGTAGAACTGGACGAAGCATCGGCGCTTGAAGAGGATTGCCCCGCGGAGTCCCTTAATGTAATCCAGACAGTGTGCATCCAACCTGATGCCGATTACCCTCCTCCTTCCCTACCAGGCGAGTCTTTAGAACCCTCTTACCTGGATAGTGACGCGCAGCTGACACCACGTCCGAAGAGTCAGCTACAAGAACTAATTAAATGGAGTCACCATTTACCCACCCTATTAGTTCTTTTCGAGCAACTGCGTGAAAATGGCCTCACCATTGGCCCCAGCAAATGCCATTTTGCTCACGAAACCATCAAATATTTGGGTTTCAAAATAGGACCAAGCCAGTTAGGTCCCCAAGAGAACAAGATTAAGGCAATCGCCGACATGCCCCTCCCGATTACAAAGAAGCCATTAAGATCGATCCTAGGATCAGCTTCTCCCTATCAGCGATTTGTTCCGAATTTCGCTGCAATTTCGGCCTTCCTCAGCCCCCTTCAAAAAAAGAATTTACCCGATCGTTTACGTTGGAATGATGTCGCTGTTTCCCAGTCTAGTCAGCTCAAGAGTAAGTTCATTTCTGCCCCCATTTTAAAGTTGCCCAACCCGGAAAAATCCTTTGGGATTATGACCGACGTGAGCAACGAGGGCATTGGAGGTGTACCCCTTCAATACGAGGATGACAGAACGAGTCATCCAGTTGCATATGCTAGCCGTCAATTATTACCACGCGAAAAGAGATATGCCACTATAGAAAAGGAAGCTCTATCAATTATCTGGGTCATAGACAAATTCAAGATGTACTTGATAGGTAAAGAATTTCAAATAGGAACCGACCACCGTCCGTTAGCCTATATTAGGAATGTGCGACACTCAAACGGCCGCATCATGCGCTGGAGTTTACTCTTGCAAGAGTATCAATTTAAAATAAATTATATCAAAGGTTCCGATAACCAGGTCGCTGACGCACTCAGTAGGAATGCGTTACCGAATAGCGTAGAACAATTGTATTCATAGGATTAGTATCTCCATGTAGGTATATACCGTCTTGTACGACTTAATTTAAGATTCTTTTGTAATATAATTAATTAATGTATATGTCTGAATTTTGTAACGCTCAATGTCTAATTTTTTTTTATGTATATATATTTGTTCTTATTAATTTACGTATAAATTATTTTGTCCCGTATGTACTAAGTTTATATCATTTCATTGTTCCATGCCTTTTTTTTTATTAAGTTGTATTAAAGGTTATTTTCCCCTGTAATCTAAAGATCAAAATAATCATGTATTGAGGTAATAATAGTTAGGTGCAGGAAGATACGGTTGGTACAAGAAAACGAGTTCCCTACAACGGAGCTCTATCGTTGTCCCTTCTCTCTTTTTTTTTCGAAGTGACAACTTCCCCTGGAATGGAGGGGTGTGATAGAACGAGTTCAGAGCTGCATTCATTTCAACTTCTATCACATTTTATTTAAAACCATGAGGCTACCCACGTGCATCTTCGATTCGAGGCTTGGAGTCTTATCAACAGCTACCGGACGCCAATGTTTAAACAAGGAGGTTATCGTCCCCCCCGTTCGCCCCCATACGCCGACCTCGCCAGATCGAGTTAGGCTTATGGACAGATAAGGCATTGTTCCCCGGCTCGGCTGTGCGTTCCCTCGAAGCTTCCACCCCATTCTCCCCCACGCCAAGGAGATGTCCTGGCTATTTATATGGAAACTTTACCACTAAGATCAGATTGGAGATCCAGATTTTCGTCGCGAAACATCACCACGACCCTCTCTCCCTTTGTGCGCCAAGAGACCTCGACCTCGAGATTCACCATCACTTGTCCAGAAGGAGGACAATATTCCTTGAGTGCCAAAGGTTCGAGCCTTTAGTGACGCCAAGTCCCCAAGGCATCCCCCCCCTGTTGTTCAAGGAGAACAGCATTAGAACAGCCATTGTTCGTTTTGAGCCCTTCGCCAAGAAACGGTTCTCATCCCCCCCCTGTTGTTCAAGGAGAACAGCATTAGAACAGCCATTGTTCGTTTTGAGCCCTTCGCCAAGAAACGGTTCTCATCCCCCCCCTGTTGTTCAAGGAGAACAGCATTAGAACAGCCATTGTTCGTTTTGAGCCCTTCGCCAAGAAACGGTTCTCATCCCCCCCTGTTGTTCAAGGAGAACAACATTAGAACAGCCATTGTTCGTCTTGAGCCCTTCGCCAAGAAACGGTTCTCACCCCCCCTGTTGTTCAAAGGAGAACAACATTAGAACAGCCATTGTTCTTGAGCCCGTAGACAAGAGACGGTTCTCATCCCCCCCTTTGTTCAGAAGAGAACAACCTAGAACAGCCATTGTTCGTCAAGCCGTTCGTCGAGTAACGGTTCTCCTTTCCAAGACGCCACGTCAGGATCCTTTTATCCCCCCCCTTCGGCTGGAACTCGCCAGCGGACCGAATATTCCTTCAAGTACCTTCCACTGCACCCTAATGAAGTTACGTAAGCCAAGCGTCACCTTTTGAGTATTGATCCCTTATTTGTCAATTCTATCCTGTGCTTTAAATGGTTTATCGAACCATCCCATCCCTTTAACTCCATATTTGTTTTACCTTTTTTGATCCCTTAAATCCTTGGATTAGCCCGAGTCTCCACGACCCTTTCCATTCTGTTTGTCAATATTTTCCGTTTTTGTGTTTGCTGATAGTTATTATTAATAAAACTCTATTTTATTAATGATAGCAATATTATTATCCTTGAGCTCAGTTCCACTTCTTAAGCATTTTGAAGATACATAATATCGGCCGCCAGACAGTAAAAACGCACTCTAGAGATAATTAAGGAAGTTCCCTCAACGAATAGTGTTATATGGTATATCGTCGGGAGTCATTCTACGACAGAGCAGAATGAACCTAGTGTGGATGATTTTTCTGGTTTTGCGAATAGTAAGGGTAGAGGTGAGTTTGATGTGGAGAATGAGGAGGTGAGAGACTTTTCTGGTTTCTGATGAGAACCAGTTGAAGGGGTTTCTGGTATATCTGCTGAGAGTAGAGCGAATGTGAGTGATTTGTCTGTTTCGCAAAAGTGTACCTTGAGTTGGATGATAGCTGTGAGGGGATGGGACAGAAGGGCGGGAGAAGGCAGGAGCGTAGTGAAGGTAGGCGGTGGGGCGTGAAGGGGCGGTAGGTTCAGGGGGAAGGTGTTCGTGTTCCCTGAAGTGGGGAAGAGTACGGGTGTCCTGTGCGTATGCTTGTCGATTAGAGCGAACACCTTCTCGGGAAAGGTGATCTGTTCTAGAACGTGCGAGGCAAACAGTGTGTTAAGTTTGTTTGCGTATAGTCGGGCGTGACCCCTCGACATGTCGTTTGCCACCGTTGAAAGCAAGGCGACCAGGTGTAGCTTTGGGTGTGTGGTGCGAGGTAGGGGTGGGTGTCGGGACTAGTGAGGGTCCCTGGGTTTGGGTGTTTGGGGGGGGGGGGGGCGAGCGGGTGTCGGAACATGTGGGTGAGTCTGGGTTGCTGCTAGGGTAGGGTGTGTCTGGGGTAGGACAGGTGGTGTGGACAGCGGTGCGCGGCAGCAGCAGCAAATGTTTTTGTAAGGGGAGAAGGGGCGAGGGTGGAGTTTGTGGTTGTGTTGGTGGGTTGTGGACGTCGTATTGCTGCTATGGCATCAGAGCGAGACTTACTTAGGTAAGGGCATTTAGGGTTGACGGCGACGCGGCAGTCTGTGCAGAGGGGTGAGGTGGCTGTGCAGGTGGTAATGATGGCCCACTACACTACACCTTTAGCAGACCAGGTCTACTTGGTAGTTTTGTGTCTCGTGTCCGGTTTTGTAACACCGGTGGCACTGTGTGGGTTATATGTTCAGCTGTGGCTAAATGTTATGTGGATATGTTAATGTGCCGCTGACGTTGATGCCTTGGTCTATCAGCAGTATTTTGTTTTTTTCATCGGACTGTGTAATTACTGCCCAATGTTTTGTACGGTTGTAATATAAGTCTCTGATGACCTCCTCCACATACTTATGTAAGAGGTGTGTGTGAAGGTAATCTGTGGAGAAAGCCAACCATATGGGGTTGGACTTGAGGACTCGTATTTGGTGTTTCATTTGTACACCGTCGGCTAGTTTTGTGTGAATATCTTGTGCAGCGAGTGTGTCAGACGCGAATTCGTGGAACTTGACTGCGTCCTCCTGTGAGCGGAAGACGAGTTTGTGGCCTGTGTGATTCTTTATTATGTTTGTGATGGGTGTATCATATGTAGCGGCTAGGTTGAGAAGTATGTGTTCATTGTTGGTAGTAGGTATTTTTTCTGTTATGTGTAGGAGTGTGAGTGTGGATATATTGTTATGTATCATTGAGGATTGGTTTTAAAACTTACTTTCCTTTCTTTAGAGGAAGTCCCCCACCCTGCCGATAACAACCCCGTGAAAATAACTCAGATGTGATGATTAGTGAGTATGGATCTGGTTGGGCTCCTCAGAGGGTGTGAAAACATGGCGGACTTAATGATGACTGAAGCCCGAATCAACTATACCCAAAACCCCTCTATTGGGTTTTGGGTATTTCTCAGTTACGTCCGACTTCTCACATAAACGGTAGTATCTCCATTGGAGTCTTAGACGGTGCCAGAAAGTAGTGTATTAATCCTCCCGCGTTGGTAACTGAGTTACAATCCAGGTTTGCTCCTGCCTTTGGGTTCCGCAGCTGGCTAGGCCTCAGACTTCCTTTCCCCAAAGTTTGCAATTATACCCTTTCTAAGTAGAACGGCATAGTTGTAGGGTCATATTCACGGAGCCAACTCACGGCAGGGCAGGGATGGGAAGGGTTTATCACGTCATATCGCTATGACGAGCCATGGAAATAAAGGAATTTTTATTCAGGGGGGTTGGTGGAGGGGGCAGGAGCCTTTTCTGGATGTCGTCTATTATCCACAGGAGGTCTCTCTAATCAGACTAAGCACGCATCTATATTGGTTGCAGCGACGTCGAAGAAGTTATTTGCGATAAGTTTTCACAGAATTTGAGCACCGCCTACATAGAAAAGAGCCTATTCTGGAAGTCTTTTGGTGAATTTCGCTTCACCCTTCAAAAAGAGATAATACTTTTTTTCGACGAGGATTCATAATTCAATGAGGGCTTAAGTACCTCACTGCTCCCGTCCATCGCCCTGCGTGAGAACCTGCTTGGATGTCTTCATTGATTTCGTCTTAACTATGCCGGCCACTTGGACTGACATAATTAAGGACTTATTTGAAAACTGGTTTGAGGAATAGCCCACAACGGAACATAAGTCAGGAATCATCTCAAAACTATGTCATAACTGCGAGTTCCGGATGGAGGTCAGATCCTCATCGCCCGCGAGACCCGGCCAGAATCATAGAGGGAAGTAAGACCCGTCTCTATGTAGTTGAATGCAGTTATGGTGCAAGTACTCGAGAGGGGGTCGCAATACTTTAGCGGGCGTTGATTCAACCGCTACTGCATTAAGTCGACCATAATTCATCCCTCTTGAGATTCCAACTCGAGATCCACCCCATCCATCCATCACCCATCATCCTGGCAGCAAACGAGCGGGGAACCAACTGGAAAATGGACGGGGGCGTTTTTTCACCATTTTTTGCACTCATACACCAACCTACCTTCACTAACCGCTAAATCCTTTACCACCTAATAACTTCCTTTTTCACTCTAATTCCTATAATTACACTTTGGTTTCAGAAAAGAAGACATCGCAAGAGGACTTAGTAGAAGCACGTGGAAGACCATGGATACCCTCACTAAGAGGGTCCCCCTCAGGATCATACAAAAAGCCCCGAAAAAGAGAAACCTTTGCGAAACTCTCTACCTCGAACACAAGGTGGCACAAGGTTTCATTGCCATCTGTGCAGAGACAAAAGATGTGGACCGGCTCCTGTCTGAAGAAGGAGCTACCTCACTAAAACGCATCGGGATGGAGTCATATACCCTCCACAAGTGGCAGCGAACCGCAGCGTTATTTGCCGCAAAGTGGAGAGTTGGGTCGGTGAAAACTCGACCGAAGACCTAAAAGAGGACATCTAGAAAAGCAACCCGTGGGCGAAAGTCCGGGAGGTCATCAAATTCCGTCAACACACCCACGTGTTCAAAATACGTTCACCACCACCGACATGGCCAGAAAAGCGACGACGGACGGAATTCTAGTTTTCAATATGAGAATTCAAAGAGATAACATCAAACAAGAGTGATTTAATAGCATACAAATGTGCTTTGTATGCGCCACAGAGGGACACCGATTCGATAAATGCAAGAGCACTAAAAAGAAATGTCTCAATTGTAAAGTGGACCACACGACCATTGCCCTGAATTGCCCAAAGCGCCGAGACATCATCAAAAGGAAAGAGGGAGAAGAGAAGAAAGCCAAGGAGTTGTCCTAGGCGAACGCCGCCAAGAAGAATGGAGAAATATAAACTGCACTTGCACCTGCACAGGTAAATATGGCAGGAGATCCAAGTGCAAATATACTTATCTGCATTACTTACGCAAATGTGGCTAATGCAGTGAAGCCTGGCTGCTACAACGAGGTACTCAATGCACTCTTAAAATCCAACAATCTCCCGGCAGTAATCATGCCTGCAGATCCAAGTTATTCAAGTAATCAGGCTTCAGAAACAACAATGTCAAATCTGGACTGGAGGAGATCGTAGAAGCTCTCTCATCGGAGGAATCCGAAGAGGACGATGAAGAGGAAGATGAAAAGGCTGAAAATGAGGAGGGATCCTACTCTTCTGACAATGATTCGGGCCCTTGCACCCGTACACGAGCTACGAAGAGCAGGTCCAAAACTCCAAGTCCACCTATGAAGAAGGAAAACCCTGGGCACAGTAAATCCGCCCAACCAGTCCCCCCAAAGAAAAAGAAAAATAAGAAGAAGCATAGGTAAAAACAATTTACCATATTATGGAACGCACTGAAGATACTGGAAATTAATACCAACAGCTTGACGACGAAAAGGATTCTTTACGGAAATGTATTCAGAGAAATTGATGCAGACATCATCTTAATTTCGGAACATGGGATCGACACGCGTAGTGAAGAAATGAAAATCTGTATCTATGACGTGTTGATCACGAATTATTCGCAGGAGCGGTTCGACGGTGCCGCTATTGCAATAAAGAAAGGGATTAAATACAAGCAAATAATAAAGCTAGAAGATTCCTATCTCACGATTGAGGTCGAACTCGACATAGGAAAGTTGATCATTCCTACCAGATATCAACCGCCAAGGAGAGACGTGTTACCAATTCACACTCTCACTGGCATATTTGGCAGAAGAGCTCCAATTATATTAATGGGGAATCTGAACGCCAGATGCCGAGAATCCGGTTACAGGACCTTCAACGGTATACGAACAAGTCTGGACCTATTGCTGGACAGAAATATTGCCCAGCGAATAGGCCCCGACTTCTCCACCTTTGTCAGAGCAGGAAGTGCCACAAAACCAGACATCTGTCTAGCGAATCGTCAGCTGCCGTTCAATTACTAAGTGGAACCAATTCAGGTACCATGTAGTGACCATATAGGGATCATACTCACTATCAACAGGAACCTATACAAGTTTCAGCTGTACTCAGAAAGAACTACAGATAAACAAACTGAACACTGTATGCGCGCCTTCTGGAGGCCTACGATCCGCCTAACTTGGACGAAGCAATTCTCGAGGAGATCAACGAGGCATTCGACGACCTCAATAACCATGTCATCAGCGCAGATAGAGCTTGTATCCCTAAATCCGAGTATATGATCATCTCTACCTACAGAAAGACCGAATACATGAAGGATTTATAGCTTGGGCTAAAATTGTTGTATGAAATTAACATCAGGAATGCATCAGTTCACTCGATGCAACGAAGTAAAGAAATCAAAGAAGAACTCAACCAGTTGATCCTCGAACAATAATGGAGACGATAGGATGATGCGATCGATAGCCTCAATCACGAAGGAACTCCCAAAGATTTCTAGAAAAAAATGAGAAATCTCAAAGGATCGACTGGGAAGAAGAAGATCGAGTTACAAAAAGAAGATGGAAACATCAAAATGGAAAAAAGAAGAATTGAAGAGATATTCCGAAGTTATTGAGAAAAAATCTTCAGCATAACTGAGGAGGAAAACGAAGACTATGACCCAGAGTTTGAAAGCAACATCATAGATAAGCTTAATGAACAAATACACAAGACGCACCCTCACCACCAGGTGGATAGACAGCGCAACAAAGACGCCGAGATTACCGAAAAAGAACTATTAGGCGCGCTCCGCTCATTCCGACAAAAAGCCCCAGGACAATCGGAACTTACAAAGTTAAACGTTGAAAAGGCACCAGCCAATGTCATCGAAGGGATGAGAAGAATATATAACGCCTGTCTGAACACGGGATACTTCCCAGATGCTTATAAAACGGCTAAGATGATTTTCTTGCCTAAGCACGGAAATGACCCAACGTTGAAGGAGAGCTACCGGCCAATTTTACTTCTAGAATTTGGCGGGAAGCTGTTCGAGAAGATCCTCAACCTAAGACTAGTGTGTCTCATCTGGAGGAGAATTTCCTCTAATATCCACATAAATTCGCGTTTAGGAGGAAGCGAAGTACAGAATAGCTAGCCCAAGCAAAACGGGAAAGAAGTTACGTGGACATTGTTTGTCGGGATGTATCAAAAGCGTTTGATAACGTGTGGCAACGGAGAATGCAGTAAACATCTTACGACTGGGCCTAAGTGAAAACTTACATAGAAAGAACTCTTTGTGACTATGTCATGGAGAGAGCGGTGTACATCAGTCTAGGGTGCACGGACGGACCAAAGTTTCCGCTCACTGCGGGCCTCCCGCAGAGGGGGTGCCTGTCCCCCACTCTCTACTTGATTTACACCGTTCAATACATAATATACAAAAAAACAAAGACACTAAGCACAACACTAAAGTGATTAAAATAATTTATTACCACAACAGCTAATTAGCATATCATACCCAAGAACATTAATTTTTTTAAAGACAAATGGCTTGAACGCCATATTACATAAACTAACTCAAAGACAACAAAGGAACCAACAAAAAAATATTTAAAAAGCAATAGGCCTAATCACCAGGCTCTTAGCATCTCTTTGCGCCCTTCCACACTTCTTTCTCTTTTCTCCACCTGTCTATTTTCCGCTATCATTATTATTCAAGAAAAAAGAAGTTGTCATATCCGTTCGCCATTTCGCGGCTTGTTTCAGCTGTACTGTGGGGGTCGAACCAAGTAAAACATTCGAAAGAAAAATTTGAACGGTTCACACATTGAACCATATAAATGGGAAGACAAACTTCCCGGTATGTATTACTTCTTAGAAGTTTTCTTGAGAAAGGCGTCATTAGGTCCAGCCTCAAACTTTTCCTCCTTTACGGAGAATAGACATTCAGTATCGTAGCTGGATTCGAGCTCTGATTGAGCGCTTAAAATTCGGAAAGATTCACGATTCAATATTTAATAGAGTGATAAATACAATAAGTTTTTCATTTTTTTGAAGTATACTTTTGTCTAAGAAAGCTATTTTTTTGTTGTTTTTAAGGAAGACCCGCTTCAACACGTAAAGATAAAGAGAAACGCACAGGAATTATCCCGATAAAAAACATATATTTTAAATTTAACAATTACTTATGACAAAAAAAACCAGTAAACACCTTTATATCCTCCTCCTAAGCTAACCGAGGCCAAACCAGTTGGAAACTGGGCCTATTACAATATCTCTTAAAGACAAAAATAAACAAATAGGCTGCACGTAAACACACCAATTGCAGATTAGTTATTTTATCGCCCCCCTTTTAGATTAGCGTTAAACATTAAATTAAATTACTTTCTACTAGTAAATATGACAGGGGTTCACGCACAATTGTTTCTACTTCCGTTAAATCGTGAAACGTAATAAACTCATACTATCGCAATATAAATGTTCTTTCCAAATTACGTGACAGAGGGGATCAGGGGTTGCCAGATGTCGCTGGAGGGCTTTTCTCACGCTTCGGAGATTTGGAGTGGGCGATGGTAGAATTTCGTCGAGATGGGATGGAGGAAGAGAGGGTGGGCAATGTCGACTTCTTATTGCAACTTTGCCTCCTGGTACGTTAAGACGACTGAGAGGGTTACGGTACTCCTTGCTCAAAGAGTCCTCTTCTGGATAATCTTGAAGCCTCTCTGTGTCCTATTCTTTAACGCCGGGTGCCCAACTACTTTTGGGGGTATACGATGAGATTTCTACAGTACTTAACAAATGGAAGCTCGTTGGGGCCTGGTTCTTCTCCTCTCACTCTTACGGATCTTGAGCTGTGAGAGTCACTCGAGTGTGAGCGGGTTTTCTTTTCTCCAGTCAGACTTCTAAGTCTGTAGAGGATTTTTTGGTATGGCACCGAAACGAAACAAAACTTGATGTTTTATGTTGATTCAGCACTAGGGGGGGGGGATCGGTCTTCTCGAATAATCTTGACTGACTGAAGGATCGATCTTCACGAACTGATCCTATGTCGTTCTCACCGAATAATTTTGACTGGCTGAAGGATCGATCTTCACGAACTGATCCTATGTTGTTCTCACCGAATAATCTTGACTAGCTGAAGGATCGATCTTCACGGAATGATCCTATGTCGTTCTCACCGAATAATAATTCTTTCTCTTTCCTTGAAGGGTTTATTTATAGGCGGACCACCGCCCCATCTAAGAGGGAAGGGACGAGTCCGCAGAGGGAAGCGCGAGTGGTGAGGTCGCATCTAAGAGAGTGAGGAGTGAAGAGGTTGGCACTGAGGTGCCCAAGTCGGCTTGTTAATTAAAGAGCCCACTAACCGCCACCCTCCTTGGCGTGCCTTTTGCTTGGCACCGCTTTTTGGTGATATAACTACGGGTCTACGGATCTCGTAGGTAATTGGATCTTTTGCGCGTCGTTTAAGGGCCTTTGGTGGTTACCTTAACACAGATGGTCGCTCCAACTACCTATGCGGCGGGGAGATCAAACAGGGTAGGCAGTTAGACTGTTGTTCGCCGGCTACCAGCTCCACGAGTCTCCTCATAGGGGCTCGATTCTCCGGCTTTCTCCACAATAGGTGGGGGGGGGGTGCATTAATGTGTATGTCCGCCTGGTCCTCAGGGAGGCTTTATGTTGCAATTCCTCTAGAGTTACATAAACTTAATACAGATTTTTAGGAATAATTTTTCAAAGTAAATTTAAAAAAAAAATCCCATTACATTGATAATTCGATTTAATTTATTTTAGCACTTGAAAATTTAATTGAGTTGTTCTTTTAGTAATATCTAGATACTATATTAATTATTTTGGTTTTATTATTTCTTCTATTATTCCCACACTCGAGTTAAACTGTTATCTTATCTGTTAACTTACTGTATTAACATTTTGATTCTCGTAGTTCACTTATTATTATGGCAATTAATTGTTAACTGACTTATGTCAATTATTTACGTTTCTCTCATTTTAGATTAATTATAATAGTTTGTTTTAATCTACTCACTTTTAGCTTATTCACTAAATTATTATTCTCTATATTTTTCATTGTTAGCACTTTTTAATTATTATTTTCTCGATTCATTCACTTTTCGCATTTTTTATTACTTATTCTAGTCACTTTAATTTGTTCACTTATTTATTTATTCGCACTTTCGATTACTTGTTCTGGTCACTTTGATTTCTTCACTTATTTATTTATTCACTTATCGCTATCACTTTTTAATACTTATTCAATTTCTGAAGTCTTTTGGCCAGTTTCTATCTTCTTAAAGAGGTAGACATATTGACGATGTGTACACACGAGTCCGGGATGTACATCGCGCGCTCCATCAATAGTCCACATATCTCCTTCGGGGACCATTGTTCTTCGTATTTATTATTATTATTTATAGATTTGAGTATTTTACATATAAGGATATAAATTTACATACAAGCAAACCAATTTAGATTAATAGTGATGAATATACACACAAAAAAGGTGAGTAGAGAAGGAAAAGTTGTCATCGAAAATAAGAAGAGCGAAACTCCAGGAACTGTGGAAGTCATCTATCCTTTTTATTCTATTTACATAGTTATTATATATATTTCATTTATAAACAAATTATCATATCGAAAGGTTACATATTATTTATTTTGTTATATCTTATATTTTATTTCTTATTTATACATTTAAAAATATAATTTTGAGTGATTTAATTATTATTACTCTATTTTATATTGCATTATCTCTTATTACTCATTTGCTTTGGCTTTCGATTAATACCGTTATTTTATTCTCTTTGTTACATTTCTTTAACATAACATTTATAATATTTATTGCTACTTTATATCCTTTTGCTTATTCATTTTTAATTTTACATAATTTACGTTCATTTATCATATTCTATTTATATTATTTCACATTAGTACAGATATTTTATGCACTTTATTATTTTTAAATACTTTACGTTCTTATTAATCTATTCATGTTTTTTCGATTATTTTATTTATTTCTACCTTATTCTATATTTCCCAATTTTATCTTTTGCCTTATTCTATTTATATTATTTTACATTAGTAATTCATTTTCACTTTAATTTATTCACTTATCATATTTTCACTTTCACTTTAATTTATTACCATCGTTTGATTCACTTATCAAATTTTCACTTTTCGTTTATTATTCCCTTTCATCGGTCACTTATTTGTCTATCTGAGAGGACTTTTGTCCATTCTTAATTATCTTGAACACATTCAGGTTCACTGTATGGATGCACGAGTCCGGTATGTAAAATGCGCCTTCCTCCAGCAGTCCTGTTATTTCCTTTGGTGAGTAGGGTCCCTCGTGGGTCCACTTGAATTTGCCCATCCATATTCTTTCCGTGAGTTGTTCGATGTTTCCTTTCGGCGGTCTACTTACTGGTGATCCAAAGACCTTGAGGGACACTTCTTCTGCGTTAAAAAAGTCTCCCATCTCCATTATTTCCTTCTTTTCTATGAGGGGAACTTCTGGGTACTTTAGGATTTCTTCGTACTCTTCTTCTGTTGTAGGGTTTTCTTTTTCTTCGTCTTCTTCAGTTTTCTTTTTCTCCTTTGGGTTTTCATTTTTTTACTTTCTCCTTCTTCTGTCGATTCCTCTTTTTCTGTCGTTTCCTTTTTCATTTCTTCTTGCTGCTCGTCGCTGAATTGTATTTTGTGTATTTCGTTGGAGGCAGAGTTCGGCGAGAACCATAGTTACTTTTTACGCCATCCATTTGCAGAAGCTGATTTAACTCGTTTGCAAACGTGCCGGGCGAATCAGCTTTGCTAGGTGGGCCGACATTATCATGGCCATTATTTCGGTTCCTTCCTTTGGCATGACCAGTTTTGTCGCGGTTACGGTGTTCCTTGGAGTGGCTGCATCGAAGTAGAACTTTGCCCTTGCTTCCTGTCCCTTTTTTCTGCTTCTCTTTCTTTTCCTGAATCACTTTTTTCGGATGGGACATCTCATTGCCATGGCTTTGTGTTCACCACCGCAGTTGATGCATTTCGTTTTTACGTCTCTACATTCTTTCCACCCGTATCCGAATCCGGCATAATTGGAACACACCATCTCCTTGGCGGGGCATTCTCTGGTTTGGTGCTGCTCAACCGCGTAGCATTTAAAGCAGCTCTCGATGGAGATATATTCTTCGTTTTCAATTGGTTCGAGGGCTACCCTGAATTCATTTACTTTATATTTTCATTTTTGTCTTATTTTTGATAAGTTGTGTTTTTATATGTTTGTTTCCTTATGTGTTGTTAGCGTGTTCTTCTTATTTTTTGTGTTTCAATATTTGTGTACTTATTTTTGAGTTAATTTCTTTGAACATTCAAGCCTTTAATAGCTTTTAGCTCAGCAATTTACCCTATGTTGTTTCAGTGTATTTTTATTTATTTTATTTATATTAGTTTCGGTTGTACTGCGTTAGTTTCTAGTGTTCCTGTTATGTGTATAGTGATGTAAGGTTTTCCTGAGAGCAAATCTTATTACTTGGGAACTGGCTACGACGGGAGACTTTCTCTCGTAGTTGTGCGAGTATGTTAAGTATTCCACCAGTTCCCTCTAGTTCCGGAATGACAACATTCGTAAGGGTTGTCCAGACCTTTCTTCCCAATTTTGGGGTGAAGATTTCGATAGAGTCCAGTCTTTTCATCCTATGAAAATCCCTTTGCCGATGTTCGTCACGCCTTCTGGCTTTTTTAATTATTAGGGACGCGGAGTTTTGGACACGTTAAAGTTTTCTCATTGAGATCTTGCTGGCCGCATGAGTCACTAATGCGGGGTAGATGAGCTTAGCCCGAACGTACATCAGGTATATTTTCCTAATGTTGGCCAGGCTAAGATCTCTAAACCTGAATAGCTTGCACATTTCTCTCTTTACCCGGTTCCGCCTCTCCGTGTAGTGTCTCAAGTATCCGTGGTCGGAGATCTTTAGTGCTAGGACAGTGCCTTCGGCGGAGTAGCCGTATCTCCTCCCATCGATAATGATAGGCCACGTCAACCTGCGGATAAGTGGGACAATTTTGAGCTTGTCCTTATTTGTTCTAATCTTCCAATGTCTCTCGTACCGGTTGATGTTATTGATTTCCGCTATTGTGCGCATTGCCTGATCCCTTACTTTCTTCTCCAGGCACGGAACGATCTATGTGATGTCATCTGCGAATTGCAGATACATCATGTCCCTGTGCACCGGAATTTGGAGGTAAATGGTAAAGACCAAGAAAATCAGCGGGCTCAACCAACTTCCCTGGGGAACGCTCGCTTTGAGTTCAAATTCAGGTACACTGTATCCTTCGATCATGAGACATGCCCTTCTGTGCTGGACAAAGTCACAAAGGATCCTACCAGGATTGGGTCTAGCTAGATGTTCAAGATCTTGTATTGAAGTCCTTCCAGCCAGACTTTATCGAAGGCCTTCTGCACATCTCTCCACACAATGTCTACGTAGTACCTATTTGTTCGGCAAAGGCTACATTTTTCTGTTAGGAGCGCCAGGGCTGTTTCTGTGCCCCACTTGTTTGCGGAAACCGTGTTGTTGTGGGTTATGCACTGCTAACTCGCTCAGTTAAGCTTCTAGCCTATTTGCTATAATCTTTTCAAAGATCTTGCCGTGCATCTCCAGAAGAGAGATCGGGCGATAGTTAGCCACCTGGTCTGGGGGATTGTTTCCTTTCGGGATAAAGATGATTTTAGCCATCTTGTACCCATCAGGAAAGTAGCCTGTATTCAGAGCGGCATTCATGATATTGACCAGTCCCTGTATGATTTGCCTCGGGGCATTCACGAGGTTGTTTCCCATGATCCCAGACCAGTCTGGTACCCTTTGCTTGAAGGACTTCATGGTGTTGATGGTCTCTTCGAAGGGGATTGGGCACCCGTGGCCAACCATCTCTATTTCCTGAGATACTTGCGGGTGAGGGTTGGTTCTATGTATCACTGTGCCAAGGTCATCGAGCAGTTGGTCTTCGAAGTCCTGGTCGAAGTCGTCGTTCTCCTCAGGGATTATAGCGGAAAATTTTCCAGTATGTCCTGAATCTTATCCCGAGAGACTCTGGATCCTCAATAATCTTATCTGTCTTTTATTTGTACCCGAATCACATAGCCAAGCTATATTAAAATGGACATCTTTGCAAAGACAATATTACAATGCTGTCATAGCAGATGCGATGAATGGTCTTTCAAAGTTAAAGGTAAAATTGAATTCTAAAATATTGATCTTCATGCTCCAGAATGTGTGTACCATCAGGTTTGTGGCAGCAAATTCAGAAGTGGCCGTGATGTACCTCTACAGTTTCAAAATGACCCAGATCCAAAGAGGAGGAAATCTAGAAAGCCAAGGGATGAAGACCAAGAACAATCCTTTTCAAAGATGTGTGCATACTTATATGATCGGGACATCATAGTTTTGGCAGAAAAAGAATGAGCAAAACAGCATCACACATCCTGTGATCATTCTTCTACACAAACCAAGATGGTGATAAAAAGTCACAGAAGGAAAAAATAGTCAAGACAGCTGCAAGGCTCATAAACAGTGACATCAAGAGAAAGGTACCCGACTACAGAGTCACTCAAACTCCAGACAACTCTTGACTATACTACAGAATTACTCAGCATTTTGTAAAATGCATTGTCTGTTAGTAAAGACATAGAGGGAAAAGTTGCTAACATTGACCATGCTATCATTTAGGCAGGCCAGACCGCGAACCATCCTTGCCCCTTTGCAAATTGGCCTTACAGTGCAAATGCACCACTTAAATAGGTCTAAGTATTTTTTGTGGATACCTTGGTAAGATGGGATTCTGCTCCTCTTATAGCGAATTCGAGATGTTTGAAACGAATGCAACGAATTGTTCAGCACCAAACATGCTTGGTAAGGAAATTAATGAGTTGAACATGACCGTGTTTTTGCTGCAGACAACGTAGCTCATAACATTCTCATAACGAATGCAACAAATTCGTCAGCACAAAACATGCTTGGTAAGAAAATTGATGGTTGATCTACTTTAGAAGTTAGTGTTAAACTTCAAACAAGTCACACCAGGTTGGCAGGGGATGATGCATGCTATTTATTATGGAGATGAACAACCAGGCCAGTCTTCAGTCAAGTATTTGTCAATGATGGGCATGTACACAGGGGACAAGACGTTCATTCTGTCAACGTTGCAGTTCCTTTGTGGACTTGCGTCCAAGCACCATCTTACCAGTTATTACCTTCTCCCAGCCCTTATACTGGAAGGCTACAGTGATCATCCAATAATCCCCCCCCCCTGCCCCCAGGCAGTCATCTTAAAGGCAATGTTCTGCTGCTAGGTGGATTCCACACCTTTCTGAATATACTCGGAGCATTTGGTACTCTGATGAATGGAAAAGGACTTAAGGACATTCTACAGGTCTATAGTGAAAATTCCTTAATCCACATGTTGAAAGGTAAATCGGCTCAGAGACCATTCCGTGTCCATCTTTTTGTAGACAAATATCTTAACCATGTGATGGTGTCAGACATTTAAGATGATAGTCCTCATTTTGCAGCAATGGTTGAACAGTCTGTATACTGCGTTAGTGAAGGCGATATGACTTTAGATACTGTGCTCACTTCAAATAAACGAAGAGCTGGAAAAAGGAAAGAACTGGGTACCCGGTCCAAGACAAGTATGCTGTGGCTGAATTACCAGAGCATGGTAAACGTTGCCAGGTTCTTGGCTGATGCACCTACGCGGCGTTTTTGACTGCATGCTGATATTTGCCGCACTTGGCCATTTCAATTACTTGAAATCAGCACACTTCTATCTCAAAGACATGAGTCAGCCTGACGTCAAACAGCCAGAGGTGTACAAGAATTCGAAAAGTTCTGGGTAGGTCTCAGCCCAGATAAGGTTATTGAAGAACACCGGATGTATAAAACACGGAAGTGGAATGTTAGAAAAGCAGAGAGCCCTTTGGACCATGTCTAGGCCCATGACCGCAGAGTACAACATCGCAGTCCATGAGTTCACAAAACTGTCATCCACGACCTCAGAACGGCACAAGGATTTGACAGAGGCAAGGACGAAAAGGGATGCTGCTGAAATAAAAAAAAAAAATAAAAAAATGGTGAAGTTTAGAAATAAATATAATTATCGAATTTTTGCGATTTTTTTAAAACCCAAAGAATTACAAATGGCGAAGTTCAGAAAATTTATTTTTATATATCTTCTTCTTCTATAACTCTATATTTTAGCAACGTGATATTTCGAAAGGAGGGAAATTTAGTTTAGAGTTCCTTTTTAAAATTATTATAATTGACGAAGTTCAGAAAATTAATAAAAATCTAACCATAGCTGCTTTTTTTAGATTTTAAATTTTAATCTTATTAGCGAAGCCATTGCCTAATTTATTTAGAATTAATTTAAAGCTCATAGGATGGGGCCGTAATTAGAGAAAAACTATAAATTTTTTATAATACAATTGTAGTTAGAATCGCCGATAGGAGTTTCGTAGTCGTCGTCTCCAGCTCGTGTTCGAGCATCGGTTTCGTCGTCAGTTATCTGTTCTCTTCGACTGATATTTGTGTCAGATATGATTTAGGAGACCAAGTCTGTTAGGGAGAAAAAACAAGGCCGAGAAGAAAACAGAGACAAATATCCGTCGCTGAGGAATTTGTTTTGGGTGATCGTGGCTGCGCGATGGCCACGCGCGCGCATTTTGAGACATGCGGTTTCGGCGAGGCTGGTTGCATCGGGCTACCCGGTTCTTGTTCTATTAAGGCCCGCCTTTGTGGCGACTGCCCACTGGGCGCTGCTATCCTCCGCCGGAGCCAGACATAGGAATCCTATATGGTCCATGTCTGTTTGGTCCGCCGTTGGGGTCTTGTTGTTGGTTGTGTTTAGTCTGGAACCTCATCCACGACCTTATTGCCTTGGGTGACCCAGCCACGAGTTTGAAACTCCTGACGGCATCGCTCTTGGAATCAATGGGACACTCAAGCCCTTCCACCACTTGTGTCTTGATAAGTGTTTATTATACACAAAAAACAATTAAATTATCCATCAATCACATTATTATTACCTACAAGAAGTTTTAGCAACTCATGCGTTTGTTAGTTAAATATTTTTAAATCACTAGTTATATATATGAAAGGTTTAATTTGCTATTATAAGTTCAGTTAATAATTACTTAATATTTATTAGCAAAGTTTATTTTATATTTCTTAATAAAAAATCTAGTTTGCTTTTATGGTAGCGGTGGTTGAAGTGTTGACTAGATCTTTGGTAAAGAGTATCATACTGAACGACGGGGTTGCTAAAGACGAAATTCCGGTCGATGTTTTGATGCGCCCCCAAAAGAGAAGTGATCCCAGAGTGGGCTCTTAGGAACACCACTTTTGAAAGGTAGCCAGGTGGATGTTACTCAAGCTTGAATTACTATTTACCACCAGTTTACCAGGTTTTAATCAAATTTATCGTATTATTTTGGATATAGATAGATTTTAATTTTAAAAGGAGATGAGGGGCAATTTATTAAAGGTTGTAGCAACACGCAGATTTGTAAAGTAAAATGCAATATACGCAGTGATGTAACTTGGTGAGTATAGCAGATTACCCATCATCACACTGCACCAAACTTGGATGAAGAGCGTGCCCTAGGTGTGTATAATGCAGTGTGAAGGTGGCTTCTCATTGCTATACCAACCACAACATTTTGATTTGCTAGGTTCAATCCACTAGCACAAAATTTGCTTTCCAAGAATGAAAAACAAAAGCTTTGTGAAAGAAAGACGATTTATAGTCAATGGAGCATCACACTTACTCTCTGAAAGGAATTGGAGGATCCTCTCGACAAACATGTAAATAAATGAACTTGAAATAATGGTATGAAAGTACAAAGAGAAATAAAAAGAAGAAAGGGACCCTGATAGGGCAATGGGAAAATGCTATATAAGCACAAACGGAGGAGTAAAGGGAAGGGAAGAGAGGGCAGCGGGAAGCCGGCGGACTGGTGTTGCAGCGACGCGTATCAAAACGACCATGGCGCTTCTCGGCGAGGCGCCGTCCTTATATATGTTCCAGGCAGCGGCGCATCGACGTGGCTATATTTGATTTAACTTTTAATTACTCAAAACGTCTTGAAGCACCATCAGCGATTTTCCTTGTGGACCTAACGTAGGCAATGTTTAACACAGTGCCGGAGAAGAGCCGAGTAAGGGGGATCCGAGTTTGATCTCTGAAGTGCGTGAAGAGTTCCATGGTAATCTTACCCCGGGCCATGTTCCATATGGCCGGAAGGTTGTCGGAAAAGTCACGTGCCTTAAGGAACATAAATCACTTCAAGATGAGAGCCAAAGATTCCATGAGCAATATATTGTTGAGACGTAGACTTGTCGTGGGGATAGCAATGGAGCTAACTAGTACCGAGATACCTATACCTGAAGAAGAAGTGTCGGTATACACCAGGAGTCGTGACTCTTGAGGGCGTCGCCACCTGAACCACTTGTGGTTAACAAAGGTAATAATAGATAAAAAAATCACGGGGACAGGGAGCAGTTATCTGTAGGAAACACAGCTGTATCCACAAAAAGTAGATTTTTATCACAGAAGCAATCAAGTTGAGGAGGCTGGCCATTCGTAGCCATGTCTTGCAGGTAGCAGGTGAACACTTATGTGGAACAGCACTCCCGCTTGACATTCTTGCACAATGTACTGCTAATGGCCAGTCTATACTTAGAGAGATCCACACGAGTGCCGAAATATGTTTACACGGTTCATGGTTCTAAGATACTCTTGGCACTATTCACATTAAGAAAACCGGCAAGGATGAGGCGCACGCATTTGCGGAGGGCCTCAGGAGATCCTAAAAGGAGCACGTCGTCCAGGTAGCTATATGCATGGTACCCAGTCTTGGTGGCCCAGAAATTCATGGCTGCTGCGAAGGCCGACTGCATAAAAAAAGAGGCTGCCGGAGAAACCCATCCGGATCCAGGTGAAGCGAAATCGGTAACCGGCGACCTTAAAACCGAAGGCATGTTGGGGCGAGGGTGCAGCTTTAGGTGGCAAAATCCGTCCTGCAGAGAACTTTATCGACTGAAGGGAGCTGAAACGATGGGGGCGTGAAGGAGTCCCTGGCTGGACTTATGTCGTAGACGAGTCTTACCGTACCATTGGGCTTGGGCACCCCAAATATTAAATGTGACGACGTGATAGGGTGTCCTTCCTCGAAAATGCCGACCTCGAGAAGCTAGTTGACCAGTGGGAGGACTGAAAGATTGGAGGGAAACCAATACCTATAGTTTTTCTTCAAGTAAACTCTAAGACCGTCCTTTTGTAGTGCATGTATGATGTGGTTGACAGGTGGAACAGCAGAGAAGTCACCCGGAAGAACGACATTTAGGCAAGCGTCCGGGTTTATTGGGGTGCGATCCTCAACCATGGGGTCTAGTACTGGGTTGACGAACACCATCTCCTCGTCTTCGTGGTCTCAGTCGGCGTTGCCGCGCTCACTACCTTGATTGCTGTCCTGCTTCTCCTCGTCGTTGTCGTCCGCCTCATTGCCCCTAGGGTCAGGACGCATGATTTTTGGCGGACCACTGAGGATGTCCAGATGTCTCGAAGGATGTCTGCCTCCTCTGAGGGATGGGGCGAAGGTGACCTGGGTGGAGACAGTTAAGGGGTAGGGGGAGGAATGTTTATAGCCAAGCAATTAACATATCATAGACCCAGCATTGGGTGTAAGATGGCGTTACACTTTCTGAATAAGTATAGTAAATCCTCTACTTGTAAAAAGGTTTGCCAAATATTACCATAACACATTTCCTATAATAAAAATGAGGGAGAAAAAAAATAACGTCAAAGAAGACAAAGAGCCACACGCGCAAAAATCACACGGTGATGCGTGTAAGGAGTGGTTTGGCTCTTCTTAGAGCTTGGGTGATCCCCATCTGGATGGCTATGAGCAAGCGAGCTCCGTGTACACCAAGCTGATCCACTAATTGATTGCTTTTGAATAGTATTAGTACATAGGCCAATGGGCTCCAGGAGCAAAGCCATATACTCTCAATATTTTATTTCTTTCATAACAACTTGTTATTTCGAAAGAGTATAGTTACTAGTTTATTCTTAATGTTTGTAATAAAAAATAACTTCTTTCAATTGCGTTCTATTAGTTTCTAATGATTCTATTGATCTTACTTGAAAGTTTTTCATCACTTTATCCAGAGTGTGTGATGCTATGACCTGCATCTCATTGCTGATGGCAGCCCTAAATATTTTTTTTTATTTTGAAGGTCTTGCTTATGGTAGTTTTTAAATTTAAAACTATCTAATTTTGCGTGTCGTTTAAAAATTTATAAAAGAACCTCTAATTTACGATTTACAGGCTTGTATTTTGGGTCCTAATTACTGGATCACCCTACATAACTACTTTCATTTTTCATTTTAACCAGACTTCGTGCTTATATTCCATCTTAACCAGCAGTATATGGATCTATTCATTGCATTCGCCACGTCGTCACCTCTTCCTTTCATAAAATTGATTTGGTCGACATTTTCACGTAAGATTTCTGTGATTTAATCATTTAAGTTCGAACCATCCTCGCTCAAAATGAAGCAAAGTAATTACTTAAAATATATGTAGGCTTTATAAGATATCTAATTTTGGATTTCCATCATTTATAGTTTAAAAGACTTTATTTTTAGTTCCATAAAATAAAAGGTGCTTATGATTATCTTTTAGGCTGTCTGCTAATATATTTTTATAGCTGTTCTTAGTTGCTTAGACTTCTTACTCTATTTGACTTTGGAAACCAAGATTTTGGGGGCTTAAGATTTTGATCAATCCAAGGTTTTGCTTTTACTACCTTTCTGTGCATTTTTCTTAGATATGTATTTGATTGCATATTTTATATTCAGACAATAAATCCTGAAAAACTGAAACGTGTGATTTGTTATAAATTATGTTAATCCCTCGTTACACATTCTTTCGCATCCCTCCTCAACTCCACCAAACTCTACCCTCTACCCATAGAATTCAAACAGTTTTTTGCTAGTCTCTTGACACCTCTGTCTACCTAGTCTCCTTCCTCTATTGTCCTTACAATTTTATCTATCTTTTTTTGTTAGATAATTCACAGCGGTTAAGGGATTCCCTCTTCCTCTGTCTTTCGCCAGAAGAGAACCACACTGCTCTCCCCTTCGACCCTAACGTTCCATGAAGAATTGACCTCCATGCGTTTTTCTTCGTTAAAATTGCTTCCCTAATCTGCTCTGCGTTTACTCTCCAAGTCTCTCTGCTCAATTCCTGCATGTTTTTCACCATTATCTGATTGTATCTTTAACACCCCCAATCTCTTTAGGGGTGGTACACAATACTTTGAAACAGGATCCCGTGTGCCCCATCCTAAAGAAACGTAACCTGAACCCAAAGGACACGGCAACCTCCCGTCCAATCTCTCAACTCCCATTCTTTTCGAAGCTCTATAAATGATCCCCTCCACCTCAATCCTGATTGATGATATTTCCTAGTGTGGCTCCAAGGGTGGGCAAAGCATTCAACCAACCCCCTATATGCAAGTGAGAGCCTTTGTCGTTAGGTTAATACCGGTTGGCCTTCCATTCTGCTACTTCTTGAGATGTAGGCAGCATTTAGCACTAGCAATCAAACAGTTGTGGTACTGCAACTGCAATATTTACGTGGGAGGCGATATACTTCCGCCGTCAGTAAGAAATGTTTTATGGGGTTCCATCGGGTTCAGTTCAAGTTCTTCTTCTGTTTTTTATTTATCTGCATTTCTCAGGGCTATCATTGGTTTTCGATGCTAATGACGTTCTAATCTCTCTCCGAACTTGTTTGCTGAGACTTGGAAATATTCTATTCGCATACAATTTTGTTACTGAATGGCCCTGGGCAAATTTTGATACCCATTCTTGAAAACCCTAGGATTTACTGATGAGAGCCTCTTCGAATGTGGCTCAGGTACTATACTATTCCGTTTTATCTCTCCATGTTGACTAAAATAGCTTGCAAATAGGTAAGATAACTTAAATGATTGCCAGATGCTAAAAACGACGCCCTTAGGTTTTTATGATTAAGAACGACATCTTGAAAAACAGTAAGGTTAAAGTACTTGAGACTACCTGTGCACCATAAACGAGCTAGTTCATGGTCAACCTGTTTTCTCTGGTGGATGCTAGGTATCCTTTTTTGACTAACTTACAAATCTGAGTTTCACTTTTAACAGTCATTTATCTCTCAAAGCTAACGATATAAATTTATATAAACAAATCTCATGCTTTTGTTGTACATAATCTTAGCCAAATCTGCTACCAGATTAATCAGAACAGTTACGAGATTGCCATTCACGCTTTCGTTACCTCCACTCTCGATAATGTAACTCACTTATCGTGGATAAACCGCTGCCTCACTTACACTTGGAGTGGTTTCCGGGTCACCACTGGAGCGGTTGGTTATAGAAACCCGCTCACATTTAATATTATTGATTACCAAAATTAGGTTGGAATTCTTTTTGGTTGCTTCATGTCAGTGGTCTTGCAGCTCGCGTGGATAGAGAGGTACTAGGTGCTGACTCTTTTAACAAGCTCAAAAATCGCGGCCGATGTTCTTTACCGCCAAGGATGTTTTCTCTTTTAACCCCTCCGCAAACTGACCTGGTTGGCTATTGGATTCAGAATCGCCTTGGGGCTTCTCCTTCTTACATATAAAATAATAAACACCACAACACTCTGTTACCCATCTAAAGGATTGAGTTTATTCTCTTTGGCTCTGCCCCATAATCTTTGCCAGTTAAAGATGTGTGCGCGCTCATTCGTCTTTCCACTAGAATGTAGAAAGATCTGCTGATATACGTCCCACCCCTTTCTCTGGCTCGACTTAAGATGCACATCCTTTCTCAAGTCTTTTTTCAGTTGATAAATGGGCGCTCTTTGAAAGCTTAAGTAAAGTTACTAAAGCAAAAATGACTCACCTCCCTTGGGCTAATAATCCTCCAAAAGTTGGTCATTGTCATCGAAATTGTTCTGTCTTCAATCTTCGAACATATGACTATCGTCTCTTCGTTAGCGTTTGCCTCGCTTTTCTTCTTCTTCTTCTTCTTGCAGCCAGCATCACCCCCATACTTTTTCATTCTTTAATACGTCATCTCTATCGTAGCTCATGTTGAATGGGGAAGACATAACGAATGAAGGCAGTGTAGTGAAAACATGAAGGGAGTGAGGTGAGTGTAAGGAATTTAATTAAATTAATTCAAATTATCCCCAAAACCCATAGCCTCGAAGGTCGTCATATAGTCCATCAGCTTATCCTTTTTATCATCCTTCTTTGAACACATTAAGCGGCATTCCACTTTCAGGCCATCAAGATCGCCCACAATGCACACACTTTTGTAATTTTTATTTAATTGACTATGGTTAATGAAAGGTTTATTAATGGACCTTCTGGCACTCTGTACACAGTGCCACATTAAAATATCATCGTTAATTCTCAGGATAAGTGAATCTCTTTGTTCTCGATTTATCACCTCGAATTTTATCAGCCTATTTACGGTTAAACAAAACACCTCCCCATTGTAAGAATAATCTTCTTTCCATTTCTAGTAAATATAAAAGAGAATGGAAAAAAATATAGGATGAATTGAAATTTACTCAACCCCTAAAACTTACCAAACTAATCATGGAAAATTGTAAGACATAATAACTACAAGTAGGGGAGGAAATTACGATTGAACTATTACATAAAAAATGTATCAACTAGTTTTATCATAAGACCTATTAGCTAGTCCTTAAAAGAGAAAGAAAAACATTGAGTATGTCATGGAATGGCAAGACGATATATTTATATATACGTGGGTGCTTTTTGGGGCTTGGCCCAAGTGGATTGAAGACCGAGAGTGAATAGGGAGGAATGCTTTGTTCTTACTTTGCGGGGTCCTTTTAAATAATTATTTCAGAGTGCAAGTTGGCCAAAAATAAAAGGGGTGCTGTTACGCTTTGGGGTTGCAAAAGAAAGACGAAGACAACAATAAGACTTTACTAACAACAAAAAGAGAATATATATATTTACATGGAAATTGGATTTAAAAGGAATGGTCGCCCAGACGGGGTTAAAGATCTACACGGGATTAGGTAGGTTGATTAAGGGATTAAAGAGGTCAAATACAGTTGGTGATTTAAAGGGGGATTTTAACTGGGGTGGGCACACACATAATGGAGCAATTGGGATAAGCCAGATTTAAGATCAATCTGCAGGCGGCAACGGTTACGATTACCTTATGAGCTCGTTGCCAAAATAGGGCCAGTGGGGAACGGTAAAACGACAGTAGAAGTTTTTTACCTCGCCTTCAGTTCAAGGGAGCACTTGTAGTCTTCAGAGTTGGGGAATCCGTTTCAGTCCTTCCAATTGACTAGGGCAGAGTTCACTGAAGTTAAAGCTTGCCGAATGACTACGGCAGAGTCCATGAATTAATTTAGCCTTCACTTGAATCGAAATCGCCTCTGGAGAGAGAGGTAGGGAGAAGGGGAGCGTTCTTTTGCTCGTTCGTTAGAGTAGGTGGAAGTTTGACAGTGCTACTGTCGAAACTCGGTCGACGCGTTATATAGGTGCCTGGAGAGGAGGCGCGCGCGATCTTGATCAAAAGTCAGCGACTCCTTCGAGGGAAGGGGGAATCTTGATAATGCTCGTTGGAATGTCCAACGGATTCCAATCCTTGCGCAGAGGCGCCCGCATGCTCACGGCGAGGTGGCCGCGAGAAAGAGGGGGAAGATGACATTGATCCCTAGGCAAATACAGCTGGGGCGAGCGATAACAACGTCCGCCGCCTCCTTGCCTAGGTTATCATGCTTTCACCCGCCTCGCGAGGTGATTTCCGGACCCACGTGGGTACAGGAGGGGACGTGGCCGCAATTGGACCTCATTCTGCTACAGAGTAAAAAAAATACTTTTCATGTATCTAAGCAAATTGGTACTGCAGAGTAACTCTTGAAGATTGTTATCTTTCTTACAAAAGCTGAAAAATCCCGATAGTAATCAACCACTTTAATCGCACTTCTTTTTAAAATCAGGAGCTAAAGAAGTAATAAAATACAAGCTAATCATTCTTTTAGAAAATACATAATCAACATAGCAATAACAACTGAATTGCAATTTGTCTTCGAATTCAGATGTACTCGTAATTAGAGTCTATATACACTATATTCCTCAAAGTATTCAATAATTAATGCCACGAGTTAAGGAATTAGAAATAATTTTCTACATGATAATCATAGACTAAAAAAAGAAATTTCATTCAAGAAAGATTCTGCTTAAGGATCTTCGAGAAACAAAGAGTTTCAATAACATATTCACATATGTGCTACATATAGTTAGCTTATAGAGAAATAAAAAGTAAGCCGCTATATTTCGCATAATGTTGGTTCGTGGCTTGAAAAGATTTCCAGAATATAGAATGGGAGCAAATCGTACATATTATAATTCTCAAGTTCAACTGAATTATATTAAAGTCACTGATAAAAGAACTATTATTAACCAGTGAAACTGTTGGACTGGAACCAAAGTTTTTACAGAAGGATGACATGAGTGATAGTTTTGTTGAAGAAATAGATTTAAAAATTGCTAATCGACCCTTAAACTGATGATTAAACAGTGTTTCCCTATGACAACTTGTAAATCCTGACCGAAGCTGTGAGTTGGAAATTATAAGAAGAACGAAATTATGGTTTAAAGTTGTGGGAGAAATCTTCTCTGGAATATTTGAAACTATATACCTTTATGTTTGACAAAAGTATTTGACTAATACAATCTACTTATTCTAAAAGAGTAAAGTAAACAATTGGCACCGACCAATAACCTCTTTAAAGCGATGATGCAATTGATAAAGGCTGATTTCAAGCGAAAGAGAGTAAATAGAAGAAAATGTTGAAAATATAAATAAACATGGTAGTGCGTTGTGTGAATGCTTGTAGCTTTAGGGGGAGAGGAATAAATAGCGAATTTTTAATTGATTTATTCAAGACTAGCATAATTGATTGAAATTCTTATATTGTGGTACAAAATTATCTTTACTTGTGGATTATTATTTTTTGTCATGCCATGGCAGATTGAGGAGAGTTGCGCACTCTCCCTATCATATAATATCCAGTAATATGGTAAAATATGATATAATACAATATATAATGTACTTACAATAAGCAAACGTTTCACAGCGTGAATGACTGTTAGTTATGAGCGAATAAGGTTGTGGTTGCATAAACAAATCGAGTGTATTATAGATACAGATACACCCCATTTGATAAGCTCTCCTGCATCCGCGAAATTTTCTTACCTGTTATTGCTTTTGCCTGGGTAAAAATATCGACTCTATTCTCGATCACACACGTCAATTTGTTTAACCAAAGCAGGAAGACGTCTTTTTCAAGACTCTCTTAAAAGGGTAAGTTACTGCCAGCTAATGGATTCCATACAGGCGAAAATACATTAAAATATTACAACGTGTCAAGCGTCGAGCGGCTAAATTAATTCCTGAACTAAGGATAGTAAGAAGACAGAAGGAAGCATATCAATTTACTGTCACTCGAAACTCAATATCTGCACACTCAACTTTTCGAAAATTTATAATATTAAAAGGTTTCACTTATTTAAAATATATTTCAATATTTAAACTAGATTAAAGACTGCTTAAACGAAATAACGACTCTAAACTAGTATACAAAAGATTTAGCACTGCAATAACAAAGAAATTCTTTCTTATAAAATAACACAAACATGAAATAACTGGCCTAATTATTTCGGTAAAAATAGCACTACTTTCAATACTTTTACGAATAGAAATGATAAAATTGTCTTTAAGATATATTGCTAGACACAAGAGTTATTAAGATAAATTTTTGCATATAGTCTATCGCTTTTAACTTTGATTTATCTCTGAATTCCATCCACCGTTTATCTCCTCTTTTGATTTAGCCTCGAGTAAATCTTAGGGTCTTTATTGAAAAGCAAATATTAGACAAAGAGATATAAATCATGTGTTTATGTATTCAAAACATCTATTTATATAAAAGAAAAACTTTTATTGACCTTTATCGAGATATTAACCATTATGAAATCTTTGGTTACTGGAACAGCATTCGATATTTCAAATGGAAAATAGGATTTAAAAAATAGTAAAAACTTAAATTATAATTCACTTAAATCCAGTTTTGTTATCCTCTTAGCATTAAAACTTAATGATTTAAAGCCATTAAAAATCACAAAATATAGAGTGGTAAATTGTAAACAAATGTGATTAAATATGGAACCGAATAAGGACGCGTTCGTTCACTATTAAGGGAAGAAGACAAATATAGTTAAATGGGTTGGCTTCAGATGGACTTAATTGGGAGGAATTTGGAGGAAGTGACTCGCTCTGAAGAGTATCCTTTCCTTTGTCTCTTCTATTGTTGAGGATTTGGAGGAAAAGTTTTTGATAATTAGCAGAGATTGAGTCAATTCTAAGGATTTTGATGATTCGTATGTGTTTTATTCCTTGCCTCTGATATATGTAGAATGTGTGTACGAAATTGTGTGTTTGTGTGTGTATTGCAGATGTTAATGAGAAATCGTTGACACATAATCTGACTTGCATCCAGAATGAATTGCAGAAAAATGTGTAAAAATATATGGAAAATGTTATGAAAGAGAAAATTAACTGGGGACAAAACAACAACTCAAAGAAAAGGAACCAAACAGAATATAAAGAATGAAAAAAAGGGAATCCTAAAAGGAGATAGAATGAGCATAAAGACGGAGAGAACAGAGATAATAAGTGATCAGAGATACAAAGAGACTTAATAAGACAAAAAAAATATCGCAGCTAATTTCGAGTAACGAGAAATTAAATTTGCTGATCTTTTTTAGATTTCTTCCCCTCTCAAATCTCGCCAATCGGAATTTTTTTAATATTTTCCTTTCAACTATTACCCTGAATCTTCATTTAAAATAGAAAAGAGTACAAAAGAGTACAGCGAATACAAAATACTACAGAGGGTAAAAAATATATGTTCGAGACCGAAAAATACTGCAAGTAATTAAAAAGAGTACAGCCGGACCAAACAATCGAGTACTAAAGGGTATTAGTGCTCGATCTAAAGAGTAATACGAGTTCAAAACGCTAATCTAACCAAATGAATCCTTCCACTTTAAAAGAGACTGCGAGTAAAATAAAACACAGCGAGACAAAATGAGTACTGCGCGTAGACAGGAGTGCTGCGTCTAAGTAGAGAGAACAAAGTAGTCCCGTAAGAATAAAAGAGTACAATTAAAGATAATTCCACATACATTTATGTGTACTAAAGAATAAAATACGAATTGATGCGCGCCAACCTCAAATTGTGAGAAAATGGCTGCTTTGATGGTGAATTAAGTCAATGAGAAAGAAAGAGAAAGGGAAATAAAAACATCACGACTGACATGTCAAAAGAAAAAAAAAATAATGACGAAAAAATAAATAAAAAGACCAAAATTGCAAAGCGAAATTAAAAATAATTAAAACAACAATGAAGGTAATGAACATGAAGCAGCATAAGATAATAAATAACAAGTACACAACCAAAGAAGGAGAACCACCAAAATAGTGAAAAAGTTGACAAAAAATAGAAATCAAATGAAAAGAACAGCAGGGAGGAAAATAGACCAAAGAAATATGTTTGCTCCAATATAAGAGAAGAAAACGAGGAAAATGTTATTATTTTTAATCATAATTTTGATGGTGAGTTTGAAGAGAATCCCAATTTCCGTCCATTTATTGGGTGTCAATTCGGACGTGTCTAAAAGGTGAGTAAAGAAATGTTTCTCGTTCATTTCCTCTCGCCCCTGACTGTGAACCGTGAATATTTCTGTCGCTTGAGACACGCCTATTTTCGCTTGTCTATAAATCGACTGAACGGTTGTACTTGAAGAGAGGAGAGCTAGGACAAACATATAGAATATGTTGAGATGCCTTTTGCTACTAATATTGACAATGAAAACAAGATTAATAAGGTTGCACACACTCCATGCAACAACATTCTCCCAATTTGTCTTCTCAGTATAGGTAATTTTCGCATATTTCGTTCTAAATTTAATATTAACTTTTCCTCTACCAGCCTAATTCTTATGACATCACATTGCTCATTTTTATTTCTCTGTAAACGATTGTAAGATTGTTTAAGGCAAACTTAGTCACCTTAAAATGTGCGGAAATATTTGAAGGAGAGCATTTGTATGCATTTCGTCTATGTACAAAACTTCACGATGTTAAAAGGATCAAAATATTTTTGTTAAACAGATGTAACTCTACAATATTTTATTATCTTAAATTTTTAAATGATCTCACAATGGTTCCCTTTTCAATCATTACTAAAGAAAGCTTCTTCACCTACATCTGCTCTTTTTAACCCTGGTTTGCTTTCATCTATATTAATAAGTCTTCAAATGGAATTCCTATTATTATTTTGAGAGGCAATTTTATAATCTTGAGTTAAAACACAAAGATAAGGATGATGATCTAATGATTATTTTCTTATCCCCCAAAATATAAATTTTATTTCTACCAATAAAATGATGACATTTGTCTATGAGATATCTTCAAAATTTTCTAGAAATCATCTCAACATCATTAAAAATAAATATTATGCAAAGGGAGAAATTTATTGGATTCTCTTTAAAAATTAATATAGTGGTTTTTTTTGCTACCATCACCAAGTCTCATCCTACCATCTTCGGTTCCTGCAGAAGTTTATTTTTATTTATTAAATCAAACACTTAAGAGAACAATGACGTAGCGACTTAGCATTAGGACTACGCATGCCTCTTCTCTTTTGGATGCCAAGATCACGAATTTGAGAGCCTCTCTAGCAACTAATTGAAAGTCATTTGCAGGCTAATGACCAGTGCCAAATTTTACTTTAGAGAAACTAGAGCGTATATGAAAACCAAAATCAAACTTTTAATAAACACAGGGATTATTTTCATCCATAAGAAAGGTCATACTTTTTCAGGCTGCCCAAAGCATTAGAAGGAACAACGAATAAATTTCATACTTTTTCCAGGTGTAATTAATAAAAATGCGCAGAAAGCAATTAGGTAATGATAAATAATTTAGCCAGAAGGACCAATTACATGTTATATGGTGCCAGTTGTAATTCATTTACTTGTAGACGTAGCCTTTGTTTGGATCGAAATCTAACTTATTTCTAGTAAATTCAGGATTCTACACTTTGTAATTGCTTCAGATTATTTAAAACCTCATATACGAAAGAGGGGGATCTGAAAAGTCAGTGAAATAGAGGAAAGCCCCATGGAGCTTGATAATAAAATTAAGG
Organism: Ceratothoa steindachneri; assembly: GCA_963969495.1. Classification (NCBI taxonomy): domain Eukaryota; kingdom Metazoa; phylum Arthropoda; class Malacostraca; order Isopoda; family Cymothoidae; genus Ceratothoa; species Ceratothoa steindachneri. Next base: position 25,438,161 of record OZ018318.1, on the reverse strand, counting down.
AAAAGTGATTTTACAGTACTATAATGGGGTAGTAGAAATGGGAGGAAGTATGCTGAAGAGGAAATGATCCCGAAATGATTACTAAACTAACCTAACCTAACCTATCCCTTGACATTAGGAGAAATCAGGATAAATGAAATTTATTCTGGATTTCGTTTGTCGTCTTGGAATTGCATAAATGTTTACACAAAATAAACTATAGACGGTATCATTAAAATTGGTTCCTCTCTGCTCATGGGTAATGTTGCATGGGGTTCGAACACTTAAATGTTTCAAGTCCTAAAAATGTCATAATGTGATGCTTTAACATAGGAGGACTTGTTAAAAGTCTTATATTTATGACGGTTTAAAAAATTCCCCGACAAAGCACAAGCCGAGAAACTGTTACGTAATTTGACTATTAATTTATCTCCAAGCAATACACACTCACACACGTACATTCATAGTCATTCTTACCTATTACCTTCAATTCTAAAGCATATTTGATTTCTTTTATTTATCGATTTATATAGGAAAATTTCAGGCCCCAAACCCTAAATCGTGCTTCTTTGAAAGACCTGAAAAATGTATTATTTTCTCATTTGTCGTCATAAGCAATGGTGAAGGAAAGGCAAATGAGATAAAACGAGATGATCTGTGGAATCTGCAGTTAACTGTGCAAATTTATTGCCTTTAGATGACTCCATCCCACATTTCAGCTAATCTTAGCAATGAAATATAGGTAGGATTAGAGGCTCTGAGTAAAAGAGGACTAAGATTAGGGGAGACTAAAAAGAGAAGCTAAATTGTCTATAAATATATAGGATTTTGCTAATGAGGGAACCTTTTAAAAATATAGAGATGATAAAGTAAAATATCTGGGATCCAGATGTGCAAATTCTTATTGGAATAAATGTTGTTGATATGAATGAAAGATTAGAGAGGGCTTTTATTAAACTAAAATTCTTTGAGACTATGCTCTTTAGTAGAAACTTTCAAAGACTACAAAAGAGCTATGAATATTCGGAAGCAAAATGGGTCGCGGCACAAATTCATAAATCTGAAATTTATAACTTCTTTTGTTATTTTAACAGAATCTGAAAAGCGTAAACAACAGGCTTGTTCCTCATAATTTATTTAACGCATGAAATTAAGCTTCTTTTTGAACTAATGAGGCCTTTTATCAGTTAATACGATTGTTTACATTTGTTTCCGTCCAATTTTGCTAGAAGCCATCGAGGTGATGCGGAGCAGACTATTGTTATTAGGCACAAAAGCAGTCCCTTCCTCTCTCTGTGTGTAATGGGGGAGAGAGAGACAGAGAAAGGGGGAGGGAGTGAGAGAGGGAAAGAGAGAGAGAGAGAGAGAGAGAGAGAGAGAGAGAGAGAGAGAGAGAGAGAGAGAGAGAGAGAGAGATATCAGAACAGAGGGATGAAGAGAGAGGGAAGGAGGAGAAGATAGAGAGAGGGAGGGAAGGAAATAGATAGAGAACTAGTGATAGAGATGGAGAGAGGAAAGGAAAGGGAGATGGAGAAATGGATATAGAGCGACGTTGCGAAAAAAAGAGTGGGTGAGGGATAAATAGACAAGAAGGAGGGAGAGATAGAGTGAGAGCGAGGAAGTGAAAGAGAAAGAGGGAGAAGGAGAAAGGGGGATAGATAGAGGGAGAGAGAAGGATTGAGAGGAAATGAATGAGGGAGAGGGAGAAGAGAAGAAAGAGAGAGTGAGGGATTAAGAGGTAGGAATTCCTGTGGAATGGAAGACATAAATTCTCGTATTCGCCCTTCAGGTTCCTCTATAGTCGTTTGTTTAGTAGAGTAGACTTTCTCCTTTAACCAACCCCAAAGAAGTAAAAAGTCGCATGGTGTCAAATCAGGAGCTCTGGCTGGCTACTCATGCAAACCACCACGACCCATCCATCTTACAAGGAAATATGCATTCAGCTATTAACGAACAGCAATAGCAAAATGTGGAGGAGCGGCATCTTGCATGGAAATCAAATATTCAAAATTCTCCCAAGTAATGATAACTGGCCAGATTTCAGCTTGAAGCATGGTGAAGTACCTTTTGGCATTTAAGGTATCGCGAAATATGAAGAGACCCACAATCCTAGACGAAGTCATTCCATACCACACCGATTCCATGGGTCGATACTGCATTTTTTCAGAGGAAATACGAGGATCTTGTCCCGCCTAGTAGTGGCAGTTGTGACGGTTCACAAAGCCACTGATTTAGAAAGGCTATTCATCCCTCTAGAGTCTAGAGTATATTTTTAAAGAGATCAGACAAATCTTCATACCAAGCCAGCATCACCTCCCCAAAGTCCATAAGAATGTCGCCGTATTTAGCAGCGAGTTCTTGTCAGTAGTACTGCTTCCAAGCACGCGATTTAAGCTCATTTTAAGCACAGTTCGTACACAGTAAAATGAGAACCCACTTCCCCATGATACTTCTCGAATTGACTTTTTCGGGCTATTTCAGTACCCACGGGTCACTGGAATTGGAAGAGCGACGGCTTCTTCGAGTATCAGCTACAGATCCTGTAGCCATGAGTTCTTCATGACAATTCATGATCGTTTTAGCGACAACTTGAGCATGTCTTGTTTTAATGGTGCTCTACCGTCTTTGCACTTGAACAACGGATCTCCTAACTTCGTAGCGTGCTGCTAGCTGGGTACGCTCCGGCAGGGTAAGACGTCCAGCCATGTTTGTAGAGCTTCCAATTTTTAAACAAAATAATCGATCGATAAAGAAATCAACATCCATCTAATTCTCATACATCAAAGAACATACACAAAAAAAGAAAAAATATTACACTATATATATATATATATATATTATAATTATTTTAAAATAAGATAACGAGTTGCTTTTCAATCACCCTCTATATAGAATCACTTTCTATCGACGATTTTCAGTGTTTATTAAACAAAGAAAAGTTTCACTATAGATCTCGTAGCAAACGCCTATAATTTATTAAGATCACGAGTAAAGAAGACACGATCTATCCTCCATCAAGATGAAAGTGTAGAGGATTGAATGCGCCTTACCCACGTTTATGAGAATTGAAAGACGAAAGTTTAAGTTCACCTTAACGGAAGACGAATTGATTGGGGAGAGATGATCATACATTTTTTAGTGAAAATTATGAAAGTAATATTAATTCTAGTAACATATTATTTAATAGTTATAAGATTTGTTTAAAAATTCCTATAGACACTATATATTTCATATTGAATAAAGCTTTCCGACTTCTGTGCACAATTAATAATTGAATAGTCTATTAAATCTATCCAGAGAGATAACATTATTCTATTACATAAAATAATCAGTGAAGTTACTTATTTTGATATGAACATTTTAAAAAGTATATTTACCCAATTATAAACCAAACAGAACAAGAGAAACCACAAATAAAGAAGCAGATACAACAGGCAGCAATGAAACAAAGAAATAGAGAAGTAACAAAGACCGATCCGCAGTTACACATAGAGACATAACCAACGAAAGCCTCTACATCACGACGGGTATACTTCTTTATTTTGTTTTTGTTTTGATAGGTTCTTTTACACATAGATATAGGAATTGAGGGATAAATGAATAAATGGGAATAATAAGAGAGAAAATAAAAACGAAGAAAGGGTAGAGATGATCTGTCTATACCCTAATATATGTATACCTAAGTTCAAGGTCACGCGCGGCGGACAAGGGGATGACAAACCGTGCTTGATGCTGTCTGTTTGCCCACGGCACAAATTGGCCCTGGGGCGCTAATGAATTAATGAGGACTAAGAGAATTGAAAGAAGGAGATAAAGAAGCGGAGAGTGAGAAAAGGAAAGAGACTAGCTAAGGAGAAAGAGCTAGGTAAATGCTGGACTTGTAGAGAACGGCGGAGAAACAGTCAAGATAAATGGGGGGGAAGAGAATGGAAAAGAAGTATGCGGTGAAATGAGGATAAATTGCACGGAGAATGAGATAGAATATAGAAAAGGTATGGTGCAAGGATTGGGGAAAAAAGGTACCCACCTTTTTTCCCTAATCCCTGCCCCATACCCTAACCCCTTCGCTTACGCTCTTGATTAATAAATTTGATTGATTTTTCAAGAAATGATCACAATGTTTGATTAAGACATAACTTTATATATAGTTGTTTTATTTACTTCATAAATGCTTTTCGACACTGATGCGTATAAAAGAATCTTAATAAAGTCAAAGGCACATAGAATACGTGTAGAGTACTAGGATAGTTTGAAGACTGGTTGGAAAACTGCAATACGCCGCGTTGTTGTCAATTGAAATAGTTGATCCGACATCCGCCATTAGCATGTTACCTTTAAGGATAAGTTCTCGTACCTTTGCCTTTTTAATATAGGTATAAAAAATCTTGGCACCAATTTATCGAATAAAATTTGAAGATTTTCTGATGGAAGGGTATTAATCCTAGTGACTTAAAACAAGACTAAGATAGATAGACTAGTTAATTGGTCGGAAAGATTGCAGATGCAATATAACGGAGACAGGCTGGGCGATCAAATCATGAACAGACAACATGCAAAAGGAGTTATCTAAACTTTTCAAAACAATGCACTGTAACCTCACCAAATGTAAATAGGGTTCTAGAATATAAATCTAGACATTGTTCTTAGACTAAACACGAAAGCGCGTCACTTTCGAAACTAGTTTTCTAAATAAAATTTTCTAGAAAATCTTCATCCCATTTTCTCATATTATTTTTTACTTATAAAAATAGCTTGTAAGATCTCGTTTGCAAAATGCGGTTCAATTCTGGTCTTCATATATGCAAAGGGACATTTCAATATTGGATCGCGTTCAGCGGCGAACGAAAAAATTAATTCCTACACTTAAAAATTGATTACTCGAAGCCACTGAAGCACCCAATTTTTTTTCACCGCAAGATCGGCATCTACGCTGTCAAACTATTGACCTTGATAAAATACTCAACGAGTTAATTAATATACATTAGGACTCAATATATAAACAAGATGACCAAGTATCACTAGAACTAACAGTTTGAAGTTAGTAAACAAAAGATTTAATACTTCGATAGCCCAAAATTTATTTTCATATATAATAATAGAGTATGAAATAACTTATAGGATTGCCGTTGAAAGCTCTAATGTATATATTTTTTAAAAATAATTGATTAATATTAATTTAAGCTAAAACTATTCAGGAATAAATGATATTAAACTAATTCTTTCTCCATATTCTTTCTTTCTCTTACCTGTTCTTCAACTTGGACTTTTACCTTTTACCATCTTTCAGAAACTAGCCCCGAATGGGTCTTAGGATCTTTGCTATTTTTTAATTCTAAATTTCCTTTGTTATTTTCTCTATTAATCATTTTATGTGATTTTACGAACACTTCATCCCTTGTGAATCTCAAATCCAATGTCTAGTCGTTTGCAAGCCATCAAGTGTCAAAGGGATTTAGTGCGGAATAAGCCATGCAGCTACACATGGTTTCAAAGGAGATTACTTATTGAGGCTTAGTCTAAGATAGTTCCTGAAGAATAATCTATATGAATGCAGAAAACAGTGAATTTAAAACATTCACAATTTATATTACATCAACCCATATTTAAGCTATGTTTAGGACGAAAGTTCTCCACCTTTGGATTACATTGTGAAATACTCTTCTTAAAAGAAATGTGAAATTCTTTACCATTATATGATGGTATTTCCTAAAGATAGGGTTTTAGGAAATGGGGAAACCAGTTCATACAGTTATCAAAATAATGGGATGATTTAGAGAAAAGGAAATTGCACAATTAAATAATGATATGGTGGCCTGGCTTCTGACGATACAAACTAGGTGGTGATGAAGAAAAAGTATTAGACAAAGTTACAAAAGTTTATATGAATGTTTAGGTAAGGAGGAATAGTATATTTTTCAGATCTAACATTATCTTAACACCCATAAGTGGTATGTATTTTATCACTTTCTTAGGCGACTTGATTTTTTACTTAATGATTTGAGGTTTCATTTCTATTTTGAATACATCAGTGGTGTTTGCCATTTTTATTGGCTATACTTTAAGGTTAGGACTCTTTAAATCTTTCGATTACGTTTTCGATTTTATTTGATACCATTAGAATATGCTGTTAACGTTTATTAGGTGTTATTTAATCTGCTTAAGTGATTTCTTGTTTTTCATTACATTTTATTTTAGATTCATTGAACTTTCTAAGATGTTTCATGGTAAGCTCAGTCTATTCAATGTTTTCAAAAGATTTACCATTGAGTATAATTTCATGTCTTTCTTTCTATATTAGTTATTTGGGGTTAGTCCTCTTTTCCTTGTCGGTCTACTTGAGTTGTATTTTTGTCTGTTTTTAACCTTTTAGCAGTTTAAGTATCCTTTTTCTATCGATGGTTCACGATGTGATTAGCCACGTCGTTTCAAGTTAGAGCAGAGCAGTTCATTTGTGTTTCCACGACATCGATCTAGATCGGCAAGAAACTTTCTCGAGGTTTGGAGCCATAATTTTATGGGCCACTTGGAAAGCTCGGGTGTGTTAGTCATGAACTTTTTCCCCTTTCCCCTTATAGATACTACGGTGAGTTCATTTTCTCAGGCAAAGAGGAGGTAAGTTTGAGTTCAAGCGAGAACTGATTGCGAAAGGAACTTGAAAATGAACTGTTATCTTGTCTTCAAGATAAGATTATTCTTGTCTTGAATTTAGAAAAGCCTTTGTTATCTTATTTTTATCGTCAAAGTCAAATATTCGACTCCATCACTATTTGTCAAACTGTGTGGAAAGTTTGTAAAGCAAATTAAATTTTCAACCCAATTGAATTATATTTTCTAAGAAAGACTAGCTCAATGCGTTAGATTTGCCCTGCAATCTGGAAGCAAAAGAACTGAAGGGTTTTAATATCTTCCTAATCTTATTTCTAAAAAGCCTTGATTTATTCGGACTCTTTAGTACTATTCCAAAGTATAAAGTCATTGGTTAAAATGCTTTGTTAGTTCCTGAATTCCCTGTTTGAATCTAAAGACAGCATTGATAAAGAACTCGATAAGCGAAGCAAATTTAAAGGCAAGATGAGAGAATTATTTAATTAAATTTTTCCACAAAGCTTTCCGACATAGTAAGAATAAAAGAAGAAATACATGCGTCGCTAGTTTGATTGGAGATATCTCCTGTGGTTAGATCGAAAATATATTCCTATTAACAGCTTGAACTTATTAGGTCAACTCGCTAGCCAGGTGGATACTGCATTGGGTTTCTATTGGCAAGGCTCGGGGTTAGATTCCAAGCGAGATCAAATACAAACGCGCTTTGCTTATCCTCATCTGAGTTGGTAGATTTTAAATAGATGATCACACACATAGCTATTCACAATACCGCTGTATTTCCTCTCCCATCTTCATAACATAATATTCACACTCATATGTTCCAAGGAATCTTGTCTTGGGTAGTTGTATCAACATACTTTTAACGTAAAACAGGTCCCCTTCAATCTGGGGGTGATGAAGGTTCCTATATGTTTGCTGGTGAATATTAAAAGCACAAAATATTTCCTATAAAGAGGACGAGCTCCTGGTACCCCCAGAATCCCAATTGATTTTCATGCATATCTGTATGTTGAGTTCTTTCTCCAGTCAGTTAACTCCTTCCTGACCAATGAAATGATTGCTTTCCACACCTACATAATCTTTCAATTTTTCACGCAATATAAAGCGAAAATCACTGCGCCAAGGATCTCTTAGTATTACTCGATAGTAACCCCAAATGGAAGCACCGCTGAGGGAAATGAGGAAGGAAGTCCTTAAAGATACGAACTAAAATCCTTGAAGAGGCCACTGTTAGAGAAGTTTCATTTTGTCAGCAGGGTCGTAGAGTGCATACATTAGGAAGGTAATTATGGACATGTTGTTACACATGCATAGCGAAGCCAAAAAGAAGTCAAAATTGTGGAGGAAAACAGATGAATCACCATAGAAGTCAAGTATGGTTCAAAACCGATAAATTTTCTCCTCTTCCCTTCTTTCGTATATCTATTATCTTTTGGATTACAGTCGATTTTAACACGTTTTCAAGTTTTCATCCCTACCATAATCTGCGTAGTTAATTTCTGGTTTGTTTTCAAGCGGGCGTGACCCTTTGGCCATCGAGGTCAATGGTGAATACAACTTTTATGGATGTCTTTCATATAGCTTGAGTGTCCAATCTTCATCATAAACATTTGGCTTCGACGTTCATTACGAAATAAAAAAAAAACACAGAAAAAAAAGACAGAACTCGAACCCACAAAAGTACCAACTGAATCCGAAAGAGAGGATGGGATCGACGCTCCTACTCTTAATGACTAAAAGAAAACCCGTTCCAGAATGGAGAAAAAACGAGATGTATGAAACGAAGGAGTTTAGAGTAAGAATCATCACAAGTATCGCCAAAAACAGCTACCAAGAAGATAAAAAGTAACAGGATATTATAACAGGGCCCATAAAGGGCACATAAAAATGTGTATATGATACACATCAAGAAGAAATGAGCATCGGGAAACTACTAATGAGGCCTAGAATACAAATAAAACCAGACAACCTGAAAAGCCTAAAAAGAAAATAGTTCAATCTCTTTGAAAACGGGAAATGGGCAATGAATAAAGTAATGAAGAATTCGGTACGGGTTTTGACACACTCATTTGCACTTGTTATGAAGCCTTTAATTAGTCACTTTAGCCCTACTGCTTAACGTGGGATCCGAATTACTGGTATCTGCAGCGTCTTGCACCCACTTGAAGGCGAGTCGAAACGAAACTCCATCCGCTGTAATCGGAAGTTTTGCCTCCACTCGGCTTAGCCTTTCCCCGGATGAAGAAAGAAGAAAACTCGAATCGAAGGAGAAGAAACTTAACCTTGAAGGGAGATAACTGAACATGTGAAAACCTATAAAAGATATAAGAAAAATAATAAAGAATAGTAAACTAAATATAATGCCTTTAGGTTGCAAAGAAAAAAATAGGAAAATAATGTGTAAATATATTCCCTGAAATTGAACTATATATTATCACGATCTCAGGACTCCGGAGTAAATACATACTGCGATGCATTAAATTAAAAAATATTTAATTATAACCTAATAGTTGAAAAAACGCCATAGCTTCAACAAAAGCAATAGCGATTATAAAAAGCTATAAAATAGAAATAATGGAAATAGATAAAATCATCCCATTAACAATAGCAGAATTGTTTTTCTCCCCCTCCGAAAACACTTGCCAACGAAAAGGGCGCGATTCCGGGAGGCCAAATAAACGTGGCAATAATGGGATTGGAGAGAACCTCGAAACAATGATGGACACGAATTTAATAAAGAGACTAGAGCTAACGTTCCACACATATCAAACGCAGTGACAAAACCAGAAATAACATTCAGTAACCAAATCATGGCATAAAACATACACAAGTAACCATTACCCACCTCGTGTGGCGACCATATCGGTGTAATGGTGCAAAGTAACCAGGATCTAAAATGTTTCCTATTCCATGGAGGAAAGGATACGCTAAAGATAACTGGAATAAATGCGAGGAAAACTTTAGAAGATTTGTTCCAACTCCATTAGAAAGGGGTAAAGGAGTAAAAAATTAATACAGGCAGACAAGAAAAACTTCCTCTATGTCCAATATAACACAATAATTCGCCCAAAATAGATGAAAAAGATGAAAAAGTAAATGAGGTTAATCAAAGAAATATATGATTATATAAAGGAACGAGAAACAAACCGATAAGTATATCCTGAATTACAGTAATAAAATGAAAAATGGTAATTTTGGTATAAGAAACGAGAAGGGAGGTGAAAGTAGTAAAGTGAAAAAATGGTGCCATAAATTGACGGAGGTGGATGAAGAAACGCAACTTCACCCCTCGAAAACCGAAATACAAACATCGTATACGAGATTAATATTATTAGATTCGAGATTTAGAAAAGTGGTATGGAAACCAGGATGAAGAAATGTTGTGAAGGAAAATTTCATCGCTATTGTAATTAACTTCTCCACTCTCATAGAACAACGTGATGACGACCTCCATCGACTACATTTCAAGTATTTTCCTACTCTTCCACCTTCATCCCATTCAGCCACAAAATTATCCTCGTTCTTCTTCCGCACTTTTGGATGTCAAAAGCTACAGAGCTCTTCATGGTTTAGTATCATATATAATATCTCTTAATTTACTTTTTTCATCCTGAAAAATGCACAAAATATCACCAAATTGCCCAGTTTTTTGGATATGTGAACATCCGTAAACCTATCCGTCGAACGATTGGCCCTTTGAGAAATGAGGAGGGGGCATTAAAGCACTTAGATGCAGAAAATGCTAACCTCCTTAACAACTACTTCTCTTCAGTGTTTACTGAAGAGTGTGGTCCTATCCCCCAGCCAATGGATTCCTACTCGGGGGAAAAGCTGGAGGATATGGACTTCACCGAAGGGGAAATAAAAAAGAAGATCAGTGACCTAATGACGAATAAGTCACCTGGCCCGGATGGGTTTCTACCTAAAGTGTTAAAAGAAGTGCGCGATCAAGTGTCACGACACCTGAGCGCAATCTTCAACATGTTAATCTGGACCGAATGCGTTCCTAGAGACTGGCGTGAAGCGTAGGTGACTCCTATCTTCAAGAAAGGAGACCGAAGCCAACCGTCAAACTACCGACCTATCAGTCTGACTTCGATAGTCGGTAAACTCATGGAAAGCATGATGGTGGACAAAATAACGTCGTATTTAGAGTCAAACCTGCTACTGAGGAGTTCCCAGCACGGCTTCCGAAGGCAACGGTCATGCCTGACGAACCTTGTGGAATTCTTTCACTTCGTGTTCAGTGAGCACGATCGGGACAAGGCGGTAGATGTGGTGTACTTAGACTTTCAGAAAGCCTTTGATAAGGTACCACACCGCCGCCTTCTCCGAAAAGTGCGAGCGCTGGACATAGACGGAAAAGTAGCCGGCTGTATCGAGAACTGGCTAAGTGGCAGACGGCAACGGGTGGTGGTGAATGGACAGGCTTCTGGGTGGGTGCCCGTTATTAGCGGGGTGCCTCAAGGTTCTGTCCTGGGACCACTTCTATTCATCATCTACGTCAACGACATGAATGGTGACATGGTTGCCAAGATTTCCAAATTTGCCGACGATACCAAGCTTGGTATGAACTTTGCAAAGGATGGAAATACTGCCCGCCTGCAGGAAGATCTTGGAAAAATTGGGGAGTAGTCGGACACGTGGCAAATGCCTTTTAACGTGGGAAAATGCAAAGTGATGCATATCGGCTACAGAAACCCCTAATCTCAGTATATCCTTAAGGGCACGGCTATTGAATCCACCGACACTGAGAAGGACTTGGGTGTAACAATCACTAGTGACCTCAAGTTCTCGAAACAGTGCATTGAGGCGGAGAAAAAGGCCCAAAGGATGCTAGGTTATATAAAGCACCAGTTTGGATATCGGAACAAGGAGATTGTACTGTGTTTGTACAACTTACTTGTCCGACCGCACCTGGAGTATGCCGTACAATTTTGGAGTCCTTCATTTCGTAAGGACATCGCGAGATTGGAACGCGTACAAGCCAGGGCAACCAAGCTGATTCCCTCTGACCGACATAAAAGTAATGAGGATAGACTAAGGGAATTAGATCTGTTCTGGCTGGAAACCCGTAGACTGCGTGGTCAGCTCATCGAAGTTTTCAAAATACTTCGAGGGTTCGACAATGTTGACTACGTGGATATTCCCACACTGAATGAGAACAGAACGCGCAATCACGGCTTCAAACTTGAAATGAAGCGTTACAACCGCAATCTGTGTGGAATTTTTTCACTTACAGTATCTGGGGTAAGTGGAACGCACTTCCAGTGGAAGTTGTCAACAGTGAATCTGTTGACCAGTTCAAGTCAACACTAGACAAAGTCTTGAAAGTGGCCGGTTAGGAACGCAAAACAATTGAGCAGCCATGTGCCCGCTCGATAGCTAGTCCAAAGGTACCCTTTTTGAATGGACCGTAAAGTCTCCTAGGGTACTTTCTTCCCTTGTAACTCCTTGTAACTTCCTTTAAAATATGCAATACAATTGATCGATTCTCTATCCTTCGGGTAACACATTTCTTATCATTTTTTCCAATCCCTCAAATCCTACAATACGCACTCTTTCACTAAGCATTCATTTCTACTCTATTTCCAAATGATTTTTAGATATTTATTGCTATATTTACAGTACCATGTGAATATCAGAGACTGCATTAACTTTTACATATTTTACTAATACCCATTATTGAATTGTTTATGTTATGGTAGACTCAACCGAATAAGAACAAACTATTTTAATTCAAACTATTACGAAGTTTAAGTAGTAAAAACCCAGTTAAATAAAAAAAATGGCCGTGGTTTTTTAAAAATTCCAAATTATTCAATAATTCAATTGGCGATTATCTCTTTTTGAAAACCGTTTAGCGAAATGGCCGCTGAGGCTCAGCTTAAAACGGTTATGACCCGTGAAACCGAAGCAATTAGCGATATTTTTTCGCCAATAAAGTTATAAAGATTAGAAAAATTAATATATGGAACCTGAACTTTCGCAATCTATTTGCCTGATATTGTACTGATTAAAAAAAGGTAAATTGGACTAATTTTAGAAAACCAAACTTTTCCATTTGGAGCAATTTTCTCAGAAATTATTTTCTTCTTTCAAACATTACTTCTCATTTGTCTTATCCACTCACAAATTAATTCATTAAACTTTTCATTTTCTAACTTGTTTTGCAATACACTTACCTCTGGTTTTAAGATTTGTCCTTTCTAAGGAATTCTGTCCCTCATCTTTCTCATAGCTGAAAAATAATTTTCAATACAAACGAGGAATTTAATGGATTTTTGATCAAACCACAAAGGTGTGAAACCAATCAAACGATTGCATATTTTCACTCCTCTGTGCTCTTTATTGTATATGATTTATATTTAAGTTAGTAAATGTGACAGCAAGGTGAGTGACACAACTAAGTATGATCCATGCATCAAAAGTGGTTATTGGCCAGTCATCGTAGAAGAGGAGTGGAGTCTCCACTACGTACTAATTTTAGTTTAACCATGAATTTGTCAAGAATTATGGAAGTCCATGGTTGCCGGCGTCCTGGAGGATATGGCATAACGGTAACGTAACGTAACTTTATCACTCAAGAAAACATAAGGCCATTTGCCAAGAAGCAATTAAGATGGTAGTCATCTTGTAAAGTGTGTGAATATTAATGTTGTGCAATTATTTGGTATAGTAAATATCATTTTATTCTCTCAGCCAACGGCTGCACAGGAAGCCTTTAGTTTTGCCTTTATTTAAAAACGGAAATCAAAATTTCGCAAAACTGATAAAAACTTCTTAAGGTTAAGTATAAACTTAAAATAAATTAAAATTAAATTCGGCTTTTTGTTCCATGCGTTGAGCCTTAAGCTTACATTCTTCCATTACTGGGCTTTTGAAACTTTCAGCTCGAATAAAGAGGTAGTCTTTTGGTTCTTTCCTTTCCTTTCCCCTTCTTTAAAACCAAAAGACGGCTTTCTAATTTTCCTCTGATGATTACCATTTATTAGAGAAGGAGATTAGATAAAATGGTATTTGATACCTCTCAAATAATATTCCCCAATATATAAATTAGTATAATAGTTACTAAAATGGTTACCCCTTCCATATTCTTTAAAAAACTATTATAAAAGAGTTTGTGTCTGCAGTTGTGAACTTTCTTTCATCCTTGCCTTCGTTAGTTGGCAATTATGGTATTTTTTTACATTTGCGATAAATGTTTACTTGTAAAAAAGAGAAACAAATAAATGTTTATGATGCCAGGCTTATATTATTACAAGTATAAATTATTACCGATTAATTTGCAAATAAATGATCAGAGTTTGAGAGAACAATCACGTCAAATGTCGAAAGGGTGTGTTTTTACTTCACATTACTACAGGAAATTATTCACCAATTAACCTACTTTTTATGTTTAAATAATTACGGAGAAGAAAATTAGTGGAATTTGTCTTTTAAGTTTATAAAGATTTATAAATTAATTAAGTTAAAGGAAGTAATAATTTTGATAGTTATTATATATGGTGAATAGTCGCAATATAATTTTTATATATTCTCTTATGATTTAGATTTAGTTATTTAAAACAAATGTTAACCAAACTAAACTCTTTGTCTTAGAACAACGTTCAAAAATGCCAATAACCAAATTAAGGTAAGTTACAAATACGCAATAGCAAGTCTATACAAACTCAATGCATGGCAAGCAATACGGTTCCATAGACCTTTTATTAATAGCCACGTCTCATCAATAGTGCTTTATGAACCATATACGACGGGTAATCGGAATGGTGTGACCATTGAATTTTCCGTCGACAATGCCGTCTTTGAACCACACTACATCCAGGCCCTTTGGTAAATCCTTCCAGGATTGTGTAGCGGTGTGATCTACTTCATCCCCCGTTGGCGTTACATCAATTACTATCTCATTCTCGCTATATCCAGCCCTAGCTGTGGTCATTTTCTTCATTTCCATTATGTCACTGACTTTCCTATTATTCATCCCTTGGAACATCCTCCTCTTGACTCTCTTCGCTCTTGGATTCCGAAAGTGGATCCCTCTGTTTTAGAGTCTTTCCCCTCAGCCTTCTTCTTTTTCTTGCTCTTCTTGTTCATCGCGTCTACAACTGTCCTTTCCGTTCCTTTACAGCCACTACTGATACCTCTTTCTTTTCAATGATTTTAATTTTGAGAATATCTCGTGAAGAAGGGTTGACCGGGAACTACATCATTCTCTTCATTCTATTGCCCTCCTGAAAGGTGTTCATCTCCTTCGAGAAGCATCCCGGGTTGGATATATTGGCCATATCAGCGTACATAATCATCTTCATTATGTCTATGCTCTAGTTTACGACGATGAGATAAGGCACCCGGCTCTCTGCTCTTGTTGTTACTGCTTGGGGGGTGTTTTCCCTGCGTAGGACAAGTTCTCTTTTCTTTTATGCTAGACTATCACTTTCTCTTTCTTATTCTTTATGAGTTGCCTTTTTCCAGTTTAGTTCATAGTCCTAGTCCCGTGTGGTCATTGGCAATTCAGGCACTTCTTAACCTCGCTCATACACTCTCTATAACCATGACCCACCTGGTTGCACTCTGAGAACTTTATTTCCTTCTTGCATTCTCTGGGAGTTAGGAACTTCAGTCACGAAGCAGCTCGTGCAAATTTGAAATTTGCATATACCCCCCTGAGTCTCTCTGTGATTGAGTGAATCTCAGATTGGATGCCAGGAGGTCTTGGTGTTTGGCCATCTTAACATTGAACCTACTCAGTTCGATAATTTGAGTCACCTTGGCCCAAACCTGTTTTTCCTCCAAGTTTCTTATTATATCCTCGACTGTGTTTTATCCTATCAAACGGACTATTCCCTTTGTAAATCACTGCCAAATGGGCCATGGTCTCAGGTGGGATCATTGGTTCTAAATCCATCTCTAACTTTTTCCTCGCTTAATTTCCCGTTAAACTTTTCCTGTCTTTAATCTGTTCTCATATTGATATGTACCCAGAGTTGGAGTCAATTATATAACTATAAGAGCAGCATTAAGTTTTCCGTCTACCAACTCAATCACATTTTCCATACTGGCTTTCGTCCCCCCTCCGACCCAAACCTGCTCATATCACTTGTACAAGATTTAGTGTGTACAAGTTCTAAGAGGTATAAGCTAAAATTTAAAATTCACTATACCTTATTTTAGTGTCTTCTTCAGTATTATTCTGGCTATCGACATTTGATTATTAATTAACCATACACTGGATAAAGCTAGAAGTTTAGCACTAGCCGGAGCTACTCGAATCAGGACTTTTAGAATGAGTGCTCTGTTGGTAATAATATTGCCAATATGCTCTTTAATCACTTTTGATATGGCCCTCGACACTGTGGCCATTGAGATGTTTTTCTTCTCAAAATCCAATTCAAGTTTTTTGACTCTATATCAAATTGAACATGGTGAGGATCAAAGGGGTGCAAACCGCACATCCCATTCTTCGTGCTCTAAAGCTCTGGATCCCTCAAGCCCTTTCGCATCCACCGAGCATTAAAGGGCGATGCCTAATAAGGCTTATAAATCTTCCTTATCCACCAGGCATGAAGTATTTACTAAGATCCTTACAATTAGATATAGGAAAAATAAAGTAAGACAAATTAGGGGTGGTCTTAGAATAAATGGCTACATAGAGGAAGTCAGAGAACGCACCAGCTTCCATAGACACGTCTTCCTTCCGGACACTTAGTCCGAAAGTTGGTGCCGTTCATCCACTTATCATGCCGTTTACATATGATACCCCTCAGCGTGGTGAAACTTCTAAATTGGATATAGGGAAAACGCTAGGTCTGCTATCAATAGGTGAATGAGTGCGAGAGAAGAAGCTTCCCCCACCTCCTAACTCAGATATTGAAAAAGAAGACTATACACTAGAAAGAATTTTAACCCTATCCTCTTTGCCCTATCGAATACCAAGTTGGAACGAAGAAACGCTATAAAATAGCTCAGTTTGAATTATTTATATAAAGGGTGACCACAAAAACGTTTACTGAAATTTGAATAAGCATTATTGAAAAACTATTAGAGATCATCTGTTTCTGTAAAAATTGTTTCATCTATAAACTATTTATTATTCGATTGTGGAAATTTTAAGCAATTTAATTTTACGTTATTGATAGACAAACTTTTTGATGGAAGCAAAAAAGTGTTTCCTTATAGAATTTCAAAAAAGAAAATCAAAAGTTGAAAATAAAGAAATTTTTCTTTCCAGCAATAATGAAACACCTCTAAATATGGAGAATACAAGTGTATGTATCTTTTTAATTTTCCAAGCACCGTTTTCTTCCAAATGTGCTCTATTACTTTCCAAGCACATATTTGCCGTTGATCTCAGTGATTTTACAACTCTTTGACCAACTGTTGATTTTCCTTAATTAAATTGAATTCACGTGTGATACTATCCTTTAAATGGTTTATGTTTTCCAGGTGAGTAGATTATTCTTTAATCTTTAGTTATCCGCCTAAGAAAAAAATCACACTGTATTAATTACGGGGCGATTTATTTGCATGATTTAGCGCGACATTGTGATTGCTTAAAAGTTCTCTGTCTTTCTCTACACTAAGCAGTCTATGAGCTGTGGCTCTGTCCTGGTTCCAACAAAGTCTATTGAATTGATTGTCGTAAATATAGAGGAGTACTGAAATGATCGGTATGTTGATCATGTTGAGATAGGCAGCTTCAGTGAAATTATTGTTTTAAAACAATGGGCCGACGAAATTACCATCTCCACATAACTCGATCCACATACACTTTCTGCCGACAACTATGTGTCTTAAATTTGAATTCTAGTGAAGTGCTCAGCATCGCGCACTATCGAATATTATGGCAATTAACTTTTCCTTAATAGAAAAGGCTGCCTGTTGTGGTATAAGTAGGACCGAGTGATGGAAGGAGTTGGTACGTATGGGTTGTTTACATACTACAAAAAAAAGAAGACTCCTAGACTAACGTTATACCTCTCTAAGAGTGCTATATATGGTTGATTATTATTATCTAGGGTCTTGACTCCTTTAAACTTTCAGGTTATTTGTGCCAACGTAGCAATTCGAGGATAGAATAAAAAAAATTGTTAACACAAACTAAAACTTTAATTAAAAGACAAAAACAAAAAATAAACATGAATCACAGAAATAGTACGAACTAAATACACATTAAGGGCTTCAATAATTTCTAAGTAAGGCTTTCTAACTTGAGCTACTTGACATTATAGTGATGGTTGACCCACCACTCACTTCAATTTTAAAAAAACAAATGCTAACGGCCTTTACCGGCCGCAAATACATTTTTGGATACCCCTTGGAACGCGTTTGAGTCTTACCTTGAACTCAATGAGCTACTTTACCTCGGGAATGTTATTGTCTCCAAGACGCGTGCCAACCGGCCAGATGGAGGTTGAGAACGAATAACTTGAAAGCCGCAAAGGACTTTGGCGAGTGTGGCAGCTGGGGTGTCACACGCCTTCGGCAGGACGGGATATCACCACGGGATAGTGAAAAAATCTGGCAATCTCCTCTTATGATTAATCTGGGGAGTAATTCGCAATGTCTGGCGATGCGCTAAGGCTTGAATACTTTGAATCAGGGGAGTGCTGGAGGGAGTGGACTTGGGGGGGGGGGTCTTTTCCAAGGGCCAGGAGTGTACTTGGCGGGGGTTCTTCTTCAAGGGCGAGAACTATCCCTGTGCTCTAGGATGCCTCAGGATAGGAGGGGTCTCTCTGACGAGAGTAAGTTGAACTTGGTTCTTTAAACCAAGTTAACTTAGAGTTCGGTGTGACCACGGGGTAACGGGGTCGAGGAGGAGCTTTTTCTTCTTCGTTTTGGAATTTCTCAAGGGCGAGGACTATCTAAGTGCTTTGTTCTACACCAGGATAGGAGGGAAAGGGTTTTTCTGACGAGAATAAGTTGAACTTAGCGTTTAAACCAAGTTAACTTAAAGCTTGGTTTGATAACAAGGGGCTAGCTCGAGGACGAGCTGCTTCTTAGTCCCTTCTCTTGGTTGCCCGGCCTCTTGTGCAGGGGACTTCGTAGCCTGGTTGACTCATGTATTCTACCACGTTTTTCCCAAGTATTTGGTATTTATACCTCATCAGCCCACTGTAGTAGGGGTAGGATGGGGGGCGGGGGGCTTGTGGACGGGCCGCAGGAGAGTTCTTACTCTAACTGTTTTGTCAGTAAGTCTTACCTCTGGTCTAGATGGGCCTTCGAGCTTGAGCGAAACGCGTCTCCAATTTCGTACTTGAGGTGAAATTGAATACACACTCGTAGGGGAGATCTTGCAGTTTTAACCCTTCTGCTTTTCATAGGGACGAGGGGCGAGGGGTTGTGGTTACAAGATTAACCTAAGGTGCCTATACGGCGCGGATATTTTGCGGTCAACGTCCCGCGTCTCAACTGGGAGAGAAGGGAGAGGGTCGATTCCCCTTCACTGCCTCTTTACCAATCACAATGTTGTCCAAGAAACGAGCAGGTTTCTAGGGAAGCCATTCAACAACTTATCTACTACGGGGTGGTATCCTGCCTGCATCTTATATGGATGGCATTTTAAGGGTTAAAGGGTGACCTTGTCAATTACAAGACATTTTTTTCTGATTGATACGTTTGGATTTTAAAAATGTGCCATCCGATCATTTTCCATATTATCTGCTGTTTTTATGATTTTCCTACGACCCAAATGACCTTCGTTTAGATTTGAATGGGTTCCTTTAGTGAAAACTTGATCAAATATATCTTGTAATTGTTTAATACTATCAGGCCTAATAAAGTTTGTGATAAACAAGGTCTGCTGACCAAAAAGTCGCGTGCTCTCACTTTTTCTGATTTATGACCTTACGACCTTCAAAACTTTCAATAATTTCCGGTCTAACCTTTGGAAGAACTTTGCAATTCTATCATTTGAAAGAGAATGTGAAACAACATAAGGATTAAAATTTCGTTATAATCGGCCCAATAGTGAAAATGTTATTGCCAAAGAAATAATTCCCGGGCTAACCTTCGAAGGACTTTTGCAATTATATTATTCGAAAGAGAGTATAAAATAATATGTGTTTCAAACTTCGTTAGAATCAGCCGAATAGTTCTGATGTTATTGCCCCCCCCCCCAAATTCTGGGCTAATCTTGGGAGGACTTTGGCAAATATATCATTAAAAAGAGAATGTAAAAACAACATAAGGGTTTGAAATTTCGTTAGAATCGGCCGAATACATAGTTATGATGTTATTGCCAAAACAAAATAATCCCTGGTTAACTTTGGGAGGACTCTAGCAATTATATGATCCCAAAGTGAATATAAAACAACATAAGGGTTTAAAATTTCATTAGAATTGGCAAAATAGTTACAATGTTATTACAAAAACAAAAAAAAAGCTAAACGGGGACCGACCGACTACAGAGTGACCGGCATAGTGAGATGTAATCTCCTGCGACTAGACTCTTACGTGACTAAAAATACACGTTGATTTTTGTAAACTGCATTATAAAGGGAGAATTCTGAAGTAGCCTTTTTTTATGATGCGTAGAAACAATTTTATACATTCATTGGTATCAAAGCTATTTAGAAAATAAAAGAGAAATATGGAGTACTAAATTTCGAATTATTTTTAGTCGCGTGAGGTCTAGTCGCAAGTGACTCTACATCTCACTATTTCGGTCAGTCCTCGTTTTGCTTTTTTCTTAATAACATCATAACTATTCGGCTGATTCTAACGAAATTTGAAACCCTTATGTTGTTTTACATTATCTTTCGAATGATATAATTGCCAAAGTCTTCCCAAAGTTAGCCCGGGAATTATTCTGTTTTGGCAATAACATCATAACTATTCGGCCGATACTCTGCTAGACTAGACTAGGATATAATATGCTATACTCTGCTAGGCAAGCCTAGAATCGGCTATATTATGCTAGGCTATTATAGGCTAGGCTATACTATGCTAAGCTATGCTAAGATATAATGTACAAGGTTAAGATATACTATGCTAATTTAGGTTATAAAATGCTATGCTCGGATAACATATACTATTTTAGGCTAAACAATACTAAGCTATGTTTAAATAAGGTATAATATGATAGTATAGGATATACTTGTCTAGGATAGTTAATGCTAGGCTAGACAAGGCTATACTAAGCTATGCTAGGGTATGCTAAAGTATAATAGGATAGGGAGGACTATGTTCTGCTATGCTCTGATATGCTAGTCTATGATAGGTAATACTATGTTAGGCTACGATAGGCTAGCTAACCAAGGCTATAATAGGCTAAGGTATTCAAGATTTTTCTAGTCAAGAGTATGGTATACTATACTAGTCTAGGATATACTATGCTCGGCTGTAATATGATACGCTTGGCTATATTATGTTAGGTGTGGTTATGCTAAGATAGGCTATACCAAGCTAGCTTATAGTATACTAGGCTAGGCTAGGCTATCGCATGCAAGGATATATTGGCTAGGCTATAGTAGCCTATACTAGGTTGTCTCTCCTGTGCTGGCTCAAGCTGACAGAAGGCGGATTGCTCGCCCTACTTGTCCCAACGACCGAAGGGGGATCTGAGTAAATCTGTAAAGTTTCACTTTTTTATCGATCTCTCTTGACAAAGATGCCATCGTTAGATTAGGCTTTTTTCTTGCAGGAAGTAATAATAATAAACAATAATCTAGGTTTGTAACTGTTTCTTTTCTATTTCAGATTGATGAGAAGAACTTTGGTAGTTTAATATTCGACATAGAGATACAAATTGCTACATCCCAACATCAATCAAACATCCTCTCTTTTATATTTTGAGGAGACACCATTATGACCGTCCATTATATATCATATATATATATATATATATATATATATATATATATATATATATATATATATATATATATATGTGTATATATATATATATATATATATATATATATATATATATATATATATATAATTAATAATAGTAATAATAATAATTAATAAATAATAATAATAAAAGACCTTCGGAGTAAAGATAGGTGGAAGTTACTCTGAGCGCAAAGGAACCAAAGGGTTCCAATCTCTCCTGAAATGTCCTCCTTCACCCAACGATTTCATTTCCCTATAGATAAGGGAGGGATCTGGTGTGAATAATGAATACGAGGGAGGGACAGGGTGTGACTAGTGAATAAAAGGGAGGGACAGGGTGTGAAGAAAGCGGCGACTAACCAAAGGACTCAAGTTGGGTTCACTTAGAACTAAAAAAGAAAAGCCAATGAGGGCATTTCGCGAGTCAATTTTCGGAGGCGTGAAATAGATTAGTGAAATAGATGTGAAATAAAGACATGGAGTGGAATAAATGAAGTGACTCAGCCCTAAGTGTTAATCAGAGTGAGTGTAGGCCACCATCCTCACGCCTTCATTCCTCGTGCCTAACATCCTTTAGGGGGAGGGTGAAGGGCTATTTCCGTTCTTCCTTTGATGGGCAATTGAAAGTTGGGGTGTCAGATTGAAGAGAGAGTAAAAGAGGGGATATCAGGTCTCTGAGTTTAAATCCACCACCGTCCATCTTGGTAGTGAGCGAAAATCCTTCCTCTTCGACTATTAGAATCTGTTTCAGAACTTTGATTTGAGTTCTTGATTGGTAAATTCCTTCCATTAGAAAAATATCCATATTTAATCCTTTCTATTTTTTCGCCGACGAAATTTTCACTTCTACTCACTTCACCAGTTTCTCCTCGTAATTTTCGATCGAAGCTTCCCTCGTTGGTTTAAGCTTTCTAATAACAACCTCTGGTGATAAATACCAAGACGGTAGTGGTCTTGGGTCGGGCGGGACTTTTTCCCTCGCCCTTCCAATGGATGAATTTAATTTAACTCTGATAAATTTAAAAAGCCGAGAGTCCCAACTTTTTAGGAGAGGGGCGCTGAGGATATAAGAGTTAGTTGGATGGTCAGGGCTAAGGTCGCCCGTTCCGCTCTCTGATAATTTTGAAACGGCGCTCATCTGGGGACTGTCGCCAAGGAAATAGGCGCTGGTATGATATCTATACTAATAAAAGTATTAGGAATCGTTTAACCTATAGATAAGCTAAATAACATAAAATGACACAAAAAGCAAAAAAAAAAGGCATGGACAAAACTACTTAAAAAGAAGCTTGATTCTTAAAGGTCCGGGTATGGAACCAACACTAAAAAGCTATATAAAACGGAGTAGTCTATTCTCATCAGGAGTGCACGAACCCGAAATGATTGCAAGAGACAAGCGGTAACGATCCCGCTGGTCCCGGTATCGAGAGAGCTAACATGCGCAAAGACCCCAGACTGAGATGAGACAATCCGCAAGAATGTGGCTGGCATACTGAGGCACCCTTCAGTCGTCGCAGTAAGGTGCATGGAGCGCTCCATCGAGAATTTCCTATGAAAAAGAAAGAATAAAAAATAATTAAGTATGAAATGCTCGCATCATCATTTGTTCTATTAATATAACAAGAATTTGTATTCTTCAATTCAAGAATTTATCACTGGAGGACTAAATTAAAAAATGAGACAAAGTGTATAAAAATCCAAACAAATTTGCTGGCAGGAAAAGACAGACCTCTCACTAGCCCCTAGGTTCCCCTCGGCAGAAATGGCGATCGACCATTAATAAAAGTGTTTTCACTTGAATGATATTACCTTTTATGGAGGGTCAGACGAGAAGATGTAGGATAGATAAGAGAAGGTGGGATGGGATGGGTAGGTGAGGGAGATTGGAAGAGAGGGGAGGCTTCGTACAAATAAGAGGGGATTTGTGAAAACTCTGAGGAATAAATAAGATGTGATCGGGTATGAGGACACGAAAGGTAATTGTGGATTTATTGATGTCAGAGAGGAATAAAGTGAAGGCGTGAGAAAGAGAGGGGGAGAAAGAGGGGAAAAGAGGGCAGAAGGATAAAATATTGAAGGGAAAAATTAAGTAATACAAGACCAAATTTGTAAAAACTAAAGTCGTGTTAAGAAATTTTAATATATAATGTTTTTAAAAGAGATTCAAAGCAGAGAACAAATTGAAGTGAACTAGGAATAATTTTAAAATATATCGGATTTATCGAGCGCGATTTGGTCGAAGAGCAGGAGAAAAGAATAATATGATTCCAAGCCTTGTCCCTTCTATACAAGAAGGCTTCATCCGGGATCAAGAGGTTTAATATCACATTTGCCACTTTCGGTGTGTAAACCTCTTCCTTAATGTTTGTTTCTGTCTTCGTGCGGGTTAACTGAGTTTGTTCTCATGGTTACTAACCTTTTGAGATTCCAAATACTCCTTTATAATAAAATTGACGCATTTAAGTTACCATTGTTATTTCATCAATATGATGTCCCAAAACATCGCAGAAATTGATGGTGAGTTACTTGTTTTCTATCCTATTTCATCCACCTAGGTAATAAGAATTATGCAATAATACTTATGAATTTTTATTATGCAATTGTCGATGCGAGTAAATCTGTAGATGAATTTAAAAATAGTAGAAAGGCTTTACATGTATAGGGGTACTAGCTATAGTGGTTACCAGTAGAAATGAATGGGGAATTATATATCTGACTACAAAGATGAATTCTTCCCAATGTTCTTATTTTGCTGGGCTTACCGAAGGTTTAGGGTAATCGAGGTAGAGAAGTTCGTTGCAAAAATATATATTTTATTCTAATATTGGCTATAATGCGGTAAGTGGCTCAGGTCATGAAGTAACTTTGCGGGCGACTAGCAGTCTATATATACTCAACGCGAAGAATTAAATTCTGGAGCGACAGACTTGGTGAATTTAAAAGGGGTTCCGTAAACGCTAATGCAGGTATGACAATACTTAATGATAATTATACTGCTTATTTCTTAACTCTTAACACTCTATTCCTAGTTAGTAGTTTTGTGTATAGAAAGAACAGAGAGGGACTGCTGTAACACGGCAGTCGGGTAGTCAGAGAGGAGCGTTGCGGAAAATAATTAAGAAAGGGACAGCGAGAGTAGATAGGTCGGTGGCTATACACCGAAGCGAGGTGTTGCAATGAGGGTGTAGGTTATGTGGTAATTGACTGGGCGAGGGTTGGGGGCAAGTCAGGGGGGGGGGGAGGCTGACAGTCCATCCGGAAACGCGTTATTCACGATGCCTTATTGGTTTTTATGCGAAGAATGGTACGGGTGGCAGGTGTTCGTGGGCCGCGGGATATCGCGGCGCCATCGCGTACCTTCTTACATGTAGCGAGGTGTAAAGTGGGTCTGTGGTGAGTTTTCCGAGTTGTTTTGTAAGTCTGGTGTGAGCGTAGGTGTTTAGAGGAGTTAGTTTGTTGTTGTTGTGTAGTGCGTCCATTCTCGAGTACAGCGGCGAACGGCAAGCGCGCTTCAGAGCAGAGTTCTGAATGCGCTGAGCCTTTCGCTTCCAGGTGTCGCTCGAAGCTACGAGTGACAGTGGGGCGTACGTGAGAATGGGACGCACGAGTGCTTTGTATAAGTGTAGTTTTAGTTTTTTACTCGCTGGGTAGAACCTACCCAGCGATGCGTTTGTACGTGAGGCTCTTGCTTGTATTATGTTCTGGTGTAAGTTGAACCTGAGGGATTTGTCGAATGTTACCCCCAGGATTTTAGTGCACTGTGTGTATGCGAGCCTTGTTGGGTTTTGGTGGATCATGTTTGGTGTGGGTGAGTAGATTTGTAGGTTGTGCTGAAGTGATCTCTAGCGCCGTAGAGTGTCATCTGTGTCTTCTGAGGATTCGTGGCAATCAGCCAATTGTCCTCGTAGTCTGTCTTCTCGTCAAGTATTCTTTGTGCGTGGAGCGCGATTTCTTCGGGGGCCCGGCCGCTGACGAGAATGGTCTCGTCGTCGGCGTAGGCCACTATGTATGTATGAACGCAGTTTTCTGGTGGGCGTGGGGAACGCCTGAGCGTGGTGTGAAGGGTCTTGAAAGGGTGTTGTTGTATCTGATGTGGCAGCGCCGTCCAGTGAGGTAGTGTGAGAGGAGCCTTCTGGTGCAGAGAGGTAACTCCGTGTTGTTATCGAGTTTCCAACGGAGTCCCTCGTGCCACACCTTGTCAAAGGCTTTCTCCACGTCCTTACTGACGGAGAGAGTCTTTTGGTGTATCTGTCGTTTCTTCTGTATTCTGTCGTGTACGATGGTCATTCCTCTCATTGCTCGTCTATATATAGTTTCATTCCCAGGGGGGCGTGGCCTAGATTGGACTCCGAGACAAATCGGTCGTCGGGCTCATTAGTTCCACCCCTTAATTAAGGGCAGAGTTTTGAACAGCTGTCTATCACAATTTGCTTACATCCTCCAGCTAATGCTAATTTAATCTCAATTTTACAGATGTGTTACAATTTCTTTTGGCTGGACTTTCAATATATATATATATATATATATATATATATATATATATATATATATATATATATATATATATATATATATATATATATAGAGAGAGAGAGAGAGAGAGAGAGAGAAAGAGAGAGAGAAAGAGAGAGAGAGAGAGAGAGAGAGAAAGAGAGTAACAAGGAGTAACAAGAAAAGTAAGTAGCCTAGGAGACCTTACGGTCCATTCAAAGAGGGTACCTTTGGACTAGCAATCGAGCGGGCACATGGCTGCTCAATTGTTTTGCAACCTAAACGGCCACTTTTCAAGACTTTGTCTAGTGTTGACTTGAACTGGTCAACAGATTCACTGTTGACAACTTCCACTGGAAGTGCGTTCCACTTACTGCAGATACTGTAGGTGAAAAAGTTTCCACACAGATTGCGGTTGAAACGCTTCAGTTCAAGTTTGAAGCCATGATTGCGCGTTCTGTTCTCACTCAGTGTGAACATATCCCGGTAGTCATCATTGTCGAACCCTCGAAGTATTTTGAAGACTTCGATGAGCTGACCACGCAGTCTACGGGTTTCCAGCGAGAAAAGATCTAACTCCCTTAGTCTATCCTCATAACTTTTATGTCGGATAGAGGGAATCAGTTTGGTTGCCCTGGCTTGTACGCGTTCCAATCTCGCGATGTCCTTTCGCAATAAAGGACTCCAAAATTGTACGGCATACACCAGGTGCGGTCGGACAAGTGAGTTATACAGGCACAGTACAATCTCCTGGTTTCGATAACCAAACTGGCGCTTAATATAGCCTAGCATCCTTTGGGCCTTTTCCTCCGCCGTAATGTACTGTTTCGAGAACTTGAGGTCACTAGTGATTGTTACACCCAAATCCTTCTCAGTGTCGGTGGATTCAATAGCAGTGCCCTTAAGGATATACTGAGATTGGGGATTTCTGTGGTCGATCTGCATCACTTTGCATTTGCCCACGTTAAAAGGCATTTGCCACGTGTCCGACCACTCCCCAATCTTCCCAAGATCTTCCTGCAGGCGGGCAGTATTTCCATCCTTTGCAACGTTCATACCAAGCTTGGTATCGTCGGCAAATTTGGAACCAAATCTTGGCAACTATGTCACCGTCCATGTCGTTGACGTAGATGATGAATAGTAGTGGTCCCAGGACAGAACCTTGAGGCACTTCGCTAGTAACGGGCACCCACTCAGAAGACTGTCCATTCACCACCACCCATTGCCATCTGCCACTTAGGCAGTTCTCGATACAGCCGGCTACATTTCCGTCTATGCCAAGCGCTCTCACTTTCCGAAGAAGGCGGTGGTGTGGTACCTTATCAAAGGCTTTCTGAAAGTCTAGGTAGATCACATCCACCGCCTTGTCCCGATCGTGCTCACTGAAAACGAAGTGGAAGAATTCTACAAGGTTCGTCAGGCATGACCGTTGCCTTCGGAAGCCGTCCTGGGAACTCCTCAGTAACAGGTTTGACTCTAAATACGACGTTATTTTGTCCACCATGATGCTTTCCATGAGTTTACCGACTATCGAAGTCAGACTGATAGGTCGGTAGTTCGACGGTTGGTTACGGTCTCCTTTTTTGAAGATTGGAGTCCCCTCCGCCTCACGCCAGTCTCTAGGAACGTATTTGGTCCGGATTGAAATGTTAAAGATAGTGCACAGATGTCGTGATACTTCATCGCACACTTCCTTCAACACCTTGGATAGAAACCAGGCTGGTCCAGGGGACTTATTCGTCTTGAGGTCAGCGATCTTTTTCTTTATTTCTCCTTCGGTGAAGTCCATTGCCTCCAGCTTTTCCCGTGAGTAGGAATCCATCGGCTGAGGAATGGGACCAGACTCTTCAGTAAACACTGAAGAGAAGTAGTCGTTGAGGAGGTTAGCATTTTCTGCATCTGAATACTTTAATGTCCCTTCCTTATTCCTCAAAGGGCCAATCGTTCGACGGATTGGTTTACGGCTGTTCACATATCCAAAAAACTCCTTGCGATTCTCTTTACAGAGTCTTGCCACTCGGAGTTCCTCAGACCGCTTAGCCGCCCTTATGCTGGACTTCACTCTCCTGGCTAGCCTCTGGTATTCGTCAAAGTCACCCGAGATCTTCGATTGCAAGTACACATTTCTCTTCTCCCTAAGCAGTTGGCCGATTTCTCTATTAAACCACTTTGGTTGAACAGAGGACCGACGGGGGCATTTTAGAGGGATGAAACGCGATTGAAGACTCATGAATGTGGTTTTGAAACTGTTCCAAGAGTCTTCAACAGCCTCGCACTCTTCTAGCCTTGCGTCAGTCAGTCCCGCGCGTAGACCTGCAAAGTCTGCTCTTTTTTCAAATCGAGTTTTCTTGATTTACTAGTTGCAGGCTCTGCCTTGGGGACTTTGACTACAAATCTAATTTGTCGGTGGTCACTGCCACCGAGCTCTTCGCCAACAGAAAGGTCATCAACGATCTCATCTTTAGAGGTGAAAACCAAGTCGAGGATATTGTCTCCTCTCGTTGGCTCTCTCACCCATTGAGTCAGGAACTCGTTGTTCGTGAACTCCAGGAGTAAGCGTTCTCGCCACAGGGTTCTCTGGTTTCCCAGTCAACTTGTGTGTTGAAATCACCCATGACAATACACACTCTGTCTTCGACAAGTTCTCCTAGTAGCTGGTACAGATCTCTGTCCTTTTCAACGAGTTGGGCAGGAGGTCTATAAAGCACCAGGGTCCTGTATTTGGCAGGACCTATCTTTAGGTCAACACCTAGTCGTTCATGGTCGGATACGATGTTGCAATCCGTCGAGTTGAGAGTATCCTTGACATACAACATCACACCGCCACCCTCTCTGTCTGGCCTATACTTTCTGGAAGAGCTGGTAACCGGGAATCGTGAATTCACCTTCAAAATCTCGGCTTGAGTTTTTAATCCACGTCTCCGTTATGGCCACCATCTCAGGTTCCTCTTTTGCTACGAGGCCACGGAGCTCAAGAAACTTATTCCTGATTGACCTCGCGTTGAACGGAAGAACTTTTAGGGAGTCCCATAGTGTAGGACTCCCTACGCTCTTCCGTTTCCCAGCTTCTTTTGTATGGTAGTACCCCTCTTTGCCACATCTAAGAACGTCGTTCCAGGAGTGACACGGGCATACTGTCTTATGTCCGTCTTCACTCTGGGTCGGACGCTCCTCTGCGTCCGCTCTACGACATCCTGGATTAAGTTACAGAGTACAGCCTTTCCCTTGAATGAAAGGTGCACTTGGTCCCTTTGGTAAAGGTCGTTTCGACCGTAAAAGGTGCGGTAAGGTTACAGAAAGAAGACCCCTTCCGTCGTACAGAGGTCGGACAGGCGCTGGTTCAGGGTCACGTTCCTTGAGTGAGCTGTCCGGCTAGGACCTCTTCTTGGGAACATCCCTACAACGACCCGTTTGCGAGTTCTCAATCCGCAGTCGTCCACGGCTCCCATAACCGTGTTGAGAATTTTCTCGCTGGGGCCTACTTTGCCTCCTCGGAGGTAGAGGTCATTCCCACTCACCATCAGGGCAACGACTGAATTCTTGGAGATCTAAGATTTTTCAGCCTCTACCCTGATGTGGTGGTTTCCCCGTCCTGGCTGGCAACATACCTCCACACTAGTGCGAAGGCGGGCCGCTAGCAGGGGCTGCAAACCTTGTGCTTGGGAATCGCCCACAAGGGTAACCCTCGGACATTTACGTGCAGAGGTTTGAGGCTTTCCTTGCGGAAGCGAACTCTCGGTTCCCTCTTTTTTCTCCATCTTATTTTTCTTCTTCTTTTTCTTATTCATCTTTTCCCCGCTATCTTCCTTTGTTTTTATCTTTTCTTCCTCTGCTTCAACTTTCTCTTTTTCAGCTTCTACTTTATCTTCTGTTTCAACTTTCTCTTCTTCCTGTTTCTTTCCCTTTTTTTCTTTTTCTTTGAGGGTTTATCCGTAGCATGCGGACCTAGCTCTGGGGGTAATACTGCAGATGCAGTTTTTAGTACAGGGCTTCACTTCAGCTCTGCTATTCTGACCTCTAGCCTGCGAATCAGTCCAGCGTGTTCTAATTCGAGGCTGCTTATTTTCTCTTCCAATTTCCTGGATCTTTCCTCAGAAACCCTGCATGTTTCCGTTAGCTCCTTGATTTGGCCGTTTAAAATACAGTCGGTGCAGGAACTGGCCGGGTGGCATTTCGAAAAACACCCCTCCGAAAAGTCCACGCACCACTTATCTATGTGGCATATTGCGCATGTGTATTTTAGAGCTCCTGGTCCTTTCTTGCCGGTCATTCTGAACACTTACTCTCTTTCAATACTTTGCGACCAATCAATGATAAAAAGAGGGGTTGGTGAGTTCTCCCCGCGTGAGTCGCTCCCGCCTATTGATCGGAGTCGTTTCGGAGTCTTCCAGAAGGCACGCTCCATGTGCTGCTGTTCGTCCGACCGAGTCGTCAAGCCTCGGCGTGCCGTGGCTCCCAACCAAGCAGCACAGACGGTCCCCGAAGGGGCCATCGATTTCTCACCAGGTGAACAACAACGAAGCACGCCCCTTACTAAACTCCTACTAGTTCCCTTCACAACGGCCAGGATCTCGGAGCAGCGTTCAATGGATATCCCGCCCCACCAAGAGACTCGACCCAAGGCTTTTTATTGGCCTGGCAACCAACCTGGGAACAAAGGGCCGTCACCTCAGACCGATGCTACCAGAGGCACCCGTCAACGGTCACTGGGAACGGTCAATAATTACGCGCCAGGGAAGGGGTTAACGGGGCACTACCCTCATCCCATTCATCGTGCCCCAACGCCTAGGACACCTCTAGTCCTAGTCTCTCGCAACCAGTGAGCGTCGATTGGCGTTGTTTATAGAGGTTCCAAAGCCTCTCTTCTGACGCGTGAGGTAGCTGCCAGGTCCTTATATGTAGATAGAGGGGAAAAAGGGAAAGAGTGACATGATAGGAGTAGGCTTTTTTTTGTTTTTTTTCTTTTTGTATAAGTGGGAGAGATAGGATAAAAGTAAAAAAGGAGAGTGATAGAGTAGAGAAGGAAAGGAGTGACGCACTTAGTCTGGAATCTTGTTTTCGACCAAATCGACAAGGGAAGCCCTACCAGGGGTACCCAGAAGAGGTACCCCCACCGACATAGCTCGAAAAGTCAAAGGTACACACAAGCTCTCTTCCCGCGACAAGGGGGCGTCACCTCTCCCTCTACTTTCTTTATGAGAGAGAGAGAGAGAGAGAAAGAGAGAGAACAGACGCCTGGGCGACCGTTTTTGTCTGCGCTAATGGATGTGTGAAATTTGGGGACGCCGTGAGACGCCGCTATGACCTGAAATACCGCCATCACACCATCTGAAGTCGGGAAAAGTTCACCTCACTGACTTTGGAACCTTTCCACGCACGCGCTAAAGGGCCGAGATTATTCTCGTCTGCAGATGCGTCTGACCTTATAACCCCCCCCCCATCCCTCGGAGGGATGGGGGAGAACCCCGTTCGAACCTACTATATATCCTCCGGCGCCAGAATTGGAATAGACTATCAATATCCTCTATCCGCTCACGTGAGTCTACCTCGACCCACTTTCCCGGCTCCTCGAACGCAGCGAGCTCAATCTCCTCCCCGTAATAGTCATTATCCAGAGACTATTGTTTGAACTTTGCGCCAAGGCAAGGATTACTCCATCAAACCAATTCTTTGAGGTAACAGTAAATGCTCTCCTACCCCCCCCCCCCCGTTCCCGGTGTAAGCCTCATCATCGGCTTAGTTTACGCTTAAGGTCCTTCGAGCGTCCCTCGGTCAATATTCTCCGTTTGTTTGTACGGTGACCGTCTTCCCTACGTCTCTCCCCCCCATTAGCTGCTGAGACCCCTGTAAATCTAGTGTATGTATAGCTCATTCTAAAACTCCGTTTAACCTTGTAAAATAATATTGATTTGCATATTAGTAAAGTTATTTTTGTACCCGTTTTTCTGTTATCCCGGAACTCCAAGATAGTCGACTATTGGCCAACCTACTTTCAGTTAATTTGCACTTTGCTTATATTGTAAACTTTGCACGCACTAGTAAAGCAAAAAGGGTGAACTTGACCATATTCTACGACATCTATATTAAACTAGGGTAAGGTGTGTAGGGTTAACCTACGACACTCAGAGGTTCCGAAGACTTCCCTCTTTCGAGAAATCTATTCTGAGACGTGAAATGTTTATATACTCGTTTCCCCTCGTTTATTTAAGTATCATGACCCTTCATCCCTTTTCTCGCGTTTGCCCTTTATGTATTTCACGCGCGTTAGGATTTAATTAGACCATCGCTCGTCCATTTTGCTGAGTTTCTTGCTGGGCCTATTGAATCCTACAATTTGGTGCTAATATATTTACCGATCACCACACATGTTATGACATCATGTAGTTTTGTGATCAGATTTGGACAGTTCATAAAATAATGGTTGCTTCTTTAGTTAGTATCTTTCTATTTGAAAAAAAAAATGATATACCGTATATTTAAGATACATATTCATGTGCGATTGAGTGCGTGCTTCTGGCATGTGTGTGTACGTAAGTGTGTGTGTTCATGTGTGTTTTTATAGTCATATTACTATAGAAACAGCTGACAAAAAATGGTTTTATAGTAGGCCTATTATTTCAGCTATAACAAATATTAAAGCTGATGAATATGATGTATGTGTGTGTGTACTCGCCTTTCAGAGGGATTTTTATAAAGTTTAACATTTTGCTACTGATTGCATGGTTTCAGGAATTATGGAATTTAATTTCCTTTCTTCTTTCTCCTTTTACAGGATCTAGCACTTCAAAAGTTCGTAAAAGAAGAAATCTAGAATGCAAATACGAGGGGGAGTCAAAAAGTTCTCAGACAAATGGCATAAAATTTTTATTTGTAATAATACTGTAATCATTTTTCTACATAAGCTCCATTAACATCTATACACTTTCTTAATCTATGAATCCAACGGTAAAGACCATCTTTGTAGAATTCACGGGGTTGTCTCTGGCACCAAGTAATGACCTGCTTTTTTGCTTCATCTAATGATTGAAACCGGGTTCCTTTTAGGTGTCCCTTTAAATTTGGTTAGGTTAGGTAACCTAACCTAACCTAACCTAACCTAACCTAACCTAACCTAACCTAACCAAATTTAAAGGGACACCTAAAAGGAACCCGGTTTCAATCATTAGATGAAGCAAAAAAGCAGGTCATTACTTGGTGCCAGAGACAACCCCGTGAATTCTACAAAGATGGTCTTTACCGTTGGATTCATAGATTAAGAAAGTGTATAGATGTTAATGGAGCTTATGTAGAAAAATGATTACAGTATTATTACAAATAAAAATTTTATGCCATTTGTCTGAGAACTTTTTGACTCACCTACGTATATTTGATCTCATTTAAAACCCAAAGATTCAGAACTTGGACAACATTTTAAAGTATCTTCTGCACATGAAATGTATGAGCCTATGTTCGCTTCAGATCAAGACAACCAAGAAGATACAACAAACACATAAGAAGAGATCTTAGACAGAGGGACCAGAGCTAAAAATGATGCACATGTCAGTGGATAAGAAGATGTTTCGAGCAACCAACTACAACATGGACTTATGATGGCCCATCACCGGCAGACATTGATGACTGGACGGACCCCTTTCAAGTACTTCCAAACAAACAAACAAACATATACTCAGTACAGCCAACAGTCAACTGTATAAATATCTCAGTGAAGGAAATAAAAACAATCCCCTTCTTAAATTATAGAGTTAGTGATGATGATGATGATGATGATTGAGGGTGTTAGCGTAGAAGAATCCTTTGGTTCTAGTAATCATCATCATCATCATTATCATCATCATCATCATCATCATCATCATCACTAACTCTATAATTTAAGAAGGGGATTTTTTGAGTATTTGAATAATAATTTCATCTTAGTTTGGTTATGGCATGTTTTTTTTCAAAGTTATTTCTAATAATTCTTTTATAATATCAAAAAAAAAAATGGGGAAGTTCAGAAATAAATATAAGTATCGAACTTTTGTGAATTTTTTAAAAGCCAAAGAATTACAAATGATGAAGTTCCGAAAATTTATTTTTATATATCTTCTATAACTATATTTTTGCAACGTGATATTTTGAAAGGTGGGAAATTTAGTTTAGAGTTCCTTTTTAAAATGATTATAATTGGTGAAGTTCAGAAAATTTATAAAAATTAAACCATGGCTGCTTTTTTTAAAATTTTAAATTTTAATCTTAGTGGCGAAGCGCAAGCTCCCCTCGTAGGGGGAAGTGGCGAAACCATTGCCTGGTAAGAATATACTTAGACTTGCACTAAATTAAAAATATCCGAAATGGATGAAAATAAGTGAAAATATACACAATTTGTTAATGGGAGGTTAGAATAGGTTACATGCTATCCCTCCCCAATCCATTGGAGAGCTAATATTCTTAATTCAGATATGGATTAAATATGGGAAATGTTTAAAGCAATTTTGATTCCCATTAAAATTCAGTGTATATCTAATGAGTCAGTCGCATCAATTGTTCCAATGCTAGTTTATAAGTAAAGCACAGTGTCGTGGAATAGGAAGGACCGAGTGATGGAAGGAGTTCGTACGTATGGGTTGTTTACGTAATACACAATAAAAACTCCGTGATTAACGTTTTATCTCTCTAAGAGCGCTATATAAGCGATTATTATTATCTTGATTATTAACTTCTTTAAACATTAAGGGTTCCTTCTGCCATACTTAGCGTTTCGAGCATAGAATAAAAATTTGTTAAAACAAACTAAAACTTTAATTAAAACAGCCCCCCCCAAAAAAAAAAAAAATAAACATGAACCAAATAAATATTACGCACTAAATACACATTAAGGACTTCAATAACTTTTAAGTAAGGCTTTCTAACTTGACCTACTTGACATTACAGTGATGGTTGACCCACCACTCACTTCAATATGGAAAAAATGCTAGCTGCCTTTACTGGACGGATACCGGAGTTTAAATACCTTTGTGGATTCCTTTTGAAGCGGGTTTGAGTCTGACCTTGAACTCAATGCGTTACGTTACCTCAGGAATGTTATTATCTGGGAGACGCGTGCCGCTCGTCAAGATAGTTTGTGCGGACGAAATAGCGTTAAAGCAACAAAGAACTTGGGTGAGCGTGGCAGATTGGGGAGCCACACGCCTTCGGCAGGAAATGATATCACCACGGGATAGTGAAAGAATGTTCCTTTCTTCTCTTCGGATTATTCTGGGGAATCATTCGCACTGGCTAGCGATGAGCCAAGACTTGACTACTTTGACTCAGGGGAGTGCTGGAGGGAGTGCACTGGAAGGTCTTCCTCAAGGGCGAGGACTATGTCTGTGCTTTAGGTTGCATCAGGATAGGAGGGGTTTCTCTGACGAGAGTAAGTTGAACTTGGTTTTTAAACCATATTAACTTAAAGTTCTGTGTGACCACCAGGAACGGGCGCGAGGATGAGCTTCTTCTTCTTAGTTCTGGAATTCCTCAAGGGGAAGAAATATTTCGGTGTTTGGCTACACAATGATAAATGGGGGTGTTCTCTGACGAGACTAAGTTGATCTTGATTCTTAAATCAAGTTAATCTAAAGTTGAGTGTGACCACCAGGAATTAGCTCGAGCAGGAGCCTTTTTTTAGTTCCGGTATTTCTCAAGGGCAAGGACTATCTTGGTGCTTTGGGCTACACCAGAATAAGTGAATGTGTTCTCTGACGACAGTAAGTTGAACTTGATGCTTCAATCAAGTTAACTTAAAGTTCGTTGTGGCCACCAAGAACTAGCTCGAGGATGAGCTTCTTCTTCTTAGTTTCAGTATTCCTCAAGGGTGAGGACTATCTGGATCCTTTGTGCTACACCAAGATAGGGGAGGGGGGTCTCTGACGAGAGTAAGTTGAACCTGATGCTTCAATCAATTTAACTTAAAGTTCGGTGAGATCACCAGGAAGTAGCTCGAAGATGAGCTGCTTCTTAGTCCCTTCTCTTGGTAACCCGGCCTCTTGCCCGGGACTTCGTAGCCTGCTGACTCTCGTATTATACCTCGTTTTTCTCAAGTTTTTGGTATATATACGTCGCAAGAAGATTCCTCCTCCAACAGTTTTTCTTAGGGCGTCGTACAGATGACCCGGTGGGACCTTCTGGATTTCGGGCGACGCTTCCCTAATTTCGCCACTGAGGTGAAATTGAATACCCGCTCTTAGAGTAAATCTTGTAGTTTTAAACCGATGTTAGGGTCTCCAGTCCGACCTGAGCTGATTATTGCCTTCTGTGGTCTCGGGAGGTCGTTCGGCTTCTAACCAGGAGGAGGGGCGAGTGTGACGTGGTTAAGAGTTTAAATTGTGGCGTCTACACGGCCAGGATATTGTGGTCACTGTCCCGTGGCTGGCCTGTGACGGAAGGCGGGTATCGTTCTCCTCACATACCTCCCTTCGAAGAACTTAATAAAGGAGGGGGGAACTCCAGTGAACTACAAAAACAACTAACTCAACCTAGTTGACAAAAGCAAAGTTGCATATCTTTGAACCTTCTCTTGATTATTCCGGCTAACTGGGGTCAACCCTACACTTACCTAAAGTTTCTTTAAACTTGGACGCACACGCGCGCGCTTACAAAGGCATTGGGTCGAAATAGGCCTCGCGAGCCTACGGTGGGTATGTTTCACAACACATTTAACATACTCACAACATAATTTAACCTTCAAACAAAACAAAAACCTATTCATCGATCACGCACAAAAAAATAAAAACCAGCTACTTCCTTACATTTATAAACTTTTAAGTACTTAAATCCTAACGATAACTACTAACACACAATAAATGAAAACATGGTTCACGATTACTAGATGCTAAAATAACCCTCGATGGGGTTTCGAGGGTTCTAGAGCGGCTTTACCTTATCGGCCCCTTTGATATAGCCTATATTAAAATGGTGCTCTATGACCATTACCTTACTGCTCCTGAGTCGGTCGTTCGATTTATTGAGTCTACCCAAGTAAGTCACACAATGGTAGTGGTATTCCAACCTACTCGAATTACCCTTCTTATGGTACTTGAATAATTTTACTGACCCTTATGGCTAGAGCGGCCTGTTGTAGTGTGGCATAAATGATCGGAGCGTGAGTCCCATAGTCCTCCTTTAACAAGGTACACTGGGAGATCGAGTCTGGGTTCGATATAACGGGGTCGGAGACAAGTTTCACTACGAGATAGTTAATGGGCGTGAATCTCACGGTGAATTGAGGTTTTAATGGTAACTTCGTGGCCGTTACGTTCTGGGGGAAGACTACTGGGGGTATGGGAATACTTATTATCCGCGTCTACCATCTGACGCGGTTAACCTTGGTGTACCGCATTTACACTTCCATATCCCTTCTTTGTCACCCCATTTCGCTAGGTTTTCATCGTAGGTACTTCCTTAGGTACACATGCTTGTGCCTCTTCTCTCCTTCTTTTTAATCCATCGTTACCCCATTCGGCTGGGTTCTCCTCGTAGATACTTCCTTAGTTACAAGTGCTGGTACCGTTTCCCTACTTACTTTTTCCTCCATCGTCACCCCATTTTGCTGGGTTTTCACGGATGGTACATTCCTGGGTCTACTAGGATGGGATAAGACCGCCTCGATCTCCACCTGATTCTCGCTAGATGTTGTTTCATGTGCTAGCAATCTTTCTTTTTCTTCTCTCTCTTCTCTTTCTGCTTGGGCAAGTTCTCTTTTCCTCTGATTCTTCTTTCTTCTACTTCTCTCTTCATCTTTATTTTTCTTTCTTCTGATTCTCTTTCAATCTTTATTCTTATTTCCTCGGCTTCTCTTTTCGCTTTCGCTATTTCTCTTCCCCTCTGTATTCTTATTTCTTCTGCTTCTCTTTTCAACTGTATTATTCTTTCGTTTGTTTTACTTCCCCTCGATATTCTTCTTTCTTCGGCTTATATTTCCCACTGTATTCTTGCCTCTTCGTATTTTTGTTCTACTTTCTACTTCTTTCTTCGATTTCTCTTTCCCAATCTATTGTTTCTTCTTCCATTTCTATTCTCAGTTCTTACAGGGCGTAGGCATCCATATCTTCCCTTTCTAGTCCCAGCATTTGGGCTTGTTGGTAGAATCTTTCGCCCCAATCCATTTTGTAAGTGTCCATCACACTCTCACCGCTGTACGCTCACGTACTTATGCAAGCACTAACCCCGTAGCGCGCTGCCTAACTTCCCTTAATCCCAATACTTTGTTGATTAAATAGCACTTCACAGATAAATTAATTACTAACCTTGACAAGCTAATCACCACAAATTTTATACACCGACTTTGTTATGTTTTAATCTTTCCTCGAACGCTTAGCACCCCTTTACTCTTCCTGAAGGGAATACAAGACAACCAACTTTTACTGAGTTCCTCCAATACCCAGAAAACCTGACACCAAATATTTATGTCGTGGTATAGGAAGGAGTTCGTACGTATGGGTTGTTTAAGTACTAAACGAAAATCTCCGTGATTAACGTTTTATTTGTCTAAACTTATTAAAACTTTGAGGGTTTCTTGTGCCATACTTAGCGTTTCGAGCATAGAATAAAAATTTGTTAGAACAAACTAAAACTTTAATTAAAACAGGCTCCCCCCAAAAATTAAACATAAACCAAAAGAAATATTACGCCCTAAATGCACAGTAAGAACTACAATAATTTATAAGTAAGGCTTTCTAACTTGACCTACTTGACATTACAGTGATGGTTGATCCACCACTCACGTCAATATGATAAAAATGCTAACTACCTTTACTGGACTGATACCAGAGTTTAAATACCTTTGTTGATCACTCTTGAAGCGGGTTTGAGTCTGACCTTGAACTCAATGCGTTACGTTACCTCAGGAATGTTATTATCTGGGAGACGCGTGCCGCTCGTCAAGATGGTTGGTGCGAATGAAATAGCGCTAAAGCCACATAGGACTTTGGCGAGCGTGGCAGA
Source organism: Ceratothoa steindachneri (assembly GCA_963969495.1). NCBI lineage: Eukaryota > Metazoa > Arthropoda > Malacostraca > Isopoda > Cymothoidae > Ceratothoa > Ceratothoa steindachneri. The sequence continues at coordinate 25,399,290 of OZ018318.1, read as the reverse complement.
TTGGGGAGTCACACGCCTTCGGCAGGAAATGATATCACCACAGGATAGTGAAAGAATGTTCCTTTCTCCTCTTCGGATTATTCTGGGGAATCATTCGCCTTGGCTAGCGATGAGCCAAGACTTGACTACTTTGACTGAACGGAGGGCTGGAGGGAGTGCACTGGAGGGTCTTCCTCAAGGGCGAGGACTATGTTTGTGCTTTAGGCTGCACCAGGATAGGAGGGGTTTCTCTGACGAGAGTAAGTTGAACTTGGTTCTTAAACCAAGTTAACTTAAAGTTCGGTGTGACCACCATGAACGGGCGCGAGGATGAGCTTCTTCTTCTTAGTTCTGGTATTCCTCAAGGGCGAGGACTATCTCGGTGTTTTAGGCTACACAAAGATAAGGGGGAGTGTTCTCTGAAGAGAGTAAGTTGAACTTGATTCTTAAATTAAGTTAACTTAAAGTTGAGTGTGACCACCGGGAACTAGCTCGAGGATGAGCTTCTTCTTCTCAGTTCTGATATTCCTCAAGGGCGAGGACTATTTGTGTTTTGGGGTACACCAGGATAAGGCAGGGGGGTCTCTGACGACAGTAAGTTGAACTTGATTCGGGAACTTTGTAACCTACTGATTCACGTATTGTACCTCGTTTTTAACAAGTTTTTGGTATATAAACGTCTTCACCCCAATGGGGTAGGGTAGGAGGGTAGGGGATTTGTGAACAGGCCGCATGAAGATTCCTCATCAAAAGTTTTTCTTAGGGCGTCGTACAGATAGCCTAGTGGGACCTTCTGGATTTCGGGCGACGCTTCTCTAATTTCGCCTATGAGGTGAAATTGAATACCCACTCTTAGGGGCAAATTTTGCAGTTTTAAACCGATGTTAGGGTCTCCATTCCGACTTGAGCTGATTATTGCCTTCTGTAGTCTCGGAAGGTCGTTCAGCTTCTAACTGGGAGGAAGACTGTCTACACGGTCAGATATTGTGGTCACCGTCCCACTGCTCCCCAGTGAAGGGTTGGGGGGTGGGGGTATTGATTCCCTCACACACAGTTTAGGTCAATAAAATTAGGCTGTTTTTTTGTTTGCTGTAAAAATTGCCTAATTGGTATGCCAATTTTTCGAAGGAAATGAATTTTGTAACCTGAATTTTTTTCCCTTGATTCCGATGTGTTTGGCTCTCTGCGCCCTCTCCTTCCTTTTCATTAGCCCCTCTTCAACTGATACACAAAAGCGTAAGCAACTTTAAGGCTTAAGGAATTCTCTGATGACCTCTGCCTCTTACAAGAAAACGCATCCCCTAGGCCTTAAATTTCAGGTCAAAACGCGCTCTCTAGTTATTCTGGGAGGTCAGTATTTATTTGGCTCGTAGGAAGAGTGAATTATATGGAGTGTTTGCTGGTCATGTTTATTTGTGTGCATCATTTGCCTTCAAGTTGCCGGCGAATGCTAAGGGTTATTATAAGCGAAAATATGGTTGACAGGTTGAAAGAGGCTTGAAGAATGCGACAGAACAATTCAAGCACCTTACTCAGAAATCACTCAACGATGCAGGTAGATTTGCTGCAGGAGTGCCGCGACGAAAAGGCCTTTGATATTAGCATAAAAATTCGAAGGTAACTTTAGGCGACTTGCATGGCGCTTGGTGAGGTGGGATGCAATAGAAGATAGCCGGATCCGGGAAAATGAGACTGCATTGCGGGGATAGCAAAGTGCTCGTTGATTGTGAGGTGAGCCGAGTGCAGATGTAGCGGGTGCCGTCCGACGTGTGTGGTTAGACTCGCTTACCCCATGTGCTATCTTTGTAAGTGTTGTTTGAGGAGTGGGGAAGTGAGATTGTGGTTTATATAAAGATCATAGCTGATATGTAAGAAAGAGTTGATGGTTAAAGGAAAGGGGGTTGAAGCGCAAATCACTACGACCAGGGTTTGCCGATAGGGTCCTCAAAAGAGTATCTAAAGTTAATGCAACCGAATAATGGGTTTTAGGAAAATTACCATTCGATAAATTGACTAAGGGAGAACTGCCCGTATGGGGAAACTACCTGCGGGAATATGCTCGGATTCAAGATATATGAGGGGTGATCAGAAAGTAATGATAGTGCGACCATATATTTTGGTAGAACAGTGGTAAATTCAAAGGGTAGTCTACATTCCTTCAAAGTACCCCCATCCTACCTCTATGCAGCGTTCCATTCTCCTTTGCCAGTTAATGAAGCAGTCACGGTACTCTAAAGCTGCTATACTTCGTAACACTGAATTTACTGTTCGTGTCAAGTCTTGGATACGATGAACTCGCTTCCCTACAATCGCATCGTTGAATCTTTGGAAACGGGGAGCAAGATCAGGTGACTAGGGTCGGTGTGCAGGAAGAGGAATACCCTGTTGCTCCAGGAATTGCCCAGTCAGGTGCGCATTGGGGATTGCAGCATTGTCGTGGTGCAGCAAAAGGCGCGATCGGCGGTGGCTTAGTGCGGACTTGCCTGATGTTCCAGAACTTGAGGAAGGACTTGGTAAGTGTAGTACTTGGCTGTGATAGTCGACTGTTTAGGCACGACATCTATACACATTAGTCCTTAAGAATTAAAGAAGATGGTGAAAACGCGCTTCCTGATGCAAAATCTTTCCTTCAAAATTTGAGGTCGAGGCTCTTCATCATTCGACCACACCATGTTGGATGCTTGTCTCTGGTGATGAAGAAAGAAGTTCAACACCTATCTCTGTTAGAAACATCTGAGAACCGTTTCGATCTAACACTCATCTCCGGGAGCAATATCCGAGAACCGTTTCAGAACCATTTGGTTCGAATTCAGCCAGCCAGAGACGACAAATCCGTAGCCGTTTGCTCTTCAGCTCTTCTGTTAGCAAATGGAATATCCATCGAGCACACTTCTTTCTAAGTCCTGAATGTTCATGGATGATGTCATGTGCACTCCCAAAACTCACACCAAACTCCAAAGATAAGAAGAGAAGAGTAACAGTTAGATCTTCGTCAATGATGGCCGGGGCACGGACTGTTTTTTCCTTCATCACAGTTTCCAGTGATGGAGTAGATTCGGGAAAAATTTGCAACAATTTCCCTCTGATATTCGTTGCTTTTTTTCTGGTGTTTCCACCTAGTAAACGTGTAGAAGTTGCAACCTTCTATCGAAAAATCCAAGTTTTCGGCTAGAGGGCGAAATCAACAATGACAGCGGAATGAGAATATGTAACCCAGCCAAGCGGTGACAGGTTCAACCAGGTCACAACAGGCAATATTCGATGACCCGAGCTCCACTCCCTCTCATCATTCATGGTCTCTCTGCTAGGAGTCAGAATGTAATTACTTTCTGATCATCCCTGGTAATATGTTGTCTTATGAAGTCTAGGTACACATTCGCAGTACCCATCCAATTATTCGCACTAGCGGACCAACTCTTTCAGACGAAACCATCCCCCATACCATGACGCTGCTTCATTCATGCTTGGCAGACTTTTTAACACATATATGTAGGGTTAAGTTTGTCACCTGCAGCGCATCTGACATCAGATCGATGTCAGATTCTCACTATGAAAGTCCCACTTGTTACTGGGGAAAGGTTTGTGATTGTTAAATTCTAAGAGTGCATAATACAGGTTGAATAAATTAGCCGAAGGGATTCTTAATTAAAGTCTTTTCAAGGGTACGTCAAAAAGGAGGAGCCACAAATAAACACACAAACAAAAATAAACTTTACACTAAAATAATAATTGGTAGCTATAGTTAAACGGGCATTTAGGTAAATAAGGATTAAATATTAAACACGGATTAGTCCAGGTTGACAGCAATTATAAATAATAATATCAGGGAATGACTCACTTGAATCTCTTTAAAAAAAAGAGGGGAGGATAACACTGACGTTAAGCGTCTTGATTTATGATGACAGAGTGTATTCTTCTAGTCACAGACTCTGCGGGGCGGGATTACCTTTAGGAACTATTTGAGACAGTGACCAAGTTAACTCAGCGGGTCGCGTTAGCAGTCGATACGTTACGGCAGCGACTCTCGTTCAACGTGAGGGTTACGCGAGTAGGTCTGGAACACTTCTGGCGAGAAATGAACGGCGTTTTCATTTATACCGTGCAGTGTGTGAAATCGAGAGAGAGGTTCCCTATACGACAATTCGCTTATCGCGGCGCCTTCTGGACAATCTCCATGGTATCATAAAGAAGACAAAAAAAATTTAGGCTTCTCTGTGAGATAGGCCTTCTTTCGTCAGACTTCCTGTCCCCTTTTGGGGAAGTTTGGCACGGATAATGACTTTGGTCAAGGGGAAGCCGGAGGAGGGCGGTATAATGTTGCGGGAGGGTGGGGGGGGGGGAGAGGAGACGAAGGTCAACTCAAACGACAAAAATCTTTCGTTCCCAAGAACGCCTGGCGACATGCGAGTATGTACGTTCCATACCCTCTCAACCAAATTTTCAAGGAGATTATAAAATTTTGTTTTCATTTTATAACTTCAGAACGCGCGCAATAACATTTTTGGACCTTCCTAACTCTCTTGAAATCGCAGAAAGAGTCCTCTAAAAGATCTTCAAGCAAACTCTCTGACGGAGCTCAGGGGTCATTTTCACGTGTAATGGCATCTCTGCAGAGTGAGTACGACAACAATAGCAGTTGTTCACTTTTTATCTACAGAGCAAATTGTTTCCTGATGGTTTCAAGAAACTTATAGAATGTTTCTGGAAAAATTCTTTTTCCTATATTGCAAGTTCAGTATTTTATTTTGTTAGTTTATTTAGTATAATTTCTTTAATATACGATTGGAAAATATGAAATCTTTATGAAATATAGGCAAAGCATGCCTTTATGTATCCTCAAAATTTCCTTAACTTAAACCATATATTTTTGAAAATATTTTAATAAAGGAAAAGCGTCTATCCTTTTGATCGGTGCTATATATATATATATATATACAGTGGCGGCAACAAAAAAAGTGACATTGAAAATTGGCAACAGAAATCGATACACAAAATCGCTTTCACGATTTTACTTGCCAACAAGCCAATGAAAAGGGGCGGGGCTTATGCCGCGAACGGACGACTCTCCTGAGCTAAGACAACAGAACTGCGCTTTATTGCAACTCAAGTGTCTCGTTTGAGCTCGTACAGTGAGGTTTTAGTGTACGGCGCTCCAGCGTGCTGATTTCCTGCATTCGTAGCTACATTTGACCTGCAATAACTTCTGTGTAAATGGATACAATGGGGCAGTAAAAGCTTTCTATGACAGAGAAAAGCTGTGCCTTGACCCTATTTGAGCAGCGAAAGTCTTTTATTGATGTAGCAGCAGATTTAGGAACCTCAAGAAATACGATTTATCGCCTAAAATGGGCAGCTGAGTTATTGCCACCAGGTACCATACCAAAGAGGAATGAGGGCACTGGTGCAGCTAGGAAGACATCTCCAAGGACTGATAATATCCTAAGGCGTGAAGTGATGTCAGACCCTTCTGTAACCTCCGCTTCAATCAAGAAAAAACACCCAGACCTCCTCCAGAACGTCGCCCTCAGGACCATCCGTCATCGCTTACAGAAGGACTTAGGCCTACCGGCTCGCCGCGCTGCCAAGAAGCCACTTCTTACCAAGGCTATGAAGATGAAAAGGCTCAATTTTTGCAAGACCTATAAACATTGGGCAGCTGCCCATTGGAAGAAGGTCATGTTCAGTGATGAGAACACCTTTAGACTGGTCAGAGGAGAGTCAAAGATCGTGCGTCGTCCCAGCAATGTGTCTCGGTATGACCCAAAATATACCGTGAAAACTGTGAAGCACCCTGATAGTGTGATGGTGTGGGGTGCCTTTAGTGAAAACAAGGGTAGAGGAGGTCTGTACTTCCTTCCCAAGAATGTAGCCATGAGGGGGGCTAACTATCTCGAAGTTTTGAGGCAGCACATGCTGCCATTTTGGGAAATTCATCAGTGTGAATTTTTCATGCATGGTCGTGCCCCTGCTCACAGGTTCCAGTTAGTAAAAAAGTTCTTTAATGATAATAATATTAGTGTTTTGGAGTGGCCTGGTAATTCCCCGGACCTAAATCCTATTGAGATTTCTTGGAATCTCATGAAAACCAAAGTTCAAGAGACAGCACCCGGCAGCATCAAGGACCTGATAGAATCACTGCAGAAGATCTAGGTTACGATCGACCCCACCTACTTCGCAAACCTGGTTGAATCAATGCCCAATCGACTTACGATGGTCATCAAGTGCAAGGGCAACATGACCAAGTATTAACTTTCATGAAATATTCATAATAAAATATGTAAGTTACATTTTTCTGTTTCATTTTCCCCGAATTGTCACATGTCACTTTTTTTGTTGCCGCCACTGTATATATATATATATATATATATATATATATATATTATTAATATTATTACATAATAAGTGAAAATCACATGACACGTGTTATACAATAGTTGTATTTAAAGGCTCAAATAAGTGAAAATTTTGTGCCTTTAGATACATATTATATATATATATATATATATATATATATATATATATATATATATATATATATATATATATATATATATATATATGAGGGTATGGAACGTACATACTCGCATGACGCCAGAAAATCGTGGGAACGAAAGAAATTTGTCGTTTGAGTTGACCTTCGTCTCCTCTCTCCACCCCCTTCCCCCAACTGGCGACAGGAAGTCTGACAAAAGAAGGCCTATCTCACAGAGAAGCCTAAATTCTATTTGCCTTCTTTATGATACCATGGAGATTGCCCAGAAGCCGCTGCGATAAGCTAATTGTCGTGAATGGAATCTCTCTCTCGATTTCCCACAATCCGCGATATAAATAACATCGCTGTTCATCTCTCTACAGCAGTGTCCCAAACCAACTCGCGTCACGCGTAACTCTCACGTTAAACGAGAGTCATTGCCGTAATGTATCGACTGTCAACGCGCCGCCGAGACAACTTCGTCGCCTTCTCAAAAGTGTTCCTCAAGTAAATCCCGCCCCGCAGAGTCTGTGACTAGAAGAATACACTCTGTTGCTCAACGTAACTTAAGAAAGAAAAGGAACATCCAAATAGTTACTGGAAGTTACTATTTGTTAGTGTCACATCCACTTAGGAGGGAACTAACCGGAACTGCAGCCAGCAGCTCCGAACCCGTCGTCTTATCCCCCTCTCCCTAAGAACTCGTGTTAACGCCACCTGAACCACCCCGTCTGGACCTGAGTAGTCGTCTCTCCAATCCATCACAATTAATGGTAATCTGTAAACCCAGTTTCCCCCCATTCTTAAATTACCTATTCAATTAACAGTGATTGATACTCCCATTGAGTCATTATAAATCTCGACGCTTAACGTCAGTGTTTAATATTTAATCCTTAATTTTGCCTGTTTAACTATTGCTAATTATTATATTTGTGTAAAGTAAAGTTTATTTTTTGTACGTTTGTTTATTTGTGCCTCTTTCTTTTTGACGTACCCTTGGCAAGACTTTAATTAAGAATCCCTTCGGCTAATTTATTCAACCTGTATAATGCACTCTTAGAATTCAACAATCACAAACCTCCCCCCAGTAACAAGTGGGACTTTTATAGTGAGAATCCTGGCTACGGCACAACCCGCCTCTAACCAGCTTTCGCACGTTCAGTAGGAATTAAAGCCTACTTATATATATATATATATATATATATATATATATATATATATATATATATATATATATATATATATATATATATATATATGTGATCGTAGATTGAGTTTGAGTCATACGGTAAATACAATCGACTTAGACAAAAGCGGTGTGTCCAGATCATGGACTAGAATAATTATTGGACCAGACTATGAGCAATTCTACGACAACGAACGATGACAAAGTTTGATCCAACACGTTTCTTTTATATAAAATTAAAAAGAAAAAAGAATTCCAGGACTAACTTTGGGAGGAACTTGGAAGTTATATCATCAGAAAGAGAATGTAAAACAACATGTAAGGGTTTCAAATTTCGTTAGAATCGGTCAAATAGTTATTATGTTATTGCCAAAACAAAATAATTCCCGGGCTAACCTTGATAGGACTTTGGGAGTTATATCATTCGAAAGAGAATGTAAAACAACATAAGGGTATTAAATACCGTTAGAATTCACCGATAACTATGTTATTACCAAAACAAAAATAGCAAAACGGAGACCGACCCAAAGAGTGAGATGTAGAGTCGGCCGCAACTAAAAATAATGGCAACAACCAAAAATAATGATAAATATAATACGAGACAACGACAGATGCAAAAAATCATGGAGCGAATATTCACAAAGAGTGTCTACCTTCTTATTATAGTCAGGTGATTCTTATTTGATAGGTGATGATCGAACGGATGGCAAGGCTGAACGGGACGTTTTCTGTCAAGAGATTTAAATTTGGAAGAGAATCATTTAAAGCCGCCTCAACTAACTGTTGCTTGAACCTTTCATTTAATATATAAATAAATTCTGGATTTTTAAAATTGTCGCGCTAATTAGTGAAAAACATGAGTTTAAATAAAGCATTAGACTCATTGCCTGCGCGTTCATAATATTTGTCTTGTCGTTCTATATATATTTCATCGACATTTTACATGAAATTTTATACACACTTACTTTATAATGGAAGGGCTGCTTATTCAGGGTTAGTTATTATTTTAGACAAATTTTAAAGGTTAGAGAACAATGCACTTTAGATTGAGCATCATTCCTATTATTAGAAAAATTCTAATATTATAAACTCACGTCACTACATTGAGGTATGATCAAGGCAGGGTCATTCTTCGGATAGGAATCTTTAAGATTATCTAGAGACAATAATTTATATTCGTTATATTTTACGAAGATGCAGTCAGCCCAGCCAAGAGCACAAAAAGTATTTAAGAGAGGAAAGAAGAAATAGGTCAAATTGAGGGGATAATAGGTTCATTTAGTCAAAATGTAAGCGTGAGAAAATACAGAAAAGTAAGCTCATAACGCAGAAGCAGCCACAGAGGTCACGCCAAACATCGATTCCAATTTTACAATGCCAAGCATAGCAAACCAAAAATTTCTCATCTCTAGAACCACACATCCAATCTATATAACATGGAAATGAAAAAATATAACATAGGTTAAGCTGGATGGGTAACTTTATTATCTTTCCTCTAAAGTTTTGTCATTGAACATCCTCCTCCATAGTTTTGGGTTACTAAGAACTAAACCTGACCAAAAATCCCTCTAGTAAAATTATTGTTCTTAATACAATTTACTCAGGCGTTTCATAACCTGAATTACGTCTGTAATTGAAGTCTAAATTTGGCAAACAGATCCAGTTCCTATAAAGTTTGTGTTCTTAAAATTTGTTTTTGCATTACCAAGCAAACACATCTTGATTTTTTGTGTGTTTGAGTAGTAATGCGGGCTGATTGCCGAGTCTTCCCTCCCACTTACCCCACCTTTACCGTGGAAGCCTAGTCTCTCCCTTCCCCTTACGGTGGAAGCTGAGTCTCCTCCCCCCCCCCGTTACTGTAGAAGCCAAGTCTCTCCCCCTCCCCTTATCGTGGAAGCCGAGTCTCTCTCCCCCCCATCCCCTCAATACTTTGGTTAGTGACCTTTTTCGAAGGAATTAGTCCATACATAAGCACATACACACTGGAGCTTCCTAAGGAATTAGAGTATACACACGCGCACACACATACATTGCAGTGGGTTAGATTAGGAATAAAATGGCGCCCAACCCCTCTCACCCCCCCTATCATTGGTCACAACCAGCCTTCGTTACATGCAGGAAAAAACAAGCGATATTTAGTACACAAACGCACACACAAACACACACACACACTGGAGCAAATCTGTAAGGGGAGATAAAGACTGCATAAAGCTGATTTATCGTGTATTATTCTGTCCGTCAACAACGGAGTTGCCACTTAACTTTTTTTTCAATTTCTTAATTGGTCCGTCTAGTTGCAATCTTTTAAATCATTTGTTGCTAAACACCTCTGTATGTCACACGTTCTAAGATGCTCCTCCATCCACACCGTATCACGCCGACTAGGTAAATATTTTTCACGCCAAGTTGTGTGTGGATTGGATTATAAATTTAGCCCAGACTATTCATCTCAGGTTGATTTCTTCCAGCATCTTCGTCGACCTATTCATGAACACCCAATTGATCCGATTAAATTTCTGTATAGTGTGTCAGTCCAGCCGCCTTTCAACTACAATAACGGAAAAGATGTTCTTGAACATCTCCAGTTTATGGATTTAGAAGATTTAATCATCGGTGAAAAATTCAAAAACGAGCTTATGGATTAGTTTTTCTTTGTCGGAGGACTATTCTATCGTTACACTACATGGGTGGATAGGTTTTTCTGCATATTGCATTGTAACATGATTAATGAAGGTGAGAAATAGTGAACATCGCTATATTTGACGCAAAACCCTTGTTATTTCGCTTTCTCTCATGGTGTGCCGATGAGCTCACTGATATAAAGATTGAAGAAGCAAGGGTGAATGAATTATCTTTCTCACAAGATCGCGAGAATGTTATGAGTTATTTTATAGACAAATTAAAATATTGGTAATTAAACGCGTGTTTTTTTTCATCTTTATTTTATTCATATTAATCAGAAAATATTGTCAATGATTAAAAATATATACATAAAGAGCTAATAATAGCTGATAGGGATTCAATGGATGTTAAATTTTTAACTGTCAAGTAAGATCCCGTTGAAACCGAAAGGTATGGTTCGATAATTCTCTGAAGGTTCAATGCGTTTACGAAAGGTTTTTCTCAAAATCTTTTCCCTCTCTCACCTCTATCACTCCACAGTATTCCTCGGCTCTGAAACCCATAAATCGTACAGAGATGTGACTATGATCATCGGCTCTAACTAGGCGTTTCATAGTATCGTAGGTTATTATATCCTTCGTCTGAGTGTTAATGGTTAATCCTTTAATACGAAGTATATACTTCACCATACTCGTCGTTTGGATACGTATCGAATAGGATTTGGAACCCGTTGAGCAAAATGAATCTCCATCACCTCGGCACCGTACACATCTTTGATCTCATTTGTAAGATCACCTAGAAATTCTCCAATTCGAGGTTATGGTTGATCTTTCCTAGCAATGAAGATAGCACTGTCTGTGTCACGGTACAACAAACGTTCACCTAACGAGTCTAGCATTCATGGTCTTTTACATTCATGGTGTTCACGAATCTAGAATCACTCAGAAGTCTTAGTAAACTCCGATTCTATGTCCTGAAAACAATCGTTGTCAGTGCTCAACGCCTTGATATACTGCTTCATCAACCCCAGTTTGAGATGAAGTGGAGGAAAAACGATCTTCCCTCGACTTACGATTGGCTCATTAACAAATTTTGGCATTCCTGCTTCCAAAGTTTCCCGAACTTGCCAATCTTTTTGGGACCAGTGTTTATCACGGGATCGACTGTCCCACATACAGATATAGCATGGGAACTTTGTATATCCCTTCTGCTGCCAAGGAGGAAGTTGACCATCTTAAGGTCTACACATATGATCCAATTGTGTTTATGGTACTTAAGTAAATCCATGACCATTCTTATGTCATCGTGAGTTTCTTGCAGATGGATAGAGTGACCGAGAGGAATTGCACCAAACCAAAGTCATTGCCATTATGCAAAAGGACACACTTGAGGCTACGCTTGGAGCTATCCAAAAACAGTCCCCACTCAGCAGGGCTATAGGTGCCAAGTCCCAACTCGGTAAACAAACCAGGAACATCGTGGCTGCACACAAATTGTTTGTTCTCAGAGAAATACTTAACAAATGTACTCTCTCTTGTTTGGTAATATGATATCAGTACCAACCTGTCAAACATATGTCTTTCACTCAACCTGGAGGCTAAAAGTTATGCAGCTTTGTTGGAGAGTGCCAAATCACGTATCAAGTCATTCCAATACTCTCGATTGAAACAGTCAGGAGCTAATGACTGTTCAGCATCTGATGATGAATCTGCAGACTCTGAATCCATTCCATGGACGTCCATATCAGGTACATCATTTTCATCCTCCGTAGAAGCATATCCACTGAAAATCGGAACTGGTAAAGACTCAGAATGAGGTACTGGCTGGATCGCCAAGCCAATGTTTGGGTAGTCGATCTTGTGCCGATTTTTGTTGCTAATCCCTTTAGTATTCACCAGACAGAAATAATAGTCCGATACATGATCCTTTGGCTCTCGCCACACCATGGGGATTCCAAAAAAAAGACCATTTCTCTCTCCTTTCGTCCACTCACCAAGATGTTCCACATAACTATGGAAAAAAGCATGTGGGTCCCACTTCTTATCTCGATCACGAAGAGGAACATCAATTTTAGCCTTATAGGTGCGGATCACAAAGTTTGATTTATTGCGCCTTTGACGAACTAGCATGTAACAGCCACATATGCAGCAGAAGGTGTCTGGATCATTAACGCAATTTCCTCTTGACGAAGCCATCAATCTAACATGAGCCCCGAAAAAGAAACATTAATGTCAATATTCTGCACAATTACACTTATTACTATCTTACTACTATGTACTGTGAAGTATTTGCTTTATACAAGCACCCTCTCTATCCGACGGAGGGCAGTTTTCGTGGAAACGAGAAAAGAGAAATTACAGAATAACTATAGCATGTAGGTAAAAATATATTATATATTAGAAAATCAGCATGATAAAACGAATTAAAATTGGCAGATAAATCTACATAAGTCACCAGAAAATGTGATTAAAATTATTTCCCTGTGTTATCTAGTTAATCATGTTCTCAGCACGCACTTCTCTTTTTTATCTAAAGCAAACTTTGCATTTAGAAATGAATAAATATTTTTTTAATGTAATTCTGCTCTTTAGATATCTAATGAAAAAAAAAATTATCAAAGTTGATTTTATAATTTCAGTTTCGGTCAATGTTTACTCTCCAGTCTTGATATACAGTATATTGAAAGTTTAATAAAATATCTTAAAACTTTAGATTCTAGGCTCAGTCTTACACATTCCACTGAAACGTGACCAAGCAGTCTTCAGAGACGGGTTCCTGGAAATGGTCCATCTAGTGGTACCGCATCTCGTGTTTTTTTATCTTAATGTCGTTATATTGGAAAGTAAATTCAAAGGAAAAATTGAGGCCCGATGGTGCTTATCTTTATATTCTCGAGGCATTCGTTCTCACATGTCCTTTGCAACGCAGGCGTAAGGATGCGCTGATTCCGATATATCAGTATAAGGAAGGGCAAAACAACGGTGCTGTGTCGCAGTTTGTTTGTGAAGAGTGTATAAGCTGGCCAACTCTCTCAATAATTATATTATCGCTCTTACCTGTCCGAGAAGCCCACAGAAGATGAATCCCAAACCACCCTCAGCTGGAATAGACGAATTTTGAAAATGCTACAGAAGGATGAATCATGTAGCTCATCATAAGACTTGGATAGCTAAATTTGACATTTGCCCTCCTGAAATCTCGCCAACCCGATATTATGACCCAGTCAGTTGGTTAGTGACGTCAAACGGAGTGCTAGGAAATATTTAGTGTGTATAGACGCACAATTTCCCGCTTAATATTTCGGAACAAAAAATAGGTTCTCTTTCTTCCGACATTACGTTTTTGTCCTTCAATTACCCAGCGAAAATCTGACTGCTCTCCAAATATTTTATTTTTTATGAATGATGTAGGTAACACCATCTAATCCACCTCAAAACGAAATAATTTGAACAACAGTTTGAATAGAAAGGACTGTAGTTAGGGTAAGTTTAAATGTGGCAGGTATATAGTCGTATTATACAACTTGTTCTAGTATGATTAAGAAGGTGTCTAAATCAATTGAACGACTTCGATAAGCATCGAAGTCTCCTTTTATAAATATATCATGGCCCTGAAATGTCAACTGAATTCCACAACAACAATTAATTCGGATGTCGAAAATTTCTGTGATTATTTCAGTTTATATTTTAGTGTTGATCAAACTATTAAAGCTTATATTTTCTTTGCATTATGGTATAATAGTCGCATTTGGAAAATATCTAACTAGGAATAGTCACTTTTGGCTGATTGCGGTTTTTCAGATTGAGCGAGATTTCGGGTCTCCTCTTCCCTGTATATCTCAAAAAGCACATTACCTTGAACTAACTTGATACCAAAGTTATTTTTCTACCTAATTCTCGTATTAGTACCTCGTTTTTATACCTCCGTACCTCCGAAGCGATTGAAAAGTGTCTCAGGAAAGACTGTTTTCTAGCACATGAAGAACTATGGTCTCCTGGTTATATGTATAGGTGGTACCTTACACGTAATTTCACTTCATTAAATTACACTACTATACAAATACTTATGGCAAGTTAATTTTTCAAATGGCTACTTGTTTTTTTTTGGGCAGCCATCAAATGAATTAGGATTATGTGTTTAATTAACATCAAAGAAAGAACATTGCTATTTACTTAATATAACCTTACCTAGGGGAGGGGGCAAACGATTATACTAAAATGTTTGAAAATATTATTGATGCAATTTGTATTGCTCATATTCTCTATTATGGAGAACTTGAAACCATTTTCGATCAGTAACAAATCAAGAGATTGCAGAATCAATGGCCGGTATAAGGTAGAGAACACTGAGGGAGCAGAAAATACCTTGATTTATGATACAGTGCGGAATTATAAAAAATTTCAACCTAAGACTTCAATAAGTTATATGGAATACACCTCTTTTCCCGATCAAAATGTTTTAACTAAAACAAAGAAAAATATACTGGGCACACGGAAGCCACTAAATAATATAAGAAGTTTTAAGAGTTAAGTATAATGTGAGCGAAGAGAATGATGATCGATTACCTTACCTTGAGAAAAAGAATAAAGGGTCTCCACAGAGTTACGATATTTGTTCTAGAGAATATCGTTGGCGTTTGTAGTACTCGTAAATATGGATTTACTAGAAGCGACGTCTTGAACTGTGCTTTGGAGTTTTGTTAATATAATATTAAGAGAGAAATTTGGATATCTGTCCTTTTTGTCACATTCAGGTGCAAGTCATGCCCCACGTGATATATCTTTTTTAGTGAAAAAGATAACCCTTGGTTACCATCAACTTTAACCAGACAAAATTATCATTCTCTAATAAAGAATAAATGAATAGTTCATATTTAAATGATTGATCATTGAAATATATAAATTAATGAAAATGACAATAAAATCAAAAATAAATTTTTATAATATATAAAAAATCAAAAACACATGTGGGTTATTCTATTTAAGCTCCTTTTCCTAGCAGCAGACATGATTTGTAACACGACAAATAAAGATGACCTAAACACATACACAACCACGGACTGTCCGAATTCGATTACGAGCCACACTTTCGGCTGCACTCAGCCAAAAGTCGCGCACGCCAGCATACTACATGATGTAATGTTTACGGTAGGTCATAAAATCAAAACTTGTTATATATCATATATGAAATATATAGATTAATAAAAGGTAGTATACATAAATCAATAGGTTTGAGGTTATCACGGAAATCCATTTAATCATGTACTTTTTTGTCACTGATTAAAAATGTGTTAGGCTGGAGAAAAAACGACGCTCCAAAATTAATAGGAAACAAATCTCGATATTTCAGCAAAATGAGTTTGATGTTGCAGGACAAATTTCAACGTGAACTTTTCCTCGATGGTAGGAGACGCGACTTCGGTATAGGCGGTGTATTGACCCCTTTCAAATTAAGAATCTGTCCTCTCATTTGGGGATCATTTCTAGACACCTTGTTTTATCCCCAGTAAGGAATATGTCAGCGTTTATTCTTTTCAATAAGAGCATAGCAAATAGTAGAGCAAATTTTCATTTGTTCCTGTGTAAGAAAGTGAGGAACAAGCCTTGAATTCAATTTCTGTTTGCAAATGTTTTCCTTCAAAATCTCATCACAACCCATCTTGATAGTGTCCAATTCTTGGGTTGAAACCTCTGACTGTGACTTGATTAGTTTGAAGATAAGATTTTACTTTCATAATGTTTTCACCAATAGGAAGAGCAGCAGGATGCTCTGAACCTCTCTATTTTCCAGTCGCTTCTCTTTCATTGTTAACGTGTTTCTGCCAATCAAAGACATGTGTGCGAGACACTGCATTTTGTACACTTCTTCCAAGTTTTATGCAGAATTCTATATTATTACTTCTCCGATTTATTAAGAAAGAGAATCATAAAAAGCAAAAATAAAGAAGAATATCGTAAAGTTACGTATCGCACATATTCCAGAATCATGCTGGGAAAGAGTGATGAAGGGTGGGTTTACGTTGATAGGAAGAATAAGAACTTAAATTTCGAGTAGTCATTTGCGCTTAGAAGTCCTTATTTATTAGCCAAATTCCTACATATAAGAATAAAGCCTCAAATGATTTTTGAATGATACGAGTATATATCTCTTTTAATTACGGCGCCAGGCCTGGAACTTCCCGGAGAAATACACGAAAACCTACATCCTAAAATTTGGGAGATAGAACGTCGGTTGTCATATTGTGATAATGTTCACAAAATCTTTAAACAAAATGAAGATTCCAATTACATTGTCCAACAATTCAGTCGTACATTTTTTAAAAAACTAAATAGGCATCGAATAAAAACAGGTGAATTAGTCATTTATTGGTAATAAAGAAAATTATTAAAAAGTTATAACATACAACCTAACATAACAGTAATAAATGAACCACGACCGTAAGTATGTTTTAGAAGTAAATATAGTACATATACTAAATTCTGCACAATTATTCTATAGAATGAATGAATAATAAATATTTCTGCCATCCATCGACATAAAAGAGCTTCCAATTCGCTCAACGCCGATTCACTCTTGAGAGCACATCTTTTCCACTTACGCGACATCCCCATTCAAGCAGTACTCTCACATTCAAGCAGCACCTGGTCTGTTATAAACATTTTGCACCGCTGAATCCGAAAATGATATCCGTTTCCTCCGATCAAGTCATGTTTTTGCATGAGTCAATGAAAAAAAAAATCCGATCTTATAACCCAATCGATTCATCTTTTGTGACATTTTCGGTTGATTTTTATTAATATTTCTTATCCGAAATATGTTATTAAGATAAAATAAACATAATAGTCTAACATAGTTTATTAATTAAATTTTACATACATTGATTAATTTACATTGAATAGTAGACATTGGTAAAGGTAAGTACATGTAAATTGAATATTATGTCATCATTGTTCAGAATTCACGGCATGAAACTTATATTTCTTCGAGCTTCTAGAATGGTTAGCGGTAGGGATGTCTCTCTTCAGAGTCCAACAGTATTCAGCCATCATGACTGCAACCCAGCCTCCCTGATATTTACGTGGGATAAAATGAAAATGCCTCCTTTACGAATGGCTACCTTATGACAACACCGACTATTTTGAACTAATTAACACAACCTTCATTAGTCCTTTGTTTAAAAGTCTCAGAGAAAGTGTCCTCCTCAAGAAAACCCACTATGATCCCTAACACAAGTAACACAAAAACAGAAAGACCTTAGTGAACACAACCGACCTTAGAAGAAACTTGATTCCAACTGCCTCCAAACTCCTTTCTTAGTAAAAACCCCCCCCTGATTATTGATTAATCACGAGAGAACTCTCTTTGAATACGCAATATATCTTTTTAAAATACATGTCAACATAATAAAAACTTAGATGTATAAAAGTTTTATACAAATAACTCGATTTATGTTTACACGTTGGCATTTTAAATATTCTAATCGTCACCTGTTCTTAAAGTAACAATGAAATTGTAAAATTCTCAGCACATCGTTTATAAGTTGAATACCGTTAAACCACATCGTGTGTGGTTGGTCGCCGGATAAAATCCGATTCGGATTGATTTCACTGAGGTCACCATACTCTGTAGATACCCCGGGTTCGGATCCCTCGTAAATCAGTATGCTCTCATTGAGACTTTTAAACGACAGCTAACAACTTGTCTTGAGATCTCGATACGACCAAAAATCTCATGAAGGAATCAAATTAACAGTGAAATTAAAGTGAAAAGTTAAACACAAAGAAGAAAGATAGAAAAAGAAGATTTGAGGTGAACTGCGTTGAATTACTTCGATTTTATTAAAAGTAGTCAAATAAAGATGAGTATAATTTGAATTAGATCTTTTGCAGGAAAAAATTGTTAAACTAAATTTCCTTATTAAGAGGGACTTAGAGGAAATCATTACTTCAGGAGTGGTAATTCCAAAAATATATTTCAGATACCAGAACTACAAGAAAGTCAATTTATATTTAAGCTAAAAGAGCCAGGATTATGTACGCAAACAACGAGGCAAGTGTGTACGTGTAAGATATTGAACCATTATCGGAATTGACCATTAAATTATACAATTATAAAATACTATGCTTTGTATATAATATTCTAAATGTGGAGACCATGCGTGTATACAATACGCTAAATTTTGTCTTGATATACGAGTTAGCTCTATTTGTCTTATTTTTTCCCTGAATACATTGTTTAGAAAACCTTCATAGAGAGGAAATAATGAAGTCCACATTAGCTTGGTAATCAACCCAGACTACATTATATCGCTAATCCTACTCAACACTGCATCTTCACCGCACAAGCAGGGTCCCCATTTTTAACATTACAAATGGTACCTGGAGAAGCGACCCGCTTTCACGGCTACAGTAACCCGGAAGTCTCAAACTTGATTAATGCTAACTTTGATTTATAATTCCTTCTATACATATTGACTTTACCTAATTTTTGACAGTCTTTACAAACCTCTTCTCAACTATTATCTTGGCCATCAGCTAATT
This sequence comes from Ceratothoa steindachneri, assembly GCA_963969495.1. NCBI lineage: Eukaryota > Metazoa > Arthropoda > Malacostraca > Isopoda > Cymothoidae > Ceratothoa > Ceratothoa steindachneri. The sequence goes on along the minus strand of OZ018318.1, from coordinate 25,380,491 downwards.
TTGCAGGCTAGTCACCGATAAGTAGAGATGGGCACGATCTTGATCTCGAAGATCACTTTTATTATGGTGATCTTGATTTCTATCTCAGATCATTTCATTTCTTGTGATCTTGAGGATAAAATTAGACGTTGAGATCACTTTTAATTTCAGATTCTTGAATAGGAAGTTATGCGAATGTCATTTGGATATGTCCAAATGAAATCTGGTGGCGACTTTCTTAAACACTGAATGTTTATGTTGTCTGCAACGATTTTATTTAAACAAGTAATGATATCAAATCCCTGAAAACGTAAATTTTTATTTCACCTCAATGGTAAAGGATACATATAAACAAGTGAAAAAGTTGCAAACATTGATATCCTTTGTTAAATTATAGTTAACTATTTATATAATTGAACATCATGCACTCTTAATATGCGCCATATTATACGTGTACGTAGTTAACGTTATTAAAGAAAAAAATTACCTACAATTTTGAATGCTTATTAAATTTTTATATATATTAGCAGAATATCGAATGTTCACATATAATGTAATAGAGGAATAATGAATGAAATTTTACATCTTCAACAGGCTTCCAAGGTAACCATATATTTTACTTTCACCAGAACAGTATTCAATATATTTAGATAACAATGTTAGTAATAAGGCTCAATATGTGCTATTGATAGGAGAGTATTTTCATTTTTCAGATAAACATGAAATACTATCAAAGATATTTGTATACCGTCTAAAGAACTACATTTCTGTCTGCTTGCCTCGGCTCAACAATCAATCTTCTGAGATACATTAGGGTTAGTACTTCTTAGTAACTAAGTAGCAAGTAGTAACATTAACATTATAGTTCAAGTTATATTTTAAGTGAATAGTGCCATACTAGCCTAATAATGCAATGATCATGGTGAAAATATTTTTAGTTACAGATAACGTAATTTTAGAAAATTGCTAAGTATTAATTTCAAACAGAAATTTGAAACTCCGATAATTTATTTTTTTATGCAGAAATTACATTCGGATCTTTTGCATGAATATGAATCGGAGAGGAAATCTGGCAAGCGTTCAGCTAAAGAAAAAGATGCCAGCGTCAACAATGTTGGCGCAGCCAAAATTGGCAAGCACTCAACAATAAGCATTCTTTTCCATTTTTAAGAAAAACTAAGACAACTATTATACATGGATATTCTTGAAAAGATGATTCTTTACTTGTGGCTAATGGGCTCCTAAAATTAAGCCAAGGTGAAGTACATTAATTTAAATATCTTCTTTCACGGTAGTAAATCTCAAATATTTTGTTATTTTTTTCATATCTAATAAATATTTTGCTATATTTTCCATTACTAAGCTCTAATTAAAATAATTATTCTTCTTATTTGTATGATAATTGGACTATCGCTAGCCTAACTAAATATTTAGATTGATTTTCTATGGCTAATCTATTGTATTTGTTTAAATTTTTAAATATATTTTCAGATGTCAAAGAGGCTGTTCAGAAGCAATCGAACCACTCCCTAGATAGTTCTCTCTCTCTCTCTCTCTTTCTCTCTCTTAATTCTCTTGCAACAACGAGCAGTACAATGAAGGAAGACATACAAGTAAAATTTCCATCAGTTGACTATGTGCGTGTTATATGCAACATACAGTCAAGTAATTCTCTGAGTTTCATGGGAGTCACTGTGCATTAGATATGTTATTGATTTAGTATATTATTTTGATATAATTGATAAATTAATCATTTGTGATAGACTTATAGTATAATATTTTCAATTATTCGTCATGTGTTCCTGATTCACTAATTTGGTAAGTCTTCATTTTGCTGTTAATATGCACTATTTCACGGTTTGGTCTTATGAGATGGTGATATGGTAGGCTAGTCCTTGCTGAATTTACTCCTTTATATCAAATAGGTCTTCTCACCTAAGTTTATTTGCGCAGATTAACTGCTGCATGTTAACCAATAATATTAAATTAAACTTATTTTTTTATATTCTACAGTACATATTATGATGATTTGGTGCGAGGATCACTGGCTTTGGTATGCCAAAGTTCTATGAAACATAGCTTTGATAAAATTGCTGGAATATTGGACTGGGTCAACTCGGCGCATGGTTTATCTTATAGAAAAGTTGTATCTACAGTTGCCGAAAATGCATCGAAAATGGCGAAATGTCCTAAAGAGTTCGATGTTCGAGCTCAAAATCGTACTGATGACACTAATGAAAATGATGTTTTTGAAGACGAGGAGGAAAAGATTCAGATGAGTCAGTGAAACTATCATTCCATATTCGATGTGCTTCCCACACATTGAACTTGGTATCAAAAACTGTGGAGGATAAAGGACTGAATCCACCTGGACTAGAGAAAATAAAACATTCTGCAATGGGAAAGTGATCGGCGCTGTCAGATGTGGCTGGAAAATCCAAATCAGCAGAAAAATTACAGGAAATAACTGACGTCCAATTTTGCTACCCATGAGTCAGCCGATGGAACTCATTAAGCCAAATATATATAAAAAAGAACAACGTAAATGTTGCTCAATAAGAACTAAATATACCCATCTTAAAAGACAAGGAATTGAAATTTATTTCAGAATATTTGTTCTAAAACAAATTGCAGCAGCCCTCAATAAATTACAGACAGAGAAAGAAGGCTACCACGGTTGTCTTTTTCCAACACTCCTAGAGACTTAAGATGAAATCGCAAGATTGGATCCTATCAAACCAAACGACCCGCGCTTGAGACACTGGCAGAAGTCGTCAGATTTGATCATTTTCTCCTTGGGCACTGAGGTGACTGCTACTGTTAGACCTCGGTATCTCCTCTGTATTTCAAAATTAGTTGGATATCAATATTGCAAGTGCATAATTTAGGCGATCAAGAAGCAATCAAGTCTCAAATAACGGATAAGCTTCAAATAGCTGTAAAAAAGTGTAATTCTGACAGCAGTAGTTATTGTCCGTGGAACTCAGTCTCCTCATCTGAAGATGATTTCTTAAAAACTATGGACGGCTCATTCTTTACTCCGAACAAGAAGGAGGACTTAGGAGTCCTCAATTATTTTGAGGACAACAGTAAGGCACTCAACTGTATAGATAGATTTATTGTTATAAAGAAAATCTTCATGAGGTGTAAAACTACGCTACCTTCCTCTGCACCAGTGAAATGGTTGTATTCGTTTGCTGGCATGGCCCCAAACGAAGTCGTCTCTAGGACAATAACTATAGACAATTGGTTTTACTGAAAGCAAATATTTACAGTAGTTGAACATTAAATTAATACTCTTAACTTGCGGTTTTTACCCTTATATTGTCAGTAATTGAGCACTGTAGTAAAACTAAAATTAAATAATATGTAATTTTTATATTTTTATATGCATGCCATACATTAATATGAATTACGGATCTGACGAAATGAGAATTAAGTAAAATAGAATTAAAAAGTATATCTAGGTCATTGGTCATTTAATAGTTTTTCTATGCCGATATGTTATGATAATACTAAGTTTTAAGTTTACCACCTGAAAAACTGAAAGTGAAATCGTCAATTTCCGTGGTTTAAATCAGGTGACAAAACATATATATTTTGAGCATATAAACAAAAAGACCAAAATCTAAAAAAAAATCGGTAAAACAAGGGACGCAAAATGATGATGGTGAAAATGTGTTGATGTTAAAAACGTGATGATGGATAAGACATAACAATGGCGAATGCGTGATGAGGGCGGCGCTTTGATGATGACAATAACTTGAATCAGATTGTCTTGCAGCGATGTGAGCTCTTTGATTTTGTATATGACCATGTCGAAGAAGCGATGGGAACGAAGAGATGATGATCGTAAAGACACCGACGACGCCGAAACAAAAGCGCAAGCCCGACAACGGCGAAACATGACGACCCTGAAGACTGTGAACGGAAAGATGGCAACAGAATCCCGAGCAACCCAACGACGCCCATGGGAGCGACGACATACACATCTCAAACCTTGGACCGCAATGATCAACATGAACAGGCAAATTATAGATAAAGAGGAGAGAGAACCGACCATAAGAAGTAGTCGCTGACCTCGATCGATGACACGAACCATTCGTGCGATCAGGAAAATTAAAGATGTACATAGAATTTTACTTAATTGCATTAAATTTTTAGAATTAGGCTAGAAACCCTTAATTTGTTAGAAATAAATATCATTAAGTTAACTAATGTAATATTAATGTGAACTTTATTTAAAAAATACTTTTACAAAATTTAATTAAAGTTTGCTTTATTTATCATGTAATTGTCAAGATTATTCTTAAAAGTATTTAAGTTGTGAGAATTGACTACTGATTTAAGAAGACTATTTCACTTATCTATTATTAACACTGTTTACGTTGACTTGAATGAGAGTAAGGCTTATTTTTACATCTTGTATTTATGATCCCTTTTACTTTAGTCATAAACTTAAATAGATAATTTTTATCAATTAAATCTATTTTAGTAAATAGCAAATAGGTAGAATGCAATGCGAAGCTAGTATTGATTGCTCATGAGAGTATTAGGAGTGATACTTCTCAAGAGTGATTAACAAAATAATTTCTTTTTGTTCACCCTACAAAACTACACCTTCTTTTTCAATTCTTATAGAATCTTGAAATGTAATCTTCAAAATCACAATCTTGATCTATATCTTCACGATTACATTTTCCTTGTCGTCTGATCTTCATCTCTAAGATCACTTTTTTTGGGGGGATCTGATTTTGATCTTACCCATCTCTGCCCACAACCTTTCGTCCATTTAGTCGTGCATGCGATCGGGAGTTGAGGGGTGGGGGGAAGGGCTTCTCCCTACTTAATTAATTTTGGTGGTGGTTATTAATTTACCTGCATTTTTCCTATATTTTTCATCCCTCCGCTCCCCCCATTTATTACTTACCTACCGTTTCACGCACATAAATGGAAATCTCATGTGACATCTTGTGGCTTGTGTCCCCCTCCAGGTCTCAATACCCGCAGTTTGCACTCTGGGTCTGGAGATCAATAAGGACAGACACCATTCGTCCGATCCTCATTTGCCCTTTCCCTGAACACCTCGGAGCCTACTATCCTGTTACCTCACTTGGAGACCTCTGGAGAAGAGCTCTCGCCTGGTTTAAATGAAAAGATTCAGAGGGCCATAAAACAAAGAAGTAAGTGAAAAGGTTGCCTATAACAGAATTTTCAGCTATTCCTGTATATCTTATACCCATTTATACTTCTTCTATCTTCATTTTCTTGAAATATATCTCATTGCAAGTTCGCTGGTATTGTGCTTTAAATTTGAGTGAAAAAATACTGCAAATTTTATGACCTACAATTGACCTCTTCATTATTCACCTGCTATCATTAATAGTAGTTCACAAGGGATATATATGGTATAATGGTTGTCATTTGTTAGAAAATGTAATGTTTTAACAGATGAAAGGATTTGCAAAGTGATACTAGCAACATGGTGACTATTGCCTTCTATTTTTAGCATAGAACTTTTTTAATTGATAAAATATATTATTTAAGAATAGAAAAAGAAACCAAGATAAACAATTAAAAGGATAATATAAAGAAATATCGTATCCAACTAACTTTATTTTCGCTCAGATTGAAGGTCTCTAAGAAACAATTGTACTTGAGTAAAAAATCATATCCTCAGTTGAATATTAGAGGCAGAGCAGTCTTCTAAATAATCAATCCTTGCCTAAATTACTATGGATGATTTCTACAAGTAATGAAATTTAAGAGAGAAAGATGGAATTTAGAATAAGAAGATTTTCTCTCACAAATACAACTTTTTGCACCTTCAATGCTAATGTATTGGCGGGAGATACTACTACACTTCATTATTACAACATTCCCAGGCGTTAGTAGAAGAATAGTTTGTTTCTCTCTCTCTCTGAGTCATTGCGGTTGATGTGCTAATGTGAATGTGGTCAATTACCTTCCTTCTACCCGGGCAAAAACTATAACAAAGCTGAATGTCAAAATCAAAATGTTGACTCTGCAGTTTGGAAAGCCTTCGAGCTTTCAACAAACAACACATTCTCACATAAGGGTTATAGAGCCTCAACGCCACTATAGCTAACCTAACATTTTTTACCGGTGAATGCCCCCACATAGGGATGATGTAGTATGTGATGTAGAATCACTTTCAGCTCAAGTTCATCCATTAGCGGAAACTCCTATGCACTTTCCCTTTCATAAACCTCGTCCATAAACACTTATTTTATACTCTGCTATTCGGTTGCTCCTCATACGAGACACATATTCTTTCGCTTACATGTTTGTCTCACATTGATAAGTCATATGCAATTTCACTGTTTTAAACATATTGCTAACTAATACCTTCATTCCCACATCTCATATGCAATACACTTTCCACACATCACCTCCATAAACTCTTGGAAAAATAAAAAGCGTCATGGAACTAATATTGTTCCTCTTCTTTTCAATCTTGCATCTAGAGCATCTAATATTGTTTACTGTTTACGTTCAGGGAATTGAAGTGTCTGAAGCAGATGTTAAGTAAGAGTCACTGCTAACTATCAGCTATTAACAGCAAATCTTAATAATTCCACTTAAGCTCAGCCTTATTCTAGAGACGTTAATGATCAATGAATAAAATAAATGGACACATTCTCATTCAATTATAATAATATGAAATTGCATCGACATTTTTAATTCGTGATTCATTGAGATGATTACCAATAATGTGTATGAAAGCGGACGATATGAATCTCATAATATAAATGGAAGCAAATTAGAGTCAAGTTAAAAATGACTATTATAATATCTAAACAAATTTCAATCAATTAGGCAATCTAAAAATTATCATTGTGCAACTTTTAAATGAAAATTCAATTGAAATACGTTGGACATCTTTTAGCTTATCTCTAAGAGAACAAGAATCAAAATAACCCGACAAATGAAAATAAATAAATGATTTTGTTGTCCTCTAAACTTTCATTCCATTTACAAAGTGAAACGAAAAATATTTACAGTACATTGGAAATGATTTATATATTAAATGCAAGGTGGAAAGAACAATAAAACAAAAAATATGGTCGATAAGATTAAGTTAACAATTTTTCATGAATGCAACAAAGTTAATTATCGGTCTTTCTATTCTTTCCACAGTTCAACCTTCTACTAGATGTTTATCCATCATTTGCTTCCAAAGCTTCTACAGCGCCGGAAGTATTGCGTTCGGCCTTTTTGTAGCACACTTCGTGTCACGATGGAACCGTGCCAGTATGTATATACGGATGGCTCCAACTCCCAAGAGGGGGTCAGTTTCCACGCCGTATCCCCTCTGTCTGAAGTCAGCCGGGCTCTGCCAGGCGCTGCGTTTGTCTTCACTGACGAGCTGGTTGCAATACACCGCTCGGTACGGGAGATTACGTGACGTGCCTGGTTCGAAGAACGGATTGTGATCTATAGCGATTCACGAAGCGCCCTGAGTGCTCTTGAGGCAATGGAATCTCCGTATCATCTGGTTTGTGATATCCGTGACGCCACGGTTTTGGCAAGCCGGTCAGATTTCGAGATTATCTTCTGCTGGGTTCCTGGACATGTAGGAATTGCCGCGAATGAGCTCGCCGATTAGGGTGCCAAAGAGTCCACGAGGACTGGGAGACCAGACCAGCGTTTCGCTCTTCCTCTCACCACTTACATAGCAGGAATACGGGCTGCCCTATGGGTGGCTTAGCAAAGAAGATGGAAAATGATCGATTGGAACTTAAAGTTGCGTGCCATTTCGCCGCGACTGTTGCCATGGAACTTCCTTCTAATGCCGAGACGGCTTCAGGTTGCTCTCTGTCGTCTCCGAATTGGACACACTCAGGGGACGCACCGCTATTTGATGGAGCGCACGCCTGCGTTGTTCCCTAGATTGTTCCGTACATTCTTGTTGAATGTCCCAGTCTGGGTGATTTTCGCGCACCTTACCTGTCCTGGCACCGGAACGAGCTAGGTTACTACCGCTTGTCCCTTGTACTCGGGACTGATTCTGCACACCGACTTGCGGGCTATGTGACTTTTTATAGAAGCCTGGCCTCCTCCACTTTATTTGCCTGTTTGTTGTCGGTCGTATGCTTCTGCGCCGGGCGTCATTGGGCCTCCCCTTGACGCCGTGCACGCTTCCTTCTTTTTACCTTTTTGCTTTGTTTTGTTCTTTGTTTTTGTTTTTAATATTTGTTCCTTTTTTAATATAACCTATTCGTAGGCTGTAGTGAGTACGGCGACTTATACCTAAATAGGCAGTCGCCAGATGGGCTCTTAAAAAAAAGAAAAAAAACAGGCTGCCCCCCAAAGTTGCGTGCTGTGAATAATTCTAGAACTAACCTTGGGAGGACTTTGACAATTATATCATTCAAAAGAAAATGTAAAACAACATAAGCTTTTCAAATTTTCTTAGAATCTGCTGAATAGTTATGATGATATTGTCAAAACGAAATAATTCCCGGCCTAACTTTGGGAGGATTTAGCAGTTATAGCGTTCGAAAGAGAATGTAAAACAACATGAGGGTTTCAAATTTAGTTAGAATGAGCCGAATAGTTATAATGTTATTACAAAAAAGCAAAACGGGGCCCGCTCACATAGTGAGATGTAGAGTCGCCCTCGACTGGCCTCGTGCGTAATGAGCCTGGATTCAAACTAGAGGCCTCACACGTGAGAATCGAACGCTTGACCACCAATCCACGGATGATCTTGGAAACGTAGGCCTAAGTTCGTTCAAGAACTAAGGGTATAATAATACGCACACACACCCACTCATATAGATACGAACATAAACAGCAACCTACCTCCTTTTACTTATCTAAAACATACGGACGTACATAAATTTGAAAAGAATAACAGTACATGCGTGAATAGGTAAGGAATAACACGCACATTACACCAATATGGATATACACGCTCATGTAGTATCACATAACATACTTCATCGCACAAATGAATTTTATTTCATTGCGTACACATTAAGCGAATGGAAAATGAATATCATGTACTCATGGACATAAACTGCCTATAATATACACAAGGGCAATTACATCCATTAAGATATAGAAAGATTAGAAAAACTAAAGCATGCATAATTGACAAAAGTTCGGCTTATTTATGTAGAGATTGACTAATAACCCCTGAATTAAAGTTGACACTGTTATTTTTCGAGGAAAACTAAATAAAAGGATTATGTCAGATCAAAGTCAAGAGAAGACATTAAGACGTACTCGTATCAGAAAATTGGCTTAACAAAAAATAAATCCTCTAAATACTCGTACATGGTGGGAGGGATTAACAGCCTAGATTTTCGGTCCAGAGGTGAGTTCCGAAAGCAAGAGAGTGGATAACGTAGAAGAGCAAAATAAAAACGACGTAAATACATACAATAACGCAATATAAGATTTTTAATTTTTTTTTTTTTGCACTAGCAAATTTACACAATTCAGGGCAATTGGGAGAAATAGATATAAAGGTACATTAAATGATATTTATTTTAATATGATATTGTTAAAAAAAATAAATATAGCGGAATTTAAAATAAATTGTGAATATCTTTGGACAATCTTCATGCAGAAAACACTGTTGTTTTCCCCTGGTCTAACATTATAGTTATTTTAACTTATACATACTGCCCGATATTTAGCAGTTGTTCATAATAGTTCTGGTAACTAATAATACATGGATTTTTTAACCAAATTTAAAAACAACAGATTTTGAAACTTTTAAAGATCTGAGGGAGACTGAAATAAATTTGAAATAAGTTATAACCTGCAGATTCTTGCTATTGGAATGGCGTGAACTCTGCGCAATGTAGAAATTCTTTCTCTTATTTTTCTCTTGTGTTGTATCGCTTTTATTTCGCTGTACTTGTTTCTCTCTCTCTCTTGGCATATGCCTCAGACCTTTAGTTTAATTTACTTAAAAAATGAAACCATCGTTAAATCTAATTCACGTGAAATTATCTCGCTCATTAATCACTAGGGAACATCTCTTATTTTTATGAGTGTTTTTAATACTAAACTTTGCGGAGATTCCAAATATGTCCTTAGCTTTCCTCTCTGCTTCTACAAAGATATTAATGGCTTGTTTACAGCTAGTGGAATTTATCACAACTCTGAAGAATGCGACTTTTCATAGATAGTTCTACAAAAAGCTATTTTACTATATAATGGGTATCAGTACACCATGTATTTATGTTTTCTTTGCCTATGGGACGGTCGGTCTGGTAAAGAACATTAACAGAATGTTGAGTGTTTCCTCGAGATGACTTGTAGAGCCTGCCAAAGTTTTGCTACCTCCGCTTCATATAAAGCTTGGTTTGGTCAAACAGTTTGTAAAAGCATTAGATCATGGTGGAGAAATACTTCAAAAGATTCGTCTACTCTTTCCAAAGCTATCCGAGGCCAAAGTTAAGGGTGGCATATTTACTGGACAGCAAGTAAGGAAAATGTTGAGGTCAGTATAACTTGAGAATGCAATGAGTCATGTCGAAAGTAAGGCCTGGTGTACATTTTGAAATGTAGTTAATGGATTCCTTGTTAAAAATAAAGAGCCGAACTACAAGAAGCTGGTAGCAAAACTTTCAGAACGTTATAAGAATTTAGGATGGAGAATGTCCTAAAGGTGAACTTCTTGCATTCGCATTTGGAGTTTTTTCGTGAAAATTTAGGAAAAGTGAGTGAGGAGCATGGTGAGTGGTTCCATCGGGACATTGCTGTAATGGAGAAAAGATACCAAGGAAGATATGACACTGCTATGATGGGTCACTGGTGCGTGAAGATCAAGGAGCTCACAGTAAGAAAGCACATTCTTCAGGGCACTTTTAGGAGGTTATCTCTTATAATCACATTTCCTCATTAGTTTAAAAAGGAATACAAGGACAAAATATTATCAGCTATTATTCATGGACTGTCGCAGCTATTTATGGTTAGCTTCATATACAAAACTCCAATTATCTCCAAGAATATCGAAGCTATGCAATTTAGAATGGTATTTTTTGAACCGGGAGGTAAAACCACCTTAGAAACACTAAAAACATGTATTTCCCTCGAATGACTGAGGTAAAGTTAGAAATACTTCAACTCTAGCGTAATTATTTGAGGAAATGTCCATTGCTTTAGTTGAAGAAGAATTAATTCTAATAATTTTGTGTTTCGTTTGCAAGTTTATGTCAAGTGGAAAAATATTAAAACGATATCGAACGACTTCTTGACCACTAAGTTCGCTTGATTAATTGCCGGCTGAAAAGAATTAATCAAGGAGCTCAAGGGAGGCAAAACAACAAGGTATTAATACATAAACATTATGTGTTGCGAAAACTTTTTATTACATCTCTTGTCTCGCACTTCAATTAATTACTGTGTATGTACATACAATCAATTAAATTAGCTGTAAACCCAAATAATAAAAATTATTCTCATCTTTGGAAATGATACAGATTCGATTACCTGCCCTCAAGCACTGATCTTGGGCTTTAGTTGAGCCGGTTACATCAGTCGGCCGAGAAGCAAGAAGCTCTTGACGTCCTAAAAGAAAGAGCAAACGACTGCTCGAGTGAGCGTGAGAGAACAGAGGTAGAGTTGCTTTTGTGCTTCATTAATGTTTTAATTGAAGTTGTTAAAGAAGATGCGTTTAATAGATTTTATGAACATTAAGATTCAAGTCTTTTGAATTAATAAGCAAAAGAGAATTCTTCCCTCTATGAGAAAAGTAAAATATTACATTTGTTAAATGGTATTCTATAAATTATAGTTTTTCCATTGAAAGAAAATATTTGGTGCAATTGCACAAAATAAGCATAATATAAAAAAAACTAAAATAATTCGAAAGAAAATGCACACCTAAAAAGAGAATCAAAGATTATTCTGAAAGAAGTGTAACAAGTTCATATTTTGAGAGGGGAAATTTGTCGCTCCCAAATTTCTAGACAAGGAAAATATTGCTGATTTAGGTGAAAAGTCTTCTCAATTTTGCATTGTGGTCGAGTTATTTCTTCTTGAAATCAGAGAATTAATCCTTTTGATATTTCAAAAATGGAGCAAATTTGCTTCATTGTAGGTAGTGTCGAAAATTCTTTGTGAAGCGAAGACATTTAGGCTATGAAGCAATTTTCCTTTTATTGATAATTCGTTTTTGTAGAGGAAAGTAGCAAATTTGGAACTAATTTGGTCGATATATTTGCCTCACTTTTTATTTGATTTTACTGCATTCTTTTCTTTATAGTCATATCCACTGAAAATTGTGTTCATCATCCTCATACAGAGGTTCTTTGTACCTTCTTAACCCATTATTGACTTTTAGACTTCTGATAAATTTCACTAAATTGTAAATCACAAAACGGAGACGGAAAAATCAGAGAATGCGCGCTTTACCTAAGAATTTAATTAGAAAATGAGAGAAAAAACTAGAATGAGTATTGTCTCAAAAGTTAGAGAGATGTAGGAGTTCTTTCTCTTTAGGGTGCACAGAGAAACTAACGCACATAAATGTAGCTGCTCAAACCGACACAGGCGTGAACAAATGTAGTCAAAGGGTTGATTAGGAAAACACAACAAAAACTAGATAATAGGGTACTTGCTAGTTAATTTCGTGTTTTTTAAAACTTATACTTTAAAAACTAATTAAATTTATGGTTACCGTAAAAATGCCAAGAGCATAGGATAAGAAATAAATACACGAGTACAAAGAGCGGATTACAGTTGTATTTAAGGCAAAACCGGCAAGTACACTCAGTCGGATAGAATTTATTGCATAGATTTTAATAATATTTTATTACAGGAACAGTAAAGGAATATTACATGTAGTGGTTTGGCGCCAAAATTTCCAGGTGATTTCATTTTCATCTTCAATTTTCTTGTGTGAATTTGAATATTAAAACCTTTAAAACAAACGACCTCTAATAAATAACTTTCTATCGAATAATATTTAATAGGATTTATGCTTCCAAATGGACAAAACGCCTTTGGATGCTGATTTAATTTCCAATTTGGGGCCATGTCTAAAGATATTTTGAATGCAGTTGTTTCTTATATTCCTTTACAGAGTCTGATTTCCTTCTTTATGGTGTTTTTGAATTGTCGATATTTTTTTTATACCAAACAGAGAAGAAAAGTCAGCAAGCTGCGTAATAATATTAAACTGGAAGCTCTGTTCATTCATTGCTTATAAACATATTTATTTCCTAAAATATGTTTATGTTCCCTTCTTTTTGGAATGTGTCATTTGTTGATTGTTTTTGTTTTCTTCCCTCTCTCCGTCTGTTTTATCTATCCTTGAATATTTATTCACTTTATTCTATTGACTTATTAATTATTACAAAGTCTGAAAACTCCCTATAACGAAATAAAACAAGGATTCTTGTTTAGTTGCTTTCATGTTGTGTCTATTTAAATAGAACAAATCATTAGGACAGTATTTGGCCATGCGTTCCCAATGGGGAACGCATGGCCTATAAATCCCCATTTGATGGTGACTTTCATAACTTTTTTTCATAAAAGGAAAAAACACTTGAATACATATACTCCTTGAATCGCTATTATTTAAAAGTTTTCGTCTTTTCAAAGTCATCTAATTTCTCTAAGCCATTATAAAGAAAAGCTTTTAACATTTAATGATTCTTGATTTAATTTATCTAACTCTTCGTGTAACTGCTGACGATTAAATGGTCTTTTCTTTTACTTTTAATTATAATATCTAAAAGTTGAAAGGCCAAAACCAATATAAATAAGACAACGGAAAAAATGGAAAAAAATATCTAATAGGCACGATCAATCTCTACGGAAGGGGGGGGGGGGCAGCGCTTCTCTCTCAGGGGCCTGAACATACACACAACATAAAACTTTTACAAATCTAGAGAAACCAGCTTCCTCCAAAATGTCAATAGCACCTTAATCTAGTTTGCAGGAGTCCGCTCACGAAGCTTACATAGGCAGGATATTACAAAAAAAGGGTCTGACTCTCTGTGGGGACATCAATCTTGACAAAAATGCTCAGAAGATTGCTTCCTCCAATGGAGCCCTGTTCCGCAAGTGTCTTCAGTTCAGAGGCGACAAAATAATGACTAGATATCGTTAAGGATTCAAGGAATATGTAGACGGAAAACGTCGAGGTGCAATGTATACAGATTGGAGAAGAATTAAAAGCCAGTTCTGTCATCCATTCTGTACACAGAGAATTTGGTCCTAGTCAGAGTGTTCATCTCTCACAACACCGATATGTCAAAGAATTAGAAAGAAGGAGAGGATTTAGTGCAAAAGGAGGCTAGCATACTCTTCGGCCCCCATATTGACCGCTTGCGACTACTGTTTTGATTGGGACAGATGTTAAGCAAATAAAGGCAATCCTTTCATATTTCACGTTTTTCAGACTCACCTATTACTTGTAGGTACATCTGAAGACTTGAAAAAGCCTCTTGTTAATTTCTGTAACTTCTTTTACGCATCCTACGACCACGCAAACGGAAGAAGAGGAGCTTGTTTTGCAATTAAGCTCTATTATTATTTCTGGGCCTGTTCGAAGTCGGTTTGATCTGTCCAATGATGTTCTTTATGTGGCGACGAAATCGGATGAAGGTTAAGGTGCGTGAATTTGATTCATTGATTTGACTAGCATAGGAAGTCAGTGCCATACACGAGGTCAGCCAAAGATACGCCTAGATATTCCTTTCAAGCGCTCTCGTAGCCCAGGAAGTTCAGAATGAGTGCTTCCACTGAGAAAGGCGGGGATATGGCCGTAAGAGACAATTGCCAGCTTTTATGGCTCCTAATGATTAACTTGATACTCTCTATGTGCACGTCAGTGGCCATTATTTGACTAGTACCGAGGGTACGAATGAGTTATCTTCAAAGGTAGTAATCAAATTGCAGACAGCGACCGATCGTGATTATTGAAAGGACCCAAAGCTTTGCCACCAGGAGTCTATGAAAGCGTAGTCTATGGTTTAGGATTCCATATTTGGTATGCGAACGTCTTCCACACATCGAGTAAAGCATTCTACCATCGCAAGCAATTACGCTTTCTCTTGGTGATATAATCCATTTTGTGACATTTTCGTTGGGATTGATGATCCGAAATATTGTAGATCACAGGCAGAAGTGATATATTATCTGCATATATCGTGAAACTTTGCTATCCACTTGATGGGAAAATATTTTAGCGGGAAGTATACAGCCAGAAGCTCATGCTTATGTGTATTATAACATCTCTTAGTAGAATGTAGCATCTTGGCGAAGGATGATATTGGTGTCTTTGCTATTTCTTTTATTTGCTGCTACTCGTATATACCAACCACCTCGTTCCTCAGATGCGTCCGGGGTGTAGAAAAGCACGCCTGGAGATACAAATGGGCTAAGCGCGTTTGAGTCGCCAAAATATTTTAACATGAGTTTTTCTCCTTTGTTCACTAAAAGTGGAGTTCATTTTCCGAGTACCCACTCTCCGGATGTATTTAAGGAACAGCGGTCAATTTTGTTTAGACATTGATGTCTCTGAACTTGCCTCACGAGTAGGATTCCTGAAAGAACCTTTTAAGGGACCACTGTCACCATTAACCCTAATTTTCTACGATCTCTCAATAAATTGTATGCCAAAAGGCCATATTCGTTTTTGCTTCCATTGAACTAGGAAACCAACGAGCGCATTGACTGTCCGGAGTTATTTGGAGGACAGTGGATGCATACATTTTACTCTGGAAGAGTGTAAGGAAATAGATTGAAATTATTCCCTCAAAGGAAAATACCAATAAAAATTGATTTGCTATTATTGCACTCACTATATCGCTTCACTTTTCGTAATATGAAATCTGAGTAATTATAGGAATTGGTAAACGATATTGCAAGGAGATCGGAGAAGTGAATTTGTTGAATGCGACGCCTCGTTGTGTAAAGAGAAGGGATAAGCAGCGATCGTGAGTTGTGATCCCTGGATAAATGGTTGGCGTCTCGTGTGCCAGGCATTGCCATGTTCTCCCCTCAGCGTAGGGAGGAACGGGTTTTGTAGGAGGGAACGATTCGCTTGTCGCCACACTTCACAGAACGAAACTAAACTATTTCTTTTTTGGAGACGCGAATTCGGGCGTCAATCCGAAAACGAGACAGGAACAATCTGATCAGGCGAAACCGAGAGGTATTTCCTTTTTCTCTTTCTCTTTCTTTTTCTCTTTCCTTTTCAATTTCCCTTTGCCTTTAAATTTCCGTTTCTATTTTCCTTTTCCTTTCCATCTCCCTCTCCCTTTAATATTCTATGTCCTTTTCCCTTTCACTTTCCATTTTCCCTTTCACTTTCCATTTTCCTTTTCATTTCCCTTTCCCAACCCCTTTGCCTTTCCTTTCACCTTTCACTTTCGCTTCCTCTTTCCTTTTACTTTTCCCTTTCACTTTCCCTTTCCATTTCTCTATCTCTTTTACTTTGCCTTTCCCTTTCCTTTATTTTTCGCTTTCCTTTGCCTTTTTCCTTTCGCTTTCGCTTTCACATTCCCTGTCTTTTTTCCTTTCGCTCCTTCTTTCCTTCCCCTTTCTTTTTCCTTTTCTTTTACATTTCCCTTTCCTTTTGCTCATTATTTAATAGATGAGAAGATAAAACAATAATATCAAGTTGTAAGTGAATTAAATCAATATTTTATTTATTCCTTCTTTATGCCATGAACTACAGAAGAAACGAACTTCTCTATTAATAAATACATTCACATAATTATGATTTTTATTATATAAATAGAACTAAATCTGTCTATCAAAAACATTCATTTTAAATGTAAATGATATGAGGGGAAAATCGATGAAACAGAATAACAGGTCTCGACGTTAAATATATGAGAATAATATAAGACCTATTCCTATATTAATCATCAAAGAGACAGATGATGAACCTCAGACAATATCTATCCTTGATAAATAACACTGGTCAACACAATTTTTGCTAAGTTATGGTTTTGTGGTTGTTTTTAACTAATTTTGACGTGTCGATTTCAAATAAGGCATCTATTTTTTTTTGTAACATTAAGTTTTCATTCTACAGCATATCCCTATTTTACGACGTACTGCAGGTACTCGGTAAGGATAGTTTCCTAGGTGTTATAGCTTCAAACCATAACTTAAAATGTCAACAGAATTTGAAAGGATAAATTCATTGTAATATAACATTACCTATTACTAAATACATACAGGTTATTTTTCTAATATAATAGAGAAAACACAAACAGTCGCACACATACTTATACATTCATGGAAGAAATTTTCGCTTGCGAGAGTGTCTGATGTCTACACAGTTTCATCGAATACTCCAACTAATAATCTAAATTTTAAATAGTTAATAGACTAATGTTCCACTAATCTAGAACTAACTTGAACGTACTTCGGCCAAAAGAGAAAAATAAGGAAACTTTAATAATGAGGGAACTACTAAAACTCAAAGGGGATATAAATAAACTAAACTGATTTACTATGTAATAGACCTCACACACTTGACACCAGTTTTTATAATATACAATTAATATATATATATATATATATATATATATATATATATATATATATATATATATATATATATTATATATATATATATATATATATATATATATATATATATATATATATATATATATATATATATGCGGTTAAGGTAATGGCATAATTAGACAACTGCTCTGCTTCAGGTCCAGCAGGTGATCCTATCCTCCTTGAACTGGAAGACAACACTTAGGGTCATCCCTAAGTGTTGTCTTCCAGTTCAAGGAGGATAGGATCACCTGCTAGACCTGAAGCAGAGCAGTTGTCTAATTATGCCATTACCTTAACCGCACCAATTTGTCTTGGATATTTTTCCATATATATATATATTTATATATATATATATATATATATATATATATATATATATATATATATATATATATATATATATAAAATATAATATATGTCGTGGTACACCACTCTATACCATACACTACTCCTATATTATGTGGGGGGGGTGACTTAATGAGCTACTGCAACGCAAACCATTGAAGGACTGTTCGCAAGGATTAAGGACCGACTAGGAGGTCAAACTTGAGGGGTTGGTTTCAAATCTTTAATAATCAGACAAAGTGCATAGCATTAATGGTTGGCAAGGTTTACTTGAATAGGCCGAGACTATCGTTCAACGGTTAGTTAAAGATGAAACAACAAAAATATAATTTTATCTACAAAGATCAAAATAGGAATAATAATAGACAAAAGGGAATTATTTAAATTGAAATAGTCTCTTGATTATTATTATGAGAAGTGATTCTCAAATGGAATTAATTGATTCGCGTTACTAGGCTCAGATCAAAAGGGGGGAACTTGACGATACTAATAATGGAGTGGGTTTCAATCTTACGGGGGGAAAGACCTTCTTGCGATGAGGCGAGTAGGGAACGATCCGATTAGGCAAGTGGGGCACGATCCGATAAGGCAAATGGGGCACGGTCCGAATGAGGCAGGTGGAGCACGATCTGAACCAACCTTCTGATGACGATAGCCAATATTCAAAGGTGACGTTCGACGGGAAATGTAGGATTACTCGTAATTCCACTGGAAGAGGAAACTTCTTTTCTTCAAAGGTAATCGATGGGGATTTCCTTCGGTTCGATTAAACGAAGTGAGATTGTTGCGTAAATTTAAAGGCTTGCCGTTCACAGAAGCTACCAATTGACTAGGGTTGAATCACGGTTGAGAAAGTCTTGCTTGTCGGATAACGCTCACGAGACTTGGCGAGACGATGGGGACGGCCTTGACGTGCGTGCTGGTGGAGTCGATTTATCATTTAACAGCAAGGTGCGAGACACAGCGGCTCTTTCTCGCCTCGTCACCGGGGGGGGGGGGGGAGGGAGGCCTTGGGACGAGTTCGTAGGATTGGAGAATATTTCCTCAATGCCCTCAGGAGTGGAAAATTCGCGAATGTTCCCGAACAGAAAGTGACATTTCCCAGGGCGGGATACAATCGCACGGGATCTCCAGTAAATTGGGGCGGCTCTGAGGTTGTTCTTTCACACCCCTCCCTTCCATACGATATACATTTTTTGAGAGAGAGGAAAGAACAAAGGACATCGCAAATTTATATGGAGAAATTATTATTAAGGCGTCAACCAGATAAAAAACAAACAAAGGGGGATCTGACCTGTATTCGATAGGCTTACAAATGGCTATGATATTTATCTGAGCAAAAACAAATATATAAATGGGTCAACAAAAAAAATTACATTCAAATTAAGGAACCAAATAGAACTTTGTCTAAAAGGGTAGTGGAACAAAAACACACACAAAAAAACACGATATTAAATAAGTATCTACAAGGATTATATATATATATATATATATATATATATATATATATATATATATATATATATATATATATATATATATATATATATATTTAGTAGATTAGCCAGCATTATCTGCTAATCGATTCCGCCTAAGATTATTAGCTATACAATTCTTAGTAACACGTATATACCAAACTTTAAGCTGATATTATTGGAGTATCAAAAGCCATCGCATTATACGTCCGTTCTGGCTCTTAGTATTTCAGATGTACGAAAAATCGCGATGGTCAGTTTAGCCAATAAACTTTTCCCCTATTAAATAATGCTAAATTTCGTAATACTTCATACTATAGCTAAAGCTTCCAGTTCTATTACCGATTAATTACGTTCACGGGGCAGTAGCTTTTGGCTCGCGTACCTCACCGGGTGTCATTCACCTTCGTCGGAGTATTGGAGCAGCACGCATCCAATTCCTTGGTCACTCGCATCCGTCCGGATGCGAAGGGTTTAGAGGGATTAGGGAGCCTTTAAAATGTTGGCGGACGCTAGCTTGTCATTGAGCTGCTGAAACCTGGCATTAGCTTCAGAAGAGATCCATGAAACAGGATCTCTTCTGAAGGAGGGCACTTAAAGGGGTGGAAATAGAGGCGAAGTTAGAGATAAATCTACGGTAAAAGGAGGCCGATCCCTTGAATGACCTCATTTATTTCTTCGTGTGGGAAAGGGACATCTCGGCAATGGCTCTGACCTTTTCGTTCCTCCTGGGGCCCATCTGATTTTTCGAGCGAACAGGCTCTTGACTATTAGGGACGATTTTCTGCTCAAATTGATTGGAGAAACCGGGCTCTCGGGGCTGACATCCTCAAATCCATTTTGCAACAGCTGCACCTGACTCTTTTGAAGAGACTCTAACCTGGGGGAGACATCCAACACGGGGGATAATGATTCTGGGGGTTCAGGTAAAGATGGAATCGAATAATCACCATCTTGTTCAATGCATACTACTTGCACAACATTGAGGGGGTCAACGGGATACACCGCTTCCAACGGGGACGCTTCATCGAGGGCCACAATATTGTTTATACACGCACGGCTGGGATATTTCTTCAACATATTGATGTGGAAAACATTAACTCCTGAGGGGGTTCGAATTAAGTAATCCATTGGTCCTTTTACCTCCAGAACGCAAAAGGGGCCCTTCCACTGGCTCAGGAGTTTGTTACTCTCCGTGGAAAGTTGCAACAACACCTCTTCGCAAGGCTTGAAACTTTTTCCTTCGCCTTTAAATCGAAATAAGTTCGATACTTCTCCAAATTTACCTCATCATTTTAGGACGCGATGTCGGCACATATCTCGAAGCGCTTCCGGAGGTGTGGACGGTATGAATAGGAGGATTGGATTTCGTTATTCAGACGGGGATTGGTGAAAGGTTCTTTTAAAATAGTAAGGGGGCCTCGAACATTACGGCCATACTAGGCTCCTATGGAGGATTTCGCGATACGCAAACAATGCCCCGTGTAAAAAGCGGTGCCATTCTCAGGGCTGATCGATACACAATTTTCAGAGGATTGCTTTCAATGTGCCATTTAGATTTTCGCAAACTCCGTTCGCGGCTGGGTGGTATGGGGGTGGTAACCAGAAGTTTTACAATGAGGAGCTTGCCGATATTGTCTATAAGCTCGGAGGTAAATTGACTTCCTCGATCAGCTATCCCTCTTTCTGAATTCCTACACGAGAAAAATGGAAATGAGAACTTCGGCGCACGACACGATACCAATGCGTTTAATGAGAAATACCCCAGGAAAACGTGTAGCGAAGTGTGCCAAAGTGAGGACGTAACTGTGTCCTTCTCTAGACGGTGGATGAATAGGGCCAATAAGATCAATGGCCACACGAGAAAAAGGTTCCGAGATGATCAGGCTTTTCTGAAAGGGTGCTGGTTTGACGCGCCCTTTTGCTGATGTCCTTTGGCAGGCATCGCATGATTTGCAGTACTCTGCAATTTCTCTGGCCGCATCCGGCAAATATAAATACCTTAAAACCCTCCGAGCGGATTTGCCATGACTAAAATGACCGGGGAATAAACTAACGTGAGAAATCTGGAGGACTTGTGGGACGTAAGAGCGCGGGAATACACAAGGAGTGTGTTTCATGTTCGGTTTTGTCGAAACATTTACGTTATAACAGCTTATTCTTCACAAGGTATAAGGTGCTTTTTCCGCCACAGGCAGACTCTTGTTCTTGCATCATGGCTTTCTCCCAAAGGGGGAGGAGAGTTGCGTACCACTTCTGGGCACGGGCAAATTCCTCGTTTCGGAGGGTCTCCATCTCTAGATCGACGGGGTTTTGTAAAGCAACGGTTTCCTGGGAAGCCTTGGCGGCCTGGGAATGAGTTACCACGGATTGTGCTCCCGGGTTACTTGTAACCTGGGGGCTCTGATCAACCAGTACAGAGCAAAACTTGATTGGGGGTGCTACCACTTTGACCCAACCAGTCAAATACTCACATTTGATGTGGCATTTTACAATAGGGAAACGATTTGCTCGGCCGAAGTAATTATGGACAACAGTGAACTTTTGGTGGTTAGGACTTACCAGGAAAAGTAAATTCTCGGATATCACGATGCATGTGCACCCATTGTCACGTACAAGAGGGGAGACACAGCATCCGTTCACGGTTCCATTTTCAAATTTCAAACCACCAGGGGAGCTCTTATTAAAGAGAAAATTTACTTGGTGACCAGAGTTGTTGATCGACGAGAGACGTAGTGGTATCCTGGAAAGACGGTGGATGAGCCGGAGTGGCACTAACTTGGTATATGTGATGGGAGGACAAGCTTTTAAATTGGGAGGTTTAAAGACAGTTAGTGTGTGCATGACCTTCTATTACGCACGTAAAACAGATTATCTGCCTTCTGGAGAATGACGACGCGGCGGAAGCGGTAATGATGGGCTTATTATGTCTTGGTTCCGAAGGAGAGAGGTTCCTAAGTTTCGAGGGTCATTGAACTTTCACGAATTTAGGGATATTTCCTGGACGAGGCCTGGAGTAATTAATCTTAAACTTATGAGAAGACGGGGGAGGCTTCTGATTAACTTTGGGGTACAAGTTATTGCTGTTTTCGTAAACATCAGCCTCTTCTAGGCATTCCTTGAACGCAGAGCAGCGCTTGTTCTTAACGAAGGCACGGATTTCGTTGGTCAGGGAAGATAAAAATTGATCTATTAAGATGAAGTCCAGAAGAGACTAGCACTCTTGGGCGACTTTGCACGCACCTAACCAAAATTGGAGGTGTTTCTGGAGGCTATACCCAAAATAGCGAAACGTCTGACTGGGGCGGATCTTTTCGTGACGGAAACAGGCACGATAGAATTCGGGGGCAAATTCACGGCAGCTAAGATTTCAGACTTGAAGGTATAGTAGTGCGCAGTGGACTCTGAAGGAAGGGAAATAAATTGGTCTCTCAACTGTCAGTTTAGGAGAGGGAGCAATTTGGCGACACCATCTACCTCGATGTCCCAATTGTCGATTTCAAAAATCTTCTCGAAATGCGTAAGTATGATCCAAAATCTTCTTTAAAGACGGGTAATCTTACTGAAGGGGACTGTGAAGTTTCGGTCTGGGAGTTAACTGACATTGACTCTGATTGATTACGGCTTAATTCCACTTCATGCTGCCTCATTCTCTAACGCTATTCCATTTCTCGTTTTGATTTTAGTTCATCTTCTTTCGCTCTTCTCTCTTCTCTTTCCTTTCTCTCTTCTTCCTGAATATAAGTTAATAATTCGTGACCAGAAGGGCCCAACGACTCTCCTTGGCTCTTAAAATGGTCAAACTAAGAAGACATCTTGTTGGCTTATGTTGTGATATGACATTTATTACATCAACACTATATTATATCTATGGGGGGGGGACCAATAACTTACAGGCGTACCAAAAAAGGAACGGAACACTACTAGTTTAGACGGGCTGAGTAGCGAGAAAGAGTGCAACGAGGTCAGGTAAATTATGGGCAATGGCAAAGATCAAGGTTATTTAAAAAGGCATATACAAAAATATAATTTTATTTACATAAAAATAATGAGAGTATTGATGGACAAAAATTACATCGGATGAATTAATGGGCAAAATTACACCGGTAAACGAGGGGGGGGGGAATTATAGTCATAAATCAGACTATGAAGTAAAAATTAATGTGTTACGGAAGGAGACTATTCAAATGAGGGGAATTAACACAAATGGGTTACTGGAAGGGGAGAGGGGTTGGCTTACAGAAGATTCCGGGTGGGACGTCAAGGTAAGGCTTCACCGATGTCTTCTGCACGTGAGGCGAGGCCGCTCGAAGCTTCTGAGCGGGATGTTAAAGTGATGACGGTTCTCCAAAAAAAGGCGGGGGTAACGTCAGGTCTAGGGGAGAGTATTTTGGCCACCTGAAAACAAGGGGCGAACGAGGGGGGCTTCGACAGGAGTTGACGAGAGAAGTCGGAAAAATTACTCGGTAGCGATCATTAAATGGAATTAACTCACTGGCTGGGGCTAATTCCAATACACAAAAATAGTTCAGCTGTCACTTTGCTTTGTTGTTAGCACCTGACTTGGAACTGAGGGATTTTTTGGGGGGTTACGGGCGAGACTTCTCAACTCTGTCCTTGTCTCATGAGAAGCGAGCAATATATATGTCTGAGGCTCTCCCCGCGAGGGGGGATTTAGTGGGCAACAGCTCTACTCTCGACTGGCCTCGAATCTTCTTGCCGAGGGTATTCTAGCCCGTGTAATGATGGACCGTGGTGGACGCGGTTCAAGGCTACCGCTTGTGGAAAGGGGGGGGGGAGGCTTACCAATTTAAGCCTAACAGAACCTTCTCCAGCACATGGAACTTTCGTGCTGGAAATGAAATTCCACGTGGAATTCCTCCACAGCTTATTTGGAGGAACGTATTACGCGTACGGGTTTATTGATTTAACGAAATTACTCGGCAATATATGTGAAGCCTAACTTTTTTCCAAAATAAATATTCAAAAATTATCCCAGTAAAAGAACACTAAAATTCCTCCTACACGGTTTGGACAGGTTAATCGTTCTAATCTGGCTACGGATTAACGCAAATATTCTGGTAAATGACATACACAAATAGACAGATGGGTCCCAACTAATAATCTAAATTTTAAATAGTTAATAGAATAAAGTTCCACTGATCTAGAACTAACTGGAACGTACTTCGGCCAAAATATCAAAAATAAAAAAAACTTCACTAATGAGAGGGAACTACTAAAACTCAAAAGGGATGTAAATCAACTAAACTGATTTACTATGTAGTAGACCTCACACACTTGACACCAGCTTTTATAATATAGAAATAATATATATATATATATATATATATATATATATATATATATATATATATATATATATAATATGTCGTGGTACAACCACTCTAATCGATACACTACTCCTATATTATGTGGGGGGTGACTTAATCAGGTGCAAACAACAAAGCAAAGTGACAGCTGAACTATTTTTGTGTATTGGAATTAGCCCCAGCCAGTGAGTTACTTCCATTTAATGATCGCTACCGAGTGATTTTTCCGACTTCTCTCGTCAACTCCTGTCGAAGCCCCCCTCGTTCGCCCCTTGTTTTCAGGTGGCCGAAATACTCTCCCCTGGACCTGACGTTACCCCCGCCTTTTTTGGGAGAACCGTCATCACTTTTACATCCCGCTCAGAAGCTTCGAGCGGCCTCGCCTCACCGTTCAAGGACTCTTCGCAGGGATTAACGACCGACTAGGAGATCACACTTGAAGCGTTGGTTTTCAAATCCTTAATAATCAGAGAAAGTGCATAAATGCTTGGCAAGATTGACTTTAATAGGCCGAGAGCATCTGTGGATGAATGAATATGACGAGGACAAGCAGACGCTAGTTTGATTATACAGCGTTAATCGTTACGCTCCGCATGGTCTAAGACTTTCCCCCCACTTTTCCCCGCTGCCCCAAGCCCCTTCGAAATCGCTCGCAAAGAAGGATTTCCGTCAGCAGATTTCGTAATTTACCTGACTGTTAGTGTAGTCTGTTAATATTTACATAGAAGGGTGTGACAGCCATTATAATGAAAATCTTGCTGCTTAAGGCTTCCTTGGCAGAAAATCCAGATACAGGCTCACAGGCCTATTCTATTGTTTATGTATATTTTTCGCCAAATACACGAAATCTCACCTTCCCCATGCGTAACATGAAGGGGCAAAGTGTCACAGCGTTGGAAATATATGCCCTAGGAGATGCTCTTAACTGTGGGATAGTGAGGGTTCGCCCCTCCTAAACTCCCTCGTCTCCCCGCGCTCCCCAAGGGATAATCGACGTATATATTTCGATCTTGAGAAATTTGGCGGATAATCCGTTTAACCATCGGGAGAAGAAGACGAGTCCCTGAGTCAAACAGGAAATAAAGAAGATAGTTGGAACCAAGCGGGACTTACCCTCCCGAGGCTGTTCCTTTGGTCGCTTAGAAGAGCAGACCAGTGGTTTCGAGACTAACTCTCCTACCATTCTCGTCCAGAGAAAATCACGTATCTCAGTTTGCTGAAAACGCAGAGATACCACTCACCATTGAGGAAGACCAAAGTGAATTCCCATTCGAGAAGAGATTTACATCTTGGTTAAGTCTCATCGTCGAGAAACCAGAATTGGTAACACACGGATCGGGATAACTTCTATTCATTCAAGATCCCCTCACTTACATCTTCAAGTCGAGAGAAGCATCGTCACCCGCCTCCAACACCCCGCGAGAAGCATAAGCTGTTTTCCTGAATCACCTCACCTCACCACGCTCGCCTCACCTCAGCGAAGACGTACCCAGTCAAATTCGCCCAAACCAACTCAGCCAGGAGGCTCACTTTCAAGGTCACCCAACTATCGACACTCTTCGAGTTAAAGGTAAAACGAATACAAAAAATATTCACTATTGTTATTTCCCATTCCGCGCGAAAGTGTATGCGTAACAAAAACCATTTCAATCTGGTAATCTTAACCAAACTATTTCAAGTTCAAATGACTTAAGAACAGGCATAAATTGAGCTTAAAGCTCGTATATTAGTAGTGATTTTTGCGTCAACCATCTCCTAGTCCTCATTTGTAGTGTTAGCTTTTATTAGACCCTCTTACTATAGAATTAGTGTATTTAAAGATTTGATATTTAATTCTTTTGTGTAATTAAAAGTATATTTTGTCTGAGTTGTTTAATTAGATCCTCGAACGCAGCAAATAGCAATAGATATATCATAATACGAAGCCTCTCTGGTTGAAGAATTGAATTAGAGCACTCTTAGAGAAAAGTAGAACGGATTTAATCATGTACGTATCAAACGTACGAAAGTATCGTTCAAGGTTAGCTTAAATGAAACAAAAAAAAAAAATTATTTACACAGATCAGAATAAGAATAATAATAGGCAAAGGGAAATTATTTAAATTGAAATAGTCTCGTGATAATTATTATAAGAAGGATTTTTCAAATGGAATTAATTGATTAGCGTTACTAGGCTCAGATCAAAAGGGGGAACTTGACAATACTAATAATGTAGGGGGGAAGGGCAGTCTTACAGGTCAGTGACTTCGAGGAAGGTCCTTCTTGCGATTAGGCGAGTGGGAAACGATCCTATGAGGCAAGTGGGGCACGATCTGATGAGTCAAGTGTTTCACGGTCCGAATGAGGCACGATCCAAACCAACCTTCCGATGTGATAATACTCGTAATTCGGAAACTTCTTTTCCTCAAAGGTAATCGATGGAGATTTTCTTTGGTTCGATTAAACGAAGGGAAATTGTTTCGCAATTTCAAAGGCTTGCCATTCACAAAAGCTACCAATTGACTAGAATAGAATTATGGCGGAGAAAGTCTTGCTTGTCGAATAACGCTACTGAACTTGACGAGAAGATGGGGACGGCCTTGACGTGAGTGCTGGACTCCTCGAAATACAGTAAAACCCGAGTATTTGTATAGCCGATTCTGAGGGGAAGGGGAAATTTGGAGAAAGAAGTCACAAGCTCCAGACATCTTAATCCGGAGGCGGAGTCGATTCATCATTTAACATCAAGGTGCGAGACACAGCGGCTCTTTCTCGCCTCGTCACCAGTGGGTGGGAGGCTTGGGACGATTTCATAAGATTGGGGAATATTTCCCCAATGCGCTCAGGAATCGAAAATTCGCGAATGTTCCCGAATAGAAAGTGACATTCCCCATGGCGGGATACAATTGCACGTGGTCTCCAATAAATTGTAGAAGGCTGGTCAGAGGTTGTTCTTTTACAATAACTTAAGCCAGGAACTATTGTATATATGAATTTGAAACAGCCACCCGCCACATTAAGAGCTTTTACAAATTGTTTCATCACCTCTAGTTTAATATGAAGAGGTGGGACGATGATTTTCTCTCGCTAAACAAGTGGTTAGTTTATAATATTCCTCTCCCCAACGGTCAAACTTTCTCTAACTGGCTAGAGTTTCTGTTCCCAATGTTTGTCCTTGGCTCGGCTGTCCCATACACGGATATTTTGTATACCCTCCTTGTTCGGCAATTAAAAAATTTACCATATTTTCAGATCTACATATATGATCCATTTGTGTTCATATTAATTGACTAAATCTAATACAGATCTTATGTTTTCATGCTTTTCTTTTAAATGCACAGAGGGACTAATAAGATTTGCCCTGAACAAGTTTCCATTATGGAGTAACACACATTTTAGACTCTTCTTTGAACTATCTATAAAAGGTCTCCATTGACTTTGACCCTACTCTGAAACACCCACCGCGTTTAACAGTCCCGCCACGTCACAACAGTAAACAAAATATTCTTCAGTTTTAATATAGATACAGCTATTGGAATTTCATCTGAAAAAGCACTGAGCGAATTGCTGAATCAAGATTTTGTTAACTTATATTTTATGTCGCATTTTCTTGCTATAACCAGAAAGTCTTGGTGGAGCAAAAGTAGCAATCGTTTACATGGTTTTTGGCTCCCGCCACACCATAGGAATGCCAAATTCTAGTTGTTTCCTTGTGCCCTTTGTCCATTGGCGCAGATTTTCGACATATGGTTTACCAACATTGTGCGGGATCCTCGGTTTATTCTGATCACCAAATTTAATATTACAGTAAGCTATATATGTTCTTTTTACAAAGATACAAATGTTCATTCTTTGAGTTGGTGCAGTAAAACAACCACATATTTCCTTCGAAATGAGGCCATACCACTGAATGCTATTTCATAAAACAAATCTTAAAAAACACCAAATTATATTATACACAATTGTTTTATATATCTAGATGTGCATAAGATAAGTCTAAATACATAAATTAAATAAAAAAAAGAAGAATACCAAACACCTTCACTTCCGTTCACTTTGTCGTAAAATAGCCTGCTACTATGAGCGGAACCAATATGGACCAATCCATAAATAAAAAGTTGACGTCATAGGATAATAATAATAATATAATAATAATAAGTATTTATAATGCACCTTTCAGGGCTGTTAGCCCTCTCAGAGCGCAGGTTGTGTAGCGAGTGTAGAGAAAGTTTATAGGGGAGAGAAAGCAATTCTGAAGAGATGAGTCTTCAGGAGACGTTTAAAAATAGCAAGGGAGGGAGAGGATTGAACTTTGGCAGGAAGAGCATTCCAGAGTCTAGGAGCACAAACTGAGAAGGAACGGTCACCCATTGAGCAGACGATAGAACGAGGAGTGTTCATGAGGGGAGGGATGTTAGATCGGAGTGCCCGAGGAGCTTGATGACGGGATAGGGCAGACGAGAGATAAGGTGGAGCCTTGAGGCTTAGGGACTTGCAGGCCCTAGTCCAGCACGAAGACTTGAAAAGTCTACTTTTCTCAAATCAAGTTTCCTTGATTCACGAGTCGCAGACTCTACCTTGGGGACCTTGACTACAAATCTAACTAGTCAGTGGTCACTGCCAACAAGTTCCTCGCCTACAGAGAGCCCCTCAACGATGTTATCCTCAGAGGTGAAAACCAAGTCAAGGGTATTATTTCCTCTTGTCGGCTCTCTTACCCAGTGAGTCAGGAACTCTTCGTTCGCGAACTCCAGGAGCAGTGCGTCCTCGCCACAGGGTTCTCTGGTTTCCCAGTCAACTTGGGTGTTGAAGTCTCCCATTACGATACACACTCTGTCTTCAACAAGTTCACCCAGCAGCCAGTATGGAACCCTGTCTTTCTCAACGAGTTGGGCATTGGGTCTATAAAGCAGCAGGGTCTTGTATTTGGCAGGACCTACGAGTATCTCTAGGTCTACACCTAGTAGCTCATGGTTGGATATAATGTTGCAATTTGTCATTTTGAATGTATCTTTAACATACAACATTACACCGTCGCCCTTTCTGTCTCGCCTGTCTTTTAGGGAGAGTTGGTACCCGGAAATCGTCAATTCACCCTCAAAATGTCAGTTCGAGGTTTTTATCCACGACTCTGTTATGGCCACCATCTCAGGTTCTTCGGTCGCTACGAGGCCACGAATTTCAAGAAACTTGTTCCTGATTGACCTCGCATTAAACAA
This sequence comes from Ceratothoa steindachneri, assembly GCA_963969495.1. Taxonomy (NCBI): domain Eukaryota; kingdom Metazoa; phylum Arthropoda; class Malacostraca; order Isopoda; family Cymothoidae; genus Ceratothoa; species Ceratothoa steindachneri. The sequence goes on along the minus strand of OZ018318.1, from coordinate 25,350,641 downwards.
AAGGACTTTCAGGAAGTCCCCGAATGTAGGACTCCCTACGCTTTTCCGTTTCCCGTCTTATTGGTCTCAGGTTCTTCGGTCGCTACGAGGCCACGAATTTCAAGAAACCTTTTCCTGATTGACCTCACATTAAACAAAAGGACTTTCAGGAAGTCCCCGAATGTAGGACTCCCTACGCTTTTCCGTTTTCCGTCTTATTGGTCTCTCTATTTCCTGTTGGTGGCGTGGTGGCACCCTTTCTAGCGACCTCTGAGTAGGTCGTTCCAGGAGTGACACGGGCGTACTGGCACAGCTCCGCCTTCCCTTTGAGCCTGACACTTCTTTGGGTCTGCTCTACGACATGCTGGATCATGTTACAGAGTACAGCCTTTTCTTTAAAGGAAAGGTTTACCTCATCCCTTTGGTAGAGATCGTTCTTACCATAAAAGGTGCAGGGAGGGTCCACAAAAAAAGGCCTCCTCCGCTGTGAAAAGATCTACCAGGCGTCGGTTCAAAAAGACATTCCTCGAGTGAGCGGTCAGGGTCGGACCTCTTCTCGGGGGCATCCTGAACACGACATGTCTGAGGGTTTTCAACCCACAGTCGTCCACAACTCCCATCAGCGTATCAAGAATCTTCGGTGTAGGGCCTACCCTACCTCCTCTGAGGTAGAGGTCGTTACCACTTACCATCAAGGCAACGACTGAGCCCTCAGAAATCTCAGATTTCTCCGCCTCTACTCTAATTTGGGCGCCTCCCCGTCCAGGCAGGCCACTTACCTTCACACTGGTGCAAAGGCGAGCCACTAGCAAGAGTTACAGATGCCGTGCTCGAGAATCACCAATAAGGATGCCCCTAGCACATTTAGCTGTAGATGACAGAGTTTTCTCTTTTGGGAGCGACTTGTCAGTTTCCTCTTTCTTCTCTATATTTCTCTTCTTTTTCTTCTTGTTTTTATCTTCTTTTGGCCTCTCTTCTTCTGCTTCTACGTTCACTACTTCTGTTTCTATTTTCTCTTCTTTCCTTTTTACTTTATCTTCTTCTTTCTTCTTTTCCTTCTTCCTCTTTCTTTTCTTTTTTTTGGCTCGTTGAACCAGTAGTCCTGCAGCAGAAGACTTCTGCTCTGAGACGTTGGTTATCTTCATCCTTTCGGAGTCTCCTAGGCACTTACACCTCTCCGATCTCAAGAGGTGAACCTCCCTTTTGAAAAGGAAGTTCTCCTCTCTCAACTGGTCAATGCGCTCGCCCAGAAGTGCCTCGAGTTTACAGAAGTCACAAACACTAACAGCGTCAGTGAGCTCCTTGCAACTCCTGCCACCGAATATTCGCTCCACCTGTAGATTTGGCATTTCCCGCATGTTAGTTTGCGGTTAAGGTGTGTTTTTTTTTAAGGATAGGACGAATTGAGGCATGTTTGAAGGAAGAGGGAACCACCCCTGTGGCAAGTAAAGTGTTAAAGAAATGAAGAATCAGTGGGAGGACAGCTGGGAGAATTTGGTGTAGGAGTTTGGGTGGAAAGACGTCCTTAGGGGATCCAGATTTGTTAGAGCGTGAGATCAGGGCAGTTACTTGCTTAGATGACGCCCGAGTGAGAAGATTAAGTGGCAATGGAGTATGGTCAAGGAGAATCAGCATGGGCTTGTTCAGACGACAGAGGTAATACGGCGCGAAGGTTAATAACTTTATTAGAGAAAAATTTAGAAAGAATAGAGGGGTTGATGGGGGCAGAGGTGGGGGAAATGGGGTTAGGCGAGGAAAGATGAGAGAAGAGACGAAATATAGTCCGAGTATCATTCTTGCTCTCCGACAAAGGTTTGCGTGAATAAGCCTCGCGCGTTGATTTTAATTTGGAAGAATAAGTCAAAGTAGCAAGGCAATAGGCAAGTGAGAAGGAGGTCGTGCCCTGCCCACGGGAGCGTGATTTACGAAGGGCGCGTTCATGAGCACGTAAGGATCTCCTTGAACAAAAGAGCTCCATTGTGAAGGAGTGATAAGGGGTAGCGTGCATGTCAAGGCAGGCGAGTAATGATTGGTGCAGAGATTTTAACGTTTGTTCAGGTGAAGCAGTAGTATCAATAGAAGGTAGGGCAGAAAAAACATCGTTAAAGAGACAAGTAGTATCAATTGACGATAGTCACCGGAAAGGAGTAGGATCTCGGGACGAGCGAGGAGGTAGGTGGTAGGGAATATAAAATTTAAAATTGACCAAGAAGTGGTCTGAAATCGTGTTGGAAAGGTCAGTTATTGTTAGATTAGAGATATGGAGGTTCGAGATGACTAAGTCCAGGGTATTACCATATATCTGTGTTGAGGATGACACATGTTGTGTAAAAGAGAAGAGGTCGATGATGTCAATGAATGCGCGAAAAGTCTCATTGTGGCTAGGAAGATTGAGGTTATCGAGAATAAGGAGAGAACCAGTGCGGGGGTGCGTCGGAGAGTATGTTACTAAACTCCTCGAGAAATAAGGCCGGAGACGAGCTGGGAGGGCGGTAAAGGACCACAATAGTCAGAGCGGGCACAGCACGTGATACATCAATGAGGGCCTCAAATGAGGCTAGAGGGGGGAAAGAGAGAAGATTCAGGGAGAAGGATGAGTTGGAAATCAGTGCAACTCCACCTCCACGGTGGTTTCGAGGAACATACATGGAAGAATGACCCGAAGGGATTGCAAGGGCAGTGCATGAACCAGAATCAGACTCGAGCCAGGGTTCTGTAAGACCAAGGAAGGAAACTCCAGTGCCAACAGCGAGGTCATGGACATATTCCGACTTATTGGTCAGGCTCCTAATGTTCAGAAGAGACGCCGACAGTGCCTGCTGACGAGCATAGGAGAAAGGAGGATATTTGGAGGTGTTGGGTAAAGGAAGAATGGTAGGGCGAAAGAGGTTCCTAAGGGACCCTGAAATTCTCAAAAAAATCCCCTTCTTAAATTATAGAGTTAGTGAGATGATGATAAATTAAGCCTTCCATCCTTTTGTTAAAAAGTGGTTCAAATGTGAGAAAATATCTAAAACGGACTGGTGCTATTCTAGTACAGACCCAAAAGGCTTGCCACATTCAGCATAATAGACTACGCAACGCTTTCCTATCCCATAGGACAAAAAAAGGTGATAAAGTTATTTAAAAAAAAAGAAAAAAGGCGTAAAAAAATGTGGTAAAAAAGAAACGATCCCAGTTCTAAATGATCACTTGTTTGACCGAGTGGTCATCGCGTGGGTGTTTCGAGCGACTCTACATCTCATTATGTCAGTCGGTCGGTCGGTCCCCATTTTGCTTTTCTTTTATTTTTGTAATAACATTGTAACTATTTCGCCGATTCTAACGAAATTCAAAAGTCTTATGTTGCTTTACATTTTCTTTCGATTAAAATAATTAACAAAGTCCTACTAAGATTAGCCCGGAACTAATTTGTTTTCGCAATAACCTCATAACTATTCTGCCGATTCTAACGGAATTCAAATCTATTATATTGTTTTACATTCTCTTTTAAATAATATAATTGCCAAAGTCCTTCCAAGGTTAGCCAGGGAATTACTTTGTTTGGGCAATTACATCCAAACTTTTCGGCCAATACTCTGCTAGACTAGACTAGGCTATAATATGTTATACTCTGCTAGGCTTTACTATGGTTTATAGGCTAAGATAGGCCATATTATATATTGTTTGCTAGGATATGCTAGATTAGTCTAGGCTAAGTCATATTATGCCAGGCTAAGCTATACTAATTAAGGCTAGGATATACTATGCTAGCTACGCTAGAGTATGGTATGATAAGTTCTACTATTATAGGGAATCATAGGCTAGACTTGGTTATACTAAGCTAGGCTAGGCTAGAATAGGCTACCCGATGCTAGGCTAGGCTATACTATGGTAGGCTATGCTATGACATAACTATGCTATACTATGCTATGCTACGATATACTGTGCTAGGCTAGGCAGGATATATTATGTTAGGCAATCTAGGCTAGTCTATACTATGCTAGGCTATGCTATGAAATACTATACTATTTTCTATACTATACTATACTATGTTATACTATAATATACTATGCCATGTTATACTATGCTATAATATGATAAGCACCACTCTGCAATAAGGATGTGACCATTTTTTCGCCTTTCCAATTCCTATATGAGGCGTGACAAAAATTTAACAAATATATATATATATATATATATATATATATATATATATATATATATATATATATATATATATATATATATATATATGTATATATATTGCCAAAGTCCTGCCAAGGTTAGCCATGGAATTATTTTCTTTTGGCAATAACATCATAACTGTTCAGACCATTCTAACAATATTTGAAACCCTTTTGTTGTTTTACATTATATTTCGAATTATATAATTGCCAAAGTCTTTCCAAGATTAGCCAGGGAATTATTTTGTTTTGGCCAATAACATCATAAATATTTGGCCAAATGTAACGAAATTTGAAACCCTTTTGTTGTTTTACATTATATTTCGAATGATAGGATTGCCAAGGTCGTCCCAAGGTTACTCCTGGAATTATTGAACGTTTTCAAAGTCGTAAGGACATACATCAGAATAAGTGAGGGCATGCGACATTTTGGTCAGCAGACCTTGTTTATGAAACCATCCTCTACTGGTTTCATTGGTACATACCATCTTGCACTATAACGGTATTTCAGTCATGAATTTTGAATTCATGAGGAAGGATTGCTCTTTTACATAGTATTTTTTTATTTATTTACTCAAAGTGTTGACGAAAGCAGCATACTTCCAAAATAGTCATTATATAATAAAAACTATCCTGACGAAGAGCATCATTTCCTCAATATCTCGCACGATATTTATATCTAGCGTGCTTATTCTACTCTCTCACAAGTCTCGGTTGTTGGTCCGTGATTTTTCCTTTCAAACTCCTTCCATTTAGCGTTAGTAATGTTCGAATTTATAAATCATTCCACTTCTATGATGTAAACACGCAAATATATCTCATCTTCTCTCCAGCCTCGAGTAGAAAGAATTATAAATCTTCTGTCCACAGACAATAGTAATAAATACGCGCTGTGGAAAAAATTTATGAAACGCATTTATGACAAAATAGGGAGTTCCTCTTGGGTTTTCCTTTAGGTGATGCTCGATGAAACCTCATCTCCCCTTTGAGTAACCTTAGTTACTTCACGATTCCAACTTTTGATGGAGTTATAAAACCGGGAATCTCCATTAATATTTACTTATATTTCAAAGCCTATTTCCCCTTTGATCCATAATAGTTTAAAGGCTTCCGTTATACCCCCAAATAATTACTCTAAATTACATAACGCGGGACACCTTTGCTTCCAGCTATAAACTCTTATATTCATCGCATGGAAAGTTTCTCTCCCGGAATTAATTTGCTCATTGCACAACTCTGCCAACCCATTGAGGCCAGAATCACCTTCGAAGTCCCAATTTACTAAATTGATCATAAACTCCGCATACCTCTACTAGCTTTCATCCTCACTATACCAATCCCGGCCCAAGGAGGCATAGACTTTGAATTTGCTTCTTTATTTTCACGCAAATTTTGTGGCACGTTCAGGCTTTCAAATTCTAATCTTTCTACGACGATTGAGCTTTGAATAAACATTTATGAGACAAAATCCTTGAAGTAATAAATGTCACTAGTAAAATAGGATGTGTAGTATTTGTCTATGGAAGGGGGTTAAAACTGTATTAGTCTTTTTATATATCATTTGGGATTCTGGGTAGTTTGAGTCCAATAATAAATTGCAGTTTATAATTTTTTTTACTCCCTTTCTCCATAGGTATCTTCGAAGTAAATGGAGTGTATATTTGTATATCCAATTATTTTGAGTTTTGAGATAGATTTCTGATTCTTTTGGAAAATATTATTCTTATATTTTTATCAATTTTAAGAAATCAAATATTCCCTTGGATATATAAATCTAAAAAAACAGTGTCACATTTGCTCTTGTAGCTATCCGTATATCATTTTCATCTTGATGATTCTTTTTATCTCGATATTATCTAATGTCCAACTTAATTTCTTTCACACTCAAAGAAGTCAGTATATTTTCGGTTTAATTTTATTTTAAGGAACAAATAAAACCGCAAAATGCCATCGTAAAGCTTAAACAAAGTGTTCCTTTATTTTTGAAAAAGAGCTCAAAGTAGACGACATAAAAGAGAATAGAAATGTTGATAAGAGGTGGCCTATTTATTTAGCTGGATAAGCGAAGGAGTAAAAAAATGACTAGCAAATTCTTGTGATTATATCAAGAAAACAGGTTTAATGGCATAAGTAGCATAAATGGCTTGAGTGTTTTCCTTAAAAGGTTGACAAAACGACAATTAAAAGAAAAGAAAACTCTTCCGGAAGATGAACAAACTATTTTAAGTCAGTGACCTCAAGAAAACCGGGCATAATTTTGGTTGGTATAATAAAAATGATCGACGCACTGGAACAAATGTGAAGGGAAAATTTTCCAGAATGAACGCCAGTAGCTACAAATTACGGAAATTAATGACATACTTTATTTAATGACATGTATAATTTTACAAAGATAAATGGAAAAGCAACCAAGAGATTGCGTTTTGCTATTTCTCAACAAAATTATGAAAGATTCTATGTAATTGAAATTGCAACCAAGTACGTAGATAACAAAGACAAATAAGACACTTGAATTTATTTAAGTTTAACGAAAGAGTGATGAGCATTTATCTAAAGGCACACCGGTAGTGTAGCTATAATGACATTGTGGTAGGAATATTTGTACATAATCATTAATACAATTATTTAGAATAGAGTTTAGTGCAGGATATATTAATATGCTCTAACTTGTAAGTAAACCAGTTTAAATAAGTATCGATGAATTATGGACCAGCCAAGATTCCGAAGAAATATTTATCCTTGATATTGTTAAAAAAATATTAAGTATAGTTCCTTCAACAACGCGCAAACGTATGGTACTCCATATTTAAGTAATCTGATACAATAAAAAAGATATCTGGTAAATCTTTTGATATAAGTTTGAATACATTATTTTTAGTGGCCGCACGATTATTATATAACTAAAAAGAATTTCATACTTTATATTCTTTAAAGCTTTGAGTTTGAAAGATTTTTTAAAAATTTATCCCGTAAAACAAATTTTCTGTGAAAGCTGATCAAGATCACTTTCTCTGCTTCATATGATTTATTTTTAACGTCAGGAATAATTTTGCCGCTTTACTTTGAACACCATTGAAGGAAAACAAAAATGAACAGTTTATTTTAATTGAACTGTTACTTGCTCCTTATATAATGTTAGAATTTTATTTTATGTGTTTAAAACCTTTTCTATTTACTCCACATCCCTGACTTCTCCTAAGTTGCTCGACATTAAAACACACACATTCTTTTATATCTTTTGACTCATTCCATCGCTCTATCAAAACCAATTTGGAAATTAAAATCGAAATCGCATCAATATTTTTACACTATTTTATTCGTCTACAAACTATGATATTTTTTATACAATTATTATCAATTTTAGTAACATTATAAACTAAACGTGTCGAAAAGATCCCTGAGGAATGCCATTAATGACCATTATGAAGTTTAGGACAGATCTTATTTACCTAATCAAATTCGTAAGTATTTGAAAGAGAAGATTATCTTAATTCTCAGATTGTCTCAGTAGACAGCAGACAAAAAAAAATATTTAAACACCATTGTGGATCTAAATAGCTATACTTTTCTACTTTATTTAGATATATTTATGTATAACAAAACCCTTTCACCTTTCACCCTAATCCTATTTTCAGTAAAGACTTAATTATGGAAATGAAGAAGATAGAGGAAGTTAGAGGATTAAGAAATTTAGCAAAAAGAAAGGCCGAAAGGAGTGAATGGATTACCCAGAGTAAAGAATTGAATACATCTTGGGGGGCGAAATAAGATGTTTGGAGTGGCAAAGCAGATGAAAAAGGAAAAAAAGAATGTAGTACAACTAATAGTGGTAGGGATCAAAATGGACAGGTTAAAGTTAAAGAAAGTCAGGTAAGGGATAGATGGAGGGAGTATTTTGAGAAATTATTAAATGAAGAAAATCCGTATGAGTGATGAGTAAAAGTGAAGTAGAAGAAGCGTTGATATGAATGTAAAGTGATAAAGCTTTCGGCCCAACAGGCTTGACAAGTGAGATGATAAAGGCTGCAAAAAATTTAGTAATAGAAGAATTAACTGGTATATTTGCAATAGTTATGGAGGGGTAAAGTTAACTGAAGATTGGTGCAGGAGCTTGACTGTGCCGATTTATAAGGCAATGGGGGTGCACTGCAGTATGGAAAGTACAGACGGGTGCGGCTGCTGGAACATGCCATAAAAGTATTTGAAAGAATACGGGAACGGCGGTTGAGGCAGGTGGTAAGTGTTGGAGCCAGACAATTCGGCTTTTGTCCTGGCAAATTAACAACGGACGCAACTCCAAGAGAAGTATCGTAAGGAGAACAAAAGAGGCTGTATCACATCATTGTGGATTTGGAAAAGGCTTTCGATAGAGTCCCAAGGAGGGTGATACGGTGAGTCTTAAGAAGGCAAGGGATCTCTGAACTCTTGGTTAGACTTGTTAACGCATTGTGTGATAGATCAACATCTCAGGTAAAAGTCATAAATGGGCTTTCAGAGCAGTTTGATATAGGAGTGGGAGTACATCAGGAATTGACCATTAGCCCCCTTCTGTTTATTATAGTGAAAGAGGAGGCCACTAGGGAGTGCAGCTAGGAAGGGATATAGGAGTTACTATATGCCGATGATCTGGTTCTAACGCCAGAGAAAGATGGAAATGAGGGGTTTAAATGTGAATATGGACAAGACAAAAGCAATGGTAACAGGAGACAAGGGAAAGAAAAAAGATTCAATCTGGACGGTGGCCATGTGGAGTTTGTGGAAGGAGAGTAGAATAAAATTCAGTTCTCTGCAGGGAGTGCAATAAATGGTGCCATGAAAGATGTTCAGGGTTGAGAAGAGTTAGTGGGATGCAGCAGTTTAGGTATCCAAAGTGCGTTGAGGATGTTGAGGAGGAGGATACTGTGTGGGAGGTGGAGGGTGGGAGGTGGAGGCTGGTAGGCTGGAGGAAGTGGAATATTTTTGCTATTTGGGAGATATCCTGGAATGCGAAGCTGGAGTGAAGAGAAATGTGAAGAGATAGAGTTGCAATTTCTTGGTCGAAATGGAAGGGAAGTGCAAGTTTATTGGTGAATGTGATAGAACGGTTTGAGGCCGCTTAATTTCAACCATTATCACATGTTGTTTAGAAACACGATGCTACCCACGTGCATCTTCGCCTTGAAGCCGGGCGCAATTATCGCGCCACCTGAGTCAATATTTAACCAAGGAGGTTTATTCCTCCCCCGTTCGACCCATCCGCCGATCACGCCAGATTGAGTTAGGCTTATGGGCAGATAAGGTATTGTTCTCAGGCACGGCTGTGCATTTCCTCGAAGCCCCCACTTCATTGTCCCCTACGCCAAGGGGATGTCTCGACTATTTATACGGAAACTTTACCACTAAGAGGAGATTTGAGATCCAGATTTTCTTCGCGAGACATCACTACGATCCAGTCTCACCTTGCTCACCAAGGGCCTTCTACCTCGAGATCCATCATCATTGTTCAAAAGAGGACAATATCCCTTGAGTGCCAAGGTTCGAGCCTTCAAGACGCCAAGTCCACAAGGCTTCCCCTGTTGTTCAGAAAGAGAACAACGTTAGAAAAGCTATTGTTCTTTGAGCCCGTTGACAAGAAACGGTTCTCCCCCTCCCCCCCTGTTGTTCAGAAAGAGAACAACATTAGAACAACCATTGTTTTTTGAGTCCGTAGACAAGGGCCGGTTCTCACCCACCCTGTTGTTCAGAAGAGAACAACGTAGAAAAGCCATTGTTCTTCAAGCCCGTTCGCCGAGAAACGGTTCTCATTCCCAAGACGCCACGTCAGGATCATTTAATTCTCCCCCCCCTTTGGCTGGAACTCGCCAGCGGACCGAAGATTCCTTCACGTCGCCTTCCTCTGCACAACACGTGTAATTACATAAGCTGAACGTTACCTTTGAGTTTTAACCACCCTTTTTTCAACCCTATACATATAGTGCTTTAAATGGTTTAGCGAACCATCCCATCCCTTTAATTTTTATTTGTTTTACCTTTTTTAAATCTCTTCCAAATCTTAATCCTCGGATTAGCTAGATTTCCCACGATCCTTTCCACTCTCTGTTTATGTCAATATTTTCCGTTTTGTGTGTTGTTGATAGTTTTTATTAATAAAACTCAATTTTATTAATAAGCATATTGAACATAAATAATATCAGTCAACCCAGACACCACGCACTCTAAATATAAATGAATATTTCCCTCAACGAATAGTCATATATGGTATATCGTCGAGAGTCCATTCTACGACAGTGAACAAGGGCCTACCACTAAAGGTTAAGAGCCCAGACATATGAAGCATGTGTAAGATCAGTGCTGTTATATGGATCAGAAACATTGGCCCTCACGGAAAAATGGAGAAAATCTTGAAGAATAGTGATAACAGAATGATGAGATATATGGCTGAAGTCAAGTGTCAGGATGAAATTACAAATGAGGAAGTGAAGAATAGGTGTAGTCTGGAAGATATTAACTCTATATTGATAAGAGGGAGACTGAGGGGGTATGGTCATGTGATAAGAACAGAGCCTGGGGATCCTATAGGGAGGGTGAGAGACATGGTGGTGATGCTTGAGCACCAAGATGTAGGCCAAGGCAAGCATGGTAGGATTGTGTTAAGGAGTATGAGAAAAACCTCGGTGTTACCGAATAGTTGGTTCATAGTCGTGAGAGGTGGAGATCAGCTATCAAACATACAACTCTCCGAGAAGCAACACAGTGACGTAAAACGTTAAGGAGAAGAAAGAGAAGAATTAATTATGAGTTAAAAAGTACTTTGTTGAAATCCATGTTAGAACTTTCTATCCATATTTCTGCGAAAGTAATAACATTACATTCATCCTCTTAACTAATCGCCATCTCATAATATTATCATATTCGATTTTAAATATTATTCTTAAATGCCGCTATAATGACTTACCTTCTTTGCCTTGGTTTATCGGTTTATAACAAAAGCATTTTACATATTGCAAGATTTAGACCTCAGATTTTCATATGATATGATATTTCTAATTAAACAAAGAGAAAGGTTTGTTCTTAACCGTATACAAATATAGCAATCACCAAACTACTATAGGACTTGAATCCCTCTTACAACTTTAACAGATCATTATAGTCTTCAAAGTAACACTTTACGTAACGGTCCTTAAGGTATTTGTAGTTATATGTTTCAATTAATAGAGCATGAATAAATTTGTAACACTTATTTTGGGAGACAATTTCTTTCACTTGTTAGTTAAACCTCAACATCCACCAAGATGAAAGTAACGAGTTACTTTTTCCATGGACAAATGAGTTGGAAGTAAATTCTTCAAAGCCTTCTTTAGACCATCATGAATTTACCGATTTCATTATGCACACACGACACCAATGAACGACAAAAAAGTTGAACAAACTTTCAAACATACTGTAGCAATTTGAAACATATACTCGAAACACCCATTAACGAAACATTTCAGAATTAATATGTGAAAGTGAATATGTGTGAAAGAGAGGAAAATGTGCTAGCACTCAGATCAATTTATGGTTTACGGTTACAAACTCAAATCATTTTACATCGTATCACACCTTGAATAAAAAAATCCCGCATTTCTTTCTAATTCTACAAAAGATTTAGGAAGATTCTTAATGCTAATTATATTTCCTTTTTAAAAACATAAGAAAACAACGACAATGATTTTTCTGAGACTTTTTTGGAAGATATAATTCAGCGGCTGAAAACCCTTTTTGAATTCTGCATTTGTAGGTCTAAAGGAATGTAAAACATAATAGTTTATTAATTTTTTTTCCTTTTAATGAAACTTAAAAACTCGAATTCTTTATTCGTTTCAAAAGAATTAGAAACATTACGGTCATCATATTCAGCTTCTAATTTATAAAATCTTTATAGCAAACAGCGAAAAATTTCTCTCCTCATCACTTTGAATTTAAGAATAATTAATTCTTCTTCAACTTCTTGGAAAATCTTTGAAAAATCTGCAATTTTCTTGGCGATAGTTTTAGAAGGAAGTGGAAACTATTCTTTATTTTGATTTTTCAAAATTGCAGGGTCGTGAAAGTATTAAATATAAAAACTTTATTTTTATTCTTAAGAGATTTTAATTAGGCAAACTTTCTAGGCAAACTTTCTTAATGGTAAAGTTGACGGAGAGTTCCAAGGTCAAAATCGTTGATTAAGTCTTTCAAATTTCCCATTCTTTTGAATAGTTTCGATGGGTCGAATTACACTTAGGGCAATAAAAACCCTGTTTCAGTTTAATATACATTTATATAATGATAACCTGATGATTCCACCTCGTTTTGCGGTCCATGATGGATTCAATATCTTTGCTCCTCAAATGTGTCTTTAAAAAATTTTGGTGTTTTAATTTTTTAATTGGGATTCGCGAAAAATTCGAAACAATTTCCTTTGTTTCTTATAGCAGCGGAGTTATTTCAACACTTGTCTTAACGATAATTGAGAGAGGACATTTTAATTTTTAATTTGAATCTTCATCGTTTTGACTTTTCTCTATAAAATCTTCAATGATATCCTTTTTATTATGTTCACTTTAGGAAAACCTTTTGGTTTAAACGTGAAGAAAAAGTTAAATGATTTGCAAGAGCTAAACATTGTTGATCCTGAGTCAATTATACATCACATTATGTGTTTAGCAGTCAACGCTGAAATTATAAGTGGTTAAGTCGGGTGAACGCAATTTTCATTTGAGAAAACCGCACTTTCAACAGAGTACCTAAGAGGACCTAATGTTGGGGGGGGGGGATGTGAACACACAGTTAATGAGCAGCCGTAGCTAAACTTGTAAAGTAAGGAGAATGCAATGCTCGTGATTTGATGAATATCAGATTGGGAATATCATTTTTTCCTAAAAAAATTAAATTCGCTTAAATGAACTAATTAAGTACTGTAAATAAAGGCAAGAAAAATTAAATTATCTTAATTAAATAAACAACGAATTAAAGAAAACTAATCTTAATCTTACGCAAGAATAATGAAATACAAAAGAACAATGAAATAAAAAATGCTTGGGTCTCAAAGTCAGAAAAATTCCTCTAGCAACTAAATGGATTTTATTCATCGAATTTAATGCGCAATATCAACGAGAACTATCGAAAAGGAGAGGTGTGATGAGAGATTTGTAAAGAAAGTAATAGAGATAGAGGAGGCAGAGGCAAACAGTGGGTGTTGGGGCTCGGAGGGGAGAAAAGCTTCCAGATGTCACCTGGCATCCCCTTGGGGGTGGTCTTTAAAGGAAAGATAAGGAAAAGATAGGGGATGGAAGTCAGTATAAGGAGAAGAGAGTGTAAATGAATGCATACATTGTTAAAATCCCAAACCTAACCAGAGCCTTGAGCGCAGTGGAGAACCAGTCAGCTATTCCACTTACGGCTGCGAACAGGGATGAACGTAAGAGAGCTGGTTGGTGACTGGCCTCAGATATTTGGCCCCGACCGAGTAAATATAAGAAAAAGGTGGTAAAATAGAGAAGTGGATAAAAGCCAAGGTAATCCCAAACTAGTTGTAGAATGACTAGGGTACTTAGGCCGGGTGCGCACGTCGCTTCATCAGATACCACGGAGTAAGGCATTGAGGCCCCAGTTAATTATAAGTAATAGTCAATTAAATTAGGATATTATAAACATTTGTCGTGGAATAGCCGGACTTTCTCTCTCTCTCTCTCTCTCTCTCTTTCTCTCTCTCTCTCTCTTTCTCTCTCTCTCTCTCTCTCTCTCTCTCTCTCTCTCTCTCTATATATATATATATATATATATATATATATATACCTTTTGGGGTTTTGGTCGAAGTTAGTTTAAGATTCGACCTAGCCGGTTTGTGAACGAGAAATAGTTAAGAATTCAGTGGGGATAGTTTACTTTTCAAATGCAGGGGCCTCTCAAAACAAATAATTCAGAGTGTCAGTTGGCCAAAAATTAGCAGGTAGCTGGTACTCGTTTAGGGTTGCAAGAAAAAGACGCCAACAAAATATACCTCTACTAATAAATAAAATAGAGTTGAAATATATATGGATACAGGGTTTAAAGGGAATGATCATACATTCGAAATTAAATGGCGGCACAGAAAGAATGGGACGATTTGGGGAGACCAGTTTATAGAATAATCTGTAGGAGTCAACGATTGCAACTGCTTACGTGTTCTTTGAAGGGAATGGCCAGTCTGGATACGATGACTGCGATGAGAAAGCTAGGTCACATCACGGGGTGGATGGGAGAGCACACGTAGTTTGGCATTCGGAGATGGAATTCCTCGTCAGATACTAGCCGATTGTCTCAGGCAGACTTCACGGAAGTTGATTTAGCCTTCGTCCTCGAATCGAACTCGCCGGTGTCTCCGATCGCGACGGATGAGTTTGTCCTTTGCTCATACGCGGTGTTAGGCGAGATGGTCTAGAAGTGCTGCACGCTAAACCGAATCGGGGGATTATGTAGACGTTCCGCTGGTGTCTGGCGGGAGCCTCCACGACTCGCGCGATCTTGGAAGAAGGAAGCGACTTCTTAGGGGGAATCGAGATAAAGTTGACGCAGAATGTTCAAAGAGCTTTGATCTATGCCGGAGGGCAGGAGGTTGGCTAAAAGACCTTGCGAGACGAGTAAAATGTGTCCCTAAGTAAATGCAGCTCGGGTGCAATAAAACGGCTTGGACCGCACCCTCGACTCACCCAAGGGCAGGAGTGTGGTAAAGTAAGGTTATCGGCCTATTTTACACAAATTTCTCACCAATACCCATTTGAAATCAAACGCCAAACCTGGTGTTAGAAATTAACGAAATATTCCAGGTTAATCGCATGGGGGCATTTAAATAAATTCCAAGTTTTCTTCACTAAATTTGTATTGTTTAAGAGAAGAGAACTAAGAAATAAAACTGGTTGTAGTCCTCCGAAGATGCACCGTCCTAAGCTGAAGGAGGATAGAGGACAGAAAGCGGGTAAACTTAACGTAGAGGTCAAAACATAAATAGGAATAAATAAATACTCCTACACTGCAATACTGGAAACAGCGTTAGTTTATTTTTTAACCAAGAACCTGTGCCTAAGATAATATGACTGCCTACTTAATAAAAATTTCACCGTATGTCGATTTGAAAGGTACATGATTACCCATCAACCCTTAAATCTTTCAAGGTTCAGGAAAATAAAGTAAGATGCCTGGAGACAGAAAGATCTAACCTCTTCTCCCCCGAAATATAAACTACCTAATAATCCAATTAATATGAAAATCTCAATTATGAGCAGAAACTTAAATGTAATGGAAATATATCCTTTTCTTGGTTGAAAGCCCAAAGTGCACGGAAGAAAACTCTTAACTGAATCGCTCCCATATTTGTAGAAGAGGGCCTCTAACAGAAAATAGGAATCTACTGTGATTTTTATTCTAGGCGAGTCGGGAGGTGGTTTCTTTGTGGAACAACAGTGAGGTACCAAATAAATTTCCCTGGGTGACGTCTGCTCAGAAATTTGATTAATATTAAGGTCAATTCAATTGTATAAATTTCGACGTGTAGAAAAGGGTTCTTAGGACCAACTAGTCTAAATTTTGAATTTTTAATCAAAACCTAGAAATTTTGTAAGGAG
The DNA here is from genome assembly GCA_963969495.1 of Ceratothoa steindachneri. Taxonomy (NCBI): domain Eukaryota; kingdom Metazoa; phylum Arthropoda; class Malacostraca; order Isopoda; family Cymothoidae; genus Ceratothoa; species Ceratothoa steindachneri. Next base: position 25,334,893 of record OZ018318.1, on the reverse strand, counting down.
GAGGAGTGGTGAGATAATGGCCTAAGGTTATGCATGGCAGAGTATTACTTTGGAGCTATTTTTCTGAATATTTAATGAGAGTTTTTAAATAATATTATTCAATTTTGTTGTGATATACAAGCCATCCCTTCTGGTACACGTCTTAACGTTAAAAATTTTACTTTGAAGTAAGATAATGGTCCTTAGCTCTTCTGCAGTCTAGGTGGCAGTTATATAGAGAAACGAATAGAGATGTGGACGAGTTATAAGAAAGTAACTTGTAAGGAAAATATATCAGATTGAGAGGCAGGTTGTGAGAAAGGCTATGAGACGAATAATAGTCGAGTTGATTGTGTGAATGAGTATTAGAGAGAGAAGGGACCGAGAAAGGAAGAAGTGGATGATATTGTGTATGATAGATTTGCATGGAAGAGGTTTGTCTAAGGGCTTGCTCAATGGGAACCTTCTGCCATGGTATAAACCGTGACTTGGGAGATGTTACAGTACACCACTCCATTATTATCAATATCTTGGCATGGATAAATTGATGGTTGAACTTGTGCTTACAAGGGAATAAATAGGCTTAGAATAGGGGTGGAGAGCTTTAGCTACGCTGAAAGACGTCGATACGACTTTATGGCGGAATTGGTAGATATTTAATATGAAGGGCTACCAGGACATGAAGAAATTATATAGCGAAAAAGGGAATTATAGTTTTACTTAACTTTCATTTTATAAATGGAGAGAACAAGGATTTGTCGAATAAACTACAAAAGATTTAATCTAATTTTAATATAAAGTTACCAGTCAATGGCTTCGCCTCGCTACTAAGATTAAAATCTAAAAAAAGCAACCATGGTTAAATTTTTATAAATTTTCTGAACTTCACCAATTATAATAATATTAAAAAGGAACTCTAAACTAAATTTTTTCCCTTTCAAAATATCACGTTACTAAAATATAGAGTTATAGATAGAAGATATATAAAAATAAATTTTCTGAACTTCACCATTTGTAATTCTTTGGCTTTTAAAAAATTCACAAAATTTCGATACTTATATTTATTTCTGAACTTCACCATTTTGTTTTTTGATATTATATAAGAATTATTAGAAATAACCTTGATAAAAAACATAAGCCCTAACCAAACTAAGATGAAATTATTATTGAAATACTTAAATTATAAAGTTAGTGATGACGATGATTAACAATAAATGATGTTAACAATAGAAACTCTCAACGCGTGCATAAAAATTACCTATTAGTCAATAATAGGAGATTGGTTTTGAAATAATGATTGCATATAATTTCGTAAGAAATATTTTATAAACAATCTAAACATTTACTTTCTAAATAACAAAATTATGAAAGGATATTCTGGAATAATTATCAGGTAAATGTTCGACGATATTTATACCCCAGAATAGTTGTATTTGACTTGGAGACTCGATACTCTCTACGAGATGATGTAGGCTAAAAAATAGTTCGTCCCGCCAATTTTATATGTTTTTTTCTTAATATATTATCTAAAGAATTCTTTCAATGTACTGAAGATGTTAATACTCTTTAGTTTTATAATAATGTAGTTGTTAGGTGAACTTTGGAGGTAAATGACTCTACTTTGATCATTCTAAACTTCATTCGAGGTGTAAAGGCCGGGGTATTTTTTTAGCAGCATCGTTATATTGTAAATTTTATTTATATTATTTCCATAAATAGTTCATTTCTGGTTTCATGGAAAACCAAACAATGCTAATATTATTCCAACCTTAGGATTTTATGACAATTATATCACCTTCATTTAAAATTTACATTCTTGCTTAACTTATTCCTTTGCAAATTTTGCAAAATGATGTGTTTTTTTGGGAGACTCGATTTCGCCTTTTTCTTTTGTATGTACACAATTATTATCTATATTAAACTAAATTTAAGTTTTATAATTAATCTTCCTGAATTTAATCTATTTAGGGCATCAACAATAGGGGTAATTTTTACAATTAAAGGTTATAAAATATAATTGATATAAATACCCCTAAAAAAATACTAATATGCAGGTTACCTGACTAATTTTCCTTGAAGAATCTCTAGAAAGCCAATCCAGATGGCAAGTCTACCTAATATTGCCACCCGTTCTCCTTCACGAAGAGAGCATCATTAAGGCTACTCTTATTTTAACTACTCCTCATCAGTTATTCTAACGACGAAATTGTGCTTATTCACTCCAGTACAGTTTTAACTAAGATCTTTTAAGCTGTATTATATCAATTAATGGTACTAGCACTATAGTTGTCTGTGTTGGTTGAGTATGAAGGGAAAGTAGGCTTGCAGTGAGATTTATGTTGAGCGATTATCTCGTCCATCGAAGTTTGCGGCGAAGGTAATTTTAAATACTCACCCGCAATAGTAGAGGCAAAAATGTGTGTTGATAAAAACGCAACTTAAACACAAAAAAAGACTATGATAGTGAGCAATTGAAATCAAGATCAATTCGCGCCATTTCATTCCTCTAAAAAACAAGAAGCGACAGCAGCTGGTATCTTCTTTATCTCCATTTATGGTAAAATTCCCTTAATTACCACTTTTTTCCCTTCCTACAAATCCTCGATAAAAATATCAAATCTCGTTTTAATTCCCTAACGACAATTAAAGTCTGATTAACCACAATGAACTGGTCGTTTACAGAAAAATATTGATAATAAACGACTGCGACACGATTGGAGATTTTTTTTATCATTAATTAGAGTAAATGTTTGGAACTGAAAATTGAAATTAATGAAAGAAAAGGCGGTTACCATTAATTTGAGCGGAAAAAATGAGGCTTCACATTTATATTTATGCGAAGTTGAATCTATATTACTGTATCTAATTATTATAATTAGTTAAATACTAACACTTGCTCTATTGGAAGAATTATAGTTGTTTAAATTAGTCAAGAGGCCTGGAGTTCTTCAGTAGCTGCTTAATTGGTTAACAAAGTAGGACAAGAGCAAAACTTCGCACATCCCTTCTCTGGGAGTCACTACATTACCAACATAATAAAACGATAATAAGAAAGAATGGCCGGGGAAATTAAACGGGAGAACACTGAGCAGTAAGATCTCTAGCGGATAAAAATGACTGCCAGTACAACGTGTGGTAGCCTCTTTGAGACAATGTTTGTAGCCTAAAATATGTACAAATGAATATCTTTAAACAATATCAGGAACTTCATGTCTGTTATATTCGGTCGCAAAGAGTCTTGCACGCAAATTCCGAGAACTCATACTTGCCAATCTAACTCCCAGCGACAGGCTGCTATCCACTATAAATACGCCACTTCAAACCTCTTTCAACACACTCATTCACTTCGGTTGTCTTCTTCTAATTACTATTGTCGAGTCTAAGAGCAACATGACCTCCTTCCACCGTATCATTCAACAATTAAGTCAGTGAAATCAAGCTGTCACTCTCAAGAATCTGAACATTCTCTCAACCCAGTAGTAATATATCATTAACCATTAATGGCAATTATATTCTTAATTTGATTGATATTATTTTATACAAATTCAACTCTAAAGGATAGTTTTTAACTCTCATTTCTTTATAAAATACTATCTTTTCTCAAGTGAGCGTTTAATTGCCAGCTCTGCATCATTCATCGCAATACATCCCATTTAGTTCAAGGTATATTTCATATCAAAGAGTAAGTTAAAAGTCCTTCTGCTCAATTGATTAACTATTAAAGGAGTAGTAATAATTTATTTAGAATTAACGTTTGGCTTCAAGCCAAAGTATGCAAAAATAAGGTTATTTTATTGTAATTATTTTTTTTATTAAATGCAACATGAATAAGGTGTAGAAAGAAGATAAACAAGTGGCAGCTTAGCATAAGGATATTATAACTATTATTATCATTATAAACTTTAGGATTTCAGAAACTCAGGTATTTAATCCATCCTGACCACAAATGCACACTCATTTAAAAATAGATAGAATGAGTCCTAAAGGTCTATTTTTGCTGATCCTATCCTTTGCTGCGTTCTGAAGGCTAGTTCCTAAACAACAAGTTTCGATATAGAGTGAACTGCAGGAGAGTTAGCGCCCTCCAGGTCAAAAACAACCATTGTAGTCTACTTTATATATCTACTAATACGAGGGGCGGTCAATAAGTTTTGCATTCGGATATAAGGAAAAGTGTTTTATTATTTTTCAATATAACTACCCTCGAATTCAATGCACTTGCGCCACTTGTCCCTGAGGCTTCGAATTCCCGACAACCAGAAATCTCCCGACTGTTGTTCAATCCACTCCTGGACAGTGAGCTGGACATCTTGATCGTCCCCAAACCGGCATCCACGCAGTGCAGCCTTGAGCTGGCGGAATAAATAGTAGTCGCTAGGGGCCAGATCTGGACTGTAGGGGGGATGGTTGAGCTCCTCGAATCCGCACTCGCGCCGGGAAGCTTGTGCAACTCTGACCTTGTGGATTATGATGACGTTGAATTCGATCATGGGGCGTGAGATTTCTAGGGACCCAACAGTCAGAGACTTTGGTCATGGTTAAATTGTCATGGATGATGTTGATAACACTTCCATGTGATATTCCAAGTTTTCGCTCGATTTCTTCGACCTTCACCCGTCGATTTTCAAGGATGATCCTCTCCACATGGGCCACATTGTCCTCGTTGGTCACGTCTGACGGGCGTCTTGGACGGGGGTCATCTTTAAGGGACTCACGACCATGGCGAAACTCCCTATTCCAGCGAGCAATGGTTGCATAGGAAGGGGTGGTGTCGGTGTACACTGCAACCATGCGTTCATGGATCTCTTTTGCATTCTTGCCTTCCTTGGTCAAAAATTTGATCACTGCGCGGTGCTCAACCTTCTCCATTGTTGAAAAATTTGTGACTGAAGATCTGCGATCAGCTACTGTTTCTTAAATAGACGAGGCAGGAGCGTGCGGCTGCAGGTCCTGACTTGCCATAACTTGTCCTATTACCCCCACAGACAGCCATCCCCTTTCCTCTGTTTTGCCCTACCGATTCGACAAACTTATTGACCACCCCTGGTACACATTATCACATCCTATTACGTCGCCCTTCACTTTACCGCGCTTTTTGTAAAAAATCCTGTTTGTTATGCCCAAATCCTGAAGTGCCAACTGAACCTATACGGCTATTCATGTTCACATAATTCTTTATCTTAGAACGTTTGAAAAGGCCATTTTTAACCTTTTAAAAATTTTAATATCTCTCCCTTTTAAAATTCTTTCTCAAGCTTACCTACAACTAATGATTTTTAATATAAGTAACAATTTAGATAGAACGAGCAAGGGATAATTGTGACCCTTGAAACTAAAAGCCCAACAATTAGAGAGTTTAGTTTAACACGTATCGATAAATATATTAATAACTAAATATTGTTCAAAGTGATAAATTTTTCTGATGAAAAACAATTTCGGACGAAGGTAATTCAACTTAAAGCTATTACAGTGGTAGCCAAATTGTATTGATCCTATTAGAATGCAGGCATCATCTCATCAACGAATACATTGGTATGAAAAGAAATATTTGCAAATGTTATATCGCTAATTTGCAGACAAAGAAAAAGGAAATTGGAAATACCCCTGAGACATAGGAAAAAAACGCGAGGATTTTCTCAGACGAAGATCACCTGATGGTGACGTCCATCCAATTTTTGCCTGAAACGGAAAAGAGAACTCCGAAAACATTCACTGTCATTCCTCATATATCATCAATTGATTAGCTAGATAGCTATTGTGTTTGGTTAGCATATATCATTTTTACCTTGAGCAATGGTAGCATAATTATTATTTAAATGTTGAACAATTCGATGGATACATAATGTTAGCGATTAGACGACCATATTTCTTATGTATTATTTTGCATCACAATCAAGGTCGGCGCAACTCAGCCAGTTAGGCATAAATTTCAGGCACAGGATTTTACATGCCCATAAATCCCTATGCAATAAATACCCATGCCAATAAATCCCTGGCTAGAAAAATCTAAATTGAAATTCATGTGTTTTATAATTACTGAATATTTCAAGGATTTATCTGTTATAGTTTTATTTTTTAAACAAATTTATATCATACATTAAAAAATATCGTGCTTATTTTGTGTCCAGCAGAAATAGCCGCTATAATTGTACTATATGTTCTTAAACGATAAGTAATTCATTTTTATTTAGTCGCACTAAAACTCATATTGCTATGGTAGTGAGTAAAAGTAACAAAAAATATGGAGCAATGCCTCAAGGAGAAAGGTTGGAATAAAAATAAAAATATCCCTCAATTGAAACACCAAGGAGTGGACTCGTCAAATTGTTCATGATTGAAAAAAAATGATCAAATTTACCGGTCTAAGAACAAGACATCAAGGTAGTGACCATCCTAAAACCCATAAAACAGAGAATACGACGGTCGCTATAACGACCACACATACAAATTGCGCGCCATTTTAAAGAGTTCTAAATTATAGGCTAACAAGAAATTCCGAGTTTCTTTACTTAATCAGAATTTGAGACAGCATAGAAAGACTAGCTCTAAGTAATTTTTGAAATCATTAGTAAGCTTAACGCGTAAACAAATTTGTGTTCATGGACGAAAAAGTATTTCATTTTGCAATTTGTCACAAAGAAAAGGGACATTTAACTCTCCTTGGGTTCATCATGAAATTTATCGACTGAGCTGGAAAGTAATGATTTCATCATAAATTTCATCTAAAGGATACAAAAGAATTCATTTTATTGACATAAATCAATGCAAAAAAACTCGGATAGCTATATCAGGCTGTTAGATAAAGGGATACGTCCTCATTTTCTCCAACAGTACACATTGGGATTTCACTTTCTAGCAAGATGGTTTGCCTTGCTATACAAGCTAAGAAACAGAATTATATATAAACAAGCCGCTGTTCTCTTCCCTAACAGGAAGAGCTTGGTTATACAGGCACCCCTGCGGGGGTGTGGCCTACAGCCTTATTTGCTAATCTTAACGACTTTTTTTAATCCCCTAACACCCTTTTCTTCTTCATCATCTTCATCATCTTCTTCTTCAACTTCATCATCTTCTTCTTAATCTTCATCATCTTCTTCTTCATCTTCATCATCTTCTTCTTCGTCATCTTCTTCATCTTCATCTTCTTCATTTTCATCTTCATTATCTTCATCTTCTTCATTATCTTCATCTTCATCTTCTTCATTTTCATCATATTCATCTTCATCATCTTCTTAATCTTAATCTTCAACTTCATCTTCGTCATCTTCATCTAAGCAAAAAAAACATTTATAAATTTTCAAAAAATCCCGTTCCTAAATTATACATAGAGTTATGGAAGAGAACGAAGTTCCACCGCAATCACCTGAATGTAATTTCAAGGATTATTCCATATTTTTGAAGATTAGGTTTTTGCAGAGACAAATTTACAGAAAATGAACTTTAGGAAAAAATACGGAGACTTGTTAAGGAATAACGTTTGATAATGACCGAAAGAGCTTTTCTTCACGGAAAATATGATTGAGTGTAGTATACGAATAGTAATGTGGGAATATTAATAATTTCATTAAGGAAAATGGTTTGAATTGAATTTTCCAGCAAGGTATTTTCGATACGTTTATAATTAAGATTTACTTATCCTTTTTTAGTTAATCGTACGACATCCCTACCAGACGCGTAACACGCACGATATTTATCGCTACATGTTTAAATTTGTTTTGCTCTGATAAAACAATAAGATCATTGAATTTTTAGTCGTAATAAAACATAAACTAATTAATTTCTACCAAATAGCATTTGTAAATCTCCAAAATATTTAAAATGTTCAACTTTGTATTGAGTCAAGGGTATTCTGTGCATTTGGTATATGTGAAGAAATGTATTTGTTTACATATTTCGGCCATAGTAGCATGTATTTTGCTTTAAATCTTCATCGGTATCGACTATTTTTATAGATATGGGAAGCGCAGGAAAAGAAAATCACACACAAATGCTCATTCAGTTATTCTTTGTTACCAATGACAGTTGGGAAAAGGCGTTCTCAGGCTAATGCCTTGAAATTGTGAAATAAGCAACGTAGTTTGCCAAGAAGGATATTAGGAAATAGTGTTTAATCAACATTATACTTTCATTGACAATTGCGTAATTCCTCACAAAATAAAAAGCAATGAAGCCAAAACACATCGTATTCTCAAAGGAGCAAACTGGTTCCTACTACTTTCTTGCCGTGTAATATCAAACATAGATGCACGTAGATTTACTAGATCATACGATATTTAAAACAATTGATTATGCTAAGGCTCCCAAGTTCTCGCTTTCCGCAGGCAAACAATATCAAGGAATATATTTTCTCAAATTAAGATTAGCAGAATGCAAACAAAGAAATTTGTTCATATTTTTGAAGAATGCCGCAATTTCCTTAACAAAAGTTATACTTTGTTTTCATAAGGCATACAATTTAGCAATTGACTAACCTTTGCTAATCAAAACTAGCTGTTCACATACTCAGCTTATGGCGTAGAACCCTGACAAATATGGACAAATATTTTGGTTATGGTCGCTACTTACTCTAAGTACTTGCTAAACGGGTATTCTTACTTTAGTAAATATTATGTACGTTCAAATAAAGAGCGATTATCTAATTATATTGTATATACTGAAAATGATTGAGCCATTTAAAAACAAGGAAAAAAATGTCACACCATATAACTTTTTCACATTTTAATTTAGACAAAACTTTGAGAGAAAAGTGTTCCAGCAAGAATAGAGGCTTCTAATTGTGCAAAAAATAAACACGTCTCTAATTGACGCATTAATTCTAAAACAAGATAAATATAACTGAATTATAAGGTAAAAAAGATCGTAATTATTTGATATCAATAATGAAATGGCAATAAAATATTGAGTCAAGGAGCATCAAGACATTTGTTTGGGGGCTCATTTGTTGGTGGCAAAAAAAGAAGCAAAATCCAAATTAATATGTCTAATGAATTTGTCGAAGTTAATTATATTTGTTACTTATATTTGTTTCTCATTGAAGAACAAGTTTTAGTTTTTGCTAAAAAAAAATATCTATGAAAGCAAGGTTTGTTTATAAATATTCAAATATTCTTGTAAGTTATTAATTTTAGGTCAAAGTTATTCGATAATCTTTGCAGCCAAATTGTTTTAAAATGCGCTTTAATTCATTTTAAAATAATTTTGGAGAAAGGTCATATCCACCATTAAGATCGGTGAGTTATAAAAATTGTCTGGGCGTACAGAGTGTTAAAGAGGATTCGAATTTGGTAGAAACAAGCAAAAAGAATTAAAGAGAAATCAGAAATGAGGCTAATTGTGGCAAATCCGGCCCCCATAATTTGAATGCAAAGTTCTTCGAAGAGCTGTTAATAAATTGGTCGAAAGCCAAATGCTTTAGATGAAATGTGACTTCGGAGGAGGCGATTCGTGGGATAGAATCCAAATTTGCTCATTTTGGAACCACATTTTAGTCGTAAAGAGGTAAAACGGCGTCATAACGCGGAATTTTAATATATAATCATTTGCCTTTTAGGTGGTATTCTTTCAATTTTTCGAATGTGGTTTGTAGAGAGTGATGCAAGTGGTTTTCGGGAATTAAATAGGATATTAAGAGGAATAAGGGAAAACTTAGTGGTAACATTGTACCTTTTCGAGTATATATTGTTTAATTGGTTCTTTTATTGAAAATTTCTTTATTGTGGGCACCCGCTCCTTAGTAAAAAAATTAATTTTGGGGATGTCGACAATATATATCACTATTTTCATTAATTGTATCTATTTCTAATTAGCACTGGCTTCAAAATAACTCAAGTAGGGAAGTTATCGTTGTTTTTTTTTGAAGTCCAATTCGATTGGACTCCAAAAATTAAAAAAACGACTCTACCTTAAAGGAACGTTCGTCGGAATAACTGAAGTCAATTTTAGGATGGACTTAACTCGATGGATTTTTTCACTATTCCGCAACTGCTCTACTTTCAAATCGTTAAACAGCAGCAACCAGAGCAATTTCATTAGGAAATCACTACTTTTATTAACATATTGGCTTCAATAGCATCCACTTCATGCTGTTATCCCCATATTTCCAATCTCACAATGCGCAAACCATCTCTTGTATGCTTCTCGGTTCCAAAACGTGAGAGTCCCTTGAATGCAGTTATATTCCATGAGGATTCCTCTCCCATACATTCATCGCAAGGCTCTTCAGAGGACTCTTGCAGTATACTTTTAACTTACTAGTTAACAAGTAACACCATATCGTCCTTCTTTATGTTCTTGAGTTATTTTTTTTCTTAGATAATGATCCTTCTCACTTCCAAAACACTCCCTTTTCCTATCCGGATAATCATTCATTTTCATTCCACATGGCTCCTACTACTTCGAATAATGCTAAGTTCGGATAGTTGGGTGCTTTCCAATTCATCAAAACTTAAGTTGTCTTTAGAGGAAGGCATGTGTATTTTCCGCATTTTCCTCTGACTTAACTTTTTCCGAGGCTCACTTTATATCTTCCTAACCTACATACCTCATTTAGCTTGGCAATCCTTTTCAAATAAATATAAAATAAGATAAATCTCTCCACCTTAGATAAGGAAATCGATTATAATGATGTTCTAATTGTTAAAATTATTAGCCACTGATTTCGAGCGGGATTCTTTGGGGATATTTCGCTATTATATTTAATTTTTTTTCAGCTATCCGACTGAAAAATGATCGAACTGTATTATTCACTGTCATTGACCAATTATAATCGTTTATTTTCATTTGTTTTCCTTCGTCTTTGTAAAAGTAAAAAAAAGTATGTTTTTTTAGTATTTTCTCTTTTTTGTGAGGTTTTTATCGATCTAATCTGAATACTCAACGCCTTCCACTATTTTCTCTTTTGACGTAGTGTTCTTTATTTTAATAAATAAAATAACCCTTTTCTTTTAGGAAGGAATTGTGTTCTCCGAAACGAAGTATAAAAAACCCTTTTTTATATATTTTGTGCTTCTTTTACATTTTTTGCCCCTTATTCAAACTATTAATTATTTCACGTATAAATACTTGGGGGTAGGCGTTACCCCTCAGTTTTATCCAAAAGGCTAGTTCATGCGGTGTATCTTCATTATCGGTCCATCATCTACGTGTTATTTTCACTGATCTTGAGAAAAGCAAGGACTTTTTACCTAGTCATCTCTAACTAAAAAGCAAGATCGAGTGCCCTACTTGTAAATCTGAAGTGACAGTTACTAAAAACGTTTTTTTCCGTTGCCATAAATATTTTGTTACCGCTGGGGACAAACGCAAATGGTCATCATTCAAAATCTCCGCTCGTGAGGAGAGTTTTTTCCCTGCTCGCATCTTACTACCGAACAAATCGTGATTGTGTTTTTTTGGTTTGTGGGAAACCGGTTCACCATCGACGAAATATCACAACAAACTGATGTGAGCAGGACAAGCATCGTCGATTGGTTTAGTTTCTGCCGTGAGGTTATCTTACATTATTTTGAAAGTCTCCCAGAGCCACTCGGGAGCCAGAAGAAACTGTGGAAATTGACGAGGCTAAGTTTGGCAAGACAAAAAATACAGCCGGGTAGTGAAGGGTCAATGGTTATTTGGATGATTTGAACGCGAATCGAAGAGAGTTTTCCTCGTTCCAGTCGAAAATCGCAATAACGAAACTCTCATGGCGGCGATTAAAAAGTTGATTTTGCCGGACTTCACGGTGGTATCTGACGGATGGGCGGCTTATTCGAATCTCTCATCGAAAAGATACACTCATCTGACTGTCATTCACCACCAGAATTTCGTGGATCCCGAGACTGGAGCTAGCACTCAAAATATCGAGAGAGTCTGGAGGGGTACGAGACACCGTGTTTCCCACTATGGACTGAGAGAGGCCAATATCCACCGGCATCTCGTAAGCTCTCTCTTCATTCCAAAATATCCCTGTTTCAAAGGGAAGTTCCACGCATTCTGGGTCACCGCCGCAAAATTATATCCACCGGCTTGAGGTAAATAAATTATACCTTTTGAAATCTCATATTTGGCTTTCGAATTATGAATATTACTAATTTTTTAATTGGCGGGGAGGTGGGAAGAACCCCCCACAAAAAACGGGGAGTATGAGAGCAACAGGTCCCCATTTAGAAACTGCAAAAAAAATTCTGAATTTCTATTCTCAACGTAAAAAAATGAAATAAAACTAGAGATCTAAAAACTATAGGCATAATTTCATTTATATTCGACTTTTGCATTCAAATGTCATGTTTTGCTTTGAATTAGGAAAATTAACAGTTTGAAAGTGCCTCAAAAAAGCTGACTTTTTATTCTCCTGTAAGTATAACAAAAAAGTAGCGAGAAAAGTAGCCCAAAAATCTGGGGCCACCAATCGTAACAATTACTAAATACATTTATCATAATAAAATTATGATTTATTCTAATGGTCAGCATGATACTACTCTTTGACGTTCTTGGCCAGAGATAGGGCAAAAGGAATTTAAGAAATATAGCATACACCAACATAGTAAATAAACTTTTTCGGAAACAGGAATAAAATAAGAATATAGATTGGAATTTCGGTTGTCTTATGGCCTTCTAATTTCCATCTCACAAACTCCATTGGTTAATGGAAGGACCTTAATTGGAGCCGCAGCACAGTGCGGAGCCACATAATTCTATTACGGATCCTCTTGTGTCTTCAAACCTAGAATTCCCTGAAAACATTAGGACCCATATAACGTCTCCTTCCTCTCACTGTTTCCTTTGATAGTATACATATATCTTCATGTTATTATACATATGTACAACCTTATCCTCTTACATCAGGGAACACATATTTGCCAAGAGAAAAGAAAAAATGTTAGACTGACGTCCAAATTGACGCATACAGCATAGTAGACTAGATGGAAATGACACCGTGATGGGTTAAAAGAAAAAGACCTGTGGAGAGTTAATTAATTTGTATTTTGAACATAAAAAGCCAAAGAAGATTCTAATTAACGGATCCAACTTCTAATTATTTTTTAACCCAGAACGAAAGTTTTGACCGAGACGAAAAATGAAATGGAATAGTAATGAATTTCGCGCAATGCGTTTAACAGCACTGAGGTTACGGTCATTTTAGCATTGATGAGAAAATTGCGGCCATTGAAAAGGGAAGTTTTACCAACCTAGAAGTAAAAAAAGAAGAAGAATCAGGAAAATCTGAGTAAAGATTTAGAGCAAAAAGAGAAATTCGATTCGCATTTTCTTATGTTCGGTTAGCTTTATTTTAGTCATTAATGGATGTAGTATATATGAAAATGTACTTATACTAAATATGCATAAAATTCTCACATAAAAGATGAAACGCGAATCTTTAGTACTTTTGAAATTTGTTCAGTTTATTCTTAATAAAAAAAAGTTTGTAATTATTGAGAATTAATTGAATATATGAAAATTAAATATATATATATATATATATATATATATATATATATGCAAAAAATCACACAGGAAAATGAAAGGCGGATTCCAAATACTCTCGAATCTGTTTAGTTCATTCTCAAGGAATAACGAATTACTTAACAGAGATGGTATATATATATATATATATATATATATATATATATATATATATATATATATATATATATATATATATATATATATATGAGACACAAGAGGTTGGTGCCCCGCGCATGTACAGCGGAAGGACACAGAATAGAGAAATATTATCAAAGACGAGATCAAATATCGGATGTGAAGGTTAAAGGCATAAAATGAGTTCTACTTCCGGAAAGTTCCAACTGTGAGAGAAGAATGTAGACATTTAGGTCACAAAGCTATGATTACATACATACACATGCAATTATAAATACAATGAAATAAACAAAAGAAACATAGCAAATTTAGTAAATCAAAGGGCTAAGATTTGTTGGCTGTATTATCCTCATCACTTCACTAACTCTATAATTGTATAACGGGATTTTTGAAGATAGGTGAAAAATTAATAAATGTTTTTTCTTTAGTAAACAAATGACTTATGTTTTGTTATCAAAGTTATTTCTAATAATTCTTTTATAATATCCAAAAACAAAATGGTGAAGTTCAGAAATAAATAGAAGTATCGAATTTTTGTAAATATTTTAAAACCTAGAGAATTACAAATGGTGAAGTTCAGAAAATTTATTTTTATATATCTTCTTCTATAATTATATTTTAGCAACGTGATTTTTTGAAAGGGGGGAAATAGTTTAGAGCTCCTTTTTAAAATTATTATAATTGGCGAAGTTTAGAAAATTTATAAAAATTTAACCATGGCTGCTTTGTTTATATTTCGAGTGTTATGAGGTTCTGTACAGTAAATTTTATTCCTTTTTCATGGATACCTCTCTAAAACACAGTATGCCTTTTTTCCATGTGGGAGAGTGGGTGAAGGCAGGATTGATATCTGTGAAAATGACACTTTTCTTTTAGCCTTGTTGGCAAATCCTTTTGCATTCATGGAAAGGCTGAGATTAGTGGCTTTAACGTATATTCTGGTAGTTATCTTGTCGTTAAAGTTTGTGGTTAGGGTGTCTAAAAATGGCAGTTGGTTGTTTTGGCTTCGTGCAAAAGCATAGTTGAAGGGCAAAAAAATCTTTAAAAGACCTTTCAATTTAAGTATTAGATATCAAGTAGATATGAAGCATGGGTACCCTTGAGACAACTCTTTCTTCGACGGCACCCATGTAGACCTTTGCTATGAGAACCCATACACACTCCTTCCATAGAGAGGGACTTCTGAAGTAAAGGCTTATAGGAATTTTACTTAGCTGTTCTTGGTATGTCAAAAGGGGATCATAGAAGCATTAGAATAGTATTTCTATCGTTTCGGTGACTTGTACATTCCCAATCAGAGATTCAGCATAGATGGAGGGTCTTGTTTTTCTGTGGGTTCTTGATCCAATCATATCGATAATTTAATTCATCAAATCCCTGTAGTAACTGTATGTACCAGTCATTTGATGCTCAATTAGATCAACTAACAAAATATTGTATGGCCTAATTTAACGATTTCTCTGTTTCAGAAGTGTAGTTCTTGAATCTATTAAGGAATAAAATTTCTAAAATGCAATCATTCGCATATGAGAGCTACTTAAGTGCTGCCATTTTACTTTTGCATTGTTGATCTTAACCATTTTTCCAATGCTGAATCTAATTCGAGGTAAAAGTTTAGAAATCCTGAAAAGTTTTATAGACTTATTTGTAAATGTTCATAGATAATAAAATGATGATCAATTCTTAGCAAAGTCAAGCTTATTTGAAATAAGGGATCATATATTTCACCACGGTACCCATAGATACCACTAGTCAGTTGATAATGAAATTGTCGGTTCCACTGTCAGAGATGTTTCTGTGATTTATTCGTATGGACATATGAATCAAGTACAGAATGTGCATTATATTTATGTATATAAATTCTAATTATATAAAGGCCGCTGCTGAACTTATATTCTAAGTAATAATAAATATATAAATATACAGGAAAGACATATCTATTTGCATTTCAATCGTCCTAAGAAAAGACTTATGGAGCTCTTTGAAAATATTGATGAAGAAACGAAATTCTTGAAGATGAAGGCGATCTGCATCAAATATTGTATATGTTGAGGCGCTGCCTCTTAATGATTGTGAAGAAAAAGATGATGATTCAGATGATGAAAATGATAGAAAATTGAATCACCCAACGCCATCACAACTTACAGTAGAAGCGGAAATTGGTTACAGAATACTCAAAACAAAAAGATATTCTTCAAGATCAAAGAATGGGAAGGTAAGACAAACGAGCTCAAATGAGAAATTTTTAAAAGTCATCACTAGTGAATGTGAAGAAAAGTCATATCAATTTGCATGCCTTTCAATAGCAGATATATGGGAATCCGTCTTTACAAATGAGATAATATTTCTACTACCGATACTGTCCAATAGATATGCACTCAACCATACTATTCTCTCAATGTAACACAAGAAGAAATGATATTATATATTGCAATTCTTCTTTTGACTGGATATCTTACTCTAGAAAATATTAGAATGTTTTGGCAGATAAAGCAGGATGTACACAATAAACTTGTAGTTTCCGCTATGAGAAGAAGCAGATTTTTAGAAATCCACCAGTATCCCCATGCTTGCGGTAATTTTCACATTTCAGCTAGTGGTAAATGTGCTAAACTTAGTCGTTATTTAGTTTACTAAACCAATGTTTTCTTGCATAATTTCAAAAAGGTCTCGTCAGAAAAATATCAATTAAGAAATAATGGTACCATATTATGGTAAGCATGGGTGTAAACAGTATATTCATGTCAAACGTATTGATTTTGGTTTTAAACTACGGTCTGTACGCACTCCTTTATGCTATCTTATACAATTGATTCTTTATCAGCAAATAAAGATAGACCTACTGCCTGATCAGCACATACATGATTTTGGTGCATTTGTTGTTTTACAACCTCTTTCCACCTTACCAAACTGTACATGCCTTGAATTGTATTTTGATCATTTCTTTAAATGTTTGCCTCTTTTGAGATAGACTCAGTGAAATAGGACATTTTTTGTAAAGGAACTATAAGAGAAAATAGAACAGAAAATTGTCCATTAGAACCATGAAAATACGTAAATTATAAAGACGGAAAGAGGTGTAATATCAATGGAGAGATCATGTGAACTTGCAGCTGTTAGCTAGCGTGATAATATGATAATAATATTGTTACTTTGGCATCAGATTCCTATGGTATACATCCAATTCCTTCTGTAAATAGAGTTGCTTGGGTTGATAAAAAGAGTACCAAAATGACTATTTCTTGTCCAAAGAATGTATCAATGTACAACAAATTTATGGGAAGTTTTGATAGATTTGATTAAAATGTTGCCAGTCAGTGAATTTCTTTCATAGGGAAAAGGTGGTGGTTTCCTTTATTTGCGTTTGAAATTGATGAGGCCTGTCATAATGCTTGAAAATTTTACCAACTAAAAACAGACCTAAAAACTACATATCGTGACTTCCGCCGTAATAGAGTTCAAGCGTATCTAGGAAAATCCAGAAGTATCCCCCCAAAATCAACACAATATGGTTTATCCGTTCGGTCAAGGTTTCATACTTCTGCTAGCACAGACAATAGTTTGGACGAGCAGATAATAAAAAGTTAAAATAGCGCCCATTGTGCATATTTTCACAAGAGAAGAAAAATCCTGAGCAAAAAATGTAAAGTCCTACTCCACCTTTATTGTTGGTATGTGTTTCATAATATGTAGGTAATATACACAAGCAGGTACCGTTAATCAAAATGTTAACTTCGTTAACCAAAAATTAACCTGGATAGCCGTTGAACAGTTAATTCTTTAAAAATGTAACGGAAGTTATCAATAAATCGTTAACGTCAATTTTTATTATAGAAAAAAACAAAAAATAAGTTCTTACTCTAAAAACATCTTTAGAACCCCCAAACTATAGGTTTTTTTTTGCTTTACAGTTAAAAATGGCTGATTTCATAATTTTAACTTTTAAAAGACCTAAAGAAGGTGATTTCATACTTTTGGACCTTTTTTAAGTTTTTAAACGCTTTTAAAGCCAGAAAAGGGTAAAAAACTTAAATGAAACACAATATTAGTAATAAATAAATTTTATTTTGATAAAGTGGCCGAAACTCTTGGAATCGATAATTAGAGATAGGTTAATGACCCATTGCGAGGTTAATACTTTAATTGCAGACTGCCAGCATGGATTCAGAAGGGTGCACTCGTGCCTAACGAATTTATTCGAATTTTTTCATAACATGATTTGCATCTACGATGAAAACTAAAGTGGCGGATATAATATACCTTGACCTTAAAGAGGCCTTTGATACAGTCCCGCACGAAAGGCTATTGATCAAAATTAGAGCAATTGGAGTGACGGGTAACATACTTAAATGGATTAAAAACTGGCTATCAAATCGTTAACAGCGGGTTAGTGTAAATGGAACGTGTTCAGAGTGGGGCCCATTCACCAGCGGGGTACCACACGGTTCAGTCCTGGGCCCATTATTATTTATTGTTTACATTAATGACTTGGATAATGGAGTGTTTAGTAGGATCTCTAAATTTGCAGATGACACAAAGCTAGGAAGCCGTGCCCTTGCGAGACGCGAGTAGAAAAAATGCAGAGACCTTAATAAAATTGTCGAATAGCCAGATAAATGGCAAATGGGTTTCAACATAGATAAATGCAAGGTCATCCATTGAAGATGTCATAACTTAAAGTATGTAACAAAATAAGATTGAAGGGTGCCCCGTGCCCTTCTGTACCCACGTTTTCCTGAGATCTCCGCATTGAGCTTTGAAAGAACGGCTAAACAAGGGTGAGGGGGCAGCCTACGCCGTTATCACACCCCAAAAGTATTTGCTTAGGGACCGATTTCATCGTCTCCCAATGCCGCCTTTCAGCCAACATTCTTGCTTTCCGTCATAAGATCGAAGTTCGTCGAACATTTCACGCCAAGGTTATCACAATTTCCCCACTCCCCCCAAAGGAATTATTCATTTTTCCCACAAATCGCACGTGTGTGTGGAGGCCACCGCCAAAGGCACCAAAGGCCACCTCACCAGGCGTCTAGATAATCCTTCGAATCAGTTTAGTAAAGAGCACTAATAGGCTTCTCACTTACTACCGCCTCCCCGCGATCGGAGATATCGGCGACTTCAATTCGAGAACGAAGGCTAAATCGACATCCGTAAACCATGTCATAGTCAATCGGCGAGTATGTGACGAGGATTTCCATGTCCGAAGGATATCTACGAGGGCAACCTCATCTGAAGCGAGAGGTAACCCGAGTTCCCCCTTCGCAGTCATCGTATCCCAACTGGCCCTTTCCTGCAACGAGCACGTAAACAATTGTAACCTTTGCCGCCTGCAGATTGATCTAGAATTTGGCTTACTCAATCGATCCATTCTTTGTGGGGGTACCCGGGTTTAAAGTCCCATTTTAAATCACCGACCTGAATCCGACTTCCTTAATCCCCTAATTAACCCATCTGTATCTCGCATAGACATTTAACTCCGTCTGTGCAACCATTCCCTTTAGACCCAATATTTGTGCATATTTAAATATTATTATTTCACTCTTAAAGATATATTCTCGTCAGTTCTGTCTTTTGCAATCTTTGGCCAACTTGCACTCTGAAATATTTGTTTTAAGAAGGACCCCGCAAAGTTAACAATCCTCACTGGACTCATAGCAATTTATCCATTCACTAGCGATCTTCAACCAACTTCAGCCCAAAGCCGCAAAAGTAGCTATATATATATATATATATATATATATATATATATATATATATATATATATATATATATATATATGGGCAAAAGCATTTCTGGCTCACCTACTGCACATGCGAAAAAAATGATCCGCTGAGTATGGCAACATTTACTCAGTGTAAGGAAAGTTCTTGTATGAAGAGGGTATGTCATCAGTTTAACTTAGCCAAAAGGTATGTACAATTATGTTTATTTTGTTGATAATCATCTAATATTTCATAAAATTTAATTCATGAATAGAGATCTGTCCATAATGTTGTAGTTTATACAAGTAGCCTAGTATCTCTTAGAATTTACAGAGTTTTTAGTGATTTATTTGCAATATGTTTTCACAATGGCTTTTTGAATGCTACATGGATGTCAGGGGCAAGAAGCCTACCTACTTGTGGAGGCAAAAGGCCCAGGGTGAACTTTTTGCCCCGCTGTAATTGTGGCTATTGATTAAGATATAAATTGAGGTACATAAGTAACCAAGCTTTGTTCCTTTCTTTTCAAATTAGGCTTAATGCAACATGGTAAGGACATACAAGCGGAAAAAAGAGGGCATCCTACAGTGATGATGACCGAAGAAATGCTGTTATAGCCATCGCAAATAGAGCTTCTGTTATTGTAACATCCAGAGAGTACAAAGTTTCGGCCAAAATTCTGCGTCGTCACAGAGACGAAAAGTGAAAAATCTAAGGTGTACTACATTTGGATCATTCAAGAAAACTTTCAGTGTGGAGCAGGAACATCAACTTGTGAATCTCATAAAAAAATTGGAAAGTTCTCTCTATGGAGAGAATTGCTGCTTGCACTGACTCTGGGTAAATAGATGAGGACTGTTTAGAAAATGGTTGACTCATTTTATCAGTATAGCAAAGCCATCCAAAGAAGACCCACACATTTTAATCCTTAATGGTCATCATTCCCATAAAACACTAGCTGTAAACGATTTAGCGAGAGAAAATAGTATAATTATGATCACACTTCCTCCCAAGTGCATCTATAAGATGCAATCTTTAGATAGGACATTCTTCAAATCACTTAAAGCATCATACAATCAAGCCTGTGACTCTTTTATGTTTTCAAATAAAGGAACAAAGATAACAACCTATGACATTGCAGAATTTTTTTCAACTGCATATAACAGAGTTGAAACAGTTGAAAAATCAGTGAATGGTTTTAAAGTTTGTGGGTTGTGGCCACTGGACAAAAACATATTCTCTGATGATGACTTTGTTTCATCAAATATGATTCAAGCAGGTAGCAACAACGAAGATCCTTTGGAAGGACCATCTGGCCTGCAGGATCCATCTAGGCCTATCTCTAAACATTACCCTCTTGCTGTAGAGAAAAATGACCAAGAGCAAAGCAGTCCACCGGAATCTCCACCTAAGGTATTAAAAAGCTTGATATCAAGCCCCAAAACTTCAAACCACCCAATAACAGGCAAAAGAAAACATGAGCAAGCTCAAATTATTACCTCAAGTCCTTTCAAAAGGCAAACTGAATTAATTTCTCAAAAAAAGAAGGCCAAATCAGCCCTGAAGAATATATCCACATCGAAAATGAAGAATCAAGAAAGAAAAGAAGTAGAGAAACAGCTCTTAAAAACGAAGAAGTTAAGGAAGAGAAAGCCGGATGACCTCAGTGACTCGGAAGAGGAATGGCCTTGCCTTATTTGTCTAGAGCCGTACAAGAGAAGTCGTCCAGGACAAGAGTGGCTCCAGTGTTTGGCTTGCAAAAAGTGGGCTGATGCAAATTGTTCATCAGGAGATCCTAGTTACTACTGCCCCAATTGCTTGTCCGATTACAGTGATCAGGACTGAACTATTTTTGTAATTTTTATCATGAGGCATGGCCTATGATATCTTACATTTTTTTTGTAGCTAAGTACCAAAGTAAATTTTGTTTCAATTGAGTTGTTTTTTTTTGTGTGCATGTGTGTGTGTGTTTGTGTGGATAAGGCAAAAGGCCATAATTAGGCTACTATTTTTTGTAATTTTTATAATGAGGAATGGTCTATGTTTTCATAAATATTTTTGCAGCTAGTTACCAAATTGAGTTTTGTTTCAATTGGAAATTAACTTCTGTTTGTTTTTTTTGTGGTTAGGGCAAAAGGCCTATATGAAGGATATTATTTTAGTCATTTTTATCATGGGGAATGGCCTATGTTTGCATACATATTTTTTGTAGCTACATACCAACGTGATTTTTGTTTCATTTGAAAAGTGATGTCAGTTTGTTGTTTTTTTGTGGTTGGAGCAAAAGGAACATATTAAGCCCATGTAGGCTACTATTTTTGTTATTTAATTATGAGCCATTGCCTATGTTTTCATACATATTTTTGTAGCTAGGTACCAATGTAATTTTTAATTCAACTGGAAATAAATTTGTTTAATTTTTGTGGTGGGGGTAAAAGGCCCATATGTAGGCTTCTTGCCCCAGCAATGGGACATATGGCCTATTTACACATTTTATGAATTTTGTAATTTTTCGCAACTTTCTTTAAACTGTAAAAGAATATTACTTTGTTATAATATGAGGAAATACTGTAACTGCATCATTACAAAATTATACACATTTTGAATAAATAGTTTTTTTTATGAATATTTTTTTCTTGAGGTGGGCTTATTGCCCCACCCTACCTTATATATATATATATATATATATATATATATATATATATATATATATATTTATATATATAGTCTAGACATTCCACGACAAAGTAGAATACCATATCAAAGGCCAAATCCTCGAATCCATTAACTTCGATGAATACCTCAAATATGTGTTCAATTTTGGGCTCCTTCCCTAAACAAGGATATAGCTCAAGCGAAAAGCGAAGCGTGTAACGTCGGGCTCCTAAACTAGTTCTTGGAATTCGAAACAAACCGTACGAAGATAGACTCCGCTCATTAAACCTACTATCCCTTCAAAGTAGACGATTACGTGGACAGTTAATCGAGATATTCAAAATCTTAAAAGGATTTACTAATATTGATTACAGACTACTGTTCGAGATGGAAGAAAGGGCCAACACACGCCAAAATGGTTTAAAATTAGTGAACAAGCGCTTTAACTCCACTATAGCTCAAAATTACTTTACTTTTAAGATCACGCAAACGTGAAATAGCCTGCCCAAACTTGTAGTAGAAAGCACGTCAGTTAATATGTTCAAAAACCGACCTGATGAGTACTTCAATAGTGTAAATATAACGTAGTAGGAGCATAGAAGAAAACGTCATACGAAATAAGGAGATGGAAATAAAATGAAATGAGCAATAAAAAGATGCCAGCAACGCCCCCCTGCATGGAATGAATGCGAATTCCTTTTTTCATTTTCTTTCTGTCCTATAAGTATATTATTTTCATCATGTCTGCGGGAGAAGAGAGTACTGTCCTATTAACCCCCAACCCTGGTTCAAAGTAGCGTGTTTGTGTATTTGAAGGATAGCTGAACCTACATGTCAAGGGTACACGTAGATAAGTGTGTACCGTAGAAGTAAAATAGTTAGAAAAGGCATGTAAGAAAAGCCAAATGGTACACATGTACATAAGTGTCTACAGTAGAATAGAAATATTAAAAATAAAACAGAGGGAAAAAATATATATAAAGGGTACACATATAGATAAGTGTGTATCGTAGAGTTTAAATAGTATAAAAAACGTTAGAAAGTGGTAGTTAACATCTGTAAGCGGACTGAACTTCTGTAGTTCCATTTTGCTCATGACATGCATGTTGTCCTTCATAAAAATTAGCATGTCAAAGTTTTCATCAGAGAGAGATGATCTCATGGCCCTCAAGATGTCCTTGCCCATAAAGAACAAACGCTCCACTGCAGCACTGGAGGGCATGACTGTGTTGAACTTGATGAAGAAGTCAAGCAACATTTTCTCACCCAAGAAGGCAGCATCTGTCAGCAATTCCTTGAAGTTGATCTCCATCCAGATCTTAATCAAGTTGTGGGCCTTGTTCTTGAGTGATCTGTGGCTCCTGCTGCACTTTTTTGGCTGGATTACACCTCTGAAGAAGTCCTCCTCCTCCTCCTCCTCGTTGTTGCTACCCCACTATCGCTGCTCACTTCGTAAGACTGCTGCCTAATGGCCTTCTCGACCTTAGCTCCATGATTTTCCACACTTTGGTGACCTTGGTATTGTCATACTTATCCAACCAGATGAGGCGAAACTTGGGGTAGAAGACAGCAGCCAGCTGACATTCCTCATCCTCCAGGAGGGTCCTAGACCTTTTGTCGATGCCTGCCAAAAGTGCGTCGACCAAGGGGCTGCAAAAAACGAGGCCCTTGGAGCTCAAGTCCTTAAGTCTGTAGATTGTCGCAGCAACAAGGTAGGCTTGTTCCTCCCCCTGGATCTTGTCGAGTGCTTTGGCCACGGGTGACATGACCTGGAAATAAAATAATGGAGAATTAGTAAATTTTATAAATTCAAAAAATAATAATATATAATATTATTTTATTATTTATTTATTACCTTTGCATACTCCTTTATTAAGTTAAAATCCTGATCGTTGAAGCTGTTAACTTTCAACTGGGTCAAGATGGAGAAGAGGCCTATTAGTCTCCAAGATGGTGTTGAAGACCACCACAGAGTCATAGGTAGAATTCCACCTCGTCGTGTTGGGGGCAACCAGCCTCCTCCTTACCTCAGCGTAGATGTTCTCTGCTGCCATAGTGCTGCGATACTGGTGGTTCCAGAGGGCACGTGCCTTAGCAATGGCAGCCCTGTATGGCCTCTTGAAACTTCACTCTACAGTGCAGCATTTGCATCTTTGCTAGCCAGTAGGTTGAAGGTATGGTCAGCACACCTCATGTGGGTTGGGAGGTTGATGGGATTGACAACGACAGTGCCGACATCGTCAGGCACAGCTAGGGAGTCTTCCACGGAGACATACTCCAACACCTGCTCGTCCACGGATCCAACCAACAAGGTAGCGTCAGCAGCATCACAATGGTTGTTGTCCATATTCTGAACCACTGGAAGATCTAGCAGTGTGTCATCCTCTGCCCCAAACTGGCTTCTACAAAGTTGCTACCATTGTCTGTTGTAATCCTGGAAGAGAAAGACAGTCTAAGTTTTTCATAAAATTACAGTCATTAAATATTACAATTGAATTTAGTTTCTAAATAAAAATAATCTATAATTTATGTGGAAAAAAATTTCTGATACAAATTGTTAATAGAACTAATAGACTAATAGTCTAATAAGTAATATAAATATACTATCAACTATCTAACCCGGTGACTTTTTTCTCAATTTGGAAATTCATAGTGGACGTTGACTATGGCCTGTGCAATTACATCATAGCTATGACGTCCTTTGTTGACTCAACAGATTCAAGTTCTTTATAAGACACGATGATGTATAAAATTCAAAATCACACAATTGAAAATCTGAAAATAACAGAAAATTCAAAATCACAGAAGTGTCTGTGAAAGATTAAGTGATAGGTTTTGTAATGGTTTGCCGTTTTAGTTATTTATTTATAAGAACTTAAATTAACTATATATGGAAAAAGGTTTATTAAATGAATTTTGACCTACTAAACATCGGAGTAGAAAAGTAAACAAGTGCAGGGGACCGTAGCCATCCTGCGGAGAATAGTAGCAGTATAATATTTGTTGTGCAATACGCAATAATAATAATAAATCAATAATAATATAGATAAGCAATGTATGTTAATTTTAAAGGTATACTGGGGCTATATACGAGTATATTATATTGAATCATTAATCTACGTGCATTTTATTCCGATATTAAACTACATCATCAACTAAAGTCTAAAATCTTAAACAATATATATATTTGAAATTATTATATAACATATGGCTAATCAGTAATTATTAATTAACAAACCGCATCTTGCAATATAGAAGATATAATTTGGCTATGCAAATACTAGAATATCAAATGTTAATATATTATAATAATGAAACTTTACTTATTTATTTTCTTTAAATTAACACTAATGATATCGCTATAATAGCTGGTACTGACGTTGTAACCATAATAGTTCTCCAGAGTGAAGTGAAGCGTCTTTCGACCGGTATTTCCTTTTTATTTATAGCGCTGCGTTGCGTGCTATGGTGCAATACCTTTTATATATGGCGCTACGTTGCGTGCTATGGTGCAATATCTTATCTGTTTATCAATTAAACTTTATATGATCTATTAATAGTAAATAATTGCTTAAATATCGGATACATAAAATATCACTTTGAACTCACAATTTGAAGTTTGATTGAAAAGTTATTTATAATAATAAGTGGCGTTATATCGGGGTTGAAAGAATGACGCATACATTATAAACTACATCTGCATTTATAACCTGAAAATAATAGAAACTTTTAAACGTTTACCTGTCTTTAGAAAATTTTGGGGTTAGCGGACTTGAGTTAACAGAAGTTAATTAGTCCGATAATGATTTCCAAATTAACTTGAAAGTTAAATCGTTAACTAAAATGTTAACTTCGTTAATTAATGATTAACGGATTAACGGTTTAGTGCCCAGGTTCAGTAATATAAAGCAAGTGTTCCCAGTTGTACTTAGAGGTACGACCAATTTAACTTCACAAGTATTATAAATATAAAATTTTCTTCTAAATAAAATATATTGGAAATCGTATTTTTATTCGATTGCCAAAGTTTCACCTCAATATATCCAAAAATAAAAGTGTGGTCTTTAATGGATTAAGAAGATTTGAGGCTCTATTGGTTAGGCACGTATAAAGTTAATATTTTGGTACATAATATTTTCTGTTCAAAAACGGCGGTAGGAATTTGACTAATTATGGATCTGAGAGAGTTTTCAACCTTGTGGGTGTTCACGCTACCATAAGCAATCCAGGGTTGAAATCCCCGGTTATTTTATTTATTTTTACATTTCCGGGTTGCTTCTAAATCCTTTCTTATATTTTATTGCCTTTTTTTAATGTGTTCGATTGGGTTCTTTTTTGCTAAATTTAGTTTGATCATTCAGGACAGTGTCCATTTTCACCTGGTAGGCGAAAATGAAAAAGATGTCTGTTTGTCTGCCATGATGAAAAAGATGTTTGTCTGCCATTCTTATGTAATTAGTCGATTATTTCTAATTTTTTCTGTATTTTAATTCAGGCGTGAGTTTAGAACCTCAGGCTTAATGCAACTTTTGCTTTTACCGGCCTCTTTGAGGAGCTTAGTTGTAAGCGTGTGTTTGTTAGTGACACTTTATTCACCTTCCAGTTTGAGTATGTCGTCAAGTGATTCAATATCAAGGTGCTTCTGATATTTCTTCGGTTTAAAAATATAATGATAGTTAATTCCGAAGTTAAGGAGTTTTCCTTGTTTTTGAGTTAAGTGTAACTTTCAAAGTTACATGTATCCATTATTGGTTCATTATTGGTTTCGAATAGTCGACAAATCAAGAGGTTCAAAAAGAAAGTTGACATACGAAATTAGCCGTCGTTTTAAAAAAACCTGCTATGATGAATATATAAGCGCACATTAACATATGCACGGATCCACGACCAGTCTGCAGATAACGAGGCGCTGGCGGTGAGATACCGAGGTGACCTCCTTCTCCACAAGCTTATCCTCAAAAAAGCTGCCCTTGAGACCTTACCTAGTAAACTAAAAGAGCACAGGTAAAAATGGAAAAGCAACAACTTACTCTATGCTCTGAACTACGGTATTGACCGAGTAATCTCGCGAATTTTGTTCCAACACGAAGTTAACTTCCAAACCAGGACCCTTAAGGAACTAGAATGTAGGACTGATCCTCGGGTAAGTAACTGAAAGCATCTTGAGTAGGATTATTAGAACATATCCACTACCAACAATGAATCCTGCCCTTCTGTTAGTAACACAACCAGTTATAATAGGATAATCTATCGCGAAAGGTAAATAGAGAAAATAATTAGGATAAAACTTTAAATTACAATTATAATAAAATGAAGATATATTCTTAAAACTCACACTTAATGTTACTCACTAGGGAATGACGAACTTTAAATTGAATTATAAAGAGATTATATTATGACAATTACTCACCTCTACAAGAATACCGTAGAGCTAATAAATTAATAGGAACAAAGTAGTTTTGATTTTTTTAGTAGATATGAAACTAAATTTTCGATTAAGATCACAAAAAGAAATCTTTGTGCCTTAAATAAACTATTTTCCTATGGATATTTGAAGGGTCCAGTACATCAGTTGTTATTATGATGTTAAAGAAAAGAAAAAGAATGGAGTGCATGCAAACTTCAAGGTAAAATATATATTTGTATGAAATTTAAGATTATAATTAGTAAAATTATTCTTGTACAGAGATATCATTACTAATCAAAAAGTGTCATCAACAAAACTGCGGTAAAATAAAGAATTATAATATTTGTCTATAATATTCGTCCTAAATATCTCTATACTCGCTCCATTCAGATGATTTTTTCTTTTAATTCTATATCTGATCAAATTTAATTTGTTATTTTTTTTAACTGACATCGCCCTTCGCAACGTCTTCCAGTTGCTATGATGATATTTTCCCTGCTTCTCTTCTGTTCGTAAGGACTTTAATGAGATCCTCCTTGACGCCGCCAGCATTTCAAGAAGGAAAAATTTTGTACTGATCTCTCCATTATTTTGTTTTTTTTTAATTACGCCAATGTTTTATTTTTATATTTTTCCTTCCTTAGCACCTGTTTTGCTTTCTTTACCACGCGTTTTCTTGTGGGATGGACGCAAAAATTCGTCTCTTTCGAAAGACATCGAAAAGGACGCAATTAAACATCTTTTTTTATACTCTGACTAATTTACTCTCCCTTTGAAGATACTGAATAGGTAAAATGGAAGAGTCAAAAAGCAACTAATAAAATAAATAATTAATCAAAAGAAGTACAATGCGATGGAGAATTACTACAAGCACCGTCACTGACGAAGATCAACCAAGCCTTACTTTTTTTTCTTCTTTTGTTTTCCTTTCTTCCATACAAGGGACAACTGCAGTAGAAACTGCGTGTGTTATTCGCCGGATGGTGTTCTTAATTTAGGTCGCTACCATGATAAGGATCCTTTGTTAATCTGTACATCCTTACTGTTAAATAAAAGGTTAAAAAGAGAGTTAAGTTCAGGAAGAACTTAAGTACCATATTATTATCTATCACCATACTCCTGTATGGAGGAGTTGCGAAGCCGCTCCTCTTGGGAATATATAGAGACGAGACGAGACGAAACCAAGAGATTCATGCAAAATTTGCAGCCGCCAACCACCGTGTGTGGCCACAAGGAGGCACAGCAGGAGTCTTGGTAATGGAAAGGCTATGTACTGACAGGGAAAGACCTACGCACTCGGCTTCTATTTTCACCATAAGGGCTAGCCAGCGGCAGAAGCTGCAAGCGAGAAGGCAAGCAAATCAGGCATTTAATACTAAAATGCAGGCCAACCGGTGTGTGAACACGCACTGGCGCCTTCCAACTACTCCACCTTACTCCCCCACTGCCTTGTGGGTTCTGCCATTTTAGGCAAAGGCTAGAGGAAGGATACCTCGATCACAAACCAGGATCGGTAGTGCCTATAAAAGAGCACTAACAGGCCGGTGTCTTGGCAGCTCATTGCAGCCGAGAATAAAGCCTGGTCGTCTCGAACCTGTCCTGCCACCAGAATCTTTCTCCCCTCGGTCAAGGTACGGGTCCGATGACTGCACTTATTCCTTACCCGTTTAAACCTTTTTCGATTGACTTCCCAAAGACAATCCAAATTATTATCATTATTCGAATTTCTCTTTTTTTTAACCTAAATAATAGTGATAAAGTAAACTGCAATGCGTACCATGATGGTTTGTGGTTGTTATATAATTGAGTAGCCGTCTTCATAATGCATCAGCCAGGACTGGGGGACTATATGCATCCACGCCAAGCAAGTGACTGTATCAATAGACCAATCCAACAGCTACAAATAGAACTGTATCAAATGGGTAATGAATCTTGACTTTTGCCGAAGAAATACAAGGGATTATTTTCACCCAGCCTCGGCAGCACCTTAAAATAGGAATGAATTCCAAACAGATGACGTATTCAGCCGCATTGCTCAGTGCCTTCTTCATTAGACCAATGAAGCCGAAAATCAACCACTTCGGCTAAAAGAGAAGACCCGAAGAGAGCCGTCTTCCATCTTCAATATTTTGTTGTTTTTTTTTGTTTTTATTATCTTAATTGTGTCTCTCGTCTCTCTTCATTGTTAACGAGATCCCCTGACCAGTAAATGAGATTAACACTCGTAGTTTAGTGGCGAGAGCAAACGCAAGAATTCTCGACACTCATAGGAGCTTGCTACCAATCGGCGGTGCGTTGAGGCTTCTCATAAATGGACTGAGATGTATCCACTCTTGCCATCACACGACAGCCAATCACTTCACTGTTGTCCTCTTCACTGACTCCTCTCACAACTTATCACTCTTCCGTCTGCGGAATGCGCCGAAGGGATTTCAGACCCAGACTCCCCTGACGTAGATCGTAAGTCTTTCAATTGTGGACCAAAGGGTTCGCACAGTCGCTCGAGCGTCACTCACACTATGCAGTACTACCATGCTTACTTGCCCGTTCACCCCAAATAGGGTGTTATTGCAGCGCCGTGTGACCCAGACAAGGCAGTTTTTGGCGACTGCAAATTCTACTACCTAAACTTGCGCAAGTAAGTATTTATATCCCCATATAATACCAAAATGTTTCGCCATATTTCATAAAACGTTTATTGCAGGTAAACTAAATTTGGAGACATTAAGGAAAAATGATTTAGTAGACAGACTTACAAAGGTTCACTAATGTTTGATTGACAAATGTAAAAATAATCAAGATTTTACGGAAATTTGAAAGAAGTATTCATAGGATATCATTTCAACATTCATATGTTTAATTTATTTGGTTTAAATTATGAAACAGCTATGAAATCACAAACGTATTTTCAGTGAATTCTTATTTGTAATTTTGATAAGTCAACAAATAGGCAAATAAAATTCGTGAGGATATAGTTAAAAACTATGCATTCAAGTGCAAAATAATCTTCCTTCTATAAAAAGAATTATTCAAACCTCTAATTTGAGTATGCATTTTAGTTTCCTTTGTCATAATTGCGTCCGAGTATTAAAAGTATGAGAGAATTCAGCATAGAATCACAAAATGTTTCCCAAACTTAGACATAAATCATATGGAGAACTGATCGAATTTTTAAAAATATTAATAGTTATACGGATGCTGAGTTTGAATCACTTTTTGAGTATCGCAATCCGGCGAACAATCGAAAGAATGGATTCGACACAGTAATTACACAAAACCATTTTACCTCTAAAAATACAGAGATATGGAACAGTTTAACACCTGAAGTGGTGCAAAGTTTCTCTTAATATGTTTAAGAATAAACTTTAAAATAACTGAGTTTGAATCACTTTTTGAGTATCGCAATCCGGCGAACAATCGAAAGAATGGATTCGACACAGTAATTACACAAAACCATTTTACCTCTGAAAATACTGAGATATGGAACAGTTTAACACCTGAAGTGGTGCAAAGTTTCTCTTAATATGTTTAAGAATAAACTTTAGAATAACTGAGTTTGAATCACTTTTTGAGTATCGCAATCCGGCGAACAATCGAAAGAATGGATTCGACACAGTAATTACACAAAACCATTTTACCTCTGAAAATACTGAGATATGGAACAGTTTAACACCTGAAGTGGTGCAAAGTTTCTCTTAATATGTTTAAGAATAAACTTTAGAATAACTGAGTTTGAATCACTTTTTGAGTATCGCAATCCGGCGAACAATCGAAAGAATGGATTCGACACAGTAATTACACAAAACCATTTTACCTCTGAAAATACTGAGATATGGAACAGTTTAACACCTGAAGCGGTGCAAAGTTTCTCTTAATATGTTTAAGAATAAACTTTAGAATAACTGAGTTTGAATCACTTTTTGAGTATCGCAATCCGGCGAACAATCGAAAGAATGGATTCCACACAGTAATTACACAAAACCATTTTACCTCTGAAAATACTGAGATATGGAACAGTTTAACACCTGAAGTGGTGCAAAGTTTCTCTTAATATGTTTAAGAATAAACTTTAGAATAACTGAGTTTGAATCACTTTTTGAGTATCGCAATCCGGCGAACAATCGAAAGAATGGATTCGACACAGTAATTACACAAAACCATTTTACCTCTAAAAATACAGAGATATGGAACAGTTTAACACCTGAAGTGGTGCAAAGTTTCTCTTAATATGTTTAAGAATAAACTTTAAAATAACTGAGTTTGAATCACTTTTTGAGTATCGCAATCCGGCGAACAATCGAAAGAATGGATTCGACACAGTAATTACACAAAACCTATTTACCTCTAAAAATACAGAGATATGGAACAGTTTAACACCTGAAGTGGTGCAAAGTTTCTCTTAATATGTTTAAGAATAAACTTTAAAATAACTGAGTTTGAATCACTTTTTGAGTATCGCAATCCGGCGAACAATCAAAAGAATGGATTCGACACAGTAATTACACAAAACCATTTTACCTCTGAAAATACTGAGATATGAAACAGTTTAACACCTGAAGTGGTGCAAAGTTTCTCTTAATATGTTTAAGAATAAACTTGAAAATAACTGAGTTTGAATCACTTTTTGAGTATCGCAATCCGGCGAACAATCGAAAGAATGGATTCGAAACAGTAATTACACAAAACCATTTTACCTCTGAAAATACTGAGATATGGAACAGTTTAACACCTGAAGTGGTGCAAAGTTTCTCTTAATATGTTTAAAAATAAACTTGAAAATAACTGAGTTTGAATCACTTTTTGAGTATCGCAATCCGGCGAACAATCGAAAGAATGGATTCGACACAGTAATTACACAAAACCTATTTACCTCTAAAAATACAGAGATATGTAACAGTTTAACACCTGAAGTGGTGCAAAGTTTCTCTTAATATGTTTAAGAATAAACTTGAAAATAACTGAGTTTGAATCACTTTTTGAGTATCGCAATCCGGCGAACAATCGAAAGAATGGATTCCACACAGTAATTACACAAAACCATTTTACCTCTGAAAATACTGAGATATGGAACGGTTTAACACCTGAAGTGGTGCAAAGTTTCTCTTAATATGTTTAAGAATAAACTTTAAAATAACTGAGTTTGAATCACTTTTTGAGTATCGCAATCCGGCGAACAATCGAAAGAATGGATTCGACGGCAGTAATTACACAAAACCATTTTACCTCTGAAAATACAGAGATATGTAACAGTTTAACACCTGAAGTGGTGCAAAGTTTCTCTTAATATGTTTAAGAATAAACTTTAAAATAACTGAGTTTGAATCACTTTTTGAGTATCGCAATCCTGCGAACAATCGAAAGAATGGATTCGACACAGTAATTACACAAAACCATTTTACCTCTGAAAATACTGAGATATGGAACAGTTTAACACCTGAAGTGGTGCAAAGTTTCTCTTAATATGTTTAAGAATAAACTTTAAAATAACTGAGTTTGAATCACTTTTTGAGTATCGCAATCCGGCGAACAATCGAAAGAATGGATTCGACACAGTAATTACACAAAACCATTTTACCTCTGAAAATACTGAGATATGGAACAGTTTAACACCTGAAGTAATGCAAAGTTTCTCTTAATATGTTTAAGAATAAACTTGAAAATAACTGAGTTTAAATCGCTTTTTGAGTATCGCAATCCGGCGAACAATCGAAAGAATGGATTCGACACAGTAATTACACAAAATCTATTCATCTCTAAAAATACAGAGATATGTAACAGTTTAACACCTGAAGTGGTGCAAAGTTTCTCTTAATATGTTTAAGAATAAACTTGAAAATAACTGAGTTTGAATCACTTTTTGAGTATCGCAATCCGGCGAACAATCGAAAGAATGGATTCGACACAGTAATTACACAAAACCATTTTACCTCTGAAAATACTGAGATATGGAACAGTTTAACACCTGAAGTGGTGCAAAGTTTCTCTTAATATGTTTAAGAATAAACTTTAAAATAACTGAGTTTGAATCACTTTTTGAGTATCGCAATCCGGCGAACAATCGAAAGAATGGATTCGACACAGTAATTACACAAAACCATTTTACCTCTAAAAATACAGAGATATGTAACAGTTTAACACCTGAAGTGGTGCAAAGTTTCTCTTAATATGTTTAAGAATAAACTTGAAAATAACTGAGTTTGAATCACTTTTTGAGTATCGCAATCCGGCGAACAATCGAAAGAATGAATTCGACACAGTAATTACACAAAACCATTTTACCTCTAAAAATACAGAGATATGTAACAGTTTAACACCTGAAGTGGTGCAAAGTTTCTCTTAATATGTTTAAGAATAAACTTTAAAATAACTGAGTTTGAATCACTTTTTGAGTATCGCAATCCGGCGAACAATCGAAAGAATGGATTCGACACAGTAATTACACAAAACCATTTTACCTCTGAAAATACTGAGATATGGAACAGTTTAACACCTGAAGTGGTGCAAAGTTTCTCTTAATATGTTTAAGAATAAACTTTAAAATAACTGAGTTTGAATCACTTTTTGAGTATCGCAATCCGGCGAACAATCGAAAGAATGGATTCGACACAGTAATTACACAAAACCATTTTACCTCTGAAAATACTGAGATATGGAACAGTTTAACACCTGAAGTGGTGCAAAGTTTCTCTTAATATGTTTAAGAATAAACTTTAGAATAACTGAGTTTGAATCACTTTTTGAGTATCGCAATCCGGCGAACAATCGAAAGAATGGATTCGACACAGTAATTACACAAAACCATTTTACCTCTAAAAATACAGAGATATGGAACAGTTTAACACCTGAAGTGGTGCAAAGTTTCTCTTAATATGTTTAAGAATAAACTTTAAAATAACTGAGTTTGAATCACTTTTTGAGTATCGCAATCCGGCGAACAATCGAAAGAATGGATTCGACACAGTAATTACACAAGACCATTTTACCTCTAAAAATACAGAGATATGGAACAGTTTAACACCTGAAGTGGTGCAAAGTTTCTCTTAATATGTTTAAGAATAAACTTTAAAATAACTGAGTTTGAATCACTTTTTGAGTATCGCAATCCGGCGAACAATCGAAAGAATGGATTCGACACAGTAATTACACAAAACCATTTTACCTCTGAAAATACTGAGATATGAAACAGTTTAACACCTGAAGTGGTGCAAAGTTTCTCTTAATATGTTTAAGAATAAACTTGAAAATAACTAAGTTTGAATCACTTTTTGAGTATCGCAATCCGGCGAACAATCGAAAGAATGGATTCGACACAGTAATTACACAAAACCATTTTACCTCTGAAAATACTGAGATATGGAACAGTTTAACACCTGAAGTGGTGCAAAGTTTCTCTTAATATGTTTAAAAATAAACTTGAAAATAACTGAGTTTGAATCACTTTTTGAGTATCGCAATCCGGCGAACAATCGAAAGAATGGATTCGACACAGTAATTACACAAAACCTATTTACCTCTAAAAATACAGAGATATGTAACAGTTTAACACCTGAAGCGGTGCAAAGTTTCTCTTAATATGTTTAAGAATAAACTTTAAAATAACTGAGTTTGAATCACTTTTTGAGTATCGCAATCCGGCGAACAATCGAAAGAATGGATTCGACACAGTAATTACACAAAACCATTTTACCTCTGAAAATACTGAGATATGGAACGGTTTAACACCTTAAGTGGTGCAA
Source organism: Ceratothoa steindachneri (assembly GCA_963969495.1). NCBI lineage: Eukaryota > Metazoa > Arthropoda > Malacostraca > Isopoda > Cymothoidae > Ceratothoa > Ceratothoa steindachneri. The sequence continues at coordinate 25,299,832 of OZ018318.1, read as the reverse complement.
AGTTTCTCTTAATATGTTTAAGAATAAACTTTAAAATAACTGAGTTTGAATCACTTTTTGAGTATCGCAATCCGGCGAACAATCGAAAGAATGGATTCGACACAGTAATTACACAAAACCTATTTACCTCTAAAAATACAGAGATATGTAACAGTTTAACACCTGAAGTGGTGCAAAGTTTCTCTTAATATGTTTAAGAATAAACTTTAAAATAACTGAGTTTGAATCACTTTTTGAGTATCGCAATCCGGCGAACAATCGAAAGAATGGATTCGACACAGTAATTACACAAAACCATTTTACCTCTGAAAATACTGAGATATGGAACGGTTTAACACCTTAAGTGGTGCAAAGTTTCTCTTAATATGTTTAAGAATAAACTTTAAAATAACTGAGTTTGAATCACTTTTTGAGTATCGCAATCCGGCGAACAATCGAAAGAATGGATTCGACGGCAGTAATTACACAAAACCATTTTACCTCTAAAAATACAGAGATATGTAACAGTTTAACACCTGAAGTGGTTCAAATTTTCTCTTAATATGTTTAAGAATAAACTTGAAAATAACTGAGTTTGAATCACTTTTTGAGTATCGCAATCCGGCGAACAATCGAAAGAATGGATTCGACACAGTAATTACACAAAACCATTTTACCTCTGAAAATACTGAGATATGGAACAGTTTAACACCTGAAGTGGTGCAAAGTTTCTCTTAATATGTTTAAGAATAAACTTTAAAATAACTGAGTTTGAATCACTTTTTGAGTATCGCAATCCGGCGAACAATCGAAAGAATGGATTCGACACAGTAATTACACAAAACCATTTTACCTCTGAAAATACTGAGATATGGAACAGTTTAACACCTGAAGTGGTGCAAAGTTTCTCTTAATACGTTTAAGAATAAACTTGAAAATAACTGAGTTTGAATCACTTTTTGAGTATCGCAATCCGGCGAACAATCGAAAGAATGGATTCGACACAGTAATTACACAAAATCTATTTACCTCTAAAAATACAGAGATATGTAACAGTTTAACACCTGAAGTGGTGCAAAGTTTCTCTTAATATGTTTAAGAATAAACTTGAAAATAACTGAGTTTGAATCACTTTTTGAGTATCGCAATCCGGCGAACAATCGAAAGAATGGATTCCACACAGTAATTACACAAAACCATTTTACCTCTTAAAATACTGAGATATGGAACAGTTTAACACCTGAAGTGGTGCAAAGTTTCTCTTAATATGTTTAAGAATAAACTTTAAAATAACTGAGTTTGAATCACTTTTTGAGTATCGCAATCCGGCGAACAATCGAAAGAATGGATTCCACACAGTAATTACACAAAACCATTTTACCTCTAAAAATACAGAGATATGTAACAGTTTAACACCTGAAGTGGTGCAAAGTTTCTCTTAATATGTTTAAGAATAAACTTTAAAATAACTGAGTTTGAATCACTTTTTGAGTATCGCAATCCGGCGAACAATCGAAAGAATGGATTCCACACACTAATTACACAAAACCTATTTACCTCTAAAAATACAGAGATATGTAACAGTTTAACACCTGAAGTGGTGCAAAGTTTCTCTTAATATGTTTAAGAATAAACTTGAAAATAACTATGGGCTGAACCACCTGTGCAACAAGCGTTGTTTTAGTTTATCGATCAACGGAACGAGGAAAGCAGAATAGTAGAAAAAGATTCTTGAAAAATATCCGAAGGGTGATGTTAGCAAGCATAGCCTATGAATTAGTTTTGTCTTAAATATGACAACGACACCAAACACATCGAATTTTGTTTCTTCCTGGTCAAGAAAGCTAGAATAGGTGTTTTGGAATGGCCATTCCAGTTGCTAGACTTTAACCCGATCGAAAATTTAGGGCATGAGCTGAACGACTAAACCATGCAAGACACCCAGTGAAGCATTGATTTAAAGAAGTTTTGCAAGACAAGTTTGACAAAATTCTATCCGAAGTTTGGTTGAACCTAGTCAATCAAAAAACATAATAATCGTTTGAGAACTAATTGAATTTTTGATTACAGATTATCGCAAAACGTGTGATCATTCCTTAATTTATCTATCAAACCTGGTGAAATTTGTTGGTGCCTTTAAATCATTTGTTCTGAAGAAATTAAGATTTTGTTACCTAAAAAAACGGTATATAAATATGAATAAAAATGCTTGGATCAGATCGTTGTATGAATAATTTCCGGAGCAATGGTATTCGGACCATTTTGGTGAAGCGAACGATACACTCCTCAATAGGGAAAACCTGTAGTAGATCCATGTAGCAGAATGAAGTCAACTGGCGGCCATGTGACATTCTGTACCCACGTGGATCCAGGGATGACCGCATGAAGCTGGGAAAGCATGGCTGAACTTGGGCAAGGAGGCAGCCGACGCTGTTATCACACGCCCCAGCTGTATTTACCTAGGGATCGATGTCATCGACCCCTCCTCCCCACCCCACGGTCACTTCTCCGCTAGCATATTGGCTTTCCACTCGAAATTGAAATCCGTTGGACAATCCAACGAACGTTATCACGATTGCCCATCCCCCAAAGGAGCCACCGACTTTTCCCCAAATTCGCGCGCGCGTCTGAAGCTATCTTACCAGGCGCCTATATAACGCTTCGACTGAGTTTAGAGAGCAGCACTGTTAGACTTCCACCTACTCCGACATACTCGCTAAAGGATATTCCCCCGCCCTAGCGGCGATTTCGATTCAAGTTGAAAGCTAAATCGATTCGCAAACTCTGCCTTAGTCAATCGGCAAGCTTCGACATCAGTGAACTCTGCCTTAGTCAATCGGCAAGGACTGAGAAGGATTCCCAACTCCAAAGGCGACAAGTGCTACCTAGTTTGAAGCAAGAGGTAAACCAATTTCTTCCGTCGCATTCACCGTACTCCACTGGCCCCTTTTCGGCAAAGAGCCCGTAAGGTAATCGTAACAATTGCCACCTAAGGATTGATCTTAAATCTGGCTTACCCAATTGCTCCATTATTTGTGTAAACGCCCTAGTTTAAAATTCACCTTTAAATCACCAAACTGAATCTGACCTATTTGATCCTTTAAATAACTACCTAATCGCGTATGGACCTTTAACCCCGTCTGGGCGACCATTTTCTTTAAACCCAATTTCTATGTAAATATAAATATCATTTTGCTGTTGGTAAAGTTAGATTTTCGTCATTGTCTTTCTTTTGCAACCCCAGCACATACTAGCTACCTGTTAACCTTTGGCCAACTTGCACTCTAAAATATTTGTTTAAAAGAACCCCGCAAAGTTAATAATAAATCATTCCCACTTGACTCAACAATTTCCCACAACTTCGGCACAAAGCCCCAAAGTACCTACGTATATATAAATATGGAGTTTGGCCATTCCACGACATATACTTATATATACTTTACTCTATTATAAAATCTAGAGATTAGGTGTGTCAGGGTCTTTAAAAGGTCTTTGGAGAGATTTTTATAAAAACAATTCTTTAACTTTATTTTAATTCTCAAAACTGAGTACCGTTTGAATTGTAAAGACAAGACGAAACAGGAAACAACCCTGCCATATTTATTTATCGCTTACTGTTTGTATGTGTGTTTGGACCAACAACCTTTAATAGAAAAATTTTGTTAGGCGACAGAATTTCTCTACGGTCACTTTAATCCCCCACGGATTAGTAGAGTCTCAGTCCCCCTCATCTCACGAAGACACCATTATTTTATCTTATTTATTTGTTTAGTCGTACATTATATTAGTGTTAGCATTTGGATAGCAAAGCTTCCGTGTTTAAACAAGCATATTACTCCGTGTGTCAGTAATTTGTGAGCCAAGCATCCTCCGTCCCGTGCTGACGGCCCATTAATATCCTTTCTTTCGAACAACGTACTCTTCGTGTTACGAACAAAATGTCGTTTGAGAGATTTAAACTCCAAGGAGAATCCCTCGGTTATAGTGCCAAAGACCTTGTCACATACACAGAAAGAGAAGAGAAATGAGAGAGCTTATAATAGAGAACAAGAAGAAGTAGAAAGAGCTGAATGTGAACAAAAAGCGATTAGAGAATTAGATAAAGATGAAGAATAAAGATAAAACGAAAAGATGATAAGAGAAAAATAAAGATAAACCTGGAAGATGAAAAAAGAAGAACCCGACGGGAAAATGAAATAGCGAAAGCAGAACAAGAGGCTGAGGAAAGGAGAATGAAGAGGGAAAAAGAACGTACTCAAGCTGAAAGAGAAGAGAGAGAAGAAAAGGAAAGATTGCTCGCACTCGAAAGAGCACCTATCGAGAATCTCATAGAGGCCGAGGAAGTTGTAGCTCGGCCTGGACCTAAGAAAGGACCATCGAGGGAAACCCAGCCAAATGGGGTAACGATGGAAGAAGTAGGAAGTAGGGATGAGGTACCAGCAGGAGTACCTAAAGGAAAACCTACGAGGAGAACCCAGTCAAATAGGGTTATCAGGAAAGAAGTAGGAGGTAGAGTAGAGGTACGGGCAGGTGTACCTGAGGAACTGCCTACCCAAGAGAAGTGAGTCAAATGAGTTGATAAGGAAGGAGGAAAGAGGTGCTATTGCAATACACCCAGGTAAGACTAGTCAAATGGTAGACGCGGATGAGTATCCCCTACCCCTAGTAGTCTCCTCCCCGAACGGAACGTCCACGGAGTTACCGCTAAATCGCCAAGTTGTAGTAAGCGCCACGCCCATTAACGACCTCGCAGGGAAAAGTTTTCTCGATCCACAAAGATCGAACCCAGACACGATCTACCCGTGTACCTGGTTAAAGGAGAGCTATGGGACTCAAGTTCTCATCAATTATGCCCCGCTGCAACAGGCCGCTCTAGCCTTAATGTTCAATTTAAAGGTAGTCAAGTACCATAATATGGGTAATTCGAGTAGGTTGAAATACCGCTACCATTTAGTAACATACTGGGGTAGACTCAATAACCCACACGGCCGACTCAGGCGTGGTAAAGTATTGGTCTTAGAGCACCATTTTAGGATCAGCTACATCAAAAAAGCCGATAAAGTACAGCTGCTCTATAGGTGGAGACGAAAAACCATTTAGGGTTATTTCAGTACCTAATGAGCGTGAAACGATGCTTTCATTTGTTGTACGTGTTAATATTTATCGGTAGGATTTAAGTTCTCAAAAACTTAGAAATGTAAGCAAGTAGTTTGTTTTGTTGGTTTTTTTGTGGGTAATCGACGAATTGAGGTTTTTTAATTTTATGTAAAATTGTAAATCGAGTATGTCTAGTTTGACACATTGCCTGTGTAAACGCGCGCGAGGACGTACATGTGTAAGGAAACTTAATGTATGAGAGGGCTCAAGAAATACAACTTTGCTAATCTCGACTAGGTTGAGAAAGTTGTTTTGAGTTCCCGGAAGCATCCCCCCTCCCCATTAAGTTCTTCAATGGGAGGTGTTGTAGGGGAATGGTCACTCCCCCTCCTCCCCCCCGTTCACTTTTGGTGCAGTAACAAGGCAGTTACCACAAAGACATCCGTCGAAGGCATCGGCGGGTTTAGTGCTTAACCGCAGTGTGGCACAACTCTGCCATGAAAGACCCTAAAGGTAAAAAAATAAGATCTCTCCCAGGAGAGGGAGATCCAGTTTCACGTCAAATAAGAAATTGGAGACGTGTTTCTCCCAAGCTCAAAGGCTAACGAGAAGCCGATGTTTGACTTCGTGTGAAAAACCGTTTGGAAAATGAACTCTCTTGGGACCGTCCTCAAACCCCTGCCCCCCTTACCACTCCCCCAGTGGGGTCACGAGATATAAATGAGGAACTCTGAGGAAAATCGAGGTAGTATACGTCAGTCTCTAGGTGACGAAGTCTTCGGATCAAACCGAACTACTGAGACTAGAGAGGTAGTGTACTTGGCTCGCCTGACCAAGAAGTACCCTGCAAGAGGTGCAGGGCTACCTACCTTAAGGGGCTAAGAAGAAGCTCATCCTCGAGCTAAGTTCCTGGTTATCAAACTAAACGATAAGTTAACTTTGGTAAGTTCAACTTATTCTCGCCAGAGAGACTCCTCATATCCTGGTCCACCTTAAACACCAGGGGTATTCATCGTCCTTGAGGGATTAAGCAAAGAAGAAGGAAATGGCTTCTCCCTTCAGCCTCTTACTCGGTGGCCATACCGAACTCTTAGTTAACTTGGTGAGGAACCAAGTTAAATTTTTTCTCGTCAGAGAAATCCCCCTCCGTTATACTCGCCCTTGAGGAAGCCTGGAATTAAGAAAAAGCTCATCCTCGAGCTAGTTCCGGGTTACCAAACCGAACGTTAAGTAATTTATTCTCGCCAGAGAAACCCCCCTCCGTTATCCTCGCCCTTGAAGAAGACCCTACCCGAGTTCAGTCCTCGTCCATAAGGAAATAAGTAACGAAGGCGAAAAGCTCCTCCTCGAGCTCGTTACTCGGTGGCCACACCGAACTTTAATTAACTTATTCTCGCCTAGAGAAACCCCCCTCCGTTATCCTCGCCATTGAAGAAGACCCCATCCGAGTTTCGTCCTCGTCCATAAGGAAATAAGTAACGAAGGAGAAAAGCTCCTCCTCGAGCTCGTTACTCGGTGGTCACATCACACTCCAAGTTAGCTTGATTTAAGAAACAAGTTCGACTCCCTCTCGCCAAAGAGACCACGACTGCCTAGGTGTTGCATGAAGCACCGTATTGGTTCTCGTCCTTGAAGAACCCCCTTCCCCCGGAAGAACATGTAGGTCCCCCAGCTGCCACCCTCGCCAAAACAACAGTGTGATCTCGCTCATCTACATCTGGCCGGCGGCACGCGTCGAGAGTAAATAACATTTCTGAGGCCTTTAAACTCCAGATGAGTCCGTAAGCCTAATTCTTATATTATTGTTGTGTGTAGAGAAAACCTTAAATAATTTTTGTGGGTAAACTAATTTAATTAATTCTTGTTTATAATACTATTTAGAGTATTGCTGTAGTTAATGTATAAATGTTATGCATTCAATTGATAAAGGTAAAATATAAGTATATTTTGGGATTATTTTGCGTTTCTCTTATATATCCTTACGTGTTTCAGAACGGCTCTGTTCTTTAAGATATCAAGATATCAATATATATTAGACAATCTTAGCACTCTTAGAGATAGAACAAAAAGGGGGGGAATTCTACGACATAAATAAAAGTGGTGTCAGGTTTGGAGGTTGTTATTAGAAAGAACCCAGCAGTGTCAAATTAAGAAAGAGCCAACACGTAAAATAATATCAGGAATAAGAGAACAATTGACGAGAGGAAAATTGGTAGAGTTAGGGGTGGTAACAATCTAAAGGTAATTGGTAGGCCAAGTGGTAAATTTGTTGTCGGGAGTGGTATTTCAATCAGCATAGTAGTGGGATTAAGGGTAAGTTATGCTGAGCGCTACCTGGTGAGTGGTGGCATAATTACCTGAGAGTACAGTAAGGAAAATTCGACGGACCAACACAAAATGGATCCGGTCAAAAGATTTTACCTACAAGCCTAAATTCTGGGATGCCTACATCCTTGAAGAATTGAGAATACAAAGAGAAGAAGAAAAAGAAATAATAGAGTTTGATAGAAAGAGGGAAAATATGAAAAGAGAGGATAAAAGAAAACGGGAAGCAATGGAAATATGGATGGACCGAAAAAGGGAAGAAGCCCGAACACAGCGGAAAATAGAAATAGAGGAAAGAAGATTCTCAAGAGGAAGTAAGACAAACGGAAGAATAAGACAGTTGAAAAGAGAAGCACAAGAATTTGGAATAAGGATAGAAAGGGAAGATGAGAAAAGGAGAATAAAGATAAAACGACAAGATGATAAAAGAAAAATAAAGATAAACCTGGAAGATGAATAAAGAAGAACCCGACGGGAAAATGAAATAGCGAAAGCAGAACAAGAGGATGAGGAAAGGAGAATGAAGAGGGAAAAAGAACTTGCTCAAGCTGAAAAAGAAGAGAGAGAAGAAAAGGAAAGATTGCTCGCACTCGAAAGAGCACCTATCGAGAATCTCATAGAGGCCGAGGAAGTTGTAGCCCGGCCTGGACCTAAGAAAGGACCATCGAGGGAAACCCAGCCAAATGGGGTAACGATGGAAGAAGTAGGAAGTAGGGATGAGGTACCAGCAGGAGTACCTAAAGGAAAACCTACGAGGAGAACCCAGTCAAATAGGGTTATCAGGGAAGAAGTAGGAGGTAGAGTAGAGGTACGAGCAGGTGTACCTGAGGAACTGCCTACCCAAGAGAAGTGAGTCAAATGAGTTGATAAGGAAGGAGGAAAGAGGTGCTATTGCAATACACCCAGGTAAGACTAGTCAAATGGTAGACGCGGATGAGTATCCCCTACCCCTAGTAGTCTCCTCCCCGAACGGAACGTCCACGGAGTTACCGCTAAATCGCCAAGTCGTAGTGAGCGCCACGCCCATTAACGACCTCGCAGGGAAAAGTTTTCTCGATCCCCAAAGATCGAACCCAGACACGATCTTCCCGTGTACCTGGTTAACGGAGAGCTATGGGACTCAAGTTCTCATCAATTATGCTCCGCTGCAACAGGCCGCTCTAGCCTTAATGTTCAATTTAAAGGTAGTCAAGTACCATAATATGGGTAATTCGAGTAGGTTGAAATACCGTTACCATTTAGTAACATACTGGGGTATGTTACTACATCAAAGTAGCCGATAAAGTACAGCTGCTCTATAGGTGGAGACGAAAAACCATTTAGGGTTATTTCAGTACCTAATGAGCGTGAAACGATGCTTTCATTTGTTGTACGTGTTAATATTTATCGGTAGGATTTAAGTTCTCAAAAACTTAGAAATGTAAGCAAGTAGTTTGTTTTGTTGGTTTTTTTGTGGGTAATCGACGAATTGAGGTTTTTTAATTTTATGTAAAATTGTAAATCGAGTATGTCTAGTTTGACACATTGCCTGTGTAAACGCGCGCGAGGGCGTACATGTGTAAGGAAACTTAATGTATGAGAGGGCTCAAGAAATACACCTTTGCTAATCTCGACTATGTTGAGTAAGTTGTTATGAGTTCCAAGGAGCATCCCCCCTCCCCATTAAGTTCTTCGATGGGAGGTGTTGTAGGAGAATGGTCACTCCCCCTCCTCCCCCCCGTTTACTTTTGGTGCAGTAACAAGGCGGTTACCGCAAAGACATCCGTCGAAGGCATCGGCGGGTTCAGTGCTTAACCGCAGTGTGGAACAACTCAGTGCCATGAAAGACCCTAAAGGTCAAAATGTAAATCTCTCCCAGGAGTGTGAGATCTAGTTTCACGTCAAATAAGAAATTGGAGACGTGTTTCTCCCAAGCTGGAAGGCTAACGAGAAGCCGATGTTTAACTTCGTGTGAAAAACCGTTTAAAAAAAGAACTCTCCTGGGGCCGTCCTCTAGCCTCTGCCTCCCTTACCACTCCCCCAGGTGACGAAGTCTTCGGATTAAACTGAACTACCGAGACTAGAGAGGTAGTGTACTTGGCTCGCCAGACCAAGAAGTACCCTGCAAGAGAGGCAGGGCTACCTTCCTTAAGGGGCTAAGAAGAAGCTCATCCTCGAGCTAAGTCCCTGGTTATCAAACCAAACGATAAGTTAACTTTGGTAAATTCAACTTACTCTTGCCAGAGAGACTCCTCATATCCTGGTGCACCTTAAACACCAGGGGTATTCCTCGTCCTTAAGGAATTAAGAAAAGAAGAAGGAAAAGGCTCCTCCCTTGAGCTCGTTAATCGGTAGCCACACCGAACTCTTAGTTAACTTGGTGAGGAACCAAGTTCAACTTGTTCTCGTCAGAGAAATCCCCCTCTGTTATACTCGCCCTTGAGGAAGACTGGAATTAAGAAAAAGCTCATCCTTGAGCTAGTTCCGGGTTACCAAACCGAACGTTAAGTAATTTATTCTCGCCAGAGAAACCCCCCTCCGTTATCCTCGCCCTTGAAGAAGACCCTACCCGAGTTCAGTCCTCGTCCATAAGGAAATAAGTAACGAAGGCGAAAAGCTGCTCTTCGAGCTCGTTACTCGCTGGCCACACCGAACTTTAAGTAACTTATTCTCGCCAGAGAAACCTGCCTCCGTTATCCTCGTTTTGAGGAAGACCCTCCTCGATTTTCGTCCTCGTCCATAAGAAAATAAGTAACGAAGGAGAAAAGCTCCTCCTCGAGCTCGTTACTCGGTGGTCACATCACACTCCAAGTTAGCTTGATTAAGAAAACAAGTTCGACTCACTCTCGCCAGAGAGACCACAACTGCCTAGGTGTTGCATGAAGCACCGTATTGGTTCTCGTCCTTGAAGAACCCCCTTTCCCCGGAAGAACGTGTGGACCCCCCAGCTGCCACCCTCGCCAAAACAACCGTGTGATCTCGCTCATCTACATCTGGCCGGCGGCACGCGTCGAGAGTAAATAACATTTCTGAGGTCTTTAAACTCCAGATGAGTCCGTAAGCCTGATTCTTATATTATTGTTGTGTGTAGAGAAAACCTTAACCTTTTTTTGTGAGTAAACTAATTTAATTAATTCTTGTTTATAATACTATTTAGAGTATTGCTGTAGTTAATGTATAAATGTTATGTATTTAATTGATAAAGGTAAAATATAAGTTTATTTTGGGATTATTTTGCGTTTCTCTTATATATACTTACGTGTTTCAGAACGGCTCTGTTCTTTAAGATATCAAGATATCAATATATATTAGACAGTCTTAGCACTCTTAGAGATAGAACAAAAAGGGAGGGAATTCTACGACAGTTGCTTTTCTAATTGTTCCTAACAGGTAAACGAGCCATTCACCTCACTTTGGTGGCGCTACCTTGGGCGTGGCTACAAACAACTCTGACTCTTACTAGTTAACCTAGTCACCAATGTTCGGTTTCTCTTTTAATCTAGGCCATTATTCCTAATGATTATGATGATGAAGTCTTACGAAAAGTATCATCAAACCCATTCACTTCAAATAGAAGAATAAAACAGTTTTTCACTTGTAACTTAGGGCGAAAAATGGCTCGCAGTCTGTCTATGGTAGACTTTAAGCTAGATAGGCATATTGCGATCCAACGTGCTTTTTTCCCTCACTCAAAAGCTGGTTGCTTTTGCAACTCTCTTGTGTCTTCCTTCTATTGCAGTTGTACCCATGAAATGACAGTTTTCATCAATTCTTCAAGATAATTGACCAAAGGTTGATATGTTAAGCATGTTGTTAGACAACAGCACCTTCGTTTTTTTCCTTCCCAGCTTACAAGCTTGGTGGCAACTTAGCCTATTATAAGCATTTAAGTGAGTTTTACCTCCTCCATGCTCTAGTGTGATCCGGATACTACCTAAGAACGCAAAAACGCTTTAACGACGCTCTTCCCTTCCACATGATCATGCTTTAGAGAGTAGGAAGTTACCATGCTACTCTACCGATTCCAGTCACTCGGAAGCAAAACCTAGTTATATAGCAGTGGCCCAAATTCGCCATACTAGCCAAAGGTCTCAGGGAGAGAGAAGTGGTAGGTTTGCCTGCTATGCCAAACCTGGCAACATTGCCTTCCATAACCAAAATCCGTGGCCAAATTACGGCCAAAATACGGCCACTGGTACCTTTATCTCACCATCCCCTTGACTACCTCTTTCTTCCATTCAAGCAGTAGCAAGCCAATTTTAATGGATAGGAGCTATTCGATCGTTTATATTTACCATCCGACTTCAAACTGCTTCATGTTTTAGGGGATTTCTGAGCTCTTTATTGTTTCAGGGACATTAACAGAATTTATGCACTCTTAAAAATGATACGGTCCTCCCCATTCAATAGGTCGAGGCGGAACTAGTCGAAAAGCGAGAGTTTGGTCTCCTTAATATAGAAGAAATCACCCAGCTATATGCTATACCTGTTTGGTTTCCATTGATTTTTAAAATATATTTTTTTTCGGCTATCGTCAATTGCGATTAAGTTTGGGGTGGGGGTCTCCTGAATCAGTAGATGAGAGTAAGGTATCTCGCAGGACAATTTATTAGGTGTAAATCTCTTTCCGTGAGAATTAGCGCTATCACAATAATGCTTGGCGCTCTCCTATGATGTTCTCGCCAATCTTTCCGTATAAACTTTGCGAATGGATGTTTACCTTGAAGCACCGACTCCATTAGGCTCTGATTTACGTCTTTTCCTATGCTTAAACGCATGAGACCTGTTTTTACTTGGCCAATATTTAGGTCGTACAATTTTGCTGCCTCCATGCGTATCACCTCATCCATAACTTTTATTTAACTGTATTTGCTGGATGCCTGATCTTAAGATGAACATTTCTAGCATGAAGGACCTTTGCAGCAGCTGTTATGGCTCTAGTCCTGCTTTTATTCCTCTCCTTTGTTCACTCGAGAGTTGAATACGGGGAAGATATTTATTTTTGTGCTCCATCTATGTGGATAGCGGATCGATCGACCAAACTAGTTATGGCTGGCGGCTGAGGCTTTCGGTACAATCTGTATTCAAATTATTTTGTCACGACGTCGTAGAGATGCCAGTCGCTTTACTCCGTGGACAATATATGCTGTCTTTTTACCCAATGGGTTTTATTACATAATTACTGGTTTTGGAGATACTTATTCCAAAGAGAGACGCCAATCAGACACTAAAATTTTATGTAATAATCATTGATAGGAATCACCTCGAAATATTTGTTGTCAAGCTTGGAAAGGATACACAGATGTTTTTTACCAAGACACCATCGTGAACCATATTATTTTGAATCTTTTTAGCCAAGCCTCTCTCTCCACAGCTTAAGGAGAACAGGAAATATTAAGTTGTATTTCTTGTGCCATATATCGTATCAGATTGTAATAATGTTGGTGTTTACGAATGATTTACTCCTCTCAACAAATTCATAGCGAGGGCAATTAAATGGAATTTGGAGCACATTATGACCAAATTAAATTTGCCATATATATATAAAACCAAGAAACGAAATGTTAAGTATATCACGTCTAAAATTTCATTGCCCAAACTGGACTCTGAAAAATATTAAGAATTTCCATCATCAACGACTTAACGTTCGAAAAACGATGAAAAGACTACTTCAAAAAGTAAAAAAGAGACAAATGTCTTATCTATAAGAGGTTTTTCCTTCAAGTCTAAAGAGACTTTCTTCCTCTGTATAAGTCAATCATATGACTGCAGTTGCAACATTTCGTGCAACTCTTTGTCCTTTTTCGAAAAGATATAAAAATGATTGAAAGGGTGTAACTAAGATGCTTCTTGGATTGCCGTAGATATCAATTGACAACAATTTAGAGAACTTTGATTTGCGACAAGTAGAAAGATAGAGAGAGTTAATTAATACATTTTTTACGATATTAAATGTTTTTAACTTTTTAAAATCTGAATTAGACTCAAAACTTTGTAACCTAAATAGGGCAGTATACAATAATTTAAAGCTACAATTATCTCCTTCTCCCAAATATACTGTACAGTAATATTATCAACGAGTTCAAAGTCTCTTGGATATGTTTTTTCGAGATTGCTAAGTTCTAATTGGTAGAAATGGGTGTGAGTGGAGCGCACGCTATTTGCCTGGTCCTAAAAAATTTTCCATCTAAGTTTTGTGCCTGAAGGAAATTTCAATTTCTACTTTAATAATCTCTTTGTATGCAATTTACGAATATAGACAAAATAAAGAATAGTAACTCAAAAGATGCCTCAGATGTTATCAGGGTAACATTATTCCATTCTGATACAAAAATATTATTTTAATATTTGTTTGTTTTAACTTATCTTATTTAACAAATAAGGATAGATAATTTGGGGGGCCGTTGCAGGGGGTCTCATAAGAATACATTGCCACAATGCTGTCGAGGCCCTTTAAGAACCTGGTCTTTTACACCGACCAACTCAGGTTCACAGGTGGTAAATTGTAAATTCCTACTCAAATTCGCTACATCAGATTTCTATACCCTTTTGTATTTTTCAGGATCGTAGACGCCGAGCAACAGGCGTTCCTATAAAGACCTTGGAGATCGTAAATTTAAAGGGGCTAGTTTGTGATGGCAGACAAATTAACAAGGTAAAATACGTACCGTAGAATAATTACGATTAAAATGTGGCTTACTTCAGACATTAATTAGTAAATTTGTCCTAAAGATAATTATGATAGAGAAAATACTCACTATCGACTATAAGTACTACAAACAAAACTGCTTCTTAAATTGTTTCAATTTTGGGGACCTAGAACTTGCTTAGATTCACTCTACCACACTTTACTTTGCTAAGTAAAAATATTTCTTCAATCGAAATTTTAAAAGAGACATACTTATAATTATAGAAAACCTCAAAGGTTAAAGGTTTGGGAATACAACGACATAAATATAATTAAGAACAGAGTCGCATCAATTTAACTAATATTATCGAAGTTAAATACGAAAATTATAGTAAAATGAATCTTAAAGATTACACTATAAAAAAAATAGGTTCACTTGATTTTAACATGTATCTTATATTAATTCTAGGATGCTGAATTTAATGGTAGCATTAGTTTCACTGTGGGAGTAGTATTTTGTCATTTATATTTTTCTGGTAGATAGAGGACTGGCCTGAAAACCCAGTAACTAGTACCTTAAAAGAGACACTGCGATGAAATAAGATAAAGCAAAGAAATCTTCATTTATTGAATAATATACAGGGTGCCCCCCCCCCCCGAAATTGGACCGTTTTTGAGAAGCAATATATCAATGACCATTGCAGCTAAGGCCATGAAATAAAAACAAATGAAAGAATCCTTTATCTAAAAAATTTAATTCATTGTAAAAATCGTCTTAAAATCATTTAATGAGTCGATTAGCCTAAAAAAATAATGTAAAAACTTTTTATTTTCTAAATTGCAACTTTTAAAAATGTTCAAAATTTTAAACTAAATTTAAATTTGAATGAATAGTTCAATATTGCCTCCTTTATGGTCAACCATAAAGGAGGTCGTATGGAAAAAATTAATATGAGGCTCATGTTTAACTGTTTGGCGCTAAAATAATAAGATAGCATTATCCTGTGAGCCAGAATGAATTAGAGGAAAGACGTTGACCAAAAGAGTATGAGTCAAATTTAATGGTCAGTCCGAATATTTGAGTCTGGTTAAAGACCATGTACGAGAGTGTGTGTATGTTCGTGTAAATGAATTGATATATATATATATATATATATATATATATATATATATATATATATATATATATATATATATATATATATATATATATATATATATATATATATATATATATATATATATATATATATATATATATATATAGAGAGAGAGAGAGAGAGAGAGAGAGAGAGGGAGAGAGAGAGAGATCTAAGGGTAGATCGTCTGAAGGCAAGTCCACTTTACCCAGAGGCTGTTTAACTGCCGCTTTTATATCTCGGACAAGATAACCTATTTACTTTTAGTTTATCATGTTTTTTATATTTTTAACATGCTTTTTATTACCATTTTAATTCTACGGTACAGGGGTGGGTGATAAGACAGTACTCTCTTCTCCCGCAAGCTTCTCCCGCTAGTGATGAAAATAATAAACAGATATGACAGATAAAAAAAGAAACAGGGAAATAATAATCATGCAATGCCATGCAGTGGCACCTCGCTGGTATTTTTTTACTTATCATGTCATTTTATTTCTTAACTACCTATGATATATGACGTTTTCCTTTGTGCTCCTACTATGTTATATTTGCACAATTAAAATACCTATCAAATCTGTTTTTGAATATGTTAACTGACGTGCTTTTTACTACACGGTGGGAAAGGCTATTCCACCTTTGCATGATCTTAAAAGTGAAGTAATTTTGGGCTATAGTAGAGTTAAATCGCAAATTTACTAATTAGACATGGTTTTGGCGGGTGTTTGCCGTTTCTTCCGTCTCGAACAATATTCTGTTATTAATATTAGTAAATACTTTTAAGAGTTTTTCAAACTTCGATAAACTGCCCACGTAATCACCTACTTGCAAGGAATAATAGGTTCAATGAGCGGAGTCTCTCTTCGTACGGTTTGTTTCGAATTCCAGGAACTGGTCTCGTACCCCCTACATTGCACTCTTTCTAACTGCACTATATCTTTGTTTAGGTAAGGACTCCAAATTTCTACCGCATATTTGAGATGTGGGCGCTCTAGCGCTTTGTATTGTTTTAAGATTATCTCCTTCTAATTGAAAGTGAAATTATGGGCAATATATCCTAGCATTCGATTTGCTTTCTTACAAGCTTCTGCGCATTGTTTTGATACTTTAAGGTCCTATGAGATTCAAATCCCTAGGTTCTTTACTAAATTAATGGAGCAAAGGATTATGCCGTTCATGTGCTATTCTACTTTTAATTTATGACATCGTAAATGCATGATCTTGCATTCACCCATGCTAAATCCGATCTGTCATTTATCTGCCCACTCTACAATTTTATGAATTTCTCTTTGCATTTCCTATACATCTGATCACGAAAGGGCTCGGTTTCATAACTTCGTGTCATCAGCAAATTTAAAGGTCCTGCTAATCACTCCATTATCCATACCGTTAATGTATACAATATATAATAATGAGCCCAAGAGTGAGCCCTGATGCACCCTACTGGTGACTGAGGCTCACTGTGTGAGCACGCCCCATTTACCGCAAACCACGGTAAACGATTTGAGAACCAGTTATTTATTATTTGAGTATTTTTAACCTCACTCTAATCACTCTAATTTTCATCAATAGCCTTTCGTATGGAACTGTATCAAAGGCATTTATAAAGTCAGGATAAATTATATCCGCCAATTTAGTTTCAGTGCAGATGCAAATCATGTTATGAAAAAATTCAAGTAAGTTGGTTAAGTACGAGCGCCCTAGTCTGAATCCATGCTGTGTGTCTGTGATTAAAGTAGTCGTCTCAGATAAATCACCAATATATCTCTCCAATATATCTCGATTCCAAGAGCTTTCCAATTACAAAAGTTAGGTTATTAGGACAGAAATTAGTGTGTCAGATTTCTTCCCTTTTTTAATAATGACGTACTATTTGCACGTTTGAACTCTAGTAAAACTATGCCTTCCTCGATCGATCGATTGAAAATCGTGCAGAGTTGTCTTGTAAATTCATTTTCTAGTTCTTTAAGATTGGTTTTGTACCCTCCATCGAGCCCGGGTGCCTTGATTGTTTCATTTTGTTAATGTATGCAATAATCTCCCCTTCATTTACATTCATGGTGGATAGAACATTTTATCTTTGAAGATTTCTTTGTTCGCCTAATGCTGCTAATTGTGTCACCCGTCCGGGCACTGTAAAAACGCTTGTCAGCTGCTAATTTATTATTTTAGCAATTTTATCAGGATTTTTTATTATAACACTTTTCTTCTTTCTGATCGACCTTATTTAACCCCTTATGGGCTTTATACTGTTCACGTAACTATATAACTTTTTCAGTTTGTGCTTCGAATTTATGGCAAGATCTATGTATTTCATCTTCGCATCCCTAACGGCCCTCTTTACCAGCTCTCGATAATGTAGGTATCTTTCCCGATTTGCTATAGTTTCTTTATTTTTTAAACTTTGATAGCCTTATTCTTCTCCCAAATTAAGTTTATTATTAAAGGCCTAACCCACGGCGCCATCTCTGATTTCCCATTCCTTAGGCGTTCGTACTTATCTAACTCGTGATCAACAGTGAGCATATTTTGTTGTGACTCCGATTACATGCTCTGTACTGTCTATTATAAAAACAACTTTCCCAGTTTATCTTTCTTATGTGGTCACGAAAGGTTTCGATGATTCAATTCCAGAATAGTGGAATTAGTTGTATACTCTCCTTCACCTCTACGCTTTTATTAATTTCTAACCTAATTACATTATGGTCAATCGTCGCCAAATGGTCACCCGCGCTAAGGTTCTCTACCAAAGTCTTCTGTTGTGATAATTCAATCAAGTATATTTTGAACACGTAGGATCATAGGTGGGCGTTATCGCGATAACAATATCGGGTTATCTAATATTTCTTTCAGCGTTATCGAGTAATCGGTAGCGCCGATACTTTTGGTTCCAAACTAGCGATAATCGATAATTTCAGTTCAGTTTTTGGTTCCAGTTTAGCACAGGGGTGAGCTGCGCGTGCCTTGGAGGCAGAAATATGTAGGTCTGAGCTGTGAGGAGGATCCTCAAAACCTATGAGGAGGTGAAGGAGAGCCTCACCAGGTAAGAAACTAAGAAATTGTATTCAAATATTTTTACTAATGTATACTAAAATAACGCTATATATAGTCAATATTGTATTATAATTTCGGATTTATCGATTATGGATTTATCAGTTATCGCGCCCACCTATGCGTAGGATCATGTAGGGTACTCTACTTTTTGACTAAGAAAATGATCCTGAATGAAATTGATTGATCGTTCCTTTACTTTATTCTAAGTATTCCTTCCTTTTTTTTTATTTTTAGAGCTCATCTGGCGAAAGCCTACATGGGTATTAGTCGCCGTATTAAAACTGGCATAGTTCTAGGCTACTTTAAAATAAAATTAAACGAAAAAAACCCCCCCCCAGCCCAAATGGGGGAAAGGAAGCAAGCTCCTGCGTCGGGGGAAGGGCCCCCCGGCCGGCGCAGGAGCGTGCAACCTGAAGGAAAAAACAAAAACAAATTAAAAAAACAAAACAAAACAAAAAACAAACCCTGCTTAAATAATAGAGTCGGCCTCCCCCCAAAAGTCAATAAGTCCACCAGTCGATGTGCACGCACTCATCCCGAGTACAAGGGACAGGTGGTAGCGACCCCGACCATCCCGGTACCGGGACAGGTGTCGTGCGCAAAGATCACCCAGACTAGGACATTCGACAAGAATGTGGCGAACAGTCTGGGGGGACGACGCAGTCGTCACAATACGGCGCTGGCGAGCGCTCCATCAGATAGCGATGCGTCACACAAGTATGTCCGATTCAGAGACGACAGAAAGCGTCCTGAAGCCGTCGCGGCATTGGAGGATAGGTCCATGGGAACAGTCGCGGCGCAATGGCACGCAACTTTAAGTTCCCTTCGACCGTCTCCCATCTTCTTTGCCATGTAGTCGGTGTGAGGAAGAGAGAAACGCTAGGCTGGTCGCAGAGTCCTCGCGGACTCTTTGGCGCCCTCATCGGCGCGCTCATTCCCCGCAATTCCACAAGTCCAGGAACCCAGCAGAAGATAATCTCGACATCCAACCGGCTCGCCCAAAACGTGGCGTCACGGATATCGCGAACCAGGGGATGCGGAGATTCCAATGCCCCGAGAGCACTCAGGGCGCTTTGTGAGCCACTATAGATCACAATCCGGTCTCCGAACCGGGCACGTCGCGTAATCTCCCGTACCGAGTGGTGTATTGCCAACAGCTCAGCCGTGGAGACAGACGCAGCGCCTGGTAGAACCCCGCTGACTTTAAACAGGGGGGATACGGCGTGGAAGCCGACCCCCTCTTTGGACTTGGAGCCATCCGTATACACTGGCACGGTTCCAGCATGACACTAAGTGTGCTTCAAAAAGGTCGAACGCAATACTCCCGGCGCAGTATAAGCTTTGGGAGCAGAGGCGTGGCGACAAATAGCCAAATGTGTTACCCTCCAGGGTGGCGTCCTGGGCAGAACCAAAGGCTCCACCGACCCGAGAGCTATATCTACCTTGGCGGCATAGGCACCATCGAGATCAGCTGCGGATGCAGTGAGAGCTGTTGGCGACTGAGGGAGGCGCCGGGCTCACGCGTACAGGCGAGTGATGCACTGCACGCGGCGCAGAGCGAGTGTCATCTCCCCAGAATCGACCAACAGGCTCTCAATGGGATAAGTGCGGAAGGCACCAGTTGCAAGGCGAAGGCTGGTGTGGTGGATCGAATCCACCTTCCGCAATAAACGCTTGGCTGCGGATGCATAAAACTCGCATCCGTAGTCGAGCTTCGAGTGAGCAAAGGATCAATAAAAAAGTAAGGCAGTAGCCCTATTAGCGCCCCAAGCGCTGAACGTCACGGAACGGAGAATGTCCATGGCGCGGGTACAACAGACCCTAAGGCTGCGAATATGAGCCTCCCAGGTGAGGCGTCAGTCGAATACAAGACCAAGGAAACGGTGCGACTCAACCACATCCAGGCGCACCCCATTAAGAAACAAATCTGAGCCGGGGTGAAGCCGTGGATGGCAGCAGAAGTGCACCACCTTAGTCTTGGCCAAAGAAAACCGAAACCTGTGCGCTTAGGCATAGCGAGAGACGCGGTTCAATGCCTGTTCGAGTCGACGCTCCAGAGTTGGCATCTGGGCCACGCCAAAAGATATCGAAAGGTCGTCCACGTAGAGCGTAGCGAGAACATCTTAGAGCAGCACCAAGGTGATGCCGTTGATGCTCAGGGCAAAGAGTGTGACACTGAGGACACTTCCCTGCGGGACACCCTCTTCCTGCTCCTTTGGGCCGGAGAGTGCTCCCCCCACCCGTACGCGGAATCGACGATCCCGCAAAAATTCAGATATAAACATTGGGAGGCGTCCCCTCGCCCACATCGTGTGGAGAGTCTCCATGATACCATATCGCCATGCGGTATCATAGGCCTTCTCCAGATCTAAAAACACCATGGCGTAGTGCTGTCTACGAAGGAAAGCCTCGCAGACGGCATTTTCCAGTCGGGGCACAGCATCTGACGTGGAGTGGAACTTGCGGAAGCCGCACTGTGCGGAAGACAGATGGCCTCCGCTGTCCAGGAAAAAGGCTAATCTAACATTTACCATTTTCTCCATCAACTTGCACAGTCAAGAGGTTGGAGAGATTGAGCGAAAACCGGTCGGAGTAGAGTGATCTTTCCCCGGTTTGCGAAAGGCGAGCACAGTAGCGATTCGCCAGGAGTCTGGGAGATGACCTTCCACCCAGATCCTGTGAACAAATCTAACAGAAAGGCCATGCTTTGCTCACCCAGGTGTCGAAGCATGGCGTACGGGACATCGTCCGGACCATGGGCAGTGTCCGCGCACGAAGCGAGAGCGGAACGCAACTCACTCACAGTAAACTTGTCGTTGAAGAGTTCTCCGCCTCTGGAGGTAAAGTCAAACCGGCGGCCTTCCGCGACATCACGACATGCATTGAATGCTGGCGGAGCAGCATCACGGTTAGAGAATGCGGAAAAAGTGGTCGCTAAGGATTGTGCCACGGACGTGGGGTCCGAGATTGTGGTCCTATTCTCCTGGAGAACGGGAGGGAAGTCCTGCGATAACTTACCCCAAATCCTTTTGACTCGCTTCCACACCTCAGCTAAAGGGGTCTTGCCGTTAAGTTAAGACATGTATGCCCGCCAAGAAGAGCGGCGGGCGTGCTTCGAAATATACCGGAACCTAGCCCTAGCCTGACGAAATTCAGCGACAGTGAAATCGTTCGAGGCGCTTATAGCGCATGTAGGCATAACGCTTCTGTTTCAGGGCCGTCTCACACTCGGCCGACCACCATGGGGGTGGTCGGCGTGCAAAACGGCCAGACGTCCTAGGAATACTAGTCAGGCCCACGGCGATGAGGTTGCCAGCGAAGAACTCAACGGCCTCATCTACCGACTTAAACTCCTCGACTGAGATAGAGAATTCAGTCATTTCATGAAATGCAGGCCAACGCGCTAGCGCCAAGCACCACTGAGGTGGTTTCTCAGCCGGCAGTTGCCCTGAAAATGATATTTGAATCGGAAAGTGGTTACTACGATGGAGGTCATCGACCACCACCCAATCAAAATCAGGCTATGCGTCAGAAGAGCACAAAGATAGGTCAAGGCAAGAAAATGAAGCCATTCTCGGACAGTGATGCGTAAACTCATCCACGTTTAGGACACCCACACCAAGCTTTTCGATCAGATTGGCAAGGACTTGTCCCCTGGGATTTATGGAGTAATCTCCCTAGAGAGGATGCCTGCCGTTCAGATCTCCAAGCAAGAGATAGGGCCTCGGCAACCGTGCCACAACTTGGCGGAAGTCCCCCGCGTCGAAGTCAGCTGACGGTGGTATGTACGCAGAAATGATAGTATACCTCCTATCCAGGTGCAGCTGCACAACCACTGCCTGAAAGGAGGTATCTAAAGAGAAAGGAAGCACGGAGACATCATGCCGGGTGTAAACCGCGCATCCCCCAGCCCGGCAAACCCGCAACGGTGGGGTCGCAAGTCCCTTATACCACGGGAGGGCGGGCAGTGGGCACGCGCCTAGCAAAAAGATAGCTAACGGGGAACGGGACGAGACGAGCCTCCGCAGCTCCTCCCAGTTGGCCCGGAGTCCACGGCAATTCCTTTGAAGGTATATGCCCTCCAGGCCTAGCTCGGAAGAGACGCGGGGGCCCTCCTCGAACTAAAGACCCTCACGGGAATGGCCGTACGCTTCCCGGGGGCAGAACCCCGGGTGCTGTTAGCCGGACAAAGCGCTGAAGGCGCTGTTGCCTTCGAGCACTTATTAGGGGAGGTTGGGCGTGCCATGCGAGTCTTTTTCTCCCTCCACCTCGAAACTTTAGGCGGGCGTTGCGGCTTCGGAGGCGGGGGGCCCTCTTTTCGAGGAACCACCGTCTCCGAGCCACTCGCTACACCTCGGGGCGTGGGGGAAGGAGCCGAAGCTCCTTTGTTGCTTTCGGGGGACAGCTTTAGGAACCCCGGAAGATGGCCTAGCGACCATCTTCAGGGGTGTTGCCCCCTCTGAGTCTAACGACTCGGTGGAGGCGCGTGGCCATTTCGCCTTATGGGAAACGGTCACGCGGGGGAAAGAGAGGGGAGCCCTGGTTTTAGCCGGAGCTTGGTATGAACCCTTTTTGCCTCCAGCTTTACCAGAGGAGCGCTTGGGTTGGGTAGAGACCGCAGAAGGGCTCCGAATGGGGGCGGAAACAACCGTGCTTGTTGGCCTGGATGGGCCAGGAGCAGAGGATGCCTTTCTAACTATTGAGGCATATGACGTCCCAGGCAGAGCCGGGTGCGCAAGGACCAAGTCCTTAGCCTCGCGGAATAAGAGTCGATCCTGCGCCTGAACGGCCAAGATTTCTTTCTCAAGGAGATATGCACCACATTGCTTTAAAGAAGCAGGGTGCGGCTCTTTGCAATTGATACACTTGGCCACACACGATTTGGACTTATCGTGTGCGACCTTGGAGCAATTTACACAGACTTCGGGTGAACCCGACTTTGCACGTCTACATGAGCGATTCGTATGGCTGAAACGGTGACAGTAATAGCACCGCCGCGGCAGTGGCACGAATGCCTCAACGCGGTAGCGGTACCATCCAGCACGCACCGACTTAGGGAGCTTGTCACAGTCGAACGTGACGAAGAGTGTAGGGGTGGGCCTCGAGGCCCCTCCCTGTTTTCTCATCACACGTTTGACCTTGACCGCCCCATGGTCAGCCAGCTCTAGGGTGATGTCCTCAATGGAGTAGTCAACGAGTTCCTTCCCATAAACAACTCCTTTCACAAAGTTCATGGTAGAGTGCGGCGTCACACTCACCGGGGTGCCATGAAGTGTCCGAAGAGCACTTATCTTGGCCGCCTCGGCGGGATTCGCCGCATTCGCCAGAAGGCTCCCGTCCGAGAAACGGGTCACCTTCGGCTCTCTACCAATTGCACTAGCTAATCCTCTCCTCTGATGGATCATGTTGCCCTTGGACAACATGGTGCCATCAGTGGAGCGAATAACGAGGAAGCGTTTGAAGCCAGCGGGCTCGAAAACGCCAGGTAACCTCTGAATGAGGGGCCCCGATGTCATCGAAGCTCCGCCCTGTGCACATTTGTTCTTAGTCAGGGGCTCCGCAACCGGAGGGGCAGAGGGAGCAGATGTGCCGATCTTGGCTTGGTCGCTTGCCAGAGTTGCATCAGACCCATCCATACCCGCAGCCCCCGCGGATGGATAGGAGCCCCGCGTCATTTTTGTCTTTTTAGTCTTTTTCTTTTTCATTTTTGGAGAGGAGGCCGAGGAATGAACCCGCTTCTCACCTCCACTGAAAGGAGCCCCCAGACCAGATGGACCGGCCTCAGCTAGGTCATACTCCGAAATGGAGAAGGTCCTGGTAGTCGTGGGGGCACCGGTCGGAGGAGATCCCTCCCCTCCTTGCACTGCTTCGGAAACCACAGCCGTTTGAGGAGGACCTTGCATAGGGGCGGATTCGGGTTCGGTGCTTGGTACCGAGCCAGGATTCCCCCCCCATGGAAGGCCCTACCATCTGACGCTGGGTTTCATGAAGGACCATGTCTATTTCAGGGGGGGGGCTCCAGTTGGCCATCCCCCCAAGACATCGCAGGTCCCGTTGACAGTATCGTCACTAGTCTTCTGTGGGGAAACATGTGCCTTGACCCCGGCAAGGTTCAATATTCTTGCCAGCAGATCTTGTAAGGGAAGCGACCGAAGGGGCCTGGCTTCCCTCTCCCCCTAAGGGGGTTTGACCTACCAAGCCGCTTCTATGTAGAGCGGCTGGCTAAGGGCTGCCTGCTGGCTTTCTTGGCAGTCCCCTTGGAAAGAAAAGAGGGGAATGCCGCTGGTAAAAGGAAGGTGCCCGAAAGAACCTCCAGAGAAGGGGGTGAGGGGGAGTCCCCTACACCCGTAAGCGAAGGAGAAGAGTAAGCCTCCTTACCGGTTAGAGATATATGGAGGGTCCCCTGAGCAAGCACAGGGGGCGGACCTCCATTTTTTTGCTAGAGCTGCCCAAGGGCGGCTCCGTCGATGTTATAGGGGAAGTTGGGGGTTGGGTTCTTTTTTGATACTTATCATTGGGCATGGTGACCCTCTTTTTTACACGGGATGCAATCGCGCATCACCTCTCGCAGTAGCTCGCACTGCGAGAGGTGCTTTTAAGCTTGGCAGAGCCAGGTGCCGCCATTTGGGACCACCCCTGCCGCCTGGTGGCCTGGCAGTCCATCGGTATGGCGGCTCCACCTTAGACACGGCGTAATACCGATAGATTTTGAAGAAGAAAGAAAAAGGGATGTGAGGAAGGTATGGGTGGGGATGAAGCAGGTTTTTAAAAACCAACCACCCCAGATTGGAGCTCAGGGGTTAGGGAACATTGGTTTCTCCCCTCTCAGCCCCGATCCAGGACGGTTGGCCGGGATGAAGGTCAGCATCTACCCTGTAAAATTAGAGGCTGACCAGAGAAAATTGTGGGAGAGGTTATATGAAGAGAGAGGAAACAAGTATTTTGAAGGAAGGAAGAGAGGCTAAGCTGGGGCTGGATGGGGTGCTGTTCAGAAAGAGAACAACGTTAGAACAGCCATTGTTCTTTGAGCCCGTTGACAAGAAACGGTTCTCACCCTTTTCCCCTGTTGTTCAGAAAGAAAATACTATTAGAACAGCCATTGTTCTTTGAGCCCGTTGACAAGAAACGGTTCTCACCCTTCCCCCTTGTTGTTCAGAAAGAGAAAAACATTAGAACCGCCATTGTTCTTTGAGCCCCTAGACAAGAGATGGTTCTCAACCCACCCTGTTGTTCAGAAGAGAACAACGTAGAACAGCCATTGTTCTTCAAGCCCGTTCGCCAAGAAACGGTTCTCATTCCCAAGACGCCACTTCAGGATTATTTAATTCTCCCCCCATCCCCTTCGGCTGGAACTCGCCAGCGGACCGAAGATTCCTTCACGTCACCTTTCTCTGCACAACACGTGTAATTATGTACGCTGAACGTTACCTTTGAGTATTTAACCCTTTTGTCAACCCTATCCTGAGCTTTAAATGGTTTAGCGAACCATCCCATCCCTTTAATTTTTATTTGTTTTACCTTTTTAAATCTCTTCCAAATCTTAATCCTCCGTTTAGCTAGATTTCCCACGACCCTTTCAATTCTCTGTTTATGTCAATATTTTCCGTTTTGTGTGTTGTTGATAGTTTTTATTAATGATAGCCATATTATTATCCTTGAGCTCAGTTCCACTTCTTAAGCATATTGAAGATAAATAATATCGGTCAACCCAGACACCACGCACTCTAAATATAAATGAATAGTTCCCTCAACGAATAGTCATATATGGTATATCGTCGAGAGTCCATTCTGCGACATTATCATTATTTTCATTGCATCCCATTGCTTTGGTATACTTTAGAAGAAGCGCCTATAATTCACAATTTTCGTTGTACAGTTAAAAGATGAGGCGAGAGGTCCCGAAATTAGTCGTTTAATTTGTTTAAAATTTTCTATTCATATTTGATATTTTTTTTCTTTTAGTAGAAGAAAAAATAATGTTAATAATCCAAGTGAGATTAATTGAAAAATAATCTGCTGGTCTTTTGAAAATTTTATCTCCTCTATTCCACCTTGGGAAAAACTCGAAAGGGATTTAAAAGATACTCATTGGACATTTGTAAACCTAAACAGAATCTATCAAAATCATTTCTCTTGAACAGGAATCATAAATATAAGTTTAATCTTCTACACCAAACCATGTGGGAGAGAGATGAGGGTGGGTGAAGAGGAAAGGGTAAGGTTAGAATAGCAAGAAGTGTAGTTGGCAGTAATATAGGTTAGTTACGTAGTCATCCAACCAAAAAGTTTCAGATTTTCTCTTCTTGAGGGTTTTATATTGCAAATTATTCTGTTTATTCCAAATATTCGGTTCTTTACGGGAGTTGACAATTACTGGGAATTCGGCCTTCATTAGGAGAAGCCACTTTCTTTCTTAAATATAAATAAATTAAAAACATTGTGGCACTGAAATGGAACATATTCAATACTAGTTTAATTTATTTTAACTATTAATATTTCAAAGTGCATCATAAAGAAAGTGGCTAAGTAGATACTTTGCCATAGAAGGTAGAACAGAAGTGACCTTTTAAGGCTATGGCATTTTAATTATTGACATAGATAACAAAGGGGGACAAATTTTAACATAATTTCACTTGAGTTTGATTTTTTAGTTTATTTAGAGTAAAACTGAAATGCTAATTTAAAAAATACAGTCAGTTTCTTTTATCACGGAAAATATTTTCTGTACAGCTTACACTGAATAAGCATAAATGTATGATTTGTCCGTAAGTAATTTATTTATTTATTTATTTATTCCATATTAATCCAATGTACAGTATAAATATATTACATTTTATATCTTAATGACTAGTTACAATAAATACTTTATATATATATATATATATATATATATATATATATATATATATATCTACAAAGATAGTTATGGGCACAAAATAAGTCAGTGACTTTTAGGGCGGAAACTTAAAACTTATGACTAACAGCTAAATAAGCATAACATAATCAAGAATAAAAATCCCTTCATGTTTACGAACAGAGAACTCCTTTGTTATAAAAAATATAAACAACTTAGTATACATTTGAGAACCTAACTATTGTAGAGATTGCAAATAATGAATAATTATAGTATTTAAATTTAGAGATAAATTAAAAAACTATTTTTTTTCCAGCTATTATTTCAAGAGATATGTAGTTAACATATTCAACGGTCGTATATAAATCATAACATATTTATAATCTGTAAATCAGAGTAATAGTACACAGTATAACAGTGTACAGTAACAAATAAATACTCAATAATAAAAACTGTAATAGAAATTTAGTAAGCCGAAATTATATTGATTTTAAGAGCTTTTTTGAATTGAGCTAAATTTGTTTGGGATTTGATATTGTCGTCGAAGCCATTCCATATTTTGAAAGATTTGTACAGAAAGATACATTGCGATTTTGATTTTGAATACAAGGGTGAAATAAATTTTCTTCTATTGCAAGTTTGGTGACTATGGTTATTATCAGCTGTTTGTAAATATTAAATATATAGTTATTATAGGAACAATTTATTGTTTTGTAAGGGAATAAGGATGTTTGAAAAACAGAGATCATTTAATTTTAGAATTCTGGATTCTTTAAAATATCGATTAGGGTGCTCTTTGTAGTAGAGTTGATGGTTGGCTTGAATTGCTTTTTTCTGTAATATGACTAATTTATTGAGATAATTTTGATATTTCCCATACCAACTCTCTATGCCATATGTCAAGTAAGGTTGCACCATTGTTATATACAAAGAGTGGAGAATATATTTAGGAAGAAACTTATTTAATTTATATAATATTCCAATCGATTTTGATAGTTTTGTTGAGATATGCGTAATATATTGTTTAAAACTCAGATTTTTGTCAATAAAGATACCTAGGAATTTGATATGAGTAGTTTCATAAATTATTTTGTCACCCATTTTAATATGGGGCAATTCACTAGATTTTTTTTGTAAGAGAAAAGAATATATTTGGTTTTATCTACGTTTATTGATAGTTTATTAACATTAAGCCAAATGAAGACATTTTCGAGTTCTTTATTTATTGTAGATGCAATGTTGCTCGGTTTGTCATATGACAAGGGAGTTGATAAGATACTATCATCCGCGAATAATATAAATTTAATCAGAGAAGAGGATTTAACAATATCATTAATATAGATTAAAAATAACAGTGGCCCTAGCACGGAGCCTTGTGGGACCCCAGTTGTAATATTAAGGTGGGATGAGTCTTGACCATTGACAGAGACAAATTGCTTTCTTTCAGTTAAATATGATTTGAACCAATTTTGAAGGTTGCCTCTAATTCCGTACATAGCTGATTTTGACTTTAGGATATTTCGGTTAAAACAATCGAAAGCTATTTTAAAATCGAGAAAATTGAGAATACAATGTGGACTTTTTCAATTGTATCATATAAATATTAAAGGTGGTTAACTATAGCGTTAATCGTTGATTTCTGACGTCTAAACCCATATTGGTGTTTATACAACAGTGAATTAGATTCCAAAAAATTATAAAGTTTATTGAATGCTATTTTTTCAAATATTTTACTGAACATTGAAAGATATGAAGTAGGGAGGTAATTGCTGACGTTTGTGAGGTCTCCGGCCTTTGGTAACGGTGTTACTCGAGCAACTTTTAATACACTTGGGAAGATACCTTGCGTAAATGATTTATTACTTATTGATGCTAAAATTAGAGCAACTATATCAGAGATGTATTTTACAATTTTAGGGGAGATACCTGATTTTTTATTTTTTAGTGAACTAATGATTTTTTTTATATCGGAACGCTTACAGGAGAAAAGAACAAGGAATTTAGTACATTAATATCATTAAAATACGAAAGAAAAGATTTATCGACAATTTTGCAGGAGTCTGACATTTTTTTACCTACGTTGACAAAAAATTATTGAATTCATTTGCTTTTTCCTTATTGTCATCAACTGGTTTGCCGTCAACGATAATTTGTTTAATTTTGTTTGTTCCTTCAGTATTTTCAGGGTTTATCAGAGAATTGATTAATTTCAAGTTTGTTTTATATTGTTTTTCGTTCGATTAAATCGTTCATAGTAATAATTTTTATTGGCTATTTTTATTTGGTTAGTAACTTGATTCCGAAAATATTTATATGTGTGTTCTGGAATTTGACTAAGCTTATAAAGAGAAAAGTATCTTTGACGTTTTTTTATGTTATTTATAATTGTGTTTGTTATCCAAAGTTTTGTTTTGTATCTATATGATATGGTTTTAGATTTTAGAGAACAATTAAGTTTAAAAGCATCGTCTAGCCGTGAAATTAACTCTTCGGTAGCAGAATCGATGTCATTTATATAGGAAATTTCATATAGATTCTCATTTGGAACATAGTTATAGAGGTTTGTTAAAGTATTTTCGTTAATTATGCGGTAGGTAATTGAATAAGGACTTTTGGATCATAAATATAGCAAGATCGTCCGATATGTCACAAAGGAGAATACGGGAAGAGTAATTTTCGGAGTGAACTCTGAAAATATTGCCAATTAGTGTTGCTAAGTTTTGGGTTATTCTTGTCGGTTTTGTTATAATTGGAAGTAAGGAATGAGAATAAAAAGTACTGAGGAACGACTGAGTTGATGCGTGGTTTTTAAAGTTTAATAGGTTGAAATTAAAATCTCCTGTAATTATTATGTCGTCATAGTTTGTAACATTGAAGTAATTGATAATTCATCCATCTTATTTATAAACATCTCAGGGTCACCAGAAGGAGGTCTATATACGGTTCCAATAATTATTGTTTTACCATTTGATTTTACTTCGATAAATAAAGTTTCAATATAGTTATAGGAAATACTAATTTCGTCAACTTTTTTAGCAATGAGTCTGTCAGATATATACAGGCTTATACCCCTCCCTATCTTGTTTACGTCGCGTAGTGAATGAAAAGAGTTATAGTTTGGGGAACTGATAAGGTGCTTATTATTATTTGTTAGCCAGCTCTCGGTGAATGCCAAAACGGAAAATTTATAATTAAGTGTTGACAAAAATATTGAAAATTCCTCAATGTTTGCGTGCAATGATCGAATATTAAGATTTAAAATGGACAGGTTCGTTTTTTCAAACGAAAATATAGTGTTAAATTTATCACAATCATAGACTTGGTTTCTTACGTTATTTTCTTTAAAATTTGGATATAATTCATCAAAATGGTTTATGTCTGGATCGATATTATTGAAGTGAAAAGTTGTTCAAACATAAAGGCAGTTCAATTGGAATTTTAAAAAAAAGGTTACAAATTGCAATTACGTATAAATATATCTATAAACAGTTAAAATTCTATTTTTATGATAACTTTAATAAGAGAAAAAAGAATAAAGTATGTAATACGATTAAAATTTAAGTAAGTGAATGATAGCTCAAAACATGGTTTGTTTTTTTGTTTTTTTTCTCATCTAAAGCAGAAATAACGCCGAAGGTATTATTACTGATCGTTCCAGAGATTCTCACCATTAAAGTCTGCAAGCGTCGAATTGAGGTGTTCCGACAGAAATTTTGGAGGGCAGCTCAGGTATTGACGACTATACGTAGGTCACGGCGACCGGAGGGTGATGGCAGGAAAACGTTGATGGAGCCATCTCTGGTAGCGCAGCCGGAGATCTTTGTAGAGAATTTCTTTTTAGTGGAGGCCAAAAAAGATTTTGTTGCAATTGGGAGTCCTTTGTTCGTTTACATAGAATGAAGGTTTGAATTCTTTGCATGCCGAGAAGATGTCACGCTTCAGATCACTTCTGCGCAACTTTACACTTATGTTTCTTTTGTCAGGACCCTGTCAGGCTTGGGACCTAGACAATGAGCAACAGAGATGTCGGATTCTTGCATTTCTATGTGACAGTTATCTTTAATAAGTTTGCGGATGGTATTGCCGCAGTTTTCATTATTGGTGGCTTCAGGTATATTGCTGGAGAATATAATCGTATCTTGTCTTTCATAAGCGTCGGAACAATAAACCTTTTCTTCCAATTTTTCAAATTTTGATCTCATTTCTTCCTTAGATTTTTCGAGAGAGATGAGATTTTGTTCTTGTTTGGCAAAAGATGATTCGAAAAACTTAAAAAGAACGTTTATAATGTCTTTGGCATCATCTGATAGCGTAGATAAGGAAATATGGGTCTGCAGTTCATTAAAATTAACTGGTTCGTTTAATTCGGTTTTTCCTCTTGTAATTGGAGTATTTTTTTCTTTGTTTGCCTTTCTGAGAGTAGGAGGAACCATTCTTTCTAAGGATAAATGGAGAAATGTCACAACATTGCTTATGTGCTATGGGAATTTGTTTAATTACTGGGAGGATCAGTAATGTTTAATTGTTAAATTATTACTTTGAAGGTTGTTAGGTTTTTGATTGATGAGTGATTTTTTAATTTATTAATTCAAAGAGTGAAGAGATTAGTTAAACAAGATGGATGTGGCAGCGCTGCACTTCTAATCACTCAGTTGAGTTTAGGTTTAATGGCTTCCAAAACAGACTCAGTGGGCGAACATGGGAATTTTTGACGTATTGCGGTAATATCCCTTTATATGTTAAAATAAATTAACTTACGTAGATTTATAATTTTTAGTATTTAATGCATTTAAAATCACTAGTATTTACTTTTATTCAATAAATACGCAATATCACTGTTTGTTTATGAAACAAAGATTAATAAATATTGCTATTTTATTAATTAATTTTATTAACACTTTTACTACGGCTCGTATAAGAGGCATTTTTAGCAAATGGCAACGATATATTAGGTAAAAGATCGTGTGTCGCTCATTTTTAGGTGATTAATATCGTATCCTGAAAATAATACATAAAAGTCTATATGTGCGGAGTTAGCATACTTTATGTATTTTTTCTAAGCAAGTGACTATTAAACTTTTTTATCTTCGCATTATTTTCTTCATTTCTTTCATATCATGTCATTCTCTGCCAATTCTCATCGTAAATGCTTAAAAAACTCTTACTCATTTTGTTATATCAGTGGCAGTTTCACACCTTTTCCAGTGAAAGGGAAAATATCAACGAACTTGTAAAACGAGCCTATTTTGCATATTTTAAAGTAAAAATTGTAGATCAGGGCAAGTCTTGGACACCTCTTAAATTGTGTATGAAATGTGGTGAAAGTTTTCTGAGATGGGGCAATGGAACACGTGATAAGTTAGCATTTGGTTTACCTATTATTTAGAGAGTACCAATGAACATTGCAGAGACTGTTACTTTTGTCAAGTATAAACCTTAGGATATAACAACAAAATTGAATATACTAGTCTACTATCAGTCATATGGCCACAATTTCATTCAACTGAAATACCAGTGCCAGTTTACGTTCACCTACCCTCTCTTGAAGATCCAAAACATGATAAAGAACTCAATGAGAGCAATAATACAGATTTTGAAATTGAAGATGAATTAGCTCTTAAGGGAATTTGATAGCAGGAATTGAATGAGTTGCACGAAAACTTAAAGTTTTGAGAATTCTTAGCATGCAAACTAAATTCGAAAATCTTGCTTGAAAATGTAGCGAAGATTTCCAAGATTCGATCTAGAGTACATAGTTTCGAAACATATATTGTTTACTGGAAAAATTGGGAATACTGCTCAACAACTTCAGTAAATGACCATTGCTCCTCGATAGCCTAAAGGGCATCTTATATGTTAAGTGTAAATTCCAAGTCGGCAATCAGTCTTTGTAAACAACATGGGTACATAAAGAGAGTCATTGAAATGTTGTGATATCACAAACACAATTTGATCATCTTAGTTAACTTAAAATGATATGCTTCCTTCTTGGTTAACAACGTGGGTACACTAAGTATTCTTGCTCTCTGTGCATGTAGGACAGCAGACCTTGAGAGAAGCATTGCGTATAGAGGAATTATCCTTCAAGATCTTACTTCAATCTGGTAATCACAAAATTCTTCCTGAGTCATTCATTCACAGAAAGAAAATTATATTCCCAGCTCGACACATTAAACTTGTCCTCGTGAAACAATACGTTAAAACATTGTAAACTGAATTAAACTGTTTTAATTACTTCCATTTTTGCATTTCCTGGAATTTGAATTGAAAAAATCAAGTCCGGTTCATATGATAGCCCACAGATTCGGCAGCTCAGCAAAGATGAACATTTCATCTGGACAATGTCAGAACTAAAAAGAAATTGTTTGGATATCATTCAAAGACCTTGTTTAGAATTTTGGGGGAATACACCAAAATTTTCCCAAAACTACAATTGTCCAGAGCTACAAAACGTTCAGGTGAACCCTGAGCATTAGGTTGAATCCCTGGAGCAGTCAGCGTTGATCAAAGCGAATGATTCTACTAACAATTGCACCTCATGGAAGAACGTTCTCAGGGTAGTTGAGATGTGAATATGCTGGCTCACGACTACTGTTGGAGGAAATTGTATCTATATTGAATACTCCAGGATAAGCAAATAGCGTACATCTTTGGCTTAGCAAATTTAAAATATTTTTGACTTAGAGTAACAACATCCTTTATATGAAAAAATTACTGCAAATATCAATATATTTTATTATTTTCCAGAGTATGGAAATCGTTAAAAAATTCTATAAAATAACATGAATTTGTTAGAAGTGGTAAATTTATTGTTTGTGATGAAAAGCGAGGGTATCCTGTAGCTCATAGAGTTGATCTGATACAGATAAACTGGCGTCATATTTTTTTTCTATACAGAGGGCAAAATCTGCTCATATATAAGTGTAAGGTCGAGCTTAATGAAAATTGTGCTTACTCGAATAATTACTGGAACGCTTGAGGGGGTTGCAAATATTTTGTTACCCCCTGAAGAACAGATTTAATATTATAATAATTTATTAATCTCTTTATAATCACTAAATGTCTAAATAAATTTCTGTACTCATATAAATAGAAATAATATTTCTTCCATAACCTAGTATTCCTTCAGTTACATTATATCTGTCACTCAGTTATTTTTCATTTGTACCACCCTGTATATGTTTCCAAGAAGAGAATTCTTGCCAAATATCCGAGGCTATCTCAAGGCAATTACAGTGTATATACAAATTGAGAGGAATCAAATCTACAAATATCCATATCTGTGGAAATTTTATGCAAACGCTATTTACGTAACATGTCATCAAAAGTCTTTGAACATCTCATTAATGAAACGTTTGAGAATAATGTATCGAATGCTCATTGTAATAGCATATTGTGTAAATGCAATTTATATTTGCATTATACAGAAGAAATTTAAGTGGTGACTACGTTTTAATTATTCTGTTGTTGCACTTGATAGATTATATATACTGTATTATTCGACACCAATCCATTTATACGCAGCTCTAGTCCGAGTTATTTGCGTCAAATGAAAGTTTCATTAAGGGAGATGAATTGGAAATGGCTGCGGGAAGCAAATGGCACTATTCCTTGTTAATCATCTCATCGTCTAGGATATGCTTGTCTCTTTCGAATTCTCGCCAAACAAAAACTCCAAAAAGTTGTGTTGTGTTTAATGTTGTCATCCGTATGAGCTTCATTATTGTTTTTGCTGCAGTAGATTGTCGTACATATTTTTATTCATTATAGAAAAAATAGTTTGTTTTTTTATCTCTTAGAAAATGCGTAAATATTTTCTTACAATTAATTTTTGTTGGGGGTTGTGGCCAAAAAGTGAATAAACAAACATAACACACGATAGAGGCATATTATAATAACAAAATTTACAGAAACAGAAAGGAAGAGTAATTAAAGGAAAGTGATTTATAGAGTATGTAAGACAATGATCACGATCGGTGATAGATTTTGGGCGCTCGAGTTTTCATATCGCGACTTTGCCGGCTTAGATTCTTTTTATCCAAATCCTAATGACTAGGGTCTCCTTATATTATCAAATCAAATCCTTCCTGGTTTTCAATGAATTGTGACTCATAACACTTTGAGACCACTCAAGTAAAAGATTACCCGCAGGAAAAAGAAAAATATATTATTTTGAAGTCTTTCGCATCTAGTTTGAGTACTTTTACTGTTTGTCCCAGGTAACTATCAAATTATCTCAGCAATGGAATGAGTAAGTAAATAATAATGGTTCTCATCTGCGATTAATAAGAGTTAATTAGCGTAAAGTAAATTCATATTTCATAAGAAATAAATGTTTATTTTCTATAAATAGGTTTTACTCTTTAACCACTAATTAAATCTGATTCACCAAGAGTTTTAATGAAAAAATATAAATAAGTTCTCGTAGAGTTAATCAATATAGAAGAGGTTAATTAGACACAGCATAACGAGAAAAATGAATTGATTTAGTAAAGTAATAAAAAATCATCCAATACATTCAAATCGTTGTCATATTGTCAGAGGGACATTTTTATTCGCATTCGAGCTTATTGCTTTTGGGAGAATGGTGCGTCGCTCTGTTCGGAGCTTTAATTAAGCAAATGGATGGAAGGGAAAGGCGACTATACTCTCTTGCTTTCGAGTTGGTGTGTATAATAAATGTATTATTGTCAACAGGTGCGCGAAATTCCCTTTCCAAGTGACCTTAGTAATTTTCTCAATAGTCTACCTAACTTAGGATTGATTGCTATATATAATATTGGATGCTTTATTCGGAATCTAGTTTCGGAAGTGCCTTGACTTAAATTTCTAGACCAACATTGATTTTAGCCTGATAATGATAGAATTTAATTACCTATACTCTAAAACATTAGCTTAGTTATATCCTGTAGTTTTGGACATCCTTGGATAACATAATTAACGAGTATGCTCGTATTTTATTTAGTGTCGGTATTTGATAACTCTTATTCAAAGTTTCAAATCAATGTTGGCCTAGAGATGGAAGTTTACACACATCAAAAACTATTTTACAAATATACCTTCCAAAATACTATTGTTCTCAGCCCTATCATATTTATTTATTAAACAACGACATTTCGCCAATACATCTATATATTTCACTCACTGCCCCACATCTTGAGCGAAACAAATGCTCTTTCCCTTTACTCAGCAGGAGCTTTTGGATAGACAACAGCTAATCCATCCGATAATCAAATTTGAAAGTGTGTGGCAGCCCATTACATGTCTACATGTGAAAGAAATTGTGTATATCAACAACTACATCAGCGTAGAATAACAATTTAACGACCAAAAAAGAACTTGTTACCCAATGAACCCAGGTTGAGATGAGAAATACACATCATCAACACAAACCAACAATATCGAAAGAATGAAGAGATTAGATGTAATGCAGTTCGGGGCTGACAGAAAATGGTTATGGAGGTGCTCTTCTCTAGAGCATTATTAGAAATTATAATCATGCATTAGAGCTATTTACCTAAATTGAAAGTATGCAGAAAAAAATGTATGATCATGATAAAAAGTAAAAAGAGAATGTGCCGCTCAGGAAACTTGAATATAAAAGTAATTAAATTATGTTCAAAGTTGTTAATATTTCAAGGCTTTTAAAGAAGTTATTTTTTTAATTTCAACTTTTACACATTCAATTGTTATATTTTCCTTGAGACAAAAATGGAAAATTGAGTCATTTGAAAAGCGTCAATAACCATATAGCCTTAACCGTAAGAGAAAACAGGAGAAAAACAAGAGAACATAAATGATAGGTGGATGAATAAACTGATCAAACTAAACTATGATGTGCTATTAAAAATTCAGAAAACCTATAATATGTCATGCCCTCATGAGTATAACATAACCTCAAGGTAAAAATAGGTTTAAACTTTAATCAAACACAATTATTCCGCAGATTTCTTCGAAGAGAAAATCCAGTTTTCAGTTCGGGAAAATTTAGCCATATCGATTGTGGTTTGGCTTCGTCGCAAGTGTCACTCCTTTGAGGTCCCCCGATGAATGTGAGACCCGACACTTGAGAAAGGCAGCTCTCACCCGGTCTGTACGTCTTAAGCGGGTTTTATTGCTTTAATCAAGGATGTAGGCATGATGTACCCCTTTGTATGTATATCTAGATTTGTGTTTTCTTAAGAGACTGTGAATGATTGGTAACACATCTTTCTGTTAGTTTATGCGTTGGTGGGATGTATAATGATAGTGTTTTTCTTGCCAATTTTTACCCCTCTCTTGATTTATTGAGAAGATGTGTGAATGTAAGTGAAGGTAGAGAGATTGCAAGATAAAATTTGACCAGTCATTATGTTTTGCAAACAGCCGGATAAGAACAGATTCCTTATGACCTTACTTATATCTTTCACGATGCCCTTAGCGAGGAAAAGGGAAGTTTATATTTCATTTGTGACCACCCATCGGACGATATAGTTTTATATTATGGCTATTAACGTATATCAGTGACATTCCTTAGCAGCATTTATGCACCATGAAATGATTTTGGGGGGTTTCAGAATTGTTTGATACCGTCGTGGAAAGGGAAGCTGATTGGTCGCCTCAGATTTAACAGCTTTGGTAAATAATGTCAGCAATAAAAAGTATGGGTAGATGTCTCCAAGAAATGAAGACATGATTAGGGCAGAAAACATGAAAGAAGAAAGATGGTGATTTGTATTTGACACTAAAAGCGGATAGTGATGATATTAACTTAACTTTCCGATGTACTCTTTGAATATAATCACAAAAAATAGGAATAAAGTATTTTTTTACAAGTTGATTCAAATTTACTCCTTAGTAGTTTAAAGCAAACTAATAAACAACTCGTTTTGAACTATCAGTGTAGCTCTTGTAGCGCATACGTGTTAAATCTCACGAATGACCGACAAGATGGAATTCATAATAAGCAATACAAACGAACCAAGATTTGTAAAAAAAGGTAAAGCCTCTAATAGAAGTGATTTTAATGGTCTATGATTGACATTCCAATGACAGATTGAGGGAAGTTACGGCGAGAACAGTGGAGTTGTTCTGTGAGGAAAATGCGAGCAACAAAGAGGTGTATCAACTAAGTGATTTGAAAGAATCGTGTATTCTGAGAGCCATATAATTTACTCAGTAAACTGTGATTAGGAAGATTTCTTATTTTTGGCTGCCATGGATAGTGAAAAATCTGGGTGCTCGTTGCCGGTACATGGAGTGAAGTATGGCTGCACATAGATGAACAACGCTTTGGCCGTTACAGGGTAGGGAAGGGTGAGTTTATTGATGTATTCTAAAGAAACGGAGTGGTAGAACAGTGAAAAAAGATGCCTGTTATCGAACATTTGTGTGGGTGAGACCATTAAAGTAGAAAAGAACGTTTACATCTTTCACTAATATTGTGAGTACAAGGTTTTTTTCAATATTCAGGACTCAAAGATGCTTGAAAATTGCCGATGCGACAAGCATCACCAATGATTTTTTTTGTATATTTCTATCGTTCTCTTAATTTGATTTCCGTATTTGTTAAATTTTTTTGAAGCCATCTTAGTCTTATGGACAATTCATATGGCATACCACATTAAGTTCTACCGTAAAAGGCTCTAAACCTTTATTAAATTCCTAGATTTCTAATTGGATATTAGCCCCCTTTAATTAAGTAATGCTTTTTCAATTGAAAAAGTAAAGAAGTTCAAATGATCATAAATCAAAGATGAACTTTGTTTCCACCTAAATCGATATTTTTGGAAACTAGTAGAATTTAAGAAAAATTCCAATACAAATATAATATGGAGAGTGTTAAAAAAAGCGACTAAAACTGGATAAGTTGCATCTCGCCTCGGAAACCTGGCATAAGAAAATCTTTGGCATAATGGACTGGGCTTTTAGCGGCTTCCAGTGTTGAGCTTGAAGACCATACTTTGTGAGGCAGCAAATTATCCGGATCAATTGGAAAGCTCCTTGATTCGGATACAGACTTTGATATCAATCCAAATCTACCCCGAATCTTTGTGCCTCTTAACTGGTCAAGTTGTTGAAAAGGTCATTTAAGATCTCTTAACAGATCAACACTATGGCTATTAATGGGTCTGTGCAGTCAGGGTGGAGTGTTTTCTGCAGCGCTGGCACATTTGGAGATCGAACCAATAAACCACTGCCGCCGGTTCGCTACAGCAATTAAAATACATGGATTTCATATTATGACTTTCAGCATAAATAGGTTTCTTTCAATTAAAAACAAATGAAATTCAATTAAAAAATGCAATATCATTTGTATTTGTGTAACCGCAACAACACTAATTTCACCACAAACCTACGCAAAAATATCCTAGTATTTTCGCTTCTCGATGCACTTATTTCTTCATGAAATTGTTTTTTTTTTGTATACAAATATTCGTAAGAGTCTTATCTACCGTATTACTTACCATATGCGTTTGTAATGATAAACTGCTTACAATTAGTAAAATATAAAATTCTTCATCAGTCATCTTCCGAACATTTCCAACATTTCGGCCGACTCTTTACCGTGACGTTAGAGAGCCCTTTTTTCATAGCTTGTGGCATTTCCTCTCATCATATCCTCATTGGCAGCTCTTTCGCGGCCCCTAGCAACCGTTACCATACATAATAACTCAGCTCTCTCAGTAACCAAGTGAGTATTTTTTCAAATACTGCACTTGAAAAATATTTAATAATGCAAATTTGCAATACAGGTATTTTATACTTGTATAAAAAAGATAAAAGTAACTGGAATAAAAGATGGGCTCAACACCACCTCTAGGTCGCAAGAGACGACCTTACAGCACATGGCCAACCAACGTGGGACCATTTGGCGCTGAAATGGCCTAATAGCTCGCACAAGACTCGGCTCGACTTCCTACCAAAGTCAGAGTGGATTTGAAAATTAACTTTCAAAGTTTGAGTCATTTTTTGGGGGGAAAATCAAGTTTTTTAATATAAAGGTCAACTTTTTAATTTGAACCTTAATTTTTTTAAATATGAAAGTTAGTTCTAAAAATTGGAAATTGAATTTTTTAATATGAATGTCAACTTTTTAAATTTGAAGTTCAATTTTTTAATAGGGAAGGCAACTTTTTTTAATATAAAAGTTATTATTTACAATTTGAAGTTCAATTATTTTAATTTAAGAGTGAAAAAGTGTAGACCTTAAGCAGTGAAACAATTTTTATCGCAATTCTTATGCTATACGGAAAAAATACATTGGCTTTATGAAAAAATACAACTGTTATGCCTTAATTTTATTACATTTTTTGAACTTCACGATTCTTAATCTTTATTTTTTTTTTAAATTCCCAAAGATTCGATAATCAATTATCTTCTCTGAACTCTTAGATGTCCTAAGCAAACCGACCCTGACCAAGGTCGGAGACCACCCTGAGGAAATCCGTCATCATCGACCTTGATGGACTTCCCTAAGCTAATCTAAGCTAAGATAGAAATTCGATTAAAGCATCAAATATAAGAAAATCCATCCCTTGGGGCTGTTTTGGGGATGGGTAAAGAAAATCTCAGAAAGAACTGTGATAAAAGCTACAAATATACCTGGTGGGTTACTCATTAAATTCAAACGGCTAATAAAAATCATATCAGACAAACGTATAATTAAACACTAGCATGAAAAATATCCAGTTCTCCCTTTAGAATGGTAGATGTAACTACACTGTAATAATGTGTAACATAAATTTCATATAGCTAAGTGTCTTTCTTTCAAAATACTAAAATTTTGGATCAGGCCAAAAAATGTTATCTTGGGTAGCCCCCCAAATATGGCATTTTAAAAAAAATTAATATCTCAGTAA
The DNA here is from genome assembly GCA_963969495.1 of Ceratothoa steindachneri. Lineage (NCBI taxonomy): Eukaryota > Metazoa > Arthropoda > Malacostraca > Isopoda > Cymothoidae > Ceratothoa > Ceratothoa steindachneri. The sequence goes on along the minus strand of OZ018318.1, from coordinate 25,258,939 downwards.
TGTCCTTCCTATTTATGACAATCTTCATATGCAAGATACTTTCAATCTTCTCTTTTAGAATAATAAAAAGGAATTTAGATAGCTTTTATAGTTTCGTGCACTTCACAAAAATTACGTCATGGGTAAAGGGAGTGTAAAGAAATGAATAATCATGAATATTTCTTACCTACAGTAAATGATCTATTTGACCACTACTTTAATGAATCACTAATCTGAGTCTTTTTCTCCAAACTCAAACTTTTTATTACCTCTTTAATGCCAATTTTTTTCCAAGATTCACCTATTTTGCTTTTCAATTCTGGTTCAGTGAATGTTTCTCTCCGACTTCAGTAAACCTTTTCTTTTAGTAACGCCCAAATTGAGTAATAATGGGGTTACAATCTTGACTTGGCGGAGGCCACTCATTTTCGTTATTAATCTTGGCGTATTGCTAATTAAAAACGACTGTGTGGCGTGGCTTGTATGCAAAGGTGCTCCATCTTGTTGAAAAATAAAGTAATTTTCTTGATATTGGCGACGACAATCAGGCAACAACTTTTTTTTCAGTGGTTCAATGTAATTACCAAAATTCCCTTTTGTTTTTTCAGTGTCAATAAAAGAACATCTGTTTTGCCATAACCTTTTTAGGAAAATCTTCAATGTTCATGATAAAATCTGTTTATCGGAATGTTACTTTTTATCACGCCCGTAGACAACATTATTTTGGCGGTTTCGCTCAATTTCTAAAGCTAAATCTTTTTCATCCGTGAAGACAATATTTTTAACATCAGCGACAGAGATGTTATCAAATAAGTGTCTGCATTTTATTTTTCTTTTATTTTTAACATTACCACTTTTTCAAGAAGGTACTATTCTTTTGAAGACTTTTAGGTTTTGTGTCTTAATTATTCGTTGTACAAAACTCTTTCCAATATTCAAGTTTTTAATAATTGTTCTTTGCAATAAATGACTTCCTTGTTTATCCTATTGAGAGCAGATGTTGTCGTTACTGTAATTCACATTTCCCGGTCCTGAAGCTGTTTTATATTTAACGCTTTATTCTTTTCTGTTAGCGCTTCCCGTTTCAAAAATCTTTTAAAGAGTCTTTTCCAGCACGTCTTTTCCACATTTTTCCAGGAAATTCTCGCAATAATCTTCCAGTTTTCCATCCCTTTTCACAGTAACAAGCTTTAATGAAAATGCGATCTTCTTCTAACAACGTCATTATGGGTACTGAGGAACTGTAAATAAAGATATCCATAATATAACATGTTCATTCCTCTAGACTTTTGTAAGAACCTGAAAATTCCCGTAAGATATTGCACAATAAAAAAATATTTTATCTCGATATTCGTTTTTTTTTTACCCATGTTGTTATTTTTATAAAGTGCAAGAAAACTATAAGAGGTATCTAAATTCCGTTTTTGGATTCGAAAAAGGAAGATTCAAAGTATCTTTCGTATGAAAATTGTCATGAATACATTAATAGGAAGGAGGTTACTGAAATATTATTTTTTTTTTAGAAATGCGTCATTTGGGGGAAGCCACTCGATATATATACATATATATATATATATATATATATATATATATATATATATATATATATATATATATATCGTGCATGGTTGCTCATATAGAGGTGGTTCTTCAAGTTCGGGATGAAAGTAAATACCATTAAAAATATTCATATATTCCAACGTTAGGGCTATACATGCCCATCTTCGGGTACTATAAAAAAAAATAATTAAACGGAGGATATAAAATAAAAGTTTAAAACTAAATTTGAGGTTATGAATTAAAACCACAGAAAACAGTAAACAAAAATAAAAAGATTGAATGAACACTAATTCACGTGTATAAAAAGCTGACCATACAGAATGAAGAATCGAAGAAGACTGAAAGTGAAGAGAATTATATATATATATATATATATATATATATATATATATATATATATATATATATATATATATATATATATATATATATATATATATGGAAAAAGATCCAAGACGAAAGGATGTCACGCTGGACCTGAAGTAAATCAGTTGTCTAATAATCACACTACATTAACCGTACCAATTTGTCTTGGATCTTTTTTTCTTTTTTTGGGTGTTTTGGCTAAGTGAACGCTGTTAATATATTAATAATAATAACGGTTTTCTATGAGGGTAAAGAGGGTAACATAAAGAGGTAACTTTGAAACCAGTTTTTTTTGGACTGGCAGATTAGCTATTTTATAAATGTAGTTTTCCAGTTCGAGGACGAAAGGATGCCACGTTGGACCTGAAGTAGAGCAGTTGTCTAATAATGCCATTACATCAACCATACCATATATATATATATATATATATATATATATATATATATATATATATATATAATGTGAGTAAATACTTACATTTTCTGGTATTCTCTTCATGCAATAAATAAGACTTTCATGGACAGATAAATGCATAGATTATACCATGTTTTAAAATACAAATACCTACTCTAGCAACCTCACTAAAGAGGGTTTTTTTGAAGAAAAATAGATAAAATTGATTGAAATAGCCAGAATAGGTGATTGCCTAATGTAGAATCTATAAAAAGTTAAATAAAAACATTTTTATTTCGCGTGTTCAATAAGTTCATAGGTGTTTATCAAATTTATTTTCAAACAAGTTTATCGATGTACATTGAACTACAAATGCACTCAGAGAAATCTAAGTTAAAACGTTTTTTTAAGTAAAATATTTTCCTAGGTATTTGTCTTATAACGCTTTAATTTTACTTCATGTCCATTTATTGTATAGTGTTTTCAGTGCGTTTGAAATGCGAATCAAATTTATATTATCGAAATTATTCTAGCAATTGACTGAGAGCAATTCCAATTCTTTAAATGTCTGCATATCATCTGTTTCCCAGCCCAGGAATCAGCTTTTTCGTTCTCCGCTTTACTCTCTTCAATGCATCGATGATCTTTTGAAAATAAGGTTAAAACTTAGTTGCCTTTTCCCAGGTATGAACGGAAGAGCGATTTTAATAATATAATATTAGACAATTTTGCAAGTAAAACTTTCTAACTTTTTATCGATTTCGACGCCGTAAGACGAAATTCCCATTCACGTTTTATTTATTGAGATTAAAATTTGCCTGCCTGAGTCGTGTTTTTCTAATTTGCTACATAACTTAGTTTAGTATCGTCCGCAAGCTTGACTATCTTACTTAATTTTCTTTAATCTAAGTCGTCTAGGAAGATACCAATTAATACATGAACCAAGACTAGCCGGTGAGGCAGGCCACTAGTGAATTTTGCCCAACCAGATTATTCTCCATTTATTACCAGTCTCTGCATACGGTTTATAATCCAGCTTTCGATCAAACGTAATAGACTATTCCTTTCCCCTTCCTTATAAGCTTTTGCAAAACTTTTCTATGGAGAACTTGATCAAAGGTATTCTTAAAACCTACGGAATTATGACGATCATATTTTAGTTATAAAATGAAACTGTTCTAACAAGTTCGTTGAACATGAGCGACATTTTCTGAATCCGTATTGGTTATCTTCAATTAAGTTATGCTTATTCAAAGTGATCAAGGATCCTATCTCTATTAATTGACTCCAAATGTTTCCCCACATCTGACGTTAAGCTAATTGTTCTATAGTTTGTGGAATTATTCTTTTCCTATATTTTAATTATTGGCATAAAATTAGATAATTTAAACACTGTTGGATTATTAATTCTTGCGAGTGGCGTTATGAAATTTTTCATTCCTTATTATGCCGTCGATGAAATTTATCTGGACACAAGGATGTTAAAATTTTCATCTTGTCTATTTATTTTCAGTGATCGTTCTCGGTGCATTTAAGATTGGCAATTGTGTTTTGTTCAGTGAATGTAATTACCCCTTGAGAAACAGTAACGTGACTTATGTCTTCCAGGGTTAGCTCGTCAGAAAGTTTCCGATTTATGATATGACCAATATCTCTTGGTCGCTAACTAACGTCCTCCTATCATTTTCAATTCCTCCTATCAAATCTCGAAACGATTTTCTATTTTCATAGGCATAAATCTCTTTATAATTTTCTTTACACGTTTTAAATCAATTAACTACTGTCATTATTGCATTTTTTTTACTTGGCTTTACATTTCGACGCCGATAATAAACGTAATTATGTTGGTTTAAAATGATACTATTTTCTTTTAGCAAATGATTGTAGTTGTTTATTTCTCTTATAGCAAACCTTAGTGATATTGTTTGTAGTGAGGAATCCAATCCAGTCACCCTGCCTGATTTGACTAGGAAAGCATCAAAATTTGACTTACTAAAATTTGAGAAATAACCACCTTGTGCTTATATTCAAAAAAGCCGCTTTGAGTTTAAAACGAATAGCATTTTGATCGCTTGTGCCTATTTCTTAACTGAAAGAGACACCATCAACAGTTTCTCATTTGTTAGGTATAATCAAATAAAAAAATATTTTGCTCACGCTTTGGATTCTCTAGCATTTGGTGAAATTATTTTCGATTTAAAAAGTGATCAATCGATTCCCTCTTTATCAGACATTTCATCATTAAAATTTACATTTAAAAAGTTTATTCGCCGCATATGATTAGCAATCGCTCCCCGTAAACAATCTTTATAAAATCACATAATATGCACCGAAGGATTCTATTTTAGAGGAACAATAAATTAGTTTTTCCGCTGACTATAGAGACTACAAAAATATCTGTATTACATATAGTAACGGTATCAGAAACTTTTGCGTTTAAAATGTCTCCCTCTCGAAGAGGACGCCGTGCCATCAACTTGCATGTCTATATATAAAAGTTACTATACATTTGAATTTAGTTCGTCTAGTAATCCTTTACCGTCTGCCATGATGATAAAGTACTATAGATACTGGTAAAGAAACCCTTCTATTCCCTATAAAAATTCCAGAAATGTATCTATGGTGTACCTACACTCTGTGAGAGATCGATATCTTGTATTTGTTGCTGAATGAGTTTCGCAAAACTCAACTCCATCCCTTACTCTAATAACTTCTCCCTTGTTAGTTTCGATGTTTGTTCTCTTTTTACTAAAGTACCCGTACATGACTTTTTACCCTTACTTAGTGATAAATTACGTAACTTTGATATTCCCTTGCCAGTTAACATTTTCATTGAACTCATCTTAATGTGTACTAAAAACTGTAAGTTTTCTTTTAATGGTAAATATTAGCTTCAAAAGTTTGGTTTGGCTATGTGAAATTGCTTATCCTGTGTTCTTTCTAACATACAGTGGGTGCAATAAATATCCGATACATAGTCAAAAGTTTATTTACCATAGTTTCACAACAGCAAAGTAATCTTATGTATTTTGTACGTTGAATACAAATTGGTATCATATTGAAAAAATAATAAAATATTACTACGATTACGGCAAAATTATCAAACAAACTTTTCAAAAAGTATCCGATACATCTATGAAAACCAGTTAGTATTTGGTGATATGACCTTCAGTCGCTAGTACAGCTTCCAACCGTTTGGGATATTTACTTATGAGGCTCTTACAAATATTTATAGGTATCTTCACCCCTTCTTCCTGGCATATTCCTTTTAAATCTGTTAGATTTCTTGGGTCCCCTTTCTCAATCTTTAGTTTTAATTCTCGCCACAGGTTCTCGATAGGATTTAGGTCTGGCGACTGACTTGGCCATCCCATTACTTTTATTTTCTTCTGCTGAAACCACGTTGCAGTTCCCTTGGCTGTATGTTTTCGATTGGTATCCTGCTAGACTGTCCATCCTCTTGGCAACTTTAAGTCGTCTACAGACTGTAAGAGATTATCATCCAGAATCCTGCGATACATCACAGCATTCATTTTCCCTTCAATAATATGGAGTCTTCCAGGACCTGCAGAAGAGAAGCAGCCCCATACCATTATTCTGCCTCCTCCAAACTTCACTGTTGGGATTTTATTTTTAGGATCATGCGCTGAGTTTTTCTGCCTCCAAACTTCGGGAACGGAATATATATATATATATATATATATATATATATATATATATATATATATATATATATATATATATATATGGAGAAGTGACACACAAAAATAAGAGAGAAGAGTTCCTACTGGAGGTGACCCCGAGAAAAATTAAAGAGAAAAAAAACATTGCCCAACAAGAACTCGAACCTCAGACCTCTGGTTATCTAGACCAGTGTTCTACCGGCTGATCAAGCTGAACACGTAAGCCAGGACACGCAGTTCATCAATTTAACTTTTTCGTTCGCACCTCCAAAGACCACCACTCAAAGGAAACCGTGCCTCTTTGATTTTTCTCGGGGTCACCTCCAGTAGGATCTCTTCTCTCCTGTTTCTGTGTATCACTTCTCCACACATACTAATATCAAGCGTTTAAGCTTGGGGGTGGATGCGTGCTAGTTTGCGCGCCAACCACACCGGCCGATAGTTTTCGGTCACTCAAAGAAGGGATGTCGGGCTTTTCCAACTGTATCTTCTCCGTCCTTACAAGTTTAGCTCAGTCGGTAGAGCACTGGTCTAGATAACCAGAGGTCTGAGGTTCGGCTCCTTGTCGTGCAATGGTTTTTTTTCTCTTTGATTTTTCTCGGGGTCACCTCCAGTAGGATTTCTTCTCTTTTGTTTCTGTGTGTCGCTTCTCCATATATATATATATATATATATTTATATTTATATATAGTCCGTCCCCGCTTTTACGTACACGCGCTGGACTTTATATTGATGTTAAAGCGAGGTGTTAACGTACACTGGCTCATAGAAAACGTTGCCCTGATTAAAGGAAAGATTATAAAAACAATAATTTCTCCCCAAATATAATGTTTATAGTTAACAAATACCTAGGGAGTGATGATTAATACCTAATGAAGGTAATACAAAAAAGTACATGCAATATTTCTTTTAATTAACTAAATGTTATCATTTCAACCAATAATGCATTTGACATTGAAATAGAGGGATCCTTTGTGTTGTATGTTGAGGCGATTGAATCACATTGCTTGAAGAGGTCAGCAAATAATCATTGAGTTTCTCATTGTATTTATCTCAATAACAGCTAAAAGTATCTTGCACCCAGCGATTTGCTTCGATAAACGTCTGTGCATTTGCATCTTGTTTTTCGAGTTTGGCCAAACCTGATTCAATGAGGTTTAAAACTTCTTTAATTTCTGGCACACAAAATCCCTTCTCCTTAACGGATTCGATGTCGCTATCGGTGCAATTGGAATCCGAAGTTTTGTTTGCTTCCTCGATTTGTTCTATTTGAAAGTTTCTCTTGTTGATCCTCAACAGTGACTCAAGTTTTCAGGAGATAGTTCAATTTGGAATCTTTTTCCGCAGTCAATTGAAACCCTACTGCTAGCTGAGATATGGTACTCCTCTAAAGTTTGAGTTTCTGTAAAAACTGAGAGCACAAATTCCTCCAAATTCCTTTCATATTTGGAAACTTCAGCTCTGCTCAAGAATCTGCAATAGTTTTATGTCAATATAAATGTCCTATTTTCTCTAAAAATCGGCTAGCGTTTTATTTACAACCATGTGTGACTTGGAGTGCTTGTGTAAGTGTGCGGCGTAAATAATACGCTTTAAAGGATGGACTTGCTCCCTGATCCATGGGCTGCAACAATGCCGTTGTAATGGGCGGTAAAAATATAACTTTTACCTCTGAATGAATGTCATCTAAGGCTAGTGGGTTAGGGTGGGTCATGCTCTAGAATTTTATGAAACTGGTGATGAAAGGTATTCAAATGATGAAGATTGGTGAAAAGAACAGACTTTTGGTAGAAAAGTTGAAATATTATTCGTTCTGGGTCATTTACTATATTTTACTATTGTTTTAGTTACCCATAAAAGATAAAATTTATCGTTTTCTATCACCAATACATTTATGTAGTCTGAAAGATATTTGTCTAAAATAATGTAAAAATGTATTAAAGAGACATGAGAAGTAGGAAACCTGTGAAAAATGACCCTTAATTTAGTTTGGTCTAACTCCAAAATTGCAAGTAGCCAGTACTCATTACTCAGTGGAAGGCAATCTTCCAGTAGTGTTGCCAGTTCTGGTAACTATTGTAACTGCTAACTGTTTATAGAGCATTAACATTTTAGTTAAATGTAAGTAAAGGCTGAGGATCATTTTAGATTAACATATAATTATTTAGTAGAGATTATTTCTTAATCTAAGTGCCATCTTTTCATTTGCAGATATACCTGTGATTAGTGTGACATTGGCGAAAATCCCGACAAGGTCCAAATCAAGTTCTCATCTGACTAATTTTGTTGGCACTGGGCAAGAGCTGATGGTGTCTGAGTTACCAACAATAAGAGATATTTTGAGGTATGGCATCTACCTGAGGGAGCAAAGTGAAAATGACCGGAGAAATTATGAAGTCGACCAGCTGGTAAAAGACATATATCAGGGCTTGATTAATCAGTAGACCAAAGCTAATGCTCTCTTCAAACCACCTATTGTAAATCAAAAGATCACAATAATATCAAAGCTTAAGGAGGTTTGGAAGGAGGCAGTAAAAGATCCCCTTGGTAAAAGAAAAATTGAATTAAAAGAGAGGTTCATTGCAAAACTAGATAAGTTATTTGATATATTGAGATGCATATGTCAAATTTCCAGTTCTGGGAAGTAGGTTGTAATGGCTGTGAGACTGAAGTCCACATTAATTGCTGTTGTAGTAAAGGAAAAAAATACCTACTGGAGAGCTGGCGTTTATTAAAGGACAAAAGGAGAAGGTAGGAAGTAAAGAGCTTCAGAAAGGAAAGAAATAGAAAAAGTAAGGAGGAAAGCCATGTTTGAGCAGAAAAAGAAACAAGAAAGGATATCGAGCATTTTTCGGCAGAAGTTGAAGATCTGGAGGCAGAAAATTATGATGGTGACAACAGTTCAGGTAATTAAGTGACTTTTGAAGCTGTCCAAGATCCGGAATCTTCCGCCAGGCATAGAAAGTATTATGATGAAATTCCAAATATTGCTCTTGCTAGTATAAGGTTTGGTGTCGGATTGAGACCAACTGCAGCTATAGCAAAAGCAGCTTAAATAGATGCTGGATTCATTACTGAGGAACATACAAGTAACTTAATTGATAAGAATAAAGTTAAGAGAGCACAAGAAAAGCTAATGACAGTTATTGAACATGAGTTTGAGGAAAACTTAAGGAATGATGGGAGAATTTCTTGTGTTCTCTTTGATGGACGAATTGATGTGGCAAATTTTATGGTGGAGGCAGAGGGAAGTGAAAAATTGTTTCCAGCAAAAACAAAAGAGGAGCATTACACTGTCATCAGTGAGCCTGGGAGAAATTAACTCTTCCCCTTTGTCCCAGAAACGGTTACAAAAAAAGAATCACATGCAGAGATTCTGAGGGTAAGGAGTTTGGATAAATCTTTAATGATCATAGGAGGAGACTCCATGAATGTAAACACAGGTGTAAATGCTGGAGTAAGACGGAAAATGTAGCTCCATTTGGGCAGAAAGCTTGTTTGGTTGGTCTGTAGCTTGCACACTGGGAAACTCCCTCCCCGTCATCTAATTATCAACCTGGATGGCCCAACACTATCTGAAAACAGATATTCCGGACCAATAGGAAAGCTCCTTGACTCTGTTACAGACTTGGATATCAACCCAAATTTCACTTAAATATCTTTAGATCCTTAGATCCTCCTCTTACCAAGTTACCTCAGGAAGTGGTATTTTTCCACTAATTAACACTACGGCTATAGAATTGTATTGGCAATTAGAGATGGAGTGCTTCCTACAGGGATTTCTATATTATAAATAGGATCAATAAACCACATTCGCTGGCTGACCACAGCTAACAGACTTTTTCGGCTATGGGTGTCAAAGCATGAACTCAAATGAAAAGCCTTTAAGAATCCACGACTGATTGTTGAGTTCATCATTGGTGTATATTACCCATGCTGGTTTAACGTTAAGATTAAGCATTCTTGTACCGAGGGACTTAGGAACATTCTTTATCAACTTCACTGCCTTATGTCTCAGAGGAAGGAGGTATTGGATCTTGTTTTGCCAACTGTTAAGAGATCAGCTTAGTATGCATAGAGTGAAGCAATCCTCCAAACCCTCCTATGCTCTGAAGATCAAGCGGAGAGAGCTGAAGGGGTGAAAGGAATCCAGACCATCAGGGGAGGAGGGGACCCAGATACTAAACTGGGAGACTCCTTTGTAAGGCTTAGAAGGATATTAGACATCAATTGTAATGCTACCAGGATTGGAGATCTGATCCCTTGTTCAGAAGATGCCTCTGAGCCACCTCTCACTTGCTCTTTAAGTACCTCTGAATTCTAAAAACTCCATTGACTCTCGTATGAAAGTACCTGGCTGGCCTTGTCACACACAAAGCATTTAGGGGGCTGTAGGAATGATGACTGAGGCTTCTTACAAGTATTTCTCACATGAAAAGAGGGATGGTGGAATCAGGGCACAAGATACAAGTAGACGTTAGATGTCCAGGAATGAGTCAAAGCAAGATTTTTGTGCTCTGGTGAAGTTTTACTTTTGAATATGCTCCAAAGTCACTAATGCAGCTATATGTGGAGCTTTGCATACACTTTTCTCACTCAATAAACATGTAAATTTGAGGTTACTTTGTGTTTGTGTGTACTTGGATTAAATGAAAATAGGTTACATAAGCTCTTGACAAAAGGAAAAAATCTACTTTTATTTAAATGGAAATTGATATAGGTAAGATAAATTGTATGATACATAAAGTTTTTTTTTCAAAGTCCACACCGGAAAATCTATCATTTAAGCACCCCTCATTAAAAGATTTAATGAAAATATATGGTTGCCCCTTTAAGTATGACCCACCCTACTAGTGGGTGCTCCAGAGCATTATCTATCAAGAGCATCACCTTAAATGGAATTTTCTTCTCTGCGCAAAATTGTTTGGCTTCCAGTACAGAATGATTTAGGAACCATTCTTCAAATAACGTTTTGGTGACCCAAGTTTTCTTGTTAGATTTCCATACTACTGGCAGTGAGGATTTAACGATTTGTTTCAAGGATCTGGAATTTTCTAACTGATGGACAAACATAGGCTTTAGTTTACATTCTCCAGACGCATTTCCACCCAACACAACGTCAATTTATCTTTTATAGCCTTGTATCCTGAAGAAGTTCTTTCACTACTGCTGATAATGTTCTAATGGCACTGTTCTACAGAACAAGCCTGTTTAAGCCACATTAAAGATTTGTTTTGGTATGAATTTTTTGGTGTTGATTAATAGCGATAACTTCTGTACGAAAGCTTGTGCTGAAGCCTGAATAGAACTTGCAGCTTCACCTAGTAACTTAATGTTGTGCAGATTGGCTCTAATTTTGAAACGATGAAACCAACCCCAATTGCTATAAAATTTCTCACTTCGACTAACGAAATAACTTGAGCCAAGCCCTTACGGCCTGGCTCATGCCTATATAATGCAGTGAGGGCACGGGCCGGCATTCATTCGCTCGCCGGTCCTCGTAGAGAACACATTATTTGCGATATTTTTCGTGGTTCCCGACAATATTATTATCTTCATCCGGACTCTCTTGCGGGTTACCCGGAGTAATGTTTGACGGTACTAACGTTGACCACCTCTACCACGCGGACCTATATCCTTCCAAAGATAGCAGCATTGAATTGCAAGGCGAGCAAGAGCGACAGTCACCCACGGTGTCATTATTCGAGGACCCTGATACGGCTCCTACCTCCTTGGCTCTCCTAGAACGGCAGAGGGCTGCATCGCTCGAGAATGCGGGGGCCTTGAGCTTACCTCTGCCTTAAAGAGGTCTCTCCTCTTCAAGAGAACTTACTACTTCACCAGCACAGTCTGGTCAGGCTCCACGGTTCTCACCAGTCTCCTCTCCAACAAGGCCCGTAATCCGGGCAAATGACGAGCTCCTCGTGTCCTTTCCTCTACAGGCAGCACCAGATTTACCGCCCACGCCGGGTACCCCTACCCGACAAGACCAGGGACCTACACTTGCTCCCTCGGTCCGAGAACGCTGCCCACCTGATACGACCCGTTGAGCCGTTGTGGTGGCCGATCTGAACGAGCAGATCAACAACCACGCTTGCAAGAAGCGTGACCGGGAAGAAATTTTTCTGTGCTTCTTACCATGTACAGGATTCGGAGCGTTCTCACTTCTGTAGAGAGACACACCACTTTCGAAAGACTCCGGATCTACTACTGTGTCCTCCAATATGACTAAGGCCGGCTCACAGGGACGTCAAAGAGCGGGCTACACTCCAGTCCAACATCCAGCTCTTAGAGCGGGCACTTAGCACCCGCACTGGATGGCCCAGCTGCCATGCACCGCAGGTTGTCTACATGCAATCAGCTCCAGTGGTTCGCGTACGCGGACAAGGCTATGCAGGCCGGCCTAGAGCTCACCCAAAGTATCCCCGGGTAGCTAAGCGATCATAATACCACCTGCTCCAGGACAAAGATCAGCACGAACTTCGTAACGCCAACACCTCACTGGATGCTGTACGAACCAACGTTCCAATAAGACCTGACCAGCGAGCATCCTCGTCGACCTCCGAGAGTCAAGTGGACCTCAGTGATAGTGACCGCGACAGTGTTTATATTGACTACGATAATGGCCTTTCTTCTGATAATGATTCCTTCTCACTTCTTAGTGATAGCCTGTGCAGTGTAAATTTAATAGTTACTCCGATAATTGTGACACGGCGATCAATTGCGCCAGTAGTATTTCCTCTTCTCCTAGTGCTTTGGTCAAAAGCCCCTCATTTTGTGCTCCGATCTTACATATCCTGGATCTTCCATCCCTAGGGCCGGCTACTCCCCCGAGAATTCGTATCTCAGAGGTTATCTAAATTAACCTCCCCAATTTCCGGCTGCTAGAAATTAACCGCGATTCTCCACAACAGGCATCTTGAGGATATGGCCCATTAGCTAGATGGATTACACATCGAGAACATCGCGTAACCGCGGAGTATCCCTACTTCCATATCAGTCGTCCCACTTCTCAAATTGGGAGTCCCCACAGTCATGGAGGTCCAGGCTGCGTCTTTACGCGTCTCTTCGTCGGACCGCTACAGTATTACCCGGACGCCTTCACCGCCAGTGGTCCCCCGGATATTAGCAACCCAGATGGAAATCGTGGCAACAACAACCAGACAAATAACGACGACGCCGACGACGAAAACAACAACGGTAACCACAACAGGGGCAACGGCAAAGAAGGAGATCAGCCGACTGACGACAAAGTTAGTCCCTTGATCGATCATTTCCAGGCAAAAATTACCAAGTTTTTTGGTAAACTCAACCTAACCAAACCTGGCGACTTATCAAAGGTCCTCGCAGGCAACAATGTTATTAAATATGCCCAGGGCGATGGGATCAATATTTTTCTCTCTAGATCCTACCACCTCTTTCAAACCAGCAGCTCCAAACTGTATTTAGGGTACCTAAGCCTGTCTTCTAGCCTACCACCTTCCGATTACCTAACATCGAAAAAGTTCTTAGACAAACCGAGCCGGGCGACGTGACAATAAAGCTGGATCTTAGAAATGTTTTTATGATTTACCACTACACCCAAAGGCCCGCCAACAATTTGGCATCAGTATTGGCAACAAGACCTGAAGGTTTAAAAGGCTCCCCATGGGCTATGGCGGGGCCCCGTACCTCATGCAGTATTGCGTGGAGGATATCGGTAACTATTGAGCCAGCCTGCATAACACACAAGCATTCACCTACCTAGATATTTTGATCATGGGTAGCTTGGATGATATCCTAAGTACCCTGGGGGAGTTCTTTAACTCTAGCCTCCAGGTTAAGATGGAAAAGTCTATCTTGGTCCCACGTGACTCCATCGAGTACCTCGGAGTTAGAATTGATCTCCGTTTGGCCAAGGCCCGCCTCACCATTTCTTTGGTGGACAAGGTACGAAGGGGCCTGGGGTATTTTACTCACCCGGGCCTTAATCATTAGTATTGGCAAAGGTTCAACGGCTTACTAAACTTTGTCATCTCGGTTCCGGACCTCCCCTTCCTTTGAGTCCAGCTTTTCAACATTAAACACAAGCACGGCACCACGGACGGAAGTCTTCTGTCCCTCCACCCTCTCATTGACTCCGCATGGTGCTGTTGCTTTCGTAAACGATCATCTTCTCTTCTTGTCAGCTACGACGCGTCCCTCTCAGGCATGGCCATCACATACGCCAACTAGTCTTGGGCCTTCCCTACAACCTATCTGCCAACGCCACCATATGCCTTCTACTACGAATCCCTGGTGCTTCTCCTCACGACGATCCTCTTTATGTATGCCAGAATTCTATCCGATTGTATTCCCCCTATCGCCAACATTAGGCGGGGTAAGATCCCCTGGCAAATCTTTGAGCTACTCTAGGCTGACGCCCTAGCCGAACGTTCCATTAAATTTTGGGATTCTTCAAAAAACATCCGAAAGGTTAAAAGTTCCAACAATCAGGGGGACATGCCGTCCTGGACCTTCGAAGAAGGAAGACTCCGTCTTGAGCCCGGGCCCCACGGTCTGGTCACCTAACAATTCCTGAAAAATGATGAATCCTTTTCTCGCAATATAAAAGTGTTAATCGGAATGCACAAGCGATTATATTCCTTTAACCATTCTAACAACAGACTTTCCACATATATAAATCTGAACATATAATTGCAGGCTAAAATAATTTAAACATTTTTTACTTCACAACAAGTAAAGCACGCCGATTGCATATGACCTCTCTTGACAACATTAGGACAAGAGGATAACTAAAATGCACGAGTACTATCTTCTTTCAAAGTTGAAAATTTTCATTGCCGTTAATTTGAGTTACTGTCCTAAAACGAGGTTGGATTGCTATTAATGTGAGTTGCGGTTTGAACATAAAAGCGGAGACGGCCTTTATACATACATATATATATATATATATATATATATATATATATATATATATATATATATATAGTAATATGAAGACCCAGGTGATTACACTAATCATTTATTGGCCAGACGTTTTGGACCTTCACTATGACCATCTTCAGCGACTAGGTCGCTGAAGATGGTCAAAGTGATCAACAAAGGATTAACCAGGCCGAGTTGAATGATCTTGTAAGGGATCTAAATTTACCAGAAAAGGCTGCGGAAATCTAAGCTTTAAGACTTATTCAGAAAAACATGCTTAGTTCAAACACATACATTTCATTTTAAAGAAACAGAAAAAAATCTTCTTAAATATTTTTGGGCATAGCATAGTTTAGTATAATGCAAGTGATGGGCGTTTGTTTTTAGACAGTTCCAAAAGAAGTTTTAAGTGTGTGTTGCTGGATAACGGAAATCTATACAGCTCGATATCCATTGGGCACTCAACAACATTAAATAAAGTACATATGAGCATATAGAAACTGTTTTAAAACTTATGAAATATAGGGAGCACGAGTTCATCATATATGTTGACTTAAAAATGGTCAATTTTCTGTTAGGGCAACAAGCAGCGTATAATAAATATCCCTGCTTCCTTTGCTTATGGGACAACAGAGCTAAGGAAGAACATTATTCCAACCAAATCTGGCCAGCACGAACATCACTTACTGTCGTTGAAAAAAAACTGTAATTAATTCACTTGGGGTAAGCAAAGATAAAATCATAGTGCCTCTCTGCATAACAAACTAGGTTTCATGAATCAAAATGTAAAAGCTTTAGATACAAACGACGAGTGTTTCCAACACATAATTTTAAAATTCCCAAGTTTAAATTATGAAAAAATCAAAGCTTGAATTTTCGACGGTCCATAAAAAAAGAACATTAATTAATGACAGCAGTTTTTCCCTAATGTTATAATGAACACGAAAGAAATGCCTGGTTTTCATTCGTGGACTTGATAAAAGATTTTTATTATTATTATTATTAAAGTTCCAAGCCACAACCCCAACTGGAAGAGCAAATAGCTATAAGCCCAAGGGCCCCAGCGGGGAAAGAAACCTGGTATGGAAAAAACGAAACAAAGATTAAGAAAAACATAATAAATGAATAGAAAATCAAAAAAAAAAAAAAAAAAAAAAAAAAAAATTAAATGCTATAATGTTAAAAATATTATAATATTATATATGTGTGGATAATGAATAAAATATTAAAGTTATAAGTTTCTGTTAATTAAAAATGTATTAGCACCCACTTTAAATTTCTGAAGTTCCAAGGACTCAACAACAACACTAGGAAGTTCATTCCACAGTTTAGTTGTGTTAGGAATGAAACTTCTTGAAAACTGTGTTGTGTTGAATCTCATAGGCGTAAAGGCCCTACTATTGGCATTTAGTACACCTCTGGTAACTCGTTGAGGGGCATATAAATTGGGCAGATCGTGATGCAGTGGATGATCTGCATTGTTAAAAATTTTATATAGGATGCATAAGGAGCTTATTGCTCGCCTGTGCCACAGATCAACTTTGAGGTCAGGAATTAAAAATTTTATTGCTCTCAAATTTTTATCTAATAAATTAAGATAAAAGTTGGCTGCCGAACTCCAAACAGGGGCGCAATATTCAAAACACGGAAGAATAAAAGCATTAAAACAATTTTTAAGAACAGTCTGCTCTCCAAATACTTTGTAAGATTTCCTCAAAATGCCAATTTTTTGAGCAATAGAGGAGGAAATAGATCGAATGTGATTCTCAAAAGTAAACCTAGAGTCAAGCATAACTCCAAGCAACTTAAAAGAATCACATATGGAGATGGGAATGTTATTTATTAAAAGATCTGGATGGGGAGGATCTAGTGTTCTGGATCTGCTAACAATCATACTCTGGGTTTTCTTTGCATTTAACTTCATGCCCCATGAAGTGCACCAAACATTTATCTTAGCCAGATCTCTATTTAAAGACTCTGCAACCGATGCTCTCAACTCAGGAGATGGGACTGGGGCTATTAGAGTAGCATCATCAGCATAGGCTATAAGTCTATTTTCCAGTCCAAACCACATATCATGGGTATATAATATAAACAGTAGAGGACCAAGAACACTGCCTTGTGGTACACCAGATAGCACCTCTCTCTCATCACTAAAATTATTGTCAACATAAACCTTTTGATGTCGATTTGTTAAAAATTGTTCAATAATATTTAAAAATACACCACCTACTCCCAACTGCTTCAACTTAAATATCAGGGCCTTATGATTGACACGGTCAAATGCGGCACTGAAATCCAAGCCAACTAAGCGAACTTCTTGACCAGAGTCTAATGATTTTTGGACAATGGTGGAGACTGTGAGAAGTGCATCACAAGTGCTCAGACCCTTACGAAATCCAAACTGTAAAAAGGGAAACAGACGATTAAGCTCGGCAAATGTACTTAAACGTTTAGCTAGTAAACGTTCAAAAATCTTAGATAGAACAGGAGTTATAGAAATGGGCCTATATTCAGTAGGGTTAAAACTACCACTTACACTTTTACATAGTGGAATGATGTTACCAATTCTCCAACATTCGCAAAAACTACCACTCCTCGCCAGCTTCCGAAGAATAACGAAAAGCTTGGGAGCCAAATACTCTGCAGTTTTCTTAAAGAATAAAGGGAATATACCATTTGGGTCAGTACCACCATAAGCATCCAGATCAAGAAGTAACTGTTTTACTTCACTTGAACGGAAAGCAATCTTGTTTAACCTTGGTTCAGGGAAACAAGTGTCAGGTAGAGTTAGATTCTCATTACTTTGTTTATTATCAAAAACATCAGCCAACAGTGTTGCCTTTTCTTCAGGACTATGGGTAATGGAACCATCAGGTTTAAGAAGGGGTGGCATAGATGAATCATTCCCAAAAAGAGCAGACTTGAGAGTGGTCCAGAATTTGTGGGAATTTGCTGTGCGCTGAAGAGTTCCCTTTGTGGTAGTATTGAATTCAACTTCAGCATTATTATATACCCTCTGAGCTGCTGTTCTGTAGTGCACATAATTATCCCATAGAAAGGCAGATCTACTCCCCTTCCACAGGTTGTAGGCTTCTTGTTTCTGCATATGAGCCCTCTTACAGTCATCATTAAACCAGGCTTTGTCCTTAGTGCGATATCTGATCATACGGAATGGAACATGTCTATCAATAATTGAAACAATTTTATCATTCAAAATACGAACTGCTTCAACCTCCTTATATATTAGTGGCCAGTTGATCCGGGAGATATCATTTAATATATTGCACCAGTCTACTTGAGATTTGATGAATACTTTGCTTGTATGAGCTATATTAGGAATAGATTGCTCAATACAGATAGTTATAGAAATTGCACAGTGGTCAGAAGTTCCCACAGGAGGATCAACAGCACTTGTAACGACTCCAGGGGAATCAGTGAAAACCAAGTCAAGGCAGTTCCCAGATGAATGGGTAGGCTCCCTAATGACTTGCTCACAACCCGACTCACACGCAAAATCATAAGCCCTGATACCATGACAGTCAGTAGGGGAGACAGAAGACAGCCATTGCCTATGATGAGCATTGAGGTCTCCCATAAATACAAAGCAGGCCTTCCGGTCATTTTCCTGTACCTTGGCCATGGCAAGGAGCAGACAATCAAAAATAGTATCATCTAAGTCTGGATTGCGATAGACAGAAAAAAGATAAAAATTATTTTGCTTACCACATACTTTCATAACTTGCATCTCATGGCAAGAACAAGCATAGGAGGTCTTTGAAGCAGAGTAACCATTCCTGATGTAAACTGCCATTCCTCTAGCCCTAGGAATGGCATCACGCCTAAGTAAAATTGGTTTTTTGAAGCCTGGTATAAGTAGTTCAGAGACATGCCTCATATTTGAAACCAGGGTCTCTGAACAGAGTAAAATGTCATGAGACTTGGATGAAGCAGTCAAGTCTTTAATATTGGCATGTAGGCCCCTAATATTAATATAGAATAGACGACATTTTATCCGACGAGGATGACCAGGTCCAGGGTTGAGCTCAATATCTCCTGATAAAATTAAAATCGATATTAAAAAAATAATATCAGCAACAAGATCTTCAACAAAAACAACAATTTGTACAACAACAACAACAACAATTTGTACAAAATTATTCAATAGCAAAACTTTCATTAACTGAATATTATATGTCGGAAAAAAACTGGTCAACATGATGGAGCCGACACATCATGCAAGGCAAAATTCCCTTCAGGACGCCACAACAACTGAGGGAGGGCAGTAATGATGACTTTGGAATGAAAAAGAATAAAGAAAAGAGAAAAGAAAAGAATAGACCAAGGCAACCTCTTGAAAAGCCATCAGAGCCTCTTTGCTCATCTATTAAGCCTGCCCTACACACCATTTGAGTAAAACAAGAGGAGGAATGAAAAATAGGAAAGTATGCCTAAATGTACCCTTAGGCAGGGATCTCAAACACAAGAGAGTGGAAGACCATGGTACAGAGGCTATGGCACAATCCAATGCATGAGAACACCTTTCTGTCAGGGAGGTCCCTTAGCCTTTGACTGAAGTGACTATCCACAAGACAGTGGAGGGTTTGGATTCAGAGTTATCCCTCTCCTAGGCGGATTGTCAACCAAGACTTCGAGCTCCACCTGCCCGGGTTTGAGTTCGGAGTTGTCCCTCTCCTAGGTGGATTGTCACACAAGACTATGAGCTCCACCTGCCCATACCGTAACCCTGGTATAGGGTGTCTACCGAGCGCTACGCCTTGCCAAAGGGCGACTCGTGATTTTGTCCGGGGCTGCTTATTCAGTTTATTCGCAACTAACCTCTATATCTAGAGGCCTTCCCCCGATCCGCAACCTGGGGACCCGATGGATGGGAGTTATAGGGCAGATAACTACGAAGAAGTCTTAAAAATTTCTTAAGGGACTAAAAAGAGTTAGGTTGCAATATTTGCATTAAAATGCCTTTTTTAAATAGTCATCTTGACCAATTTCCAAGTAATTTGGGTGCTGTAAGTGACGAACAAGGTGAGAGATTCCACCAAGATATTAAGATTATGGAGGAATGTTATCAAGGACGCTGGGATTGCCACATGATGGCTGATTATTATTGCCGTCAACAACCAAATACTCTAGAAAGTCCTATAAAAGAAAGTTTTGCCAGAGTAGAAGCTTCATATCTCTTTGCTTTTATTTAAGTTATTTCTATCGTTATAATGTAATTTTACAATAGTTGAACTGCATGTATTCATGAAAATTGGAAATAAATGTTAACGCATGAATCCATTTTAGTCCTAATTTTGAAAAACTGGAAAATAGCGCATGGGCTGTTTACAAGAATCAGGACCTGGTAGAGCCAAACTGAGGTAAAATTCGTTTTCGGGGCACAAAAATGACTTGCAATCAAGTGTCAGCTTAGCACAGAAAGTTCTGTGCGATTTCAGAAGCGTCGTCTTTAAACTCTTCGTATTACAAAGTAATGCTGGTACGACTGATATATTGGCATCACTTGCAGCGGGTCACCTACTAGCTACATTTCACACAAAAAATCAATATATGTATCGCTATTTGTGTCAACCATTTGCAAGGTAATACATTGATAAGCAAAAATCGTATTTTCGGTACGTAAGGCTTCTCTTATTTAAACATGGCGAAATCGTGTAAAACCATTTGTAAAGTTCATGTTCAAGTCGCGATAGTTTACTCAATGGTTTGTAGATAGTTTGCAAAAAACATACGGTGAGATATCAGTTTAAAAGATGCAAGTTGCTCTGAAAGAACTTCAGAGTTGGATCACAATCATTAGAAGGAAATCAAACGTTGAATCCACGTAAGATATCACAAATAGATGACTCATAGCTATGTTTGAACTTTCCAAAATTATTGTACATGAAGGGTTAGTGAAAAATGTTACCAACGTAAGAACAAACATTTGAACACGAAAGAATAGGTCAAAAAAGATTATTAATGTTGGGGCCATAGTCGAAGTACGTCGCTATCTCATTAGACTGGGTTGGTGAAGCAAGTTAAGCCAATTTCGCAACTTCCTTTGTTTATTTAACTGAAATCGAACAAAAGGTCGTAGATCTATGCCAGTCAGAGATTTAATTTATTGTATTCTTCAATTGTGACAATAAAATTTTGGCTGCAATCACCTCTTCATATGTCCAATCTGGATAAAAATATGGGGAGACAGCTTTTTTAATCTATAATGTTTTTATTTAATTCAATAAGCTTGTCCCAAGCAGTATAAGCGTGGACAAAACCAAGAAAGTGTTCAAGTTCTTTGTAATGTTTATATTTAAATATAGTGCACAATTTTGATCCTATTACGCACATGAAGCGCTGTAAAATTACACCAACACCAAAATGTTACGGAAAGCTCGGTAATGTGTTGAGAGTCCCTTGCCAGAGAGGAGAGCTTTTATTCTAAGAGAGATACTCTTCGCGAGGGTGGATGCTGATCAGCTCCTTGGTCATGAATGCCATCATTTGCTCATTAGAGGCTAGCAAACGACACTTTACTGCCTTTTAGATGTCCTGCCAGAGGTTTCCAAGTTGATTTATATCAGTATAATATGTTTGCCAGTCAATTACCGTGATATTTTTGTTTGGAAACAACTGTATAGTCGAGGCAGCCTTGTGACATGCTAGAAAATCTCTTCACAGTCATATCTTTAGAGCTCTCAGGTTTATGGTAGTTTCTAATTTCACAGGGACAGCTTGGTATTAATCTGAGTTCATGCTTCCATCACAAACGGTGAAATGAGCCATCCCAGGATTTGGCGTGCAGCCACATAGCTTTAATGAGATACCACTCTGCTTAAATGGTGTTACTAAGCACTCTCTACTCCACTGTTTCCCTGTCCTGCTTACTTTAACTTTGCCTGAGGTCAAAAAACAACTACAACGTGGACTTGTTGGAAAATAAGACACCCCTTCTATTTCAGAATAGTTTAATTGCGGTTAGCATGTGCCCAAGCTAGTGGACGTCGTTTCTGCTGAAAGTTGATCAAAGCTTCTGGCGGGCTATGCATGAGTTTAGGTTTTGTACATGCAATCTGCGACGGACTGTTTTGATGGGTGTATTAACAGACTACCGTCTACCTATTTATGTTGCAATTGGACAGCTGCTCTCTTACAACTTCGAAGGGATGTTTGTACATTAGTGACAACATAATGACTAATATAATCTTGTTTTTTTCTGTCGTTGGCTTGTAGGGGACCCTAATCATTTTATTTCTGAATAAGGAAGAAGTTCACCCTCGCCTCATATTTTCTTTATCTTTCATTTCCACATGTCCTTACTTCTTTTTTGTCCTCTTTCAGGTATTTCAGCAGACCCATACTGTTGCTGTTCATGTGGTCAGTAACTAGGAACACAGACGTCAATTAATTAATTACCTCTGGTTACTGTTCTGTTAGTTTGGTTGTACACTCTTATCATTTACACCTTTCTTGGGTATTTTGCCCTGCTTCCCCAGGGAAGAAATCGCGACCGGCATGTACTCGTACTCACCCTCGTTGTCATTAGCAATGATATGTTTGCATATATATTTCAATAGTTTGGCTAAAATATAGACACGGAGTAGGCCCATACATCGAATACCCATCAGTTCTTCATCAAGATGTTTTCTTTTGGGATGTAAAATGACCCACGTTTATTAATCAAGATGTACCACATTTATAATTGGGCCAAACATGTCTGTCCGCTGCCTTTCCTTTGTCTTTGGGTAATCAAACCGCATGCAGCTGAAGATTTTGGTTCATTTGTGTAAATATTTCTCATCTGAAATAGGCATTTAAGATAAAACATCGTTTTCTAACACAATTTATTAATCAAATATTGAAAAAATTGATTAATGTTCATTAAATAGTAGACATTAATAATATTAGGTACAATTAAATTGTATATTAGGTCATTAATGTTTTTAATTCAGGGCCTGAATTTCCGTTTCTTCGAACTCTTGGAATGCTCAGAGGTAGAGATGTCTGCCTTCAGATTTCAACACTAATCGTTCAACATAACCCTATCCCAGTGTCTCTGATACCTGTTCTCCATCTCTTTCATGCCTTGGAAAAATCACTGCACCTGCTTGTTGCACTGCCACACGTAATAGTACAAACAAATGCGCTACGATTCATAAATAAAAATTGATGTCATAGATCAGGCATCAAAGGGTCAAGGGCGGAGCACCAGTGGAATGTATTTTTTGTTCATCAAATTCTTTTTTTTTCTCTCTTTACTTCTCTCTCTCTTTCCTTCTCTCTCTAAATTTCCCGCAGGAAAAAAATGAAATGATGTTTCCAAGTACTTTCGAACTTTATTAAGTTCTTTATCAAGGATAACTACAAGAAATAATATATTAGAGGTATATATACGAAAAAAAAGTATGAAAGACCGCCTCAAAAACAAGAAATCGCCAATGAGGAAGACTGAAGGGGGAAGGTAAAGATTCACATTAAGAATTACAAGAAGCAGCTAGTAAGGTCAAACTGAGAAGACGAAAGAGTAAGAGATTAAAAGAAATGGAGATAGCCTAATGAGGGAGATTATAAGAAACAGGGAGCGAAAGAGTGGGGAAGGCAAGAAGAAGGCGAAAAAAATACAATGTACATAACAGAGCAGTACCAGAATTAAAAAACAAAATGGCTCCACATAACTAAAGATTATATATAAAACTAAGGACAAGGGTCAGAACTAATTGCTTTAAGTATTCCTCATTGGTGATTTCTTGTTTTTAAGGCGGTCTTTTATACTTTTCTTTCTTATATATACCTCTAATGTAATATTATTTGTTGTAGTTATCCTTGATAAGGACCTTAATAAAGTTCGAAAGTACTCAGAAACACCATTTCATTTTTTCCTGCGGGACATTGCATTCATTTGCTACCCTCATGTGATACTTTGTGAGTTTTCATTTTTTTTATATATATATATATATATATATATATATATATATATATATATATATATATATATATATATATATATATTTAAATATCAAGAAGCATTTGCAATAGAGCAATTATAAGTATGCAGTTAAGAAGCAAAAAAATTGCCTTTTTAACCGCATATATACACCAGACAATGGCTTCGCCACTCCCTCCTATGGGAAAGCTTGCGCTTCGCAACTAAGATTAAAATTTAAAATCTAAAAAAAAGCAGCCATGGTTAAACTTTTAGCAATTTTCTTAACATCGCCAATTATAATAATTTTAAAAAGGAACTCTAAACTAAATAATTTATCCCCTTTCAAAATATCACGTTGCTAAAATATAGTTATAGAATGGAAGATATATAAAAATAAATTTTCTGAACTTCACCATTTGTAATTCTTTGGGTTTTAAAAATTCACAAAATTTCTATACTTATATTTATTTCTGAACTTTACCATTTTGTGTTTTGATATTATAAAAGAATTATTAGAAATAACTTTGATAAAAAAAACACAAGACATAACCAAACTAAGATGAAATTATTAATCAAATACTAAGAAAAGAGCCCTTCTTAAATTATAGTTAGTGATGATATATATATATATATATATATATATATATATATATATATATATATATATATATATAAATGTATAAATATATATATATATATATATATATATATATATATATATATATATATATATATATATATATATATATATATATATATATATATATAATATTGAGGATAAATCCCAGAGCCACGAGAAACGGATGTAGCATCTTTTAATTTTTCACTACGTTTCGAAAACTACAAGTTTTCATCTTCAGGCTAGAATAAGTTTACAAAGTTAATATGTATGAAGAAAACTTGAAAAGGCCAACAAGACATTATTTTACAGGTGACCAATTACAGAATATCAGTAGAAAGTACTACAAGTTAAATTAAATATGACTTGGCAACAGTTAAATTTGCTTTAAGACTGACTCAAAAATTAGTTCATAAATTTAAAGATTATTGCAGAAATTAATTACAAACTAAGAGAAATTGACTTGGCATTATTTAAAGATAATAAATTTAAACTTTTTTTTTTTTTATTAAATTTTGTAAGGACTAAGAGTTAAAAACATTTAATATAACAACGGAAAATTTGGGTACCTACTAAAGCGGATCCATCCTAGAGATTGAATGGTAGGTTTAACAAAGGGGCTAGTATATATATAGGTTACATTGACGGTTGGTTTATTAAAAGGCAAACCAACTAACAAACCTTAGTTAAAATTAGTTAATTAATAATGATATTGCACTTAAATCTTCATTGAGTGTAGGTTTGTAGTGTTTTATATATAGAGATTCGAGGGTTCTTAGGCAATGTTTGTTGTTGTTAAAGGCTAATACTTTAAAATTCTCAATAGAAATGTTAGTTTTACAGCTTATGGTGTGTTCCCTAATAGATGACTTTTCCTTTCTATTTAATATTTTGCTTGTACGCCAACTAATCCCCATATGAGCAGAAAACCTAGCTCCAAGAGACCTAACAGTGCTACCAATGTAAGAGGCTCCAGTACAACTGGGACATTTAAATAAATAGACATTATCACTGCGGAACTCCAAAGAGATAGGATCTTTACTGTTAAAGAAACTTCCTATCGATAGTTTGTTTATAAAAACTATTTTGGGGTTGATTTGGGGAAAATATCTTTTAAAAATAAATAAGATTTTTCTTTTGAAAGTATCGTTCAAAAAACCCATCTCTGAAATTAGTAAATATATGGGCATTTTAGGAACTTTTATGCAGGGTTGAGGGGGGTCAATAAGATTATCAAATAGCTTTTTTAAAACTCTATCATATGGGTCAGAAG
Source organism: Ceratothoa steindachneri (assembly GCA_963969495.1). Lineage (NCBI taxonomy): Eukaryota > Metazoa > Arthropoda > Malacostraca > Isopoda > Cymothoidae > Ceratothoa > Ceratothoa steindachneri. Next base: position 25,233,229 of record OZ018318.1, on the reverse strand, counting down.
GAAATAAATTATTTATAAAATACTTCCTAAGAAAAATAAATTAATTATGGATTGATTGGTAAGTGGATGATAGCGAGAAACTTCTATGTATTAAAGTTTTTACTGTGGATATTTTATATCCGAAATCACAAAAACTAAAGTAGTTCAAACCTAGTCCTGTGAATGTTTTTTTTCTGTAAATGGTTGTTTGAATTTTTCGTTGGTCATTATCTCAGTTGATTAAAAGGTCAAGAAAGGGCATCTTATCATTTGACTCCACTTCCATGGTGAATTTGATGTTAGGGTGTAAAGTGTTCAAAAAATTAAAGAAAAGTTGGCTATGTGCAGGATTATTAAAAACTGCCAAGGAATCATCAACAAAACGGCGGTAGAAGGAGGGTTTGTAATCGAAATTAGTGGAAAACATTTAATAAGATGCCCTTTCTTGACCTTTTAATCAACCGAGATAATGACCAACGAAAAATTCCAACAACCATTTACAGAAAAAAAACATTCACAGGACTAGGTTTGAACTACTTTAGTTTTTGTGATTTCGGATATAAAATATCCACAGTAAAAACTTTAATACATAGAAGTTTCTCGCTATCATCCACTTACCAATCAATCCATAATTAATTTATTTTTCTTAGGAAGTATTTTATAAATAATTTATTTCCTTCTGACCCATATGATAGAGTTTTAAAAAAGCTATTTGATAATCTCATTGACTCCCCTCAACCCTGCATAAAAGTTCCTAAAATGCCCATATATTTACTAATTTCAGAGATGGGTTTTTTGAACGATACTTTCAAAAGAAAAATCTTATTTATTTTTAAAAGATATTTTCCCCAAATCAACCCCAAAATAGTTTTTATAAACAAACTATCGATAGGAAGTTTCTTTAACAGTAAAGATCCTATCTCTTTGGAGTTCCGCAGTGATAATGTCTATTTATTTAAATGTCCCAGTTGTACTGGAGCCTCTTACATTGGTAGCACTGTTAGGTCTCTTGGAGCTAGGTTCTCTGCTCATATGGGGATTAGTTGGCGTACAAGCAAAATATTAAATAGAAAGGAAAAGTCATCTATTAGGGAACACACCATAAGCTTTAAAACTAACATTTCTATTGAGAATTTTAAAGTATTAGCCTTTAACAACAACAAACATTGCCTAAGAACCCTCGAATCTCTATATATAAAACACTACAAACCTACACTCAATGAAGATTTAAGTGCAATATCACTATTAATTAACTAATTTTAACTAAGGTTTGTTAGTTGGTTTGCCTTTTAATAAACCAACCGTCAATGTAACCTATATATATACTAGCTCCTTTGTTAAACCTACCATTCAATCTCTAGGATGGATCCGCTTTAGTAGGTACCCAAATTTTCCGTTGTTATATTAAATGTTTTTAACTCTTAGTCCTTACCAAATTTAATAAAAAAAAAAAAGTTTAAATTTATTATCTTTAAATAATGCCAAGTCAATTTCTCTTAGTTTGTAATTAATTTCTGCAATAATCTTTAAATTTATGAACTAATTTTTGAGTCAGTCTTAAAGCAAATTTAACTGTTGCCAAGTCATATTTAATTTAACTTGTAGTACTTTCTACTGATATTCTGTAATTGGTCACCTGTAAAATAATGTCTTGTTGGCCTTTTCAAGTTTTCTTTATACATATTAACTTTGTAAACTTATTCTAGCCTGAAGATGAAAACTTGTAGTTTTCGAAACGTAGTGAAAAATTAAAAGATGCTACATCCGTTTCTCGTGGCTCTGGGATTTATCCTCAATATTAAATGCAGGCTTCACGGCCGAGCTCCATATGGATATATATATATATATATATATATATATATATATATATATATATATATATATATATATATAGATATATATATATATATATATATATATATATATATATATATATATATATATATATATATATATATTTCTATATATATATATATATATTTATATATATATATATATATATATATATATATATATATATATATATATATATATGTTATACTGCTCATGGCCTCGCTCCATAACTGAACGAATGCACATGTGTGTATAAGAGCTTTCATTTATATGTATAGGATATTTCACTTTTATATATAGGACGTTGTATTTTTTTATATTTTATTTGCCTTAGCTAGGAATAGATTGTGTTGAATTGATATAAGGAAGTTTGGTATTTGTAACTAACCCGTAAACTGCCCTGGCCTTATCGTCGTATATATATGAACATAATTTCTCAGGAACAGAGTTTGAAGGACCGACGCAAAGGCGCCATCAATTTCCGCTAAGTAGCTGATTCAGCATTTCCCCCCATTCTTATTATCGATGACTTGTTCTCACGGGCGGCTTCACCGCCAGATTCTCAAGATTCCTTTAGTTCCGCCGGAAATCATGTAATATCGGGTATAAAAGACAAGCCCAACCAAAAGAGGGCAGGTAGCTGTGCAGTAGTCTCTTGACTGGCCACCTGTTCGCTCGAAATCCTTAAGATAAATTCCTGATTAAATCCCGGTCAGAGTTTAATCAAGTAACCCTCTGATTTTAGTGTGAATTACCCTAAGTTTCGAGGGCGACTAAAACTCCCTGCTGAGAGGTCCCCGTCTTATCACACATCACCATTCACGCGTTCGTACTATCAAAACTCTATTCCTCGTACCATTGAACCTCTCCGGCCTGTGACATTATTATAAGATTGAATCTCATTTAAGCAAGTAAATTCAAGTAGAAGCCTGCCTCTCTATATCCTCCCTCAAGCATCGCAACGGCACCTGAAATAACGAGCGGTGAAGAAGAGGTAATGTCAAGTAGGTGACAGTGAAAAAGCTGTAATCAGGTACGTCCTACACAGGCAGGTCAAAGGTGTCCTAATCAACGAGCTACGAGTCTGCAGCTTGACAAGCCCAGGTTCATAGTCACCTAGTGACGCAACTAAGAGGAGTTGCGACGTAATAAATAGTAACATAGGGGCACAACTACGACGAGGGTAGCGTGCCGTAATATATATATATATATATATATATATATATATATATATATATATATATATATAATGTCGTTGAATGGCCAGACGATATATTTATATATACGTGGGTGTCTTTTGGGGATTGGACCAAAGTGAGGGTGGAAGAGAAAATTATTTGTAGTCCAAGGATGGGGGATGGTTTATTCTTACTTTGCGGGGCCCTTTTAAACAAATATTTCAAAATGAAATTTGGTCAAAGATTAAAAGGTAGCCTGTACACGTTGGGGTTGCAAAGAAAGAAAATAACGAAAATATATTTTAATAACAACAAAAAAAGGATATATATATTTACATTGAAATTGGTTTTAAATTGAATGGTCGCCCAGACGGGGTTAAAGCTCCACGGAAGGTTGAGTAAGGGATTAAAGAGGTCAGATACAGTTGGTAATTTAAAGGGGGATTTTAAACTGGGGCGTTCAAAGAAATAATGGAGCAAGCTGATAAGTCAGATTTAAGATCAATCTGCAGGCGGCAACGGTTACAATTACCTTATGAGCTCGTTGTTAAAAAGAGGCCAGTGGGGTACGGTGAAGGCGACGGCACAAGTTGCTTTACCTCTGTCTCCAATACGAGAGAGCACTAGTCGTCTTTGGAGTTGGCAATCCTTGTAAGTCCTTGCCAATTGACTAGGGCAGAGTTCAGTGATGTCGAAACTTGCCGATTGACTAAGGCAGAGCTCACGGATCGATTTAGCCTTCACTTTAATAGAAATCGCCCCCCGGGAGGAGGGAAGAGGAGAGCGTCCAGTACGTGGAAGTGCGACAGTGTTCTTCTCTAATCAATCAATCAATTTGTGTATAGAAAGAACAGAGAGGGACTGCTGTAACACGGCAGTCAGGTAGTCAGAGAGGAGCGTTGCGGAAAATAATTAAGAAAGGGACAGTGAGAGTAGATAGGTCGGTGGCTATACACCGAAGCGAGGTGTTGTTATGAGAGTGTAGGTTATGTGGTAATTGACTGGGCGAGGGTTGGAGGCAAGTCAGGGGGGGGAGGCTGACAGTCCATCCGGAAACGCGTTATTCACGATGCCTTATCGGTTTATGCGAAGAATGGTACGGGCGGCAGGTGTTCGTGGGCCGCGGGATATCGGGGCGCCATCGCGTACCTTCTTACGTGTAGCGAGGTGTAAAGTGGGTCTGTGGTGAGTTTTCCGAGTTGTTTTGTAAGTCTGGTGTGAGCGTAAGTGTTGAGAGGAGTTAGTTTGTTGTTGTTGTGTAGTGCGTCAATTCTCGAGTACAGCGGCGAACGGCAAGCGCGCTTCAGAGCAGAGTTCTGAATGCGCTGAGCCTTTCGCTTCCAGGTGTCGCTCGAAGCTACGAGTGACAGTGGGGCGTACGTGAGAATGGGACGCACGAGTGCGTTGTATAAGTGTAGTTTTAGTTTTTTACTCGCTGGGTAGAACCTACTCAGCGATGCGTTTGTACGTGAGGCTCTTGCTTGTATTATGTTCTGGTGTAAGTTGAACCTGAGGGATTTGTCGAATGTTACCCCCAGGATTTTGGTGCACTGTGTGTAAGCGAGCCTTGTTGGGTTTTGGTGGATCATGTCTGGTGTGTGTGAGTAGATTTGTAGGTTGTGCATGAAGTGATCTCTAGCGCCGTAGAGTGTCATCTGTGTCTTCTGAGGATTCGTGGCAATCAGCCATTTGTCCTCGTAGTCTGTCTTCTCGTCAAGTATTCTTTGTGCGTGGAGCGCGATTTCTTCGGGGGCCCGGCCGCTGACGAGAATGGTCTCGTAGTCGGCGTAGGCCACTATGTATGTGTGAACGCAGTGTTCTGGTGGGCGTGGGGTGTCATTTGTGAACATAATGTAGAGTGTGGGTGCCAGAACGCTTCCTTGGGGAACGCCTGAGCGTGGTGTAAAGGGTCTTGAAATGGTGTTGTTGTATTTGATGTGGCAGCGCCGTCCAGTGAGGTAGTGTGAGAGGAGCCTTCTGGTGCAGAGAGGTAACTCCGTGTTGTTGGCGAGTTTCCAACGGAGTCCCTCGTGCCACACTTTGTCAAAGGCTTTCTCCACGTCCTTACTGACGGAGAGAGTCTTTTGGTGTATCTGTCGTTTCTTCTGTATTCTGTCGTGTACGATGGTCACGGCCGCCTGAGTGGACCTGCCTCTCCTGAACCCGTATTGATGGGGGGAGAACCAGTCCCTCTCTTCCAGGAACTCCCGTAGGCGGCAGTTGACTATTCGTTCGAGTATTTTGCCTAGGTGCTCTAATAGAGCAATAGGCCTGTAGTTGTTTGGGTGTTTTAAGTCTTTGTGTTGTTTATGAAGGAGTATATTGTGAGAGACTTTGAATATTTTAGTGAAGTGGCCTGAGGCTAGAGAGGCATTGAATAGATGTGTGAGTGTGGGGTATATGTCTGCGGGGAGGTTTTGTATTAGTGTGGCTGGTAGGCCGGAGGGGCCGGGGGCGCGTTTTGGTGTCGATTTTATGTAGTGTTTTGTTTCCTCGACGGTGAATGGAGTGGTAAGTGTGGACGTATAGTCGAGCACCTCCATACGTATCAGGGGGGCAGTCCTCAGGTCCTGAGCATGAGTCCGGCACCATTCCTGAATGTCTTGGAAGTGCTCCTGCGCATGTGGTTTTGGTGGGTTGTGGGTGTGTACTGTGTCCCAGTGGGACCTGAATGCGTCGAGGATGTCATTGGTGTCTGTGAGTGTGTGGTTGTTTATTTTCAGTGTTATTGGTTTGGATGGTTCCATACCCAGCATACTTTTCACGTGCCGCCAGAAGAAGGAAGGGTCCATGCAACGGGTGTCGTCCGCGATGCGGACGACCTCACGCCACTGCCGGTTCCTATCTAGCTGCACGCATTGAAGGATGCGGGCACGTAGTTGGTTGATGTTCTGTTGTCGTGGGCCTCTGGTGTACTGTGTGATAAGTCTCTGTGTGTGTATTGAGAATGTGAAATGTTTTAAGCAGGTGTAGTTTTTGCGTGGTGAGTGTAGATTACGTGCGGTGGTGATGGTGTCTAAGAGTGAGCACCAGTGGTGGTCTATTTGTCCTGGATTGGTGTTCTCCAGTTCGAGGTTATGTGGTGTGTTTGTGGATATGTGGCTCCTGAATTCAGCCCAGTTTGTGTTTTTGTAATCGTATATAGGTGATGTGGGGATGAGTATGGGGGATGTGGATATGAGAAGGCATATTGGTATGTGGTCTGATAGTACGTGGGGACCGGGTGCAATGTGAGTGTAAAATCGTGTGGCGGGGTCGTTACGGAAGACCACATCCGGGGATGTGGTGCCCCCGCGCGGGCCGAAGAACGTGGGGAAGGCAGGGCCGATGTGTTCGCAGCGGTAACGCCGCAAGGCACCGGCCAAGTAACTACCCGCATCGTTCGTATTGTTAGAAAGGAGTGTCGGTTGAAAAGCGTTGAGGTCCCCCGCAAAGAAGATAGGTAGGTTGTAGTTTGAAAGGGCCCGGAGTGGGACTTCTAAGTTTAGCTGTATTCGTGGTGGTCTGTAATGTGTGGCCACTATTATGGGGCCAGAGCTTGTGTCAATTTGGCAGGCTAGAAAGGAGGTGTCGCGTGTATTGACGAGGGAGTGGTGTAGTTGCGCTTTACTAGGATCGCAGATCCTAGGTGCCGCGCCTGTGGGGATAAGTATGTGTGATAGCCTGCAATGCGGAGTCTGTTGTTGAGAGGGTGTAAGCTGGTGGAGTTCAGAAGTATGATGTCGGGCCTTTGTGTGTTGAGTACTCAGTTGGCGACCGTATGGCGAATACCGTGCCAACTGCGTACGTTTAGTTGTATCACACTAATACGACCTATTGTCGTGGTCTTAGTGCGCGGGAGGCTGATTTGCCAGGAATCGTCCCCTTCTCCTTGGTTATTGCCCAGGAGGCGTGAGGGGCGAGTACCTTGACTCGTGTTGATGCGTGTTTGTGAGGCACGGCAGTGTTATTGGGTGGGGGAGCCGTAGTGGGTGGAGGAGTGTGTTCTGAAGGGGTGGTGGCTTTTGGTGGGGTGGTGTCTTGGTGGGGAGTTCGTGACGGAGGTGGGCGGTGTATAGCTGGAGGATAAAGGGCTGGAAGTGGTTGGGGAGGTACAGAATATGAGAGAAGGGGTGTCGGGGGAGAGAGGAGGTAGGGACGGCGGAGGGGTGGTTAAGGGAGAAGGAGAAGGAGTCGGAGGAGAAGGAGTTGAAGGAAGGGGGGTTGAAGGGGAAGGAGTCTTAGGTGAAGGGGCGGAAGGCGGAGGAGGAGTGGAGTGAGAAGGAGTAGAGTGCGAAGGGGTGTGTTGAGAAGGGGAGAATTGAGAAGGAGTGGAGGGGGAAGCAGTAGGGAGCGAGGAAGGACTGGAGACGACAGGAGAGGGGATGGGGGTTGTTTGTCCCGTGCCTGTCTACGTGGATGGGGCTTTGGTGGGTTTTTTGGGGTTGGCACGGGGTGTAGTGGACTGCAAGGGGGTTGGAGTGACAGTGGAGGCTGTGGGAGAGGAGGCGGAGATGGGTGCGAGGGGGTGGTGGTAGTGGGAGGTAGGCGGGCTTTTGATAGAGGGGTGGAAGAAGTGCGAGGAGGATAGGTTGTTTGAATGGGGGCTGGAGCAGTGGCTAAGGGAGGTGAAGGGACAGGACAGACGGCGATGAGAGCGTGGTGAGAGTGGGGGGGCGGTGGTTCCCTGCGGGCAGGGGTGTGTACCCGTCGGGGTGGGGAGGAGTGCAGGTCTAGTTATGTGTGCGTCTATTAGAGCGAACACCTTCTCGGGGAAGGTGATTTGCTCTATGCCGTTGGAGGCGAATAGCGTGTTTAGGATATTCGCGTATAGTCGAGGGTCACCCCTCGACATGCTTTTGCCACCGCTGAGAGCAGGGTACCCAGGTGTAGTTTGGTTTTTGTGTTGTCGCTGGGGTGGGGTGGGGTGGGGGTGGGGGTGTAGAGTGGGGTGGGGGTGGGCGTGTAGAGTTGTGTGGGAGTGGGGGTGGTAGTGTGGTGTGTGGGTGTTGGTAGTAGTGGGGGTCTCTGAGTGTTATGAGCTGGGGTGGGGGGGAGGGATGTGTGGGTGGAGTGTGGTTGCTGCAGGGGAGGTTGGGTGCGTCAGGGGTAGAGCAGGGGGAGCCGGCAGCGTAGCGCTGGCAGCAGCGGCGAATGACATGGTGAGGGGAGGGGGTGCGGGGGCGGGGTGTGTGGTTCTGTGTGTGTTTGGTTGTGGGTGCCGGATGGCCTCCACGGCGTCGTGGCGTGCCTTACCTAGGTAAGGGCACCTGGGGTTGACGGCAACGTGGTCGCCGCCACAATTTGCACAGCGGGCTGTGGTGGAGGTGCAGATCGTGTAGTGGTGCCCCACTACACTGCACTTGGAGCAGGTTAGGTCTGCAGTGCAGTTGTTGGTGCTGTGACCGGTCTTATAGCACCGGTGGCATTGTGTGGGTCTTATGTTGTGCTGTTCTTCAATGTGTTGAGGGTTTATGAGGGTGCCGCAGACCTTGATGCCTTGGTCTAGCAGCATGTTTTTGGTGTTATCACTGGACAGTGTAATTACTGCCCAGTTCTTCGACCTGTTGAAGTAGAGGTCCTTGATGACCTCCTCCCCGTACTCCTGACGGAGGTTCGAGCGAAGGTCCTCATTTGTAAAGGCTAACCACAGAGAGTTGGTCCTTGTGACTCGTATCTGGTATCGTTTTATGATACCGTCAGCGAGTCTAGTCTGTAGGTTGTGTGTGTTGAGTGTAGTGGTGGCATTTTCGTGGAACGTTAGCGCGTCCTCCTGTGAGCGGAAGACGAGCTTGTGGTCTGTGCGTAGTTTTATTATGTTGGTTATTGGTGTGTCGTGGGTGGAGGCTAGGTTAAGCAATGTGTGGTGGTCGATTGTGTCGGGTGCTGGTTCTGTGGTGTTTTTTTAGGATAAGGTGAGAAGTATTAGCCATTTTTATTCTTTAAACTTTTTTCTTTGATTAGGAAGGCCCCGCCCGGCCGATGAGGACCCCATGAACATGACTCGGATGTGGTAAAGGGTGATGGATGATTTTATGGACCTGGTTGGGCTCCTCAGAGGGTGTAAAAACATGGCGGACTTAATGATGACTGAAGCCAGAATCAACTGACTCCAGTCGGGGTGCCGCCCCCTCTATTGGGTTTTGGTTATTTAACAGTTACGTCCGACATCTCACAGAGACGGAAGAGTCTCCCTCTGTGGTCCTGGACGGTGGCAGCAGGGTAGGTTGTTATGCCTCCCCACGTTTGTAACTGAATCCCAAACCAGGTTGCTTCTTCCTCTGGGTTCTGCAGCGGGGTAAGCCTCAGACCTCCTTTCGCCATAGTTTTCAATTATGCCTTTTCTAAGTAGAACGGCATAGTTGCAACAAAGCTATATGTGTAGAGTCACGTTCACGGAGCCAGACATCACGGCGGAGCAGGGATGGAGGGGGGGTAGCACGTCATATCAGAATGACGTCCTAGGAAATAAAGGTATTTTAATTCGGGGGGGGGGACAGGGGGTGACTTAAGGTCCTATTTAGGTCCGGGGGTATCTTGTAGTTGATGAAATCTCGTCCTCGAGAAAAATACGTTGGTGAGCGGGAGTGTCCTGGAGGTGACTTGCCCTCAACGTTTCCCCTTTTGCTGGCTAAGACTTCTCTTAGGTGGTAGTGCTCACGTAGAAATTCGATCGCTGTATGACGAACTCTCTAAGCCCAGTCGAAGCGTTATATAGGCTCCTGGAGAGGTGGCGCACGCGATCTTGAGGAAAAGTCGGCGACTCCTTCGAAGGAAGGAGGAATCTTGATAACGATCGTTGGAATATCCAACAGATTCCAATCTTTGAGCAGAAAGCCTCGCATGCTCGCGGAGGGGTGGCCGCATGATGAGATGACATTGGTCTCTAGGCAAATAGAGCTGGAGCATGTGATAACAGCGTCAGTCGCCTCCTCGCCTAGGCTCCCATGCTTTCACTCGCTCCATCATGAGGTGATCTTCGGATCCACGTGGGTACAGGAGGGCACGTGGACGCCATTTGACCTCATTCTGCTACACACACACACACACACACACACACACATATATATATATATATATATATATATATATATATATATATATATATATATATATATATATATATATATATATATATATATATCCCAAATAAAAAGATCCAATTTGATTAAGAAATGCACCCTTGCTAAATGTTATTTCAAGTGTGAGTGAATAATGCTGCAAGACTTGATTGCAAATGCACAAATGTTACTTAAGCCTTGGGTTATACAGGAAATAGTGATCAAACCTTTCCTGTATGTATTAAAGGGATAAAGGTTTTCCATTAAATTAATGCTTCCTCGTAGCAATATTTGCAAACATTCTATGAATGAACGCTTCTATCGTCAAGGAAAATATGTAACTTATTATATAAATTTCATATCAAAGAATTCAACTGCTTGGATTCAGCGCTTAATTCTGTTAAGGATATTCTAACGTTTGTAAATAAATATAATATCTGGCTGTTTTATAGATCATTTTTTTATTTAGACACCATAATGGCAAAAATACTAGGAGATAAAATGAAGAAGGTTTTAGATAAAGTTGCCAATATGGCAAAATTCATTAAAACCAGGCCAACACTGCAATGGTCTAGATTCAGAAAACAGATATTTACTTTTACATAAAGATCTCAAAAGGAAAGTACTTAGCGGCGCTAATGAAATCTTGCAAGAATTGCTTTCGTTTTGGGGTTTTTTCAAAGTGAAAGTAATTTCTAGGTAGAATATTTGAAATATATATTTAAAAACACTAAAATAGGTAAAATAGAAGTAGAAAAAGGGCATTTTTTTTCAGCAACCTACAAAATAAGAGAAAGCCAAAGTACTTCGGAATTATTTACTGAATATAGTAATATTCTTTAAAATGATAGGCCATGGATAACTAGAATGAGGAGCTCTATTTTATCCTCTTTTACTGTAAGCATTTCACTATGACATTAAGTTTGCTAGTTCATAAAGTTCTTTACCACAACAGGTTTGCAAATTATAGATAAAAATTGTACTTACTCTGAATTTACTATTTTTTAGGGATGGTGGAATAAAAATCTAAGTGACATTCAACGTAATGCGAAAATCCTTGGGTGTTCTTTATGATCAGATGCTATAGTCCCTTGTTTTTGCTGAAGAATATAAGAGCCGGAACCAGATATTGTCTGTGCGACCTATCAGAGGCTTCTATATCGAACACTATAACTATGATGCGCTTCGCATTCGATGATAATCTCTCATCAAAAAAAGCAAAACCTAATATCTTACTATCACCAAGCAGACAGCTGCTAATGATAGCATACGAAATCTTTTTGTGAGATTATCCATCACCAGACTTTCTTAGATGAGCATTGAAGTTGTTCTCTGTGTAATAGACAGAAGAGAGTCAGATATGGCAATTCGGCACTCTTCAGTGTTTATCAGTTTAAACTCTCTTTGGAAGAGCCAGATCATCCTGACTTAGAACCCCTTAATTATCCATCAGGCCTACTGCATAGCATTAAGTGCACTAAACCTAATTAACTAGTATGAAATTTCTGATAGTCTTACGGAACTTAAAGTGCTTTGTGATCTTGCAAAATCAAGGAGCTCTATGTTGTGCTGATCAATCACTGTTTGGAAGCGTTGATTTACAATTTTTATCCAATGATCTTAAACGCACTTGGAAAATAAAAAAAAAAATAACAGTTGGTGTGAAACGAGCGATGAGGCAAATGCCACCTGTAACACTATTTCTATTACATGGTATTTGCATGTGCATTATAGTCGTTCAGATCCAGTTTTCTTACACAAGTAGGAAGATTTGAAATTCGATAGCATGTGGTTGTTGTAGTTATTCGGAAATACATATCCTTGACATTAAGTTCACTACAACCTGTTTATTCCGTCATTATAGGATGGAATTGCTCGTACTAGTATGGTTTCTCAGACAGAATTTTTCAACGACGAAGAGCTTCTCCATTGAAAAGCCTAACAAAAGAATATCTAACCGTTCAACATTTTCTCTTTATGTTAGGTTTTTCATGAGATGTATTTTCATATGAACATCGACGGCCCTTTGTTTTGGAAATTGTTCATCCGATGCTGAACCATCGTGGTTCGGCTTTTTTCACACTGGCTTTGAATATCATATATTTAGCTGCCCATGATTAGGATGTAACGATGATCTTCCTCTTTGTTTTGGGGCTGGAGTCTTAGGAGGCGCTCACGTCGTTGTAAATCAGCTGGAATCGCTTCTTCAGCAAGATCCTCTCTTGAATTGAGCGCATCGGCATCAAGACCTTGTGCCTTGTGATAGGAATTATATTATCCGCGGTCGCAAAGCTGTTAAAGATGTAGGACCTCTCTTTGTCGATTACCTATTGCACGGCATCACCCATCTTGGGAATTTCCTATGCGAATGACATTCTGTTATTTATACTCTATGGGCCGACTCTGTGGCTTTAGTGTGGATTCACCCTCTAAGCGGGCCCTCAATTCTCGATGATGTTAGTCTGATGGCTCAGTCTTACTCTTTAGACAACTAGCGCAACACGGATAAAGGATTTACCGTACTATACAAGAGAGATCGTTTCTTTAAAAAGAATAGAAATCTTTTACAGAAGAAAGAAGAAATATATGCGAGCATTAGTTTGATTGGAGAGACCTATTGGAACTAGAGTGCGGGGTTGAAAAATATGGAGCATTTCACTAGAAAATATAATATACACGGCTGAATTTTATGAAATCTGTATAAGTTACTAGATGGGGTCGAATTCTAAGATTCCTTTGAGAGTTAAAAGCCCAAATCTGTTATTGAATACAACATTTTATGTAATAAAAGTATAGGAAAAGCACCAATCTATAAACTAGCTAAGTTCCAATGAACGAAAGTGAACTAAAAAGTTGGGATTGACAGGCAAAGATAATAAATAAAACAGCTGTTTCAGATTATTTGTTGTTTGTATAAAAATTTTACAGATGAACTTCCTTCTTCTAAAGAACTCATTGAAACACTTTTAAGATAAACATTGGGTTTGCGATGGATGATTATGAGAAAAACTTAAAGAGTTACAAAAAAACGAGAAAATGAATACAGATAGTAACATAGATAAGCAGATAAGCCAAGCGATAATCCTAAAGTATTCCCTTCATATTAAAAAAGTAAAAACAAATTGACAGTTCATCAATTCAAAGAAACCCATTAATTAGTTCAAGATGACCGAGAAAACGCGTCTAAAGATATCGTTAATGACCTCAAGGTAATTTTCCTTGGTCAATGCCTATTATGCGTTGTTTGGTATTTGGGATATTTTTGGTTTGATGCTCCTTCGCCGCTTTTTTCAATTTCATCATTAATGTAATATCTTACTTTGATTCCAAATTAGCATTTCTTTATATGAATTATTAGTTATAAGTTTAGGTTAAGTAAGTTTGTGCTGAAGACCTTGGTGCCTTGGTCCAGCAGCATGTTACAGTGTTTCTCATCGTAGAGTGTGATGACCGACCAATGCTTGCTGTGTCTAATGGAGATCTTGAATAGATTCTTTGCTAGACTCATGTAGGAGTTCGGTGAGAAGTTCTTGGGTTGCGAATTCGATTATGAGAGGGCTGGTCCTCCTTGTGCGTACTTGGTGATGCTTGATGTTGGTGTCTTTTCATGTCTGCAGATGGTATCTCAGACAAACGTGTTAAGTGAATAGAAAGGAAAGTAGAAAGGTGATTGTTTTGGTCATCTGAATCGGGAGGTAAAAGAAGAAAAACTATCGAAAAAAAACATTATAGAGCATACGAAAAGCTATGTAAATGTCGGTGGCTAGACACCATTGCATAGTAATTTGTGTATGTAATTTGGTAGTCGTATTGTTATGGAGTTGGTGGCAAAGAGAGGCGGGTGAAAATGATGAGATGCTAGTAAAGGAACGCAATACTCATAATGATGCCAACTTATGTATAGACAGGTATTGTTTGTGGGTAGACTAGAGCCATTGGGTATCTCAAAGCCAACGCAGAGTATTGTCTGACATGTATTCTTTGCTATATACGGTTGCTTAATCGAGTTTCCCTAAGCTGTCGTGTTAAGTGTGTGTAGGTTTATATGTTCAGTGGTCTGAGTTTGTTATTTAGATGTATTGTGGTCATAAGTGTGATACGAGGAAAGCGGAATGCGCGTCTCAAAACAGAGTTCTGAATGCGCTTTGCTTTCCTCCTTCATGTGTGACTCTCTTCTGTCGAGTATTTCTTTTGTAAGGTTTATGTGTTTGTGGTGGCAAGGTAGTTTAGATCTGATGTATGTACATTTCTATGTTGTGCATGTAGTAATAACGCGCGCCCTAGAGTGTCGTATGTGCCTTCAGAGAATTTGTGACTATCAGCTACTTGTCCTTATATGCTTTTTAGTGCGTATCATTTGTGCACGACACGTCTCCTCTCTGGACCCTGGCAAGAGACGAAAATGACCCCTTCTTCAGCCTAGGACAATCAGTGATCAGTGACTATGTGAGCAGTTACCAAGTGGTCGTGGGTTTTCACTATTCTACATTATGTAGAGTGCGGGTGTCATTAGACGACCATATGTTACTCCTGTGCGTGTTTTGAATGCCTGCTAATTTGTGTTGTAATTATTTGACACTTCTTGTCGGTAAAGAAGTGAAAGAGAAGCCTTCTCGGGCATAGAGGGAAGTCCGTGAGGTTGCTTAGTTTCCAACATAATTACTCATGCTATACCTTATCGAATGCTCTCTCCAAATCCTTGCTGATGGTATGTGTTTTAGGTCGTGATTGTCGTGCTTTTTGTATTATATCGTAAATCACGGTTAAAAACGCTTTATTATCATGGCCATCGTGAAACCATATTAGGAACGGGAGAGCAGTTACCCTCCTCCAGAAAATTAAGGAGACGGGTGTTGAATATACAATAAATTATTTTGCCTAGGTATTTAAATAGTGCAATGGGCTTTATCGATGGATCCATTTACATATATGAAGAAAGGAGGGGAGGTTTTGGAATAGACGAATTGGTAATTCTATGTGCGTTACCTTATATACATTTGTTCAAATTGAATTGCCTCTGCCATGTTTTGAAACATTTGGCTACTTTATTTGTCTCGTTAATTTATTTTTAAACTTGGATCGGCTAGAATTTATCGTGATCTGACGCTTTAGATAGAAACTGTCATTATCTAAATAAAAAAAACAAGTTTTATTTATTTCAATATTTGAAAGAGTAGTAGTGCCTTCGTCAAAATTGATTACCTCCTATGTATATTGTATGATTTTATTTGTTTCTTCTATGGCAAATATGAAAAAGAATTCGTTAAATATTTTCGGCACTTCCTCTCTATTGTCTCTAAAGACATTCCTTTCGTCCAATACACTCTCTAATTGACTAAAGATTATCTACATATATTTATATAAGTTGTATTTAGGTTGTGTTGTGAGAAAGACGCTAGATCTTTTTCATAGTTCCTTTTGCCTTTTTTATTTGCTTGTTTGAAGAACGATGTCAATAATAGAGGTATAATTTTTGATTTAGAAATTTTATACAATCAGTTTTGTTCCTTTATGGACTTTTTAATCTCACCTTTTATTTGTAGCACCTGGTTTAATCTATTAGATCCCCAAGAAGTAATGTGCAAATTATCATATTTATTTTGAAAAATGGACGATGAAATTTACTATACCTTATCCAGGTATTTTGAACGCTAAAAATTACACTCCATAATGAGATAAGATCACTTGTAAACATTATTAAGAATATTTGGATTAAATCAGTTAATCTTGTGTAATTTGTCTTTAGTTGTCAATAGTAAGACTAGGATAGTATGTTCATGTGTCATGTCGTCTACTAAATGAGGAAGGAAGTTACTGTATAATTTAAAAATCTAGAAAAACTAGATTAGTAAAATTTAGGTTGAAAATTTAACCGTTATTTTTTTGTATAATTACGTTCGAAAGAGTTTTAAAAAGAATAATAACTTACTTCTCCGTTTGTCCTGGTTTTCTTTAAAAGAAGAAAATTTGATTGTTTTACCCTTCTTCATAAATTCGAAGAATTCATCGTGTGAGAACTTTATGCACTTTCGTCCACTGTAATTTTTGGAAAAATGAAAAGCAAGTAAACTAGGGCAAAAGTATAATGAAGGATATTTTTTCCGTATAACCTAGATAATTATCTAGACTAATATAAATAGTGTTAATATAAATGTAGGAGAATAGCATAATGCTCCCAGGGTTTGCCCACCTCCCTTCCGGGCGGGCCGCTTATCAACCCTTGCCCTCCTGGCTCAATATCTAGTGGTCCTCAGCCGGAAGAAACTACCGGCCATTTCAGCTAACCAACGAGTTCCTTCCCAGACTGTTTATCGATAAATGGGAGCCCATCTTCGCTTCCGATAGTTTCTGGAAGTTGATAAAGGACGAAATGGAGTAGCTTGATATCTAATCTACTTCCGGCACCCTGAGAACCTCTCTCGAGTTTCGAGTATAAAAGACGAATTCTTTTAACCCTCAGTAGTAGAGCTTGCACAGCGTCTGGCAGGGCAGGAATTGCCATCTATCGGTGTATTGGTAAATCGTCATCAGAGAGAATATTGGTCTCAGTTAGGGAGGCTCTTTACCCCTTTGGTCTGCAAGTCAATGCGGACCCAAGCTCGTAATCATGTGTAAGAGCCGAAGCTACAAACAGCCTCACTCTGGTTCCCTAAGCAAGGATACTACATCTCGGCTTTTCTCCGTGACTCTATGCGTTGATAGGTCACTTCGCTCCCCCAACCCTCACAGAAGCACCCAAGATTCCTCGCAGTTCACGAGTGTGGGGCCCTCTTTAACAAGAAGCTCCCGTCACCGCCTTCTTCCAGCAAGAATCGTGACGGAATTGTAGGATCAGGTCTGTCCCTGGAGAACCTACATCATCGTCTCCACCCCTTACCTCACCACCTTCACTCACCAGCGCCACCCGTACATCAGGTTCCAAGGTAACCCTTCCCTTTCACATTCCCCGACTTCACCGCGAAGCTTACCAGCATTACAAGTGTATAGGGATTTGTATGGTGAATAGTAATTTTCAAGCCAAGTGAGATATCCGAGATTCACTTATTAATTTATCTCTCAAAGCACATTATTTGTATATACGAGTATGTATATATTTTCTTGTTTAGTGTTCCTTCAAACTTTATTTTCATATTGTTGTGTATCTAACTTTCTTTGGGTCCCTTGCTGGCAAAGTTCACTCCAATCCCTCCGTAGCCAACCTCTAAGCACTCTGAGTCAATAAACCCATTCAGGAGACGGGCAGAACGAAGTATAAGGAGTAGTACGACGACTCCTCCGCATTCAGGATAATAGGATATATATATATATATATATATATATATATAAGAGTCGGGGAAAACTCCAACCACCCCTCGGCCTCTTCTTCGACAATATATTATGCCACTAATTCCTGTTATATGAATTAACTAAACAATAATTCTATCTGTATAACACTACAACAAATTTCCGTGCCAAGAAAATAAAACCAGTTTTCCTTTGACGCTATATTTTGATGACGCCTCTCCTCATGTTCATCACACCCACCTCATGAATTCTATGGGAAGAAGGACAGTTTAGAATGAATGAAGTGTATCTTCAGTGATATATTGTATCCGCGATCTTGGTAGCACTTTATTAGGCTCTCCATTATACGCTCTCGCTGGATCCCATGGGGCTTTCTCAGAAGTCCCTTTATACATTATTTAATGCAGGGGTCGGAAAAATAGGGGTAAATTACCCCCGCTGGGGTAAAATGACAATTTTGGGGGGGGTAGTGGAGGAATTCGGAATTGAGCAGAGAAATACCGAATTTATGTATGAAATATTTTCGTTACTATCAACTTATGCAATTTTACATTATAAAAAAAAAAAAATGATCTGGCAACCCTGAGCCAAGACTAGAGCCACACGCATTATGTCGAGCCTGAAAGTCGTGTTATAGTTTTGCGCAGCGTTGTCGCTATTCATGGTTTACCACAATATTTTGGTGTGTTTAATTAAGGCAAATTTTGTGATCACGTGGTTTTCGATAAAAAGCTCGTGGTTTTAATTTGAAATTAATATTTGGTTTTATGATTTTTGTTAACAAACTCGTGGTTTCAATTTGCGAAAACATGTAGTGACATTATTTCGAAAATAGGCCTATTATAAAGTTTCATTGCATGGGAAGATCAAATCTTGCTTATATTTGAAATATCCTTTGAGAGCTAAGGAAGTTTTGTAATAGGCTTATGGTTTGGGAGGGTTTTATTGTATTTACAGTACACACAGTAATGGCGCCGCATGTGTTTTAAGTGATTTGAAAATTTTAAATACAGATAGTTGCCATGAAGCTGGAGGGCTGGTGTTATAATATTAAATAGTATTTTTGGAGGGAAAGGTGTATAAGATTCTCTAAAGTGTTATGTTCTATTTTTGTCTCGAATTGGCAGAAAATAGTATTTTTGTAGTTCCTTCTGTATTTAAAATTTTTAAATTTGGGAAGTTTTGAGCGGCCGATGTACAGTCAAGTCAATTGAATATTCGTTGGGATGATGTGTTGCACGTTTTGTTACACGGGTCTATACAAAGGTGTCTAAAAAGTCCTAAAAATTCTAAAATTTTCAATTTTGTGAGTTTTTGTATACATGAAATATTAAAAAAAGAATAATTTACATGAATGAAAAAATAAAAAAGATACATATTGTAGTGGTGACAAATTTTAGCGTTTTATGAGCAGGAGAAATAGTCCTAAATATTTTGTTAAAAAAGTCGTAAAGATTTACGTAGAACATGGATTTTCTTAGTGACTATCAGTATCCTTTTGAAACCGTTCTTGAAGTATTCTTTTGCCTGCTTTAGCGGATTTTAGGTGCACATTTTTACTATTGCACCCACATTTTCTAATTAGTTCTGTTTCATGCTTCAATAACATGTAAAACCATCATCACTTTTAGTACATTTTTTTCCAGATATTACCAATCTCGAATCTTACAAATAAAATTTTATTTTTAACTTCCAGTTGTCATCGAACAGAAAAAACGTATCAAGCTGAGTTCTTGAAATATGGGTCAACAGAAATAAGGGATCGAGGACGGCAGAAGCCACAATACGTTGTGTGCAAGAAGGTACTAGGAGTTGAGTCCTTGAAAAAAATCAGTTGAAAAAGCACCTGGACAATGTTCATCCCGATCTCTCTTCCAAACCTCTCTGGCTTATTTTGAAAACTTGGAATTAGGAGTGAAAAAGCAGCGGCTGGAAAACATGACGAATTGTACTCTTCTTCAAACGTTAGCCGTACGAGCAAGCCTTGAAGTAGCTTGGCTAGTTGCAAGAAGTAAAAAGCCTCATACAATCGCAGATGAATTAGACAAGCCCGCTACGCTAACACTTTTAGAAACTATGTGTGGCAAGGAGCAATCCAAGCGAATTGACCCAGTTGCTTTCTCCGCGGAAAGTGAGAAAGATCAAATTTATATGTTGGCCGAAGACATCCGAAAACAAATAATTTCTGCAATAAAAAAGAGTGGAGACTTCTCCATTCAGTTGGATGAGACAACTGATACAAGTAACGACGCTCAACTGGTGGTATATGCCAGATACGGGGGTGAAGGAAGAATCGAGGAAAACATACTGCTGAGAGCTTCTCTTGAGCTGCGAACTCGCTGAGTGGATGTCTTTGAAAAAGTGAATTCGATTTTCAATCCTTTCAAGGTTGGCTTCAAATTGGATAATTGTGTGGGGGTTTCCGTGGATGGAGCTCCGGCAATGCTCGCATGCTTAAATGCTTTTGTTGTGCTCGTGATAAAGTAGAATTCAAATATAATAATCACTCAATGTATGATTCATCGCCAAGATTTGGTTGTGAAACGGCTTGAGTCCCAACTTAAATAGGTGTGAATCACGTGATTAAAGTTGTAAATTTTGTAAAGCAAATTCATTGAACACCTGACTATTCCGCAACTTCTTTGAATGTTTAGAGTCGCAATTTTCCACCCTGTTGTTTCATTCAGAGGCTAGGTGGCTTTTCCGTGGAAATGCTCTCAAACGAATATGGATTCTGAAAGACGAAATTGAGAGTCTTCTTCTTAGGAACAAAGAAATTCTTGCACAGCATTTTCGTGATTCCAAATGACTTGCTCTTTTTGCTTACTTGGTCGATATTTTCGAGCATGTGAATTCTCTGAACAAGGGGTAGCAAGAGAAACAAATTGACATCATCTCAGCAAGTGGAAAAATCACTGCATTCAAGACAAAACTTGAGTTGTGGCTCCAGAAGGTTGAACAAATGAAAATATCTGCTTTCTCAACCTTGGGAGAGTTTTTGGAAGACTCTGACGTTGTGTTTTTTGATGTCAAATTGATTGTGACCAGTCACCTTGAGAAAATAAGGGAAAGTATGTCAGAGTATTTTTCTGATGTTGATAAAACGGCTGTGAGTTGGGTCGTGAATCCTTTGGCTTGTATGAGTGCTGAGATACCAGAGGAGCCAGAAGGATTGGCGGAAGCAGTTTGGGAACTTCGGGCTTGCAATGCAGCTCAAATTGCACAAATTAGCCACTCATGTTTATTGTGTCTTATGAGGCCAGGCCCTTTGCCTTTCACCCAGGCAGAAAGGTAACTTGTACACTTAACACAACATATGTGAGGTGCCAAGCGTTTGTCCTGTTTATCCACTTTACATCCAAAGTACAGCTCATAACGTTTCTCCAAATGTTTAGTCAACTGTCTCTTGTATTGTCTTAATGTAACTTATCCATATATATAACAGAAACGGTCTGGGAAATTTATCCACTCTCTAGGCATGTTAGCTCTGTAAAGAAAAAAACACTAGTATGTGACAAATAAAATAAATAGTAACAGCAATAAATATTAAATAAAAAAGTAAAAATCGCAAGGATTTATAGTAAGTTAAAAAATTATCAAGCGTTACGTTTAATAAATTTCATAGGGTAGATTGATAAATACCTTAGGAACAACTCATTAAAATTATATCAAATTCCGTTTAGGAATTTTAAAGTTGTCAATTTCGGCCCAATCCTGTTTGCATTCAATTCCTTGGGGAACCACCAGTGTATTTAACATAAGTAAGATGGTAATTTACGAAGAACTTGAGGGTCGCAGAAAGAAAAGGATGTTATATTCGTGATTTATACAAAAAAAGCCCTTAAAAAAGGTTATTTTCATTTCTGTTTTTTTTTATTGTTGTACAGTGTAATTGGATAAATTCCTACACTGTATTTAAACAGTTGGTGTTCATAGGAATACGATTATTAAAAAAAGAATTTCCATGCAAAGGGTATATGACCCAGATATTGAAATGAAAATATTGGACAAATCAACCTACCTTACAGGAGTGTGTTAGATGTTAGGAAGGGTACGAAATCCTCCCTGATTCTCACACGTCATTTTCACTTTGGGGTTAGAGACAGGGTTGGCAAGGTAAGTTTTTCCTACCTTTGTTTTGCCCGGGAAAACTCTGGCAAAAACCAGGTAAAAAGGTAAGTTTTTCCCTGGGAAAAACTGGGTAAAACTGATTTTTTTGTGAAAAAATAGTAAAAGGATAAAAAAAGAAAGAATTGAACTTTCAATTGATTACTAATAAATGTATACACTTAAGTTTGATATATTTACTATATTAGAACAGATAAACTAAACTATATACCTGTAGCTTCATAATAATAATAATATATTAGTTGGCGTAACATAAGTTTTCATTCTAGTTGTAAAAATTAAACGATGCCCCAAATAAACAAAGATACACATAATTATGATTATCAGAAATTCATCAATTGATTAGCATGTGCTTCCACTTATGATGCTATTATTGTCTTCCTTATCTTTTGGTTCCTTCCATCCAAAGTGCCTATATACGTGAATAAGCTTAGCAACACGTTAATTGTTGAGTCTCTTTCTTAGCTTTGTATGAATAAGGCCTGCTGTGCCTAACAACCTCTCAATCCTAGCACTAGAAAGTCGACATGATGAAATGGATAACATCAGGTATCAGAATTTTTTAACTAGATCTAATGAAGAAACTTCTATCATATACTGCCAATATTTTTGAGGTGATAATTTCTGGAAAGCTATTTTTGGAAATATTGTGATGTCCTCTGTCTCATCCAAATGATCAACATAGTTACGTGCAATATCTTGTTGTTCGTCCGTTAAAGCAATCCATTTTTTATTTTTTTTCAATGGCATCTCGTCTTCGGTGATCAATTAAATAAGCAAGGTGTTGTGTAGTTCCAACTTCATTGAACCTTCTCTTTATTTCAGTTCTTATTTCTTCATTGATGTTGCTATCTGCGATGAGATTAAGCCAAGCAGTAACACAGTCTGACAGGTTGTGGTGATCATCCTGTCAATAAAATAAAATTTATAATGTATTTGATGTTATTGATCTAAAAATATATAATAAATTTTACCTATATTAAAATGTTATTAAACACACTTATTTACATTTTATTTATTTTTATATTTAGTTTTTCAATTGCCAATTACTGTAATATTTAATAATTTATTTTAATCTCTAGAAATTGAATTAAATATTATTAAAGAAAATAATTTGTTTGATATTTATTATAGCATTGACTTTTTCTATTGGTAATTACTGTATATTTTAGAACATCACTTGGAAGAAATCTATAGCAAAAGAAATTGTCTTAAGCTGCATCAACAGGTTTCTTGGTTCTACAAGTAGAAGCCGGTTGTCAATATGATTGATGATATTTGAACTCATTTTATGAGCTTCTATGTCCCGTATTTCTACATACTTCGAATGATTTTTCACAAATGTTTCTAAGCATGCTCTTTGCCTGGACCATCTGCAATGAAATTATATTTATTGTAATCCCATGCGATTATTCAACTATTGACAAGTAAATAAACTGTTTAAGATTTGGATATTGTAATAATATTTTTTAAGCAACCAGAAGTTACAATACTTTTTAAATGTCTAACTAATGTTATCTTTAAACATGCGAAACATTTTGAAAATTAAGAGGTAATATCAAGAATATGTTAACATGAAAATGTACATGCTTGGAATAAAGAAATATTTATCCAACTTGAATATATTTTTAATATGGAATTAGAATGATGAATATTTATTGTATTATTGTAAAGTTATGGTAAGACACCACTCAATTCCTTCAACCTACCTGCTGGCTGGTGATGCTCATGGAAGTACCTCTGAACATCCTTTATGGCAGCCAAAACTAGTGTTGTAGTTGCTATGCTTTCTACAAGATTCAAATAATGTGAGCTAGAACCATATGCTATTATAGTCGGCCTCCAGTCAACAAGCATCTGCAATTACATCTATAAATAAATCAAATCATAATAACTTATACCTGTATATATGATAGTTGCTTTCAATAAATAAATATTTCAAAGAAAATGATTTTAGCTTTGTTTAGGAAATACTAACCATTTGAAGGAGTTTCATTTTTGCTTCATTTTCTGACACAAATCCAACAACAATTGCTTCATACTCAGTCTCTGCTTTTAAAATGCTGATCTTTGCTAGTTCAAAACAATAGTTCGCAGTTTTGTTCTGACTTTCTGCCCAGATACAATCAAGTGGATATGATTTTCCTTCACAATGTATAGTACTGGCATAAATTTGATCATTGTGAATTTTAGACCACCCATCTTGTGAAACGACATATATTTTGTCTTTGAATAGTATCTTCATTTCTGTATTTACTTCTGTATAAGCTTCATCTAGCAGTGGACTAGCAAGCTGCTTCCTAGTTGCACTCGTCTGTGCTTCAGCTCACATCTTGTTTCTTCTAATGCATTTTGGAATGTATCATCATCAGCAACTCAAAAGGGAATACGATTCTAGAAGTAAACAAAAATAATGAATTTTACTCTATTTTAAATACAAAATTTAATGTAGAGATATATTTGGGTGATCTTTTAAGCAAATCAAGTTTCTAATCAAACTATAAATCGAAACTTATAATAGGAACTTTATTAGTGATTTTTAATGCAGCTCCAGATAATCTAAGATATTGATAATAAAAATACATAATTTACCCTATTCTCAATCATGATTAATTGGAAAACTTACCTTGTAGAAAAATTGAGCCCATTTCCGTTGAATCACTTTAAATTTCTCATCACTTGTTGTCTGAATAAATTTGTCAATATGATTGATAGTTCCTTTGTGCCTTATAATTTTAATAACTTTTTTACCTTTAAATTAAATCAGAATTACTACAAATTTTCATTGGAGTTGAACTAATTTGTGAGTGATTGATTGAAGCCAATATATCAGAATCCGAAGTTTCTGAGAGGGATGCTGTAGAAACTGGTTGTGGGTATTTAATTTCTCTAATAGAACTTGTTTGATCATTGCTTTCATTTGTTACATTTATATCATCGGTGGTGCAGTTATTAATTTCTTGGTTAGGATTAATAGCTTCGGCGTTTACAATGGGGCTGAAGTGTTTATTGAACACTTTTTATGATAGTCTTTTACACGATCAATTCTTTTTGCTATTATTCTGAAACATTCTTTCAAACGAACTTTATTTTTAGAAATATCTTCATATTCAGACCAAAATGAGTTCTTTGGCCGTCCACCAAGAATAGCATGATTTCTCTCTAAATCTGTATATTTTGGCATATTAAATATTCTAAAGTAAAATATAACAAATATACAACGTTATTAGCTGAGGTAAAACAAAAAAAATAAATGTAGAATTCAAAATTTTGGACTAAATAGTGCTAAAAATTCAAGTTGATAACGCTATGGAACCTATATAACAAAGACCACTGAGGCTGATTCTGTGATCTTATATTAATATTATACTTACATGAAACTTTATATGTGTATGTTTTTCCCTGTTTTTCGCAGTTTTACCAAGTTTTTCCCTGTTTTACCCAGTTTTCCTGTTTTCCCAGTTTTACTCAGTTTTTCCCTGTTTTTCCCAGTTTTATCCAGTTTTTCCCTGTTTTTCCCAGTTTTATCCAGTTTTTCCCTGTTTTTCCCAGTTTTACCCAGTTTTTCCCAGTTTTACTCAGTTTTTCCCAGTTTTTCCGAGTTTTACTCAGTTTTATTCGGGGAAACTTGGGTAAAAGGGTCAATAGGTTTTTCCCAACCAACCCTGGTTAGAGAACCTAGAATGAGGTGTTTGACTCCTCTAACAATGAGCCACTCTATTATCAGCGCTTCATTTCCCGTGATTTTCTCATCAACCAATTTAATGGCCAAAACTTCAACCCTTGGTTTTATGAAATTTCAACTCCCATTTTATCATATTCATTGATTATTTCTACCCATAGGTTTACATTAGAATAGAAATAGAGTGAATGTAAGGGCTGAAAATAAGTTAAATTTCTAGGAACTCATTTTGATAACTCCTCACCAACCATCTGTCCATGATATGGTTTTTCTTAACTATTAGAACAACCCCAGGTTGTGAGCAGAGATAAGCTTGACAGCGCGTAGCCTTATTTCATTAGAATATCAGAAAACTTTCACCATCGAGCGACGAAATTAATTTCTGAAATAAAAAATAAATTGAACGAAGTTTGACTGAGGTGACTTAGTTTCACTGCAAGATCAGCTTCTGAGCGGCCAACCAATTATAGCTTTGAATTATAAATGAGTTCACTAATATAGAATATGACTCATTATTTTTGCTAAAAACCCAGCGATCGATAAAAATAACGATTTCACGTTAATAAATAAAAACTTGGACTAATCTGTCTGAAATATTGTTTTTTTAAGCACTACAATAAATAAGTCAAGGAGAGAATTAATAAATATCACACTATAAGTTTAGATAAATAAAAGTTGTAAAACGATTAATCTATTCATATCCTTTGTTCATTCTCCCTGTTCTTCATCTCTACTTCCATCATTTCCTTTGGATTTTCTGAGGCATAATTATCTAATAATCCTAGTGGCTTAGGATTTTTTTCCGCTTGAGAAGCGTCATTAAGATGAAGCCAATAGGACATACTATGGTTAAAAAATGCTACGCTATGAATCTATTTAAAAAGGAGAGGAAAGATTATTAAGCAAGGTTTCAAAAGGATAGTACAGAATGCATTATGCGATCCACCATAACATTTATTTGACCACTCGAAACAAAACATGGTAGACATAGAGAGTTTTCAGAAATGTGAGAGAAACTACGTTATGAGTTGTGGGCAGCTTGGAAATGAG